>CM035434.1:52712885-52730385 GCA_020310875.1 Ceratopteris richardii
ATATACATATTGTTGCTCTAGCACAATGGTGAGAACCACGTTAAGAAGCGTCACCTCCTTGATGTCAATCCGTGGGAGAGGTAGGAGTGATATGAAGATAGTGAATGTGAGGTGATGTGAGAGTGAAGGTGAGAAGCACAAAGATGCACACACACATACACACACACAATGAAGAGACAAGCAAGACACAATGGAAGGTGGGAAATTAGTTCTATTACTCCAGAATACTCTTACAAGCTCAAACTAGCTCTAAGCTCACACTAACCAAAATGAACAACCTCAAAAATGAGCTCTCTAGCTCTTTTTATAGTTTCTAGATTAGTTTTGACCGGTTTCACATCTAGTGACCGGCCTAGTTAAAAATAGGTCCTAGAGGCTATTTGGAAGGGTAAACGATGTCTAAAAATAACGAAAATTGGTACACGCATTCTACCTAAGCTCCTCAAGCTCGAGGACTCCTCGGCTTGCACAAAATGGAGCTATGGATTACAAAATGGGGTTTTGTCTATATTACATATGTTACAAGAGTGATGAAAATCACTGTTGGATGTTTGAAGAGGTAATAAAAACATAATTATTTGAAAAAATGATCCGACTGGCTCTCTGCTCCGTCTTTACATGCTTCCATGTCGTCTGTGCCTCTGACTGTGCCTCTGACTGCTTCCAACACCCCCCTCCCTCTCGCTTCTGTCGTCCTCGACAGAACCTTGTTGTGCGGTCTGCCGGATGTAGTTTTGTAGGAGGTCGTGAGCGAGGGTGTGCTCAGATACGCGAATGCCTCGGGTCAGATCAGCCTCGAGCTTCTCCCAGTCGATCGGTTGCGGTTCGTCGGGTGGCGGGAGTTGATAATGCGTGGAATAAACCATTCGCTCACAGGCAAAAAGTTGCAATAAATGTGTGGGCCTGCTGATGAATACCTCGGAATGGTATTCCCAAAACCCGGTGGTGAACATCTCTTCAAAGGTTTGTTTGTAGCATGCCGGGAGGTATTTTATTCTACAGTGCCAGGCATAACACACCCGGAGCGATGGCGTTGTGCTCATGTCATATACTAGATCAAAGTTACCATGCTCAAATCCCGGGGTGTTTACATGCGGTGCCTTGACGCGTCGGAAGACTTTAAATATCATTTGCATCATGTCAAAAATTTTGACAGTCATATGCGCTGCGATATCATCCATATGCTTCAGGCGAGGGAGCCAGTGACGGATTGTGGCCATCATATAGCCAACAATGGGCAACTCGGTGGGCGGCTTGAAGTAGGGGTAATTCAGCCAATCCTGACACTGCCTATTGTTTTGTACTTTGATAGCGAATGCAGTCCAGGAGTGACGTCGTGGTAGTGGTCCCCAGCAAGGATTATACTTTAAATGTAAGGGCGCTTTCACCCATGTGCTCATCATTTCTGGGTACTCCTGTAAAAGACGTGTACGCCAATCTGGTTGATAAATAGTGCCTTGTTGCGCATCCAGTGGCAAGTCTTCAGGCTCGAACTAGGTTGCATGTGATGGCTTCTTGCCAGTTCGCTTTTCTATGGCCAGCTGGTATTCGGCCATTAGCATGAAGTAAGGTTTGTATTGAAGCTCATGCCCGGATATGTACCTGCGTGGGGCCAACTGAGCAAAGTAGGGAGATTGCAAAATTCGTTCTTCTATCATGGCCATAGCATGTAGCTGGGCCCCGACTCTAGCTGAGTGCGTTGTTCCAATTTCCTCCACAGTCTTCATCCATGCAGGGGTCGGAAGTTCGTACGTCATCTGGCCTTCAGCCGTGACTTGTCCGCCTGGGATGGGTATTGGCTCGTATGCTTCTTCAAACGTTTCCTCCACCGGAATGGTTATGTGCTCGTCGTCAGCTGGGATCTCCGGTGGGGAATCAGGCCGTGGTGGTGCTTCGTATACATCTATGCGTGATTGGAGAGTGGTTACCTGGGCCCGTAATGCGTTTAGTTCCTCTATGAGTTCAGGAGAGGGGTCCACAGGTTCTGGTACTTCTGCTGCCACTGGTAGTTGTTGTGGTGCCGGTTCTCTGAGCTGTAGTAACTTGTGATCTTCTTTTAGCTTCTGATGTTCTTCGTTCATTCGATCATAGTCCTCTAGCAGTCGAACATGGTCATCTAGCAACATCCGCATCGATTCAGATGGGATTGCCTTGAATCTGCTCGGACTTAATGGCTGTTCAGGATGATCCAATGCTGCTTCCAAATTTTCTCTATTCTGCGCTTGGAGTCTCACGTTCTCCTCCTGGGCTGCGGCTAGGTGCCTCCTGAGTAGGCCCATATTCCTGGTCAGCGTTGCGTTCCTAATTGTTTGGGCTCGAAGCAGGTTGTCCAGATCAGCAGTGGCTTCTTTTGTCTTCTCTTCACTTTCTAGCTCTAGCTTATGATATGCCTCTCTTAGTTCTTGGTGTCGCGTATTTAACGAGGCATTCTCGATCGATAATGAATTAAGCTGCGACTGTAATTCATTTGTCGTCCTCTACAGCTGTTGATAGTTGTTGCCAAGAGATGCAAACTCATCTCGTACTTGTGTCATGCATGTGAACATTTGTTGAAGTGCAGTGTCTATGGTGGTCGATAATAGTAATGAAGTGCTAAGTGAGGATGCAGTGGAAGTAGATACAGCGGGGATGGGAAATGGGGTTGGGAAGGTGGATGCAGTGGTGATTGTGGAAAATTGTGACGTACCTAAATATGATGGTGCTGTGAGTGGAGTGGGTGCTGGTGAGGTGGATGGTGATATGTCCATGTCACTGGACGTGTCAAGTGCGGTGACTGTGAAAAGCGGTGTGTAAGTGGGTGGTTGTGTAGGTGTGAAGACGGGATTTACAAATGTAGAGTAATTTACAGGGGGAATGGCTGGAGCAGCTTGGTGAAAAGGGGATATAGGGGTTATGGTGGGTTGAGGAGGTGAAACTGGTGAGAAGGTTAGTGGGGTTAGAAAGGTGAAAGGGTGTCTTAAAGGTGGGGGAAAGGATGGGAAGGATGAAGGGGTGAAGGGGTTAACATGTAGACGCGGAGGGTTGGGTGTGGGCATGGTGGCATGAATGGGCAGGGCAAAGGGTGTGGCTATGTTGCCGTGGACTGGTGTGGATGTGGGAGGAGCAGGTGGGTGTGCGGGGGATACAGGATGGATTGGTGAAACTTGAGGTGAGAGAGGAGTAGATGGTGTGGATGTTATTTCAAGGATAGTGGTAGTATGTACAACGGTGGTACGTGGCGGGGAGTTGACTAGGATGGTTTCTTCGGTGAAGGATCTTTCCGGCCGTAGGCGTGCATCTTGTGCCTGGTGGGATGATTGAGCACCTACCGGAACTCGAATATATTCACCGGGCTTCGATAGCAGTCGAACTCTGCGAGGGTCGTATTGGGGGAGTGGCTTCCTTTGTAAATACCTCAGTGCTTCGACCGGGCCGATGGATTGGACCAGTTCTCTGAATCCTCTGATGTAGACTTCTTCAAATCCTCCGGAGACTAGTTCTTGTTCGATTAGGGCCTGGCTCTCTTCTTCAGTCAATTTCTTCCGTGCCCAGACTTTCTCCATCGTACGATATAATTTCTTGATTGCCAGCGTGTAAGCTGCTGCTTTGAAAGTCTCCTCTTCATGCGTGCTGGTGTCACCGTGTGCATCGGTTTGTTGGCCTTGGCCGTCTGTCTGTCCTTGTTCTTGGGAATCATGCGTGCCCTGGCTGGCTTCATCGTCACCTTCTTCGTCATCTGTGGCTGTTCGTTCATCATCAGAGCTT
Source organism: Ceratopteris richardii (assembly GCA_020310875.1). Taxonomy (NCBI): domain Eukaryota; kingdom Viridiplantae; phylum Streptophyta; class Polypodiopsida; order Polypodiales; family Pteridaceae; genus Ceratopteris; species Ceratopteris richardii. The sequence goes on from CM035434.1 coordinate 52,716,630, forward strand.
GACACAACTTGTCCCTGTGGCAGATCCCGCGGTGTGGTAGGGTAACTGGGGCGTTCATATTCTTGGGAGAACATCTGTGCCTCTGAAAACTGGAATTCATTTGAGAATGCATCCGGCATCTCAAAATCGAATGTTGTGTTTATTGGTTCTGCCTCCATGTGTGGTATTGGGAAAGAAAAGGCTTCCGCACCAATAGTGGTGGGAGCTTCTGCTGAAGTGGTGGTGGGTTCTGTGGTTGCAGCTGCCTGAGGTGCAGCGACACTAGTAGTGCCCTCCGTGACCACTGGTCTAGACAACCTTATGCGAATAGGTTGTACTGTGGGAGCGGCTTCTGTTGGTGATCGCTCTGGAGAGGGTTGTGGTGATGGTGACTCTAGCACTTGAAGGCAAGGAATGGTGCCTCTCATGCGCTTACCTGCCCGTGTTCTGCTGGGCTTCCTGGCTTTCTTCGTAGTTCCCTTGAATGCTTTCAGCTCTTCTCCTGTTAATGCACGTTCAATTGGCAAGTCATAAGCCAAGCACATATAAACAATTCTTGTCAGCGCACAACATCCATTAAGCACTTTCTTGCGTTCCCATCTGTGTTGTGCCAAATACATTTGATCAATGATCCAGCTCGCCAGATCAACAGTCTGAGGTCCCGTACATGCCAAATACAATCCAAACCATATTCTTTTATGTGGCATGGTAAATCTGTCCTGAGCGGGGAATGCGAAGTGTTGCATGCATATCCTTAGTGGCTTTGACAGCTCCGGTGTAATTGCTGAGATCTCCTCCCACTTAGTGACATCCCCACGTTTCATAGGGTCTGGAATTAATCTTTCTCGATCTGTGGGTGTGTGGGTGCCATGAATTTTGATGGCCGCTCTGATTAAATCCTTTGAGAGGTAAAACCTTTTGTAGGGTGGATCATCCACTAAAGAAGGCAAAATAAAAGTTTCGGGGATATCCTTATTCTCTGAGGCCAGCAAAGTAGTGATTAAATAATAACACCTGTAAAAGTCAGGTTTGGGCAGAGGATCACTGAAATACTCCGTGAAGCCTGCTCTGGCCCAAATGTGAGTTAAATCCTGGGTGTTCTGTAGGGCTTCGAACTCTCTGGAGAAGAATTGGTATTTTCCCCAAGTGCGGTCATCAAATGTCAAAGTAGATTCAAATATGAAATCCGCGTCCGCTAAGGGTCCTACAAGTCCCTGAAACCAGTGAGAGTTACGGTGTATCTTTTCTGTGTAGCCCATAGGTGGGTTGTCGATCGGCATGGGCCCTGGAAATCCTTGGAATTCTGGCGGTGGAGCAGTCGGGTGGGATTCTGCTCTTAACACGTCGGTTTGCATGATGACTGGTGGGTTAATGAGAAGGATCTGCTACAAAAGATTAACACATTAGCATGGAAATTAATTATGATCCCATTAAGGTGAGACCGCAATCCCTTTCCATAACTGATGCGTAACCCGTGTAGCCAAGTGCTGTGATGTGATGGATGCAATGCTTCTTGCAGCACTAGTGCAGGTCTCTAGACACCTACACGTTTCAGATTATGCATACATTTCTTGATGAGATGAGATTATGAGTGATGTGCGATGATGGTGGGTGAATTTATACAAGGTTTAAAGGTTAGTGATTTATTACAAGGTTGTATGTTAGTCGGGGGGTAGTTAGACAAAGGGTTAGGGGAAGACGATTGGACACGCTTCGGTATCCATTTCCTAAGAGTCTTTGAGTGGGTGGTGGGTTTCTGTTGAGGGGCAAAAGGTAGTATCGGGTGTGGTGGTATTGAGGGATGGAAAGATTTGTGAGGGGTATATATTACATGGCTTAAGGGTTGAGCTACGATACATGGTTTGGGTACCCAAATCTGCGTGGGTGTGGGTCTATGGGTAAGATATTTCTTGGCGATCCAAATTTTTCGAATGCTCGGACCTGTAGAGAAAGGTCGAGGGGATGGTGGATACTGATTCTGTTTCTGCCCTGCCTTTTTCTTGTCGATCTCTGCATGGTTGGAGTTCTTCGGTGCTTTTTGTCCTTTTTGCACCCATATTTGTCTGGTGCCGCTTCCTTTGGGTGGCCCAAACTGCTTTCCTTGTTGTGTCTTCTGATACTGCAGTCGGTCTGGGTTCCTTCGTCGTGGTTGACTCTGTCGTGGTTGAGGTAGAGAGGTCGAATGGACGCTCTGCTTTGGAAAAGAAGGGAGATCCAACACTTGCGTGACCTGCCCATTAGGAAGTGATGCATTCTTTAACTTTAATCTAGGCCAGTCCGCAACAAGTTTGGAAGGATGAGCACCGCAGGGTGTCGTGCTCATTTGGCCGCTGATGCAACCCACCTGACCGCTGATCGTGTCCATCTGCCCTAGCGGATGGGTAGCTGCCTCTTCTAGTTTGCAGGAAGTCCTAGGGAAGATCTCCTGTCGTCCTTCTGATTGACAACTGTCCATAGCCAAGCCCGAGTGGGTTGGTGTAGACGTAACGTGACTGGTCTGATTAAAGATCTTCCGGTCTTCCGCCGCATGTATTTCATAGGGTCTAGGGTTACAAACCTCAATCGGAATGCCGTTAGGGAAGTCAAGCGGTATCACTCGCTTCTGTTCTAAGGTTCCAATATGTAAGGAGCCTTGTCTAAGATTTAGGTCCACAGAGTGATCGTATAGCCAATCTTGGCCAAGGATTAGGGGTTCTATCAGGTCGTCATCATGGCACACTAGTAGTTTTGCCGTCATGGTCATATCCTTAATGAGGATAGGAAGGTCCACCTCACCCATGCAAGGGGTTTCCATGCCTCCTAAGCCTATGAGGTATGCCTCAATTGGCCGCATTTCTATTCCTGAATCCTTATAGTGGGACCATCTAATCGCACTAGTCGCAGCGCCTGAGTCAATTAAAGCCCTGAGTTCTTGGCAAGGATTGCCGTGCTCTAGTCTAACTGTAATGAATGGTCTTCTGTCCACTATGCTAGGATGAGTGGTTGACTTTACTTGACACATGGCCATGGGATATCTGGGTGATGTTTCCAGATGGTTATAATGTTCTCTCCCTAGTCCTTGTCTTCTTAGCTTCATGTGCTTAATGCGTTCTATGGCTTCTGCCTGAGCTTCCGCTCGTATTCTATTTTCTTCCTCCTTACGCTTCTTTGCCAACGTGAGTCGTCTAAGCATATCCTCAGTAAGAGGTTCTTGATATAACCTGACTCTACAGCCACTAATGTAATTAGGCATTATGTCTCCTTCTAAGGTGGCTAACCGTACTGCTCCACTTGTTGAAAGTCTGTTAATGATCATAGGTCCATAACCTCGTTTTTCTAACTTCCGTGCGTGCTGTTTCAGTGTATACACTAGAACTAAATCTCCTTCTTTTAGGCCTTTATCTTTCACATGTGCATCAAAATATGCTTTTTGTCGCTTCTTCGCTGCGTATATTCCTGCTGCTGCTTTCAGCCTGGTTTCTCCTAATCGTTCCAAGTCCATTATTCTTGCTGATAATTCATGGCCGGTCCACTGATGTTCTTGTGCAACCTTAAGGGTCGGTATCAAGAAGTCCAAAGGAAGCACAGCATTCTGACCAAAAACCATCTGAAAGGGAGTTGCATTGAGTACGGTCTTGTAGGCCACTCGATATGCCCAAACAGCGTGGTGTAACTGTTTGTCCCAATCTGAACGTTTGTTGTTCACGAGTTTCGTCAGTACGTTACAGAGTATCTTGTTAGTGCTTTCAGCCTGACCATTGGCCTGAGGATGGTATGGTGCAGATTTCTTGTGAATCACCATAAAATCTTGTAACAAATATTCAATGACTTGGTTTAGAAAGTGAGTGCCTCGATCGCTCACTAACTCTATAGGCAATCCATATCTTGTAAAGACATTTTCAAATAAGAATTTTGCAGTCGTGTGAGCATCATTCTTTTTTGTGGCTTTTGCCTCTACCCATTTGGTTAGATAATCTGTGGCAACAATAATGTATTCCGCATGTGTACCTTTTGCAGGGGGGTTAATGGGTCCTACAAAGTCTATACCCCACTTTGAAAATGCACGTCCGCCCATCATGGGTTTCAATGGCATTTCATCTCTGCGAGTAGGAAACTGAGTTCTTTGGCACACATCACATCTCTTTACATAGGTATGAGCATCCATGTGAAGAGTGGGCCACCATAATCCTGCAAAGAGAATGGCTTTGATTATCCTATCTGGTCCAAAATGACCTCCTGCAACACCTTGGTGTGCAGTCTCTAGTATGCTCAGATAATCGCTTTCATGAACACATTGTCTTAAATATCCATCTCGTCCTCTTTTGTATAAATTATCGCCAATGAGTGAATAGTCTTGAGCTTCCTGCTCTAGACTGCGTTGTCGAGCTAAAGTCATGCCTTGAGGGAATGTGTTCGTCCTCAAGTATGTCACTAAAGGTTCACTCCAGTCTGGTGTGAGAGACATGTGATAGAGTGTAGCATGTTCTACTGGTGGTCTTTCACAACAAACATGGCACTCTTTACACAACCTGTAGACATCTGCTTCCATCGTAGGCCAATATACTCCTAATCTATGCAGAGTCTGTAATGTTCGATGTTTTGAATGATGTTGCTTTAGTGCACCTATGTGTGCTAATTGCAACCAATTCGCATGTTCTGATTCATCTACACAACAAGCAAGAATCTTTTGTTTATCCTGTTTATATATGCTTCCTGCCATTATTTGGTATTTCTGAGACTTGGTAATCTCTCCTTCTTTGATCTTAATCCTAGGGTTCTTGGGTCCGTATGTCAGAATAGGGACCATAGGCTTAGCCCATTCTGGTGCTATCTCAAGGTTAAACAAGTATGCGTCTGGTAATTCATCCGCTACTCCTTGAGGAGCTTCTCCTGAGGTTAATCTTGAAAGGTGGTCAGCTCTAAGATGTGTCTTTCCTTTCCTGACTACTACTTCAAAATCATACTCCATGAGTAATAGAAACCAACGTATCAGTCGTCCTGTGTTACATGGTTTGTTGACTAAGTATAATAGGGCTTGATGATCTGTAAAGAACTTGAATTTGTTGGCCAACAAGTAGTGCCTAAACTTCTTTACTGCATAGATCATCCCTAATCCTTCTCGTTCCGTCGTGGTGTAATTTCTTTCTGCTGCGTTCAGTTGTCTGCTCGCGTAAGCTATGGGGAGATCTATGTTACCTTCATTCGTGGGTTGTGCTAACACACATCCTATGGCATAATTGGATGCATCCACATGTACATGGAATGGCTTACTCCAATCTGGGGTAGTCAATATAGGTGCTGAGCACAAACGTCGTTTAAGTTCATTGAATGAATTTTCACATTCATCTGTCCACTCAAAATTGGTCAAAAGAGAGTACAGAGGCTTGGCTATGATTGCATACATGTGTATGAATCTCCTATAATAACCGCAATGGCCCATAAATGCCTGTACCTCTTTCACATTAGTTGGTCTAGGTAATTCTGCAATTACCTTCACCTTTTCCTCGTCCGTAGAGATTCCATTTTTTGACACAATGTGTCCTAGAATTTTGCCTTGTCTGACCATGAAAACGCATTTTTCTGGGTTCAAACAAACCTGATATTCTCGACATTTGTCAAATATTTGTCTTAACTCTGGGATATGTGTCTGTCTTACATTTGAATGTGCACATAAGTCATCGACATAAACTTCCAAGCTCTTGCGTAAGAATTCCTTAAAAACATGACACATGAGTCGCTGGAAAGTGGCGGGTGCATTTGTTAAGCCAAATGGCATCACACGAAATGCAAATATGCCCCATTCAGTGGCAAAAGCCGTCTTGTGTTGGTCTTCTGGAGCAATGGCTACTTGATTATAGCCTGAGAATCCATCAAGAAAGCTGTAAACTTCCTTGCCCGCAACTCTCTCCAATAGATGTTCTGTGATAGGAAGAGGATAACTGTCTCTAATCGTTGCGGCATTAACTTTTTTAAGGTTAATACACACACGCAATTTTCCATTCTTCTTGGGCACAACCACAATGGGGGATACCCATTCGGTATGCTCAATTTCGTAAATGAATCCTGCTTCTATCAAGCGATCTATCTCCTCTTTAATCTTCGCAGCGTAGTTATCATTGTACGTGTAAGGTTTCTGTTTTGTCGGTTTGGCATCTGGAGTCATAGGGATTCTATGAGAACATATATCTGGATCTACTCCCTTCAAATCTTTGTAACTCCAAGCAAAAACATCTCTATATTCGCGCAATAGGGCAACTAACTCTTCTTCTTCTTCAATCGTCAAATCATGCCCTATATATGTGCATTTTTCTTCTTCTCCTTCTATAGCAACCATTACTTTCTTGGTTTTCTCTCGGTTATCATATACTTGTCCATCATTCGCCTTTCTATTGGGCATTCGTACCATGATTCTTCTATCTTCGATTTCATATTTCTTGAAGTTCTCGGGTACTTCAAACAAAGATTCTTCTTTTTCTGTCATGGTTTCTTTCTTCTTCCTTTTCTTGCCTTCACTCTTAGTAGTCACTTCTGTGGCTAACCTTACCTCGTTCGTAATTTCCTTGTGTCTCTGAGTGTGAGTCTCTACTTCGTAGAAATATTCTTCCTCTGATGCAAAGGGTGGGTCCATGATAATTGATTCTAAATCAAAATCGCTCGCATCCTCAAATGCATCAGTGTCTGGTTCACACTCTTCTAAAATTGCATCGCCCATGATTGGCTCTATCGTGAAAACTGATATGTCATAGCCATCCTCGTCACAGTGGGGTGTCCATTGTTCTTCATTGATGGCTACATCCATGGTTGCTAGAATCTCTGCCCAACCATGGGGTTCAAATTCTTCGTCTGGGAATACTACAGGTGCGTAGGCTGGATCTTGAAGGGTTCGTGGACGTTGTTCTGCACCTAAGGTCCTTGCTTCTAATCGTTCTTCCTCTTGTTTGGCTACTTTACACATCCATAAATGGGTATCCTCATGCAACCAAGAAGGATCTGACTCTAATGAGTGCACGGATTCCGTCTCTACTGGTGTTTTATGGATGGTATTCCATTGTATTGGGGGTACATCTCGATGTGAGTAGTCTTTAAGATTGACTTTGGTAGTCACTCCTAAGTGTTGCAAGTACAAAGAATTAGTTCCCCAATCTTGTACAATTTGTAACTGACGCATGAATGGTCGTCCCAATATCATCTCATAAGCACGATTTTTCGCAAAGTCACAAATGGCGAAAGTATGCTCAAATTCTACACCACAAGTGGTGAGAGATATGCCTTCTAGTAAGCCTAACGGTTTTTCTATGTGTCCATCAGCCATTTGCAGCTTCATCCTGGTGGGTCTGAGTGCTGGCTTACCCCAACGTTTCCACAAAGCGGTGGTAGCGATGGCTACTCCGGCTCCCGAATCTAAGATGGCTTTCGTGGTGTAACCCTGATAGGTTATTGGAAGATATGTGTTACCTTCCTCTCCTTCGCTTACGTCTCCAATCTTTTCCACGGGTATCTCTGGTACCTTCTTATGTGATCCTATCTGAGAGGGTGTGGTAGCTAGCTCAGGGAATTGATTTGCTACGTGCTTCCACAATTCTGGTTTTACCTTTAACAATTCCTCCAGAGTGAGATTACATTGTACTTTGGTATTCTTGATCACTTCCGTGTTCCTAGGGATCACTGATTCTTCATTCCTCACTATTATCGTGGGTGCTCTCATACTAATAGACTTTGCTTCCCAAGGTCCTGTGAACTGAGGTAATTCTTGTAGAGAATTAGATTCAAATCCTGTGGGTTCACTCAGTTGCTCCACCTCTACATCATCATATATAGAGGGGATGTCTTGGGGAAATTGTTCCTGCAAGTCATCTATTTCTTGAATAGGAGGATGAGTTCCTTGTTCTTTTCTCCATTTCTCTTCTTGGATCTCCCTCAAAAATTCATGTGAGTACCTATGTATGGAAGACAAATTGTCTTGACTTTCTGTATTGGGTACTTGAGACAGGGATGGTGCATTCCTTTCCTGTGTCTCTGGGGCAATAGGGTTCCTAGAATGATCCTTTTTCTCTTTGCTTTCTATCAAGTGTTCTAGCCTCTCCATTAGTCCTTGAAAGTGTAGTTCCGGTTTTGCCATGTTATTCCAATTAAGATATCTAGAGGCTTCAAACAAAGCTTGTGCTAATTCTACCATTTTCATGCAAAGTTTAGTTCTCTCAATTTCTAGATCAGCTCGAGGGTAGTTTTTACTCATTTCCGTTACTTGAGGTCCCTCATTTATTCTAGCCTGATATGCACGAAACATCATGTCTAGAGCTCCTGGTATGGGTTCCGCTAAAACTGATCCTGATTTTTGAGCTGGGTTTTCTTGGTTTAATTCTTGTGAAGTCAATTCTTGTATTTTGGCTCTAGATTCCCTTAAACTTCCTTCCAACTCACTTATCTTTTTACTCCACTTTCTCTTGATTCTTTCCCTAGAATCTTTCCAAGATTTTGTCTTTTTACTACTCGATTCTGCAACTTCACTAGTTCCGGCTACTTTCTCTTGATTAAGCTGTTGGTTTTGTAAGAGCGCCTGGGCTCTGGTTATAGCTTGGATAGGCACGTATGTAGGGTTGGATCCATCTGCGTTGTTTACAATACCTATCACGTTGATCGGTGTCACATTCGGAGTGTTAACTGGGTTTTTAGGACAATCTTTGATTATGTGCTCTTTGCCACAATCGGCACAAAAGCCTTGTATGTTATAGTACTGTGATTGCCTTGCTATTGGGGGATGTGGACAATCCTTTATGAAGTGATCTCCTTGGCACCTAAAGCATGGTCCTCTAGGGCCCTGTAGTCTCTGCTGTCTCAATTGGGGCCGTGGGTTTGGGTTTGCGTACATCACATTAGTATAATCTGGCTCCCAACTAGGTTCCATTGGTGGACTATCATAATGATATGTCTCCACATGTTCTGGTGACTCCGTGTAATAAGCGGGTGGACTAGTTACATGAGTAGAGTCAAAACTGTTTGAGTTCGGGTCACTTTCTGTGATCAAAGGTGAAGAAGGCACTAAGGCCCTACTTAGGTTCTCTTCTGCAGCAGCGTATTTGACTGAGATGACATTCGCTGGTGGGGGTGGCTGCTGAGCTAAGACGGGTTGAGGTCTCTGTTGAGCCTGGTATGGGTAGTTCTGAGGAGGCCTATAGTAATAAGGCTGAGCATTGTATTGGCCTTGATACCTACCTGGCTGCGGGTATGCTTGCGGATAGTTCTGTCTCACGGTTTGTTTGTTGTATGGGCAGTCCTGAGCCGTATGATTCGTGTATCTTCTCTCAATTGTACAGTATTGGCCACTAGGGTTGGCTTGAGGTTGAGGTGCATTGGGACACACGTTTGCCAAATGATTTCCACCACAAGTGTAACAACGTACGTTAGTTGGTAGCTTGGGCACCTGTTTACTAGAAACTCCTAGTTTTTGGGCCACTTTTTCTGCTAGGTCCTCTATCGAATTAGACAATTTTGTGGATGCTAGAGAAGAACAATCTGAGTCCTTATAGACCTTTGAGAGTTCTAATTCCTCTCCTAGGTTATCCTCGATGTCTATACATATTCTTACACACTCCTCTAGCGTTCTGGGTTCTTTTAGGTACACATAGGAGCGTAGTTTAGCGCTCAACAAGCCATCTAGGAACAGTGATACTTGTTTGGCTTGTGAGGGTAGTTCTTGCATTGGACATCGTTCGACATATTGTCTAAACCTACGTCCTGCCAGTCTTACTGTTTCTTGAGGGGTCTGTTTAAAGCTATGAATCAACGAAGACGTGTCATGTCTAATCCCACTTTTAGAGGATTCAGTGATGAATGACTCTAAAAAGTGATGGATGTCTCTAAATTGCCTCTGTTGCAATGGTTGGAACCAAGTTAAAGCGGTATTCTTTAACGTTAGCCCAAATGCGTTGTATTGCGTGAACATGTCCTCGACTTGTTCTGCTCTTAGTACTTGCTTGAATTCTGCGACATGGTCATAGGGATCTCCTGTCCCATCAAAGTAATTCTTCATTGATTTTACTAACTGTGTGGGTCTCAATACTCTTGCGTGTTCGCGTGGTCTAGGTAGAGGAAAATCATCTCTACCACCTGGTATTCCATGATCTCTTTGTCTATCCATTCTATTAGTGTTCGTGGTTGTTCTATCTCTCCCTATGGGATGATTAAAGCTTACTTCCGGTCTTTCTTTAGTTCCTTCTCTTTGATTTCCCTGGGCTGAGGATGTTCCTGCCCCTTGTTGACTTGTATTCATGTTCGTTCTAGATGGAGGGAATACCAATTCACCTCTCCATGTGTATGTGTTTTTAGCGCGCTCAGGCACCACGAAGACTCTTTCTGAAGTCTCATCCAGGTATACAACCTTTCCAGGTGTATCTGGGTCCTTGAATTCATAGATTGTAATGATGCCTATCTCACTAGGGTGTTCCTTTCTGTACCTCCAAAAGGCTTCATCTGTCTCTTTATTTACAAACAACTCGGTGCTCCTGTTATCTTGAGGGATCCATTCTGGGATGAGTACTCTTGTTAATACGGATTTCCCTCTAGGTGTTCTAGGTTCTTCTAACGGTTCTTTTCCTTGAAATTTCGCTTCCGTCTCTAATTGAATTGTGCCAAACTCATTAGTATCGTTTGGCTGCGTACTTAGAATGTACATGGTTCCTTCTTTGTCTATGTAAGCGTCTCTCTCCAATTTCACCACCGGTCTTTCCAATCCAATGGGTTGATCAGGGTTGTGCAGTTGCACCACTTGCCTTTGCAAACCATCCTCATAGATGCGAGCACCTAATCGGTTGGTTCGGAGAAACTCTAATTGCGTTCTATAGGGTCCTTCAGGTTTTTCCAAGTATGCTACATTAGACCCTCCTTCTGGTCTGTCTGTGCTAAATGCCATTTCAGATTCGCTAGTATCTGAGCTCTCGTAGGGGTAATTACTATTCAATTGCTGAGCCCACGATCGTGCAGTAGTTCTTACACTTGCCTCTGATGATCTAAGGCTTCGTCGGTCCGACTTACCTATGTGTCTCCCTGATCTAAGGTTCATTAATTTTCTTCCTTGCACACTCAGTCACACACTTAGATCGTCAATGGTTCTTTGTTATTACTTTCTTAGTTCTTTTTAATTTTCTTTGGATTCTTGTCTTAATATATGCGTCAGGAATTCGACTTTCCGTTATAATTTTGAGTTCTCGTTCCGTCAGACTTATGTTCTTTCCTTTAGGTTTTCGCATCACACACACCTTTACTTGTAGTCTTAAACTTGAAAGAATTAAGTATCTTGAACTTGAGGCGTTCCTATCGTATTTAATCCACAACTACCGTTTAGCCTAAGCTAAGAATTGACTGAGGGGGTTGAGTACTCTTCCAACCTCGAGTCGGCTTTTCTGGTTGCGCTGATGCCCAAGAAGCCGCGCTTCCCAAGCTTTGCTGTCTTCACTTCCTTACTTGCTTGCCTTTGATTGCCTTTGCTAGACCTGGAAAATTCCAATATTAGACCAATTCACAAGATGATCAAACACTTGAGTATATACACCTTTTAAGTCCCTTCCCTTTTTGCCCAAATTTTCAATGTGTGCCCCCTGGCTTCCTAGTCCCAAACTAGGTGAACCTCAAAATAACTTATCTATTAAGCTCAAAAAACGGACTTCGGATGAAAAAGTTACGAGCGTTCAGGCCCTGGGGGGGTAAAAACTGACAATCCAGTTTTCCCTCAAATATGAGCTAAGGGGTCTCCTATGAGTCTAATGGTCCAAAAATTTCTCAAAAATACCCTCAAAATTGGTCAAAAATTGGAGCCCAAAATTTGCGATGGGGGTGGACAATCGCGATGGTCTGGGACCGTCGCGATGGTCCAAGCGAACCGTCACGATGGCGTGGAGTTTGGACAATCGCGATGGCCCGAAAAAGTGAACCGTCGCGATGGCTCGAAAAAGTGAACCGTCGCGATGGCTCGAAGTGAACGATCGCGATGGCGTGGATATGGACCGTCGCGATGGCCCGAAAAATGAACCGTCGCGATGGCGTGATCAGGCGGACAATCGTGATGGCGCGGTCAACGGTCAAAGGTGGACAATCGCGATGGTCCGGAGTGAACCGTCGCGATGGTCACAAGTGCGATGGCTTGAGCCAATCGCGATGGTCCGATTTTGGGCTGTCGCGATGGTCCGAAAAACGAACCGTCGCGATGGTCTATCTTGACACGTGGCACTGTCGTGGCGATGGCATGAGCCAATCGCGATGGTCCGGGGTCAGCTGAACAATCGCGATGGTCCAAGTGGACCGTCGCGATGGCTCAAGTGAACCGTCGCGATGGTCCGAAAAATGAACCGTCGCGATGGTCCGGCCGAGCCGTCGCGATGGCGTGAGCCTATCGCGATGGTGCGACACAATCGCGATGGTCCGAGCCAATCGCGATGGTCCACCAAACTGAAAATTTTTGGGATGCAGCTGTGGTTTCGTGTATGCGCAGGGATCGCCTACCTCGTGGTGTGGTCGCCTACCTCAAAATCCGAACTTGGCGGACCATCGCGATGGTCTGACACAGTCGGAAATTTTTGACAGAAACTGAAATTTTTACCTTTTCCAAGCTTTCCTGATGCACTGGAGCTCTGTACCTGCAAGAAAACTCAAGAAAACACAAGCACACACAAGCACAAAAGTTCTCTCTCGCTCTCTCGCATGCACAAATGAGGGGAAATGAGGTGAATGGGTGGATATGGTGAATTTTCTGATTTTTTTGGAGATGAAGATGATGATGCGATGATGAAGATGGAGTGTGGGGGAGGTGAAAAACACTAAAAACTGAGTAAAAACAACAACAAAAACTGAAATTTTTACCTTCCAACGCCACTTCTTGCTATACTCTTACCATCACACAATCGTCCTAGACTCGATCCTCGGCAACGGCGCCAAATTTGGTGTTGCTCTAGCACAATGGTGAGAACCACGTTAAGAAGCGTCACCTCCTTAATGTCAATCCGTGGGAGAGGTAGGAGTGATATGAAGATCGTGAATGTGAGATGATGTGAGAGTGAAGGTGAGAAGCACAAAGATGCACACACACATACACACACACAATGAAGAGACAAGCAAGACACAATGGAAGGTGGGAAATTAGTTCTATTACTCCAGAATACTCTTACAAGCTCAAACTAGCTCTAAGCTCACACTAACCAAAATGAACCAACCTCAAAAATGAGCTCTCTAGCTCTTTTTATAGTTTCTAGACTAGTTTTGACCGGTTTCACATCTAGTGACCGGCCTAGTTAAAAATAGGTCCTAAAGGCTATTTGGAAGGGTAAACGATGTCTAAAAATAACGAAAATTGGTACACGCATTCTACCTAAGCTCCTCAAGCTCGAGGACTCCTCGGCTTGCACAAAATGGAGCTATGGATTACAAAATGGGGTTTTGTCTATATTACATATGTTACAAGAGTGATGAAAATCACTGTTGGATGTTTGAAGAGGTAATAAAAACATAATTATTTGAAAAAATGATCCGACTGGCTCCCTGCTCCGTCTTTACATGCTTCCATGTCGTCTGTGCCTCTGACTGTGCCTCTGACTGCTTCCAACACATATACATATACATATACATATACATATACATATACATATACATATACATATACATATACATATACATATACATATACATACACATACACATATACATATACATATACATATACATATACATATACATATACATATACATATACATATACATATACATATACATATACATATACATATACATACACATATACATATACATATAC
>CM035434.1:52745385-52750385 GCA_020310875.1 Ceratopteris richardii
TACACATACACATACACATATACATAAACATATATATATACATATACATATACATATACATATACATATACATATACATATACATATACATATACATATGCATATACATATACATATTGATGGGGGATGATTCTAACACCCCAATGCAAAAATGGAAGATGGATGCCCTCCACTAGGTCCACAAGGAGTGATATATGCTCACTGTTCTGATGTTTTCTCTGCACCAATAGAGAGGCTTAAAATGACATTTTGGAGAATTTTATTAGACTATTAGAGCTGCCAAAGAAGCTTTGCATCATCCCAAATGGATATTCGAGCTGGGAGAACCACCCTATGCAAAACAGCCTACCTGTTTGCAACACTCTCTGCCTATGTGCAGAGATATACCTTCACAAAGTTGGTAATTTCTCACAACTCACTCAGCCAAATAACTTGAAGCTCTAGCAAATTTCAGGGCACAATATGAGAGACCAAAGGAAGCTTGAAGTAAATGAAAATGAGTACATTGAGAGAGCAAACAACGCTCTGCAATCTGGTACAATCAGATTTGGAAAAGCCTAACTACACCTCTAGATAGAGAGGAGCAAAAGCATGAGAAAATGAGGTAAGCAAGGAAGGGGGCTGCTTCCTGGAGTTTATGAATTCACTAAACTAAGTGGGAAACTCGTGGAATGCATACAACTCAAGAAACAAAGGTGGGATGATGCTTATATAGACTTTTACTTTTCCTATAATTTATCTAATCACCCACCAATCAGTTTAGGTGCACTTTTTGGTTGCTGATTTGATGAGATTTGAATTTGATTGAGTTTGGTGGAGCTTCTAACTTTATTCCATGACTTTGGGTGCTCCTTTTTTATTTGTTCACTTGCAAAACTCGTGGTTGAGCCTTTTTGCATGATTGAGACTTGATTTTCAACGCTCCCCTTCAAATCTCAATGCCTAGGTCCTTCATTCCAATGCATGCCTTGAAGTGTTGTAGCTTTACTCCATCCAATGCTTTGGTAAACATATCTGCATATTGGTCCTTTGTATTGACATGCTCCACCTTGACATCCTTTGACATGATCTTCTCTCCAATAAAGTGGTAATGCACTTCTATATGCTTCGACCTTGCATGGAACACTGGATTTTGAGCCAAGCATATGCTACTTATGTTGTCACAAAAAATAGGTACTTGTTTAACCTGCAAATCAAGATCAAAAAACAACTTCTTGAGCCACATAAGCTCACATGAGACTTGTGCTAAGCTTCTATACTCAGCTTTGGTCAATGAAAGAGCCACGGTTGGTTGTTTCTTTGACATCCATGAGATAGTCTTCTTCCCTAGCATGACAACATATCCACTAGTGCTCCTCCTGTCATTTTTGGAACCTACCCAATCAACATCACAATAAGCTTGTACATCCATCATCAAATGGATAATATAGACCTTCATTCACTGATCCTTTGAGGTACCTAAGTACCCTTTTGCTTGCAACAAGATGAGGTACTCTTGGTGCTTGCAAAAATTGAGATAACACTCCAACTACATGTGCAATATCAGGTCTTGTCATAGTAGCATACAAGAGAGAACCAATTATTGACCTATACATGGTCACATCCTTCACTTCTTCACCTTCATGAGCACCTAGTTTAACATTTACTTCCAATGGATTTGAAGTGGGCTTGCAATCATACAAGCCAAACTTCTTCAAAAGATCAAGAATGTATTTCATTTGCATCAAGTATATACCTTCCTCTTTATATAGTACTTCAATCCCAAGGACGTACCTTAAAATCCCTAAATCTGAGATTTTAAACTCACATCCAAGCTTCCTCTTTATGTCCTTGATGTTTGCTTCATCATCCCCTGTAATGATCAAATCATGATCAACATATATACAAATGAAAACAATTTTGCTACCTTCCTTCTTCACAAAGAGTGATGGGTCTACATGACTCTGATTGTATCCAAATTTTACCAAGTAGTCCAGAAGTCTTTGGTTTCAAGCTCTTGGGGCTTGTTTGAGTCCATAAAGAGCCTTCTTTAGCCTGCATACATGATGTGGAAACCTCTCATCTTCAAAGCCTTGGGGTTGGTCCATGAAGACTACCTCTTCAAGCTCTCCATTTAGGAAAGCATTCTTCACATCCAACTGGTACATCTTCCAACCTTTTGAGGCTGAAATTGCAATCAAACTTCTGATGGTGGACATCTTAGCTACTAGACTGAATGTTTTCTCAAAGTCTATGCCATAGGTTTGAGCAAAACCTTTGGCAACCAGCCTTGCTTTATACCTAGAGATGCTCCCATCTGCATGCCTCTTTACCTTGTACACCCATTTGTTGCCAATGACTTTCATGTTCTTTGTTCTTGGCACCAATGACCAAGTATCATTTTATTCAAGTGCTTTGACTTCCTCCTCCATGGCTTCAATCCATTCCCTATTCTTATTTGCTTCTTCAAAAAAGTTAGGTTCTTCACAAGCTATAACTTGACTCATGTAAGCATAGTGTCTTGCAATGAATGAATCATAAGTTAACCTTTGAATAGGGTATTTAACCCTATTGGATGACCTTACCTCACCATTAGGTGGTAGGAATCTCCTCCTCCTTGGTTTAGATGCTTTAAATCCTGGAGTTTCTAATTTTTCCATATCTTCATCACTTGTAGATTCCATGTCTACCCATCGAGGGTCTTCATCATTTGCCTTTTCCTTTCCTTTGCTACTTTCTTCACTTGAATAATCTCCTCTGATGGTGTGCTTGAAGTGGTTGGAACACTTATCTCCATGTTTTGTTGTTTCTCTTTGAACTTCTTCTCGGCTTCATATGCATCATCAACCTGTAACACATCTTTGCTACCATACCAAGGCAGCAACTCATCAAATAGTACATCCCTAGATACCTTAAGCTCTTTGGTGCAAGGGTTATAGCATCTAAAACTCTTTTTCTCTAAAGAATATCCAAGAAATATACACCTATCTGCCTTTGGGTCTAACTTATGTCTCAAGTCTTGAGGTATGTGAACATAACACACACAACCAAATACTTTGAGATGCGAAAGGTTGGGTTTCTTACCACACCAAGCTTCATAAGGTGTAACTCCATGTACTCCTGAGGTTGGACACCTATTCATAATGTATATGGTTATATTTGTTGCATCAGCCCAATAAGAGTTAGGAACATTCATTTCATTTAACAAAGATCTAGCCACTTCTGCTATGTATCTATTCTTCCTTTTTGCCACCCCATTTTGTTGAGGTGTATACCTACAAGTGAATTGCCTTTTGATGCCATGGTCATGTAGAAAATCTGAAAATTCATTTGAAAAATATTCTCCGCCTCCATCCGATCTGAGAGTCTTTATTTACTTCCCTGTTTCCTTCTCCACTAGGTTTTTGAACCTCTTGAAGTGGTAAAACACCTCTGATTTTGAATTCATGCAATACATCCAAACAAACATTGAATGATCATCTATAAATGTGATAAAATATATATTACCTCCAATGGATGGCTCCCGTGTAGGTCCCCATACATCTGTGTGTATGAGATTCAACACTTCATTGCTCATATGTCCTCCCTTCTTGAATGGCAATCTACTTTGTTTTCCTAATTGACAAGCATGGCACAGATGTTGCATATTTTGAGAAGTAAGATCAGGTAGACCACTCATCAAGCCCTTCCTTTGCATATCCTTCATCCTTTGTAAGTTTATGTGCCCAATTCTTTTATGCCATAAGTCGATTTTTGCAATCTGTTTATTTCCAATGGACAAGTAGACAGTGTGAGGGGCTGATGGCTTTACCTCCATGGTGAAGAGTCTTCCTTGCTTCTTTACTTTTGCTATGAGCTTGTAGTCCTACATGGGGTCTTCAACAAAACATCCTTGCTCATTGAACCTCACCTAATAACCTCTTTCAACCATTTGACCTACCGAAACCAAGTTCTTTGTGATGGTTGGCACATGCAACACATCCTTCAACACCTTGGAGCTTTGAGATCCATTCAGTGAAACATCTCCCACATGTGTAATCTTGTGCTCAGTGTCATCCCCTCTCTCTACATGTCCTTGAGTGATGGGTGAATGTAAATTAAATAAAACATCTTTATTGCAACTCATATGGTTGCTACAACCACTATCAATGTACCATGTAAAATCTGAATTGACTCTTTCACTTGAACCATACATCATAAGAAAGTTCTCATTTTCTGAATTTGTTGAAGTACTAGCATAATTACCTTGGTTCCTTTTGTATCATTGATTGCCTCCTCCTTTGGACCAACAATCTCTTGCATAATGGCCCAGTTTTCCACAATTGTAGCATTCTCCATTGGATGCTTCTCTTCCATGTGATCTTCCTCCTCTTCCTCTACTCTTTCCTCTTCCTCTTGATCCATAGCTTTGGTTGGGGCCTTCTTGGTTGCTTGAGCTTAAGCTTGACCTTCCTCTCCCTCTACCTTGGGATTTTTGTCCACCTCTTTTGCCTTTGCCTCTACCTGCATAGAAAACGTGGGCTTGGCTGCCCTTTGATTGTGAACCTCCTTGGTTCATCTCCTTGGTCACCATCAATGTGACTAAATGATCAAATTCTGGTAGGGAATCCCTCACATAAATTGATGTGGTGAATGCTTTCCACCTTTCATCCTCTCCCAAGCCATTGAGAGTGTGTGCAACAAGAGCATCCTCTTCGATTGGGCTCCCAATTGAGCCTAAAGCATCTACAAGCTCCTTAACCTTCAAAATGTACCCATTTATGTTAGTACTTGGTGATTTCCTAAGATTATTGAGCTCATTCTTGAGCTGAATCTTCCTTGCCTTCGTTGATGAAGAGTACAACCTCTCCAAGGTCTCCCAAACCTTCTTGGATGTGTCCAAGTCTTGTATACGCCCTATCATGCTATTGCTTATGTGTTGGGATAGAATGAATATGACTCTCCTATCCCTTTATATCCATTCATTAAGTGCCTTGACCTGCCCTTGAAATTGTGGATCATGTGCATTAGGCATTGGCTCC
>CM035434.1:52755385-52862885 GCA_020310875.1 Ceratopteris richardii
GGGTGTTGCACCCCTGCGAGGCTTCCTGTAGAGATGTATCTTCAGATATGATCTTTTCAGTGAAGCTTCTTTCGTTGTCTTCTTCTTTTCTTCTTTTTGCTTGATTCTCCCTCAACATTGCCCCCCTCTTGAACTCTATCGTACCCGACAGGCTTTGAGAGTTGACGGGAGCATGTTCTATACACTTTTTGCTCTGTTTCATTAAGCAGATTGGCTTCACATATCATTAGCTGCTTCCACTGTTCAGCTTTCACACCGTCATGTGGCGGTTGTCTATGATCGGCGAAGAAGCTTAGATCATATGCCACTAATCTGGCATTCACGTTGGACGACATCTTTAAAAAGATCTCTAAATCGATTTCAAAAAACCCTGTGAAAAAGGCTTCTTCAAACGTCTGCATGTATGTACTTGGCAAGAACATGAGTCTGGAATAATAGGCCATTATGGTAGGGCGGCTAGGCATAATAGATAAATAAAAAACAAGACTGTTTGTTCCCTGGTTAATGCCAATGAAGTTCAAAAATGAATATGCCGCATGTTTGAAGACCTTCAATACTGTAAGTATCATACTGAGTATTTTATTTGTCATTTTGATAGTTAAATCTGGTACTGTTGCATAACTGTGGAGCCAAAATTCCATGGTCTTTACCATATAATCCTCTGTTGGTAGATAGTTATGCAGTGGACTTGGAAGTAGTGGATAGTTTAGCCACTGTTTATTGATGGCACCATTCTTTTGCAGTTCCAAAAATTCTCTGGCTTCTCTTCTACGAGGTGTTGGACAAAAATATGGATTTACCTGTAATAAATATGGTGCCACTTGCCAGTGCACCCGTAATGTAGGATGTTTCTCCAAAATTTCCTTCTCCAAACAAGCTGCACCGCTTCAAATTCTTCTTGCGTATAAGTAAATGTGTCATTTTTGAAATGCAGCTGCTCCTCTGGATTTTTTTGTGTGATCTTTTTGATGTATTGTCTTGTTTTCTCTTTCATCAGTCCGTACGAAATGTTGAAAGGCTTCATGATCTTCTCTAAGTCTTTACCTTTAATCTTTGCTTCTTTCATGACTTTGATGACTTCATCTTCAAAATGTTCTGTCAACCGGGACACCAATAGTGCCCGTTCCCTCTGACCTATTTCTGCAGTGTATGGCATTGGATGATCATCATGTGGTTCTGCCATCTGCTCTTTTATTGGAGAATTATAAATCGGGGGAGATAGAGGACATACCTCTACCTCGTCAGTAGGATTTTCTTTTGTCGACTCTACTGGTGTCCCGATTGGTGCTTTCTCTTTTGCTTGGGTCTCTAATTGTGCTATGCGTTCAGTCTTCTCTTTATTTTCTTGCATGGCTACTCTGAGTGCTTCTTTTGCTGCAAGCAGTTCATTGCCAATTTCTACTACATGATCCATATTTTCGCTGTAATTGACTGCAAGTTTTCCATGGGCTGTATTCAACTGCTTTTTTAGCTCATTTGTTTCATTCATGTATTTGTGTTCCCAATTTTCTCTTAGGGTTTGCTCTTGTTTCAGCAGTGCTGCTATATGAAGTTGGATCCTTGGCTCAGCCTCCATGTGGTCAACCTTGCCTTGAGGTGTATCATCCGGCACTTCAATCACAATTGGCTCTTTGTTTTGTACTAGTCCTAAGTCCGCGTTCACTGGAGTTTGTATTTCCTCTTTGATAGGTGGTTTGGCATCTGTATTAGTTATTGGGGCTTCTTTGATGCTGACCCTTGACGTTTCATTCAATTGAATTACGTGCACTATCCCCGTGGATTCTTCTATGTTCTTTACTTGTGCCTGTTGGTTGTCAGGTGTGACTTCGACTTGATTGATCTCTGTCCAATCCTCATTGTGTGTTTCTGTTTGTATATCTGTATCCAGGGTGTCCTTCTCAGGGCTTGATTCCTCATTAGAGCTTGATTCCTCCAACCCTATTTCTTTGTATCTGGAAGGTACTTGATGAGTTGCTTTATCCTTCTGTTTCTTTTCTTGGCTTGCCTGTCTGTAATGGTGACCTTGAATATTCAAATTTACTTGCCCCCGCATATACTGGTGCGTTTCTTCCCGGGCTGCAGAGAGATCTCTCTTAGTAATGGGTTGTTGGATCCCAGGAATCTTTGGTAACACATGTGTTCTCTTTGATTGTGGTGTCTCTTGAGCTTCTTCCTCTCTTAGGCGTTTAGTCCCTCTCATAGGCATCTTTGAGCTGGTTCCTACTTCTTCAACCGCGATGACTGTTTTCTTTTTCTTTGGGACAGTTGCTGACTTGGCATATTTGGCTAACTCTGTTGATGTTGGCATCACGCGCAAGCAGTTCTTCATGTCCAATGCTTCATAAATAAGTAGGGTCAAAGCCGAACTACCATTCAGAAACTTTTTCTGACCCCACTTCTTTTTTGCTTCAAACAGGCGTTTTTGAACATAGGGAGTCATATTTATTTGATTTCCGACTTGCCTCATAGCATGTGAAAGCAATTGCACTACGATCTTTTGAGGTGTTGTATATCTATGCATGCTTGGAAAACAAAAGTGCTGGTGCACTAAGGGAACAACCTCTTCAATATCAGTTCTATTGATATCCAAAAAGGATCGCTTTTTAGGATCATGACATTCATCTTTGACATTAGTGTGTCCTTCTTGATTCCATCCAAAAGCCTTGTTAATCAGCTCATGAGTGAACTGAATTGTCTTCCAGGCACCAACTTTATCCAGTACTCGTGCCTCAGGAACTAATATCTTATTCACGGCAGGCTGAAGTGTATTTATCACTTGCATACATCTCTAAAAATCTGGCAAATATATTGGAAGTCTTAAAAAGGCATAAATTCCAGCTTGAGTCCAGACATCTGTCATGCACGATAATCCTTGTACGATAGTCTTGAAGTCTTGCGACATGATAGGGAAGTAGTGATCCCTGTCCATGATTTTGATAGTGGCCATGAAAATGAGATCCGATACTGGTTGGTCATCCAGAAACCAATGGCCTCTTGCTTTTGTTATGGATTCCAAGGGAAGAAGCTGGACCTCTTCCACTTGCATCTCTTCGAAGTTAGTAGATGCCATCTGCACTCAATATAGAGTATGAATTAGTGGCAAGATAGTATCAGAAATCCTCCTTCATTTGTCCTTCATAAGATTGACATTGCTCGGAGTGAATGGTGTCATCCCTTCCCCGTGGGTGTGAGAAAGGTAATACCTAGTTTTTCACCTATTTTTAGGTATTTTTATGTTTTTGTTTGAAAGAAAGTCAGAAAAGTTAGTTCATAGCCGAAGCGGTTATTAATTTTTTAGTAATTTTCTTTAAATTATGTACAAGTGCTCTCCTATTTCCCAAGAGGAAAATGTGCTTCACTATCCTGAAATAGAAGAATAGTGTGCCGAATGCTTTGCCTTGTAATGTGGCATGCATACTTTGGATTTTGGTAACTCCAAATGCGTGCAGCTCGAATTATTCGGTAGATGTATACAGCTTGCTTTGTCTTTCGGCATCCAAATCTGCTTTATTCTGTTGGGAGAAATCGTGTTCTCAACCTGCCTGGTGAATGTGATGCTTCTCATTTGTTGCTTCTGCTTTGTCTGCCTTTTGAATCTTGGAATGACATGTGAATTGTATGTAGACTCCAGCTCTATCCTGTAGCAGTTTAGCTTCTGTCGCTTTGCCTTTAGACCATACTGATTTTCCTTGTTCATTGGTTCGTCCCTTTTAATGATTGTCCTTTGAGTACATGACTTGGGAATTCATATTTGTGGGCGGTCCGACTGGGCGGCTATCACCGTCTTCGAAATCCATACTTTAGCGATTCTTTGTGTAACTGAATATCCAGAGCGATTTTCATATTGGTTCTGTGGGTTCTTCTGATGTAGCAAGTAGTTCTTGTGTTGAATATATGCAGCCATTTGGTCCTTCCTTATCCAAGCTTGTCGAGTGTAAGGAATGGGGTATATTCTAATAGGTGCCGACTTGGGATTACTCGGAGAACTAGTCTCTCTTGTGCATGGTTCTTCGCTAAGGCTGTTTTCAGATAGAATGACGCTCTTGTGACTTGCTAGATTAGAAGATGGTATGCAAGCAGGGTTCGGTGTGTCCTCACATAAAGTAATCGATGAAGGGGTTTCCATAGTGCTAGTGAACATGCATTCATCACTGTATTCATTTGGATGAGTTTTCGGCTCTATACTTGCGGTTTTGATTGGTCGTTCGTCTAGCATGCTGAATACTTCACGATGTCCTATCTTGGTTGAGATGTATCCTAAGGCCAATTGAATAGTCACCTCATATTCGTATATCCAATCTTGACCTAACACGAGCTCTTCCAATAAATCCTGATCGCGACATACGAAGAGTTTTTGTTCCATTGTGTTGTTTCCTAAGTGTAGAGGTAAGGTAATCTCTCATATACACTTGGTGATCTTTCCTCCTATTCCAATCA
Source organism: Ceratopteris richardii (assembly GCA_020310875.1). NCBI lineage: Eukaryota > Viridiplantae > Streptophyta > Polypodiopsida > Polypodiales > Pteridaceae > Ceratopteris > Ceratopteris richardii. The sequence goes on from CM035434.1 coordinate 52,759,823, forward strand.
GCTATGCCTTTGATGGACGTAATTCTTCCTTGAGTTGCTGAGTCACTGAAAATTTGATGCAGCTTATAGCGGCTCCTGTGTCAATGAGAGCATCCACTAAGTGGTACTTCGTTTTTCCAGCTCCCAAATTCAAATATGGTTGTGTCCTTTGTTGACCTAGGTTTTCGGTGGCTCTAAAATTAGCCATTGGGATGAGTTCCTCTCCTAGGCGATATCTCTCATCTCTCTCTCTCATCCACTCTTTTCGTTTCCTGATTCGTTCTAGTGCTTCCTGTCTGGCTTCCTCTCGTATTCTTTCTTCCTCTAGACGTCTATTTTTACCCGTTACCAGTCGTGACATTATTTCTTCAGTCAATGGCTCTAAGTATTTTTTCACTCGACATCCACTAATATAGTTTGGTAATACATCTCCATCTAGAGTTGCTAAGCTGATGGCTCCGCTGGTGGATATGCGATTGATGATTAATGGGCCATATCCTCTTTTCTGCAATTTCTTAGCATGTTGTTTCAGGGTATATACCAAAACTAAATCTCCTTCCTTCAAATTTTTGTCTTTAACATGAGCATCAAAATATGCCTTTTGTCGCCGTTTAGCAGCATAAATCCTTGCTACCGCTTGTAACCTAGTTTCATGTAACTTCTCTATTTGATCCAATTGAGCTGAGAGTTCATGTCCTGTCCACTCATAAGTTGTTGCTACTCTGAGAGTGGGTATTAAGAAATCAATTGGCAAAATAGAATTTTGTCCATACACTAAGTTAAAAGGAGTAGTGCCTATGGCGGTCTTGTAAGCTACTCTGAATGCCCATAAAGCGTGATGTAATTGTTTATCCCAATCAGATCTACCATTGTTCACAATTTTAGTGAGAACTGTGCACAAGATTTTATTTGAACTTTCGGCTTGTCCATTGGCTTGTGGGTGATAAGGGGCTGATTTCTTATGAATTATCAAGAACTCATTCAGTAAGGCTTCTATCACTTCATTCACAAAATGCGTACCTCTATCACTCACAATTTCTATCGATAGTCCAAATCTAGTGAAAACGTTCTCGAATAGAAACTTGGCCGTAGTTCTTGCGTCATTTTTCTTGGTTGCTTTGGCTTCAACCCATTTGGTCAAATAATATGTGGCTACAATTATATACTCGGCGTGGGATCCTTTAGCTGGTGGGCTAATATGTCCTATGAAGTCTATCCCCCATTTTGTGAAAGCTCTGGCACTCATGATGGGTTTTAGTGCCATTTAATCTCTTCTAATTGGATATTTTGTTCGTTGACATGTATCACATCTTTGCACATATGTTGCTGCATCTTGATGTAGAGTTGGCCACCACATTCCTGCAAAGAGAATCATTTTTGCTGTTTTATCTGCAGAGAAATGTCCTCCTGCAGCTCCTGTATGTGCCATTTCTAAAACATCAAGATACTCGTCTTCATGAATGCACATTCGCAAATGATTATCTCTTCCGCGTTTAAAGATTTGTTTTCCAATAAGAGCATATTCCTTACTTTGTTCTACAAGTGCTCGTTTTCTTGCTAGAGTGGCTCCTTCTGGGTACTCTTGGGTCTTCAAGAATTTCACCAGAGGCATGCTCCATCTTGGTGCTACAGTGGAGTAGCATAGAGTGGAGTTCTCTTCTGAATTTCGTTCTTGACAAGTTGGGCAGGCTGATACATAGTTATGTGCATCCCTATGCATGGTTGGCCAATATATGCCCAATCTCCTTAGTGTTTGCCATGTTCCGTTCGCATTTAGATGAGTTTTCCATTCATTTACATGTGTTTTTTGAAGCCACATTTCTTGTTCCTCTTCTTCCACGCATCTCATGAGTAACCCGCCTGAGTCTTGGTGATACAAACTTCTAGCAATGATATGAAGGTTTTTAGCCTTCCATAGGTCTTGGGTTCGGTTTGGTGTGACCCCATCTTTAGGTCCATGAGTGAGTATAGGGATCAACTTTTCTGCCCATTGGGGACATACTTCGAGGTTAAACAGGTACGTGTCTGGCAGATCATCTGGTACTCCTATGGGTGGTTCTCCATGTGTCATTCTTGATACGTGATCCGCTCTTATGTGGGTATTTCCTTTCTTGACTACTACTTCAAAATCAAATTCCATCAACAATAGAAACCATCGTACTAGTCGTCCTGTATTACAAGGCTTATTGAGTAAGTACAGTAGGGCTTGATGATCAATGAAGAATTTGAATTTGTTTGCCAATAAGTAGTGTCGAAACTTCTTTACTACATATACCATCCCTAGGCCTTCTCTTTCAGTTGTGGTATAATTGCGCTCCGCTTGATTTAATTGTCTACTGGCATAGGCTATAGGGTGGTCTAACTTTCCTGTATCTGCGGGTTAAGCTAGGATGCAACCAATGGCAAACTTGGAAGCATCCACGTGAATATGAAATGGCTTATTCCAATTGGGTACTCGGAGGATTGGGGCTGAACTTAATCGACTCTTTAATTTGTTAAAGGCTTTCTCACATTCTTCAGTCCAATTAAATTGAGACAATAGTGCATAAATAGGTCTAGCAATTATGGCATACATGTGTATAAATCTTCGGTAGTATCCGCAATGTCCCATAAATGCTTGGACTTCCTTCGCAGTATTTGGTCTTGGCAAATCCAAAATCACTTTGATTTTGTCTTCATCAGTTGAAATTCCGTTTTTAGAGACAATATGTCCTAATATTTTTCCTTGTCGAACCATGAAGACACATTTTTCTGGGTTGAGGCATACTCTATATTGTCGACATTTGGCAAAGATCTTTCCTAGTTCAAGGATGTGTTCTGATCGTATAGCTGAATAGGTACATAGATCGTCCACGTATACCTCCATACTCTTTCTCAAGGACTCCTTGAATACATGACACATCAATCTTTGGAAAGTGACTGGGGCATTGGTTAGGCCGAAAGGCATAACCCTAAAGGCGTACACTCCCCATTCAGTTGCAAAAGCTATTTTATGTTGGTCCTCTAGAGCAATGGCTACCTGATTATATCCTGAAAAGCCGTCCAAAAAACTGTAAACTTCCTTCCCTGCCACTCTTTCCAACAGATGATCCGTGATGGGTAATGGGTAACTATCCCTTATGGTGGCAACATTTACTTTTTTCAGATTTATGCATACTCTTAACTTACCATTCTTTTTCGGTACGACCACCAAAGGTGACACCCATTCCGTGTGTTTAATCTCATATATGAACCCAGCTTCTAACAACTTATCTATCTCTTCCTTTATCTTTGCTGAGTAAACATCATTATATGTGTAAGGTCTTTGTTTGGAAGGTTTAGCTTCAGATGTAATAGGGATTCTATGTGCACATATAGATGGATCTACTCCTTTCAAATCCTTATAGGTCCAGGCAAAGACATCCCGACATTCCCTTATGAGGCGTATTAACTCTTGTTCTTCCTCCATTGAGACATCCTGTCGTATAAAAGTACATCGTTCTTCTCCTTCCTCTAAGGTTACTACTATTTTCTTGGTCTGTTCTTTATGGTCATATGCTATTCCTGGTTGTGCTTCTCGTTTTGGCATTTGAATAGCAATTCTTCTCTCTTCTACTTCATATTTTTTGAAGTGAGCGGGCACTTCAAATTGGTCTTGAGGCTTGTTTTCTTCATCATTTTTTGCTTTTTCTAATTCAAGCTCCTCTTCCTGTGTTGGTTCTTGATTTATTTCATTAGCTATGACACTTACTTCTTGATTTCCACTTTCTATTTCCATTTGCCCTTGCTCCATTTCAATGCTCTCATAATCCTCCTTCCATTCTTTTTCAATTACTTCTCCTTCTTCAGCCTCTTGAAGAACTACCACATATAGACTAACATCATATCCTTCCTCGCCAATGCATTCATTCATGGTTATCACTTCTTCATTCACACACACATCGAGAGTAGCTAAAATCTCCATCCAACCATGAGGTTCAAATTCTTCATCTAAGAATATTTGAGGCATATAGGCTGGATCTTGTACTGATCTAGCGACTCCTTGCTTTTGCTGCCATCCTTTCCTCCTATCTTCTTCTTTTTTTGTAGTTTGGCATATCCATAGATGAGTGTCTTCGTTCATCCATGATTGATCACTTGAACCTATACTATGAATCGATTGATTATCTTCCTCCTTATGAATCTGATTCCATTGTAAGGGGGGAACATCTTGATATGTGTATGTGTGGAGATTTATTCTTGTGGTGGTTCCTTCATGCTGTAGGTATACAACATCTTTTCCCCAATCTTGCACTACCTTTAGTTGTCTCATGAAAGTTCTTCCAAGTATCATTTCATAATTGCTAGGCCTTTCAAATTGACATATCGCTAAGGTGTGCTCGAACTCAACTCCACAAGTGGTAAAAACTACTCGTTCCAATAATCCCAAGGGTCTTTCAGTGTGTCCATCTGCCATTTGTATCTTCATGCGTGTTGGTCTTAGAGCTGGTTTTCCCCATTTCTCCTAGATTTCTTTAGTTGCTATTCCTACTCCAGCTCTAGAATCTAAGATGGCTTTGGTAGTGTAACCTCTATAGGTAATTGGAAGGCATGTGTTTCCTTCATCTCCCTCACTAAAATCTCCAATCTTATCGACTGGGATTTTTACTGTGTTTACTTCATCAAACATCTCCTTCTCTTCCGTCTTGATCTCCAATTGGCTGGTCAATTTCTCCTTCAAATGTGGTTTGACCTTCAACAGTTCTTCCAATGTCAGAGTGCAAGGGATTTTTACCTTTCTAAGGTGTTGTATGATATCCGATGTTTGGACTGATGGTTTCAGTTCTTTTTTTCTTATTGAGGGAATGCGGTATAATTCTGAATTATGTTCGTACTCTCCTGTGTAATTTGGCAAAACCTTTACACTATCATTTTCTTTGTTACTTGGATCAATTGGTATTATTTCTTCTGAATTCAGTTCAGGTATGGAGTCTTCAATTTCACCTTCTGCTTCTAGCTCCTCAAAGGGTGGGTCTATTCCTTCCACTTTTTTCCACCGGTCTTCTTGGACTCTTGCCCACAAATCTTTAGGCCATTCCCCTTCTACTTCGGGAACAATGGATCCTTCCCTTTTATCCTCACAGTAATTTCCATCATGTGTCTTACCTGCTTCAGGTTTCTCGGGTTCCTCAGGGATGACACACTCTTGGAATTCTTCTTCGGGAATTCGCGAGTTGGATAATTGAACAACAGGTTTTTCTAGGGTCTGTTGAGCCACTTCAATTAACTTCTTACATATCTCCAACCTTTCTTTCTGTAGGTCACCTCTAGGATATTCTCTTTCATGTTGTTCAATGGTTGGTCCTGCTCTTATTTGTGCTTTGTACGCCTAAATCCACATGGCTAATTCTTCAGGCATGGGATCTGCTAAAACTGATCCTACCTCTTCTTTTTTTGACTTTCATTTCCGATTTTCTTCTTCCTCTTCTTGTTTCTCTTTTAGATTTTGTTTGCTCTTCTCAATTTCCTTCCTTTGTAGCAATTTCTTTTCCTTTATCCTATCTCTACGGTTCTTCCATCTTTGTGTTCGTTTTCTTACGACACTTCTCTGAGGCTCTTCTGAGTCTTCAACTACTTGAGGTGTAGGTATGTTCATTTCTCTGTCACCTTGATCATTTTCCTCAGTTTTGTCTGGGGTCTCTCTAGCTTTGGCTCTAGTTATTGCTTTCAATGGTACAGTGTACTCCTTATCGCTTCCTGATGATTCTATCACTTCTATCACGTTAATCTGCACATTAGAGTTAACTTTGTTGCGGTTCTTGGGGCAATCTCTGAAAAGGTGTTCTTTACCACAATCACTACAGTATCCTTCCCAGACTCGCTCTGGTGGTGGTGGGTTTGGTAGTGTACATTCTCTGATATAATGATCACCTCCGCATCTATAACATGGTCCTCTAGGTACAGGCTGTCTGTTCATAGGTCGGGGGGGTATGGATGCCCTAGGGGCTGCGTACATCAATGACACATAATCCTGCTCATATGCGTAGGAACTATTTGGCACTTCCATGCCATAGGCATATGGTTCGTACATTTGTCCATATTCTATCATAGAGCTCTCATAACTGGGATAGTTTCCTTGACTATGGTCATAGGATGAATCATATGATTCATTACTAGTCAATGGTGTGGCTGGAACTATTGCTCTCTCTAAGTTTTCCTCAGGTTGAGATATTTTCACTGGGACAACATTTTGAGGATGGGGTGGTTGTTGTCCTAACACCGGTTGTGGTTGATTGTACCCTTGATAAGCATAAGGTCGTGGTACAGGTACATGCTGCTGATATGTGGGATATCTAAAGGCTTCACCTCCTTGATCTCTCTGAGGGTATCCGTAAGGTCTCATGACAGGTTGTGCAGGTCTTGATTGCCTATTGTAAGGATAATTTTCTGCGTTGTGATTTGTGTAATTTTGTTCTATGCTGCAATATTGTAAAGGGCCTGGAACGGGTGGTCTATTGTAAGCATAGGCAGGTGGTGGGACTATTCCCCTAGTGCACAAATGAGAAGGATGATCACCTCCACAATGCATACATCTTCTAAGCATGGGCACTCTCATTGGGTTGTTGGGGTAGTTTCTCTATCCTTGAACGTTCAACTTCTTTGCTACTAAGTCAGCTATTTCCTCTACATTGTTCTTAGGGGTTGATGTGTTGCTGACGGAATCTTCACTTTTCACGCTACCTTGAGGTATTTTCAGATCCTCTGCTAGATTGTCTTCTAGGTCGATACATTCCTTCATACACTCTTGCAAAGTTTGAACTCTTTTTACGTATACCAGAGATCTTAATGATCCATTCAATAATCCTTCCAAAAATAATGATACCATTTTGTTTTGGGTGGGTCTCTCTTCCACTGGGCACCTATCCACATACTGCTTGAATCTTCTTGCTGCCAATCTCACTGATTCCGTAGGAGCTTGCTTAAAGCTATGGATTAATGATGAGGAGTTGTTTTTAATTCCAGACTTAGTGAATTCCTCAATCATTTCTTGATAGACTTGTTCCATATTTTGAAAATTGTTAGGATCTAATGGCTAGAACCAAGCTAAAGCTGTGTCTGTCAAAGTTAGACCAAAAGACTCATATTGGATCAAAAAATCTTCTACTTGTTCCGCTCTGATTACTTGCTTAAATTCAGCTATATGATTGTAAGGTTCACTAGAGCCATCATAGTGATTTCTCATGCATTTGGCAACTTGAATTGGCCTTAATCTTCTTCCTCCTTCAGGTGGTCTAGGCATCACAGGGAGAACTGGTCTTCCAATGGGTATACCAGGTCCTCTTGCTACAGGTGGTCTAACTAGGGCAGGAATTCCATTTCTTGGATCCACAGGTGGCTGAGGCCGATAGTTAGGGTTATTTGTAGGCATAGCAAACTGCACCTGTGGTCTAACTGGGATTTGAGTTTGTTGTGTTTGTCCTGACTGTTGAAATGAATTATTCTGAGAGGTTCCATGTGGGTTTTGTGATGTAGTGGCTTGATCCCTCGGGGGAAACACTGGAATGTTCTGATATTTCAACCCGGCTCTCTCTGAATCTGTTAGGGGCCAATACCTTCTCTGGTTTTTGTCCAAAAACGTGATGATGGTGGGGAAGTCAGGGTCTTGTAACTCATAGACAGTAACTGGATTAGGGGCTGCTTCCCATATTGAAGAGTGGGCTCTAAGGAGATGCTCCATTCCATTGATCAAATACACATCCATTAAGGAGTCATCTTGGGGAATCAGGTCTCCTCTCCAAACCCTAACGACAGTAGATCTCCCTCTAGGTGTGGTCACTTGCACCTCATTCACGTCTTCATTAAGGTTATGAGCAGTGTTTTCTTCCCCAAGTTCATTGATGTTTTCCGGATGTTCTGTAACAACATACTAGATATCTCTTTTTCCACATAAAATCCTCCTGAATACTTAACTGCTAGCCTCGGCACTATGTAAGCATCTGAAGCTTTCTTCAGTCTGGCCACTGATCGGTTTAGACTGAAAAAAACTTGGAGAAGCTTGTCAAAGGTAGAAAAGTGCGTTTCAAAGCGATGAAGTTTGGTCAAGCCAACCGGCACAAGACCAGCCCTTGAGCTTTTGGAGACTCAAATAGACCTTATAGGCATGCTATAAGTGCAAAGAAACACACTATGTACCTTGGAGCATCAAGGAGAATGAGTCGATACAAAATAGATAGGTTCGCGGGTCGACTAGCTCAAAAAAACTTACTATCTATGGAAGAGACAATGAACTTCAAATGCCCATAGCGACCAGCGTGATTACAATTAGAAAAAATCCTTTTATGGGAGTGATACACATAGGGTTGAGTGTATGGACTGCACAAAAGTATAAGGAATAAGCAAAATATGCTATAGGAATGAATGCGACATTCACCGGTGGTACTTCCTATTTTTCAGGAATACGCAGAGATTGACCCCGAGGCAGAAAAACTGAGATTTCTCCAAATCTGCTGAACCAAATGCTTTGAAAATTTACAGGCATAAACTAGACACTAATACCTTTCCAATGCGTCCTCTTGCACTCAATTTGAAGCTCTGAAGAGAGAGCAGCAGCCTCTGCAAGATTACTGTTGGCGAAGAAGATGATGCAGAAAATTGAAGGAGCAAGACAATGATGGTCACAAGTGTATGTATATTGCTTCCATGTATAATACAAGTGATTTCAACTCCTTATATAGCCTCTAGGAGTGTTCCACGACTTTTACAACTTGAATTTGAATTCAAATGAAGGTGGGAATGGTTGTTGGAGGGAATCAATTCACTTCCCTACAATCTAGGAAAAGTGAAGATCTTGATTGATCTACTTTTAGGTGACTTGATTTGCTTGATTGAATGCAACTTCAACCACCAAAATTTCGCGGGATTTTGGCTCTATATTTCTACCTTTACATGTGTCAAGCTCAAGGCTTTTACAACGGTAAATGAGCCATCAAAATATTCTCAAAAAAATACAATAAATGAGCATATGAAAAAGAACTCTCCAACGGATATTCTTTCGACGCGATAGCCTTTGATGTAGATCAAATCCACCTCAAGCATAGTGTAAGCTTGATGTTCCAACAGCTCCCCCTCAAGCTAAAGTATGCTTGAGTCTTCATTCTCTGATAGGTTGAATACCTGCCATAGCTTTGAATCTACAAAGCTTTACTCCATCAAGTGCCTTCGTCATCATATCTGCTACTTGCTTTTCAGTAGGAACAAAAGAAATGTCAATCTCCTTTGCCATGAGCTTCTCCCTGATGAAATGGTAATGGACTTCTATGTGCTTGGTTCTCGCATGGAAAATAGGATTTGCCGCTAGATGCATGGAACTTACATTATCTCCAAATATGTGAAGTTTGGAACTCACAAGTCCCAAATCTGTATACAATGCTTTTAACCATATTGCCTCTTGAGTTGCTATGGTCAAGCCTCTGTACTCTGCTTCAGTTGAGGATAAAGCAACTGTTGGTTGCTTCTTGGAACTCCATGACACCAGTTTCGAACCTGCAAATGTTAAGTAACCGGATGTACTTTTTCTATCATCCTTAGCTCCTGCCCAATCTGCATCTGAGTAGATTTTGATATCCAAATCGGAAGAGTAAGGATAGAATATACCTTCGTTGATTGTACCTTTGAGATACTTCAGTACTCTCTTAGCCGCATCCATGTGTGGTCTTCTCGGTGAGTGCATGAATTGACTAAGCACTCCCACACTATATGAGATGTCTGCCCTTGTATGAGTAGCATATATCAAGCTACCTACCAAGCTTTGATACTCTTTAATGTCTTCAATTTTCTCACCTTCATAAACACTAAGTTTATGATTCATCTCCAAAGGTGTACCTGCAGGTTTAGTGTTCTCCATTTTGAACTTGAGAAGAAGATCCTGAATGTATCTTCTTTGAGTCAAATACATTCCTTCATCTGTGTATATCACCTGCATACCTAGGAAATATGTGAGCTCACCTAGGTCACTGATTTTGATCTCCTCTTGCATGTGTCTCTTGATCCTTTGAATGCCATTTAGATCATCATCTGTCACAATAATATCATCTACATATACACATAGATAGATAACCTCATTGTGATCCCTTTTGATGAATAGAGAAGGATCTGAGCTGCTAGCTTTGAACCCTTGATCTTGAAGATATGTAACCAACCTGTAATTCCAAGCTCTTGGAGCTTGTTTCAATCCATACAATGCTTTCTTAAGTCTGCAAACATAAGATGGATGATTAGGGTTTTCAGAACCTGGTGGTTGTGGCATGTATACCTCTTCACTTATCCAGCCATTTAAGAATGCATTTTTCACATCAAGTTGGAGGAGTCTCCAATTTCTTGCAGCAGCTACACTTATCAATGTCCTGATTGTAGTCATCTTTGCAACTGGTGAGAATGTTTCCTCATAGTCTATACCATGAGTTTGTGAGCATCCTTTGGCAACTAATCTTGCCTTGTACCTACAAACTGATCCATCTGAATTTCTTTTAACTTTATATACCCATCTGCAACCAATTACCTTTTGATTCAGCGACATTGGAACCAAATCCCAAGTGTCCATTTCCTTCAATGCATTTATCTCTTCGTTCATGGCCTTTTCCCAATTAGGGTTTCCCTTTGCCTCTTCATAGGTTGAGGGTTCCTCTGAAATAGAGTCTTTTGCCAAGTAGATTGAATGCTTTGTAACAAATGTGGAATCATATCCATACCTTTCTGGTTGTTTCTTCTCTCTTGCTGATCTTCTAGGTGCTTGTTTGGAGCATTCTCCAACCTCTTGCATCTTTGCTTTGCCTCTTGACTTCCATAGCTTGTAATCCCTTTCTCTTTCATCTTGGTCATCGTCTGTATCACTTCTTGGATCCTGGACCTGTGTATCATGCTTGCTTCCTAATTGATGAGAGTCATAATCAAGATCATATGGTAGTGTTACCTTTTGTTTGTCTTCATCATACCAAGACCTGTGTTCTTCAAACACAACATCTCTACTTGTAGTGAATTGCTTGGTTGAAGGATTGAAGAACCTGTAACCCATCTGAGTTGAATCATATCCAATAAACACTGCCTTTGTTGCCCTTTCATCTAGCTTACCTCTTATTTGTGATGGTACATGAACATAAGCTAAACAACCAAAAACCTTGCAATGTCCAAGACTAGGTTTTCTTCCATGCCATGCTTCATAAGGAGTCATACCTTGAAGTGATTTGGATGGTAGTCGATTGACAAGGTACACTGCAGTTGAAATAGCTTCTGCCCATAGATAATGTGGCAACTTCTTCTCTTCAAGCATTGTTCGGGCTGATCCAACCAATGTCTTGTTTCTCCTCTCTGCAATTCCATTTAGTTGAGGAGAGTACCTAGTAGTCACTTCCCTTTTGATACCTTTGTCCTGCAAGAACTCATCAAACTCTTTGGAGAAGTATTCTCCCCCTCCATCAGATCTGAGCTTCTTTAGTGATCTACCTATATGATTCTCCACATGTGCAAGATACTTCTTGAAGCAATCAAATACTTCATTCTTACTCTTGATAAAGTATAGAACAGTCCATCTACTATGGTCGTCAATAAATGAGACATAATACCTTGATCCTGCCAATGAAGGTTCTTGACTTGGTCCCCATACATCTGTATGTACTAAGTCCAATAAGTTGTTGTGGATGTAGCCTTTGTGGTTGAATGGTTGTCTTTGTGCCTTCCCAATCTGACATGCATCACACTTGTTGATCATGTGTTGCTTTGATATGTTTGGCAGTCCTAGAACACTTTGATCCCTGCATATATCCTTCAAGGTTCTTTCATTCACATGAGCAAGTCTCTTATGCCACACTTCAAGCTCACTTAGGGTTTGAGACCCAAAGTTGAATAGAGCTATGTTCCTGGTATCTCCTACTTCAAAAGTAAAGAGCCTACCATGCTTCTCACCTCTCCCTATCTTCTTGAAGCCTTGACATGGATCTTCCACAAAAGCTCCATGCTGGGTGAACCTAACTTGCAAGCCTTTTTCAACTATTTGGCCTACACTTATTAGGTTTTTAGTGATAGTGGGTACATAGAGAACCTTACTCAGAATGTTTGTCCTGCCATTGGAAGCTTTGACATTACCAATCTTCTCCACATTGTGCTTCGTGTCATCCCCTGTTTGCACTTCATGTCTATGCTTTGGACTCTCCAAATCAGATAGAAGAGCAATGTTGCCTGCAACATGATTCGAACATCCTAAATCTATGTAGAACAAATGATCATCTTCTTTACCTTCTTTGTGGCTTGGATTCATAAGAAGTTATGAGTCTTCATGTGGTTGATCTTCTGAATAATTGTTGTAGTCCCTTCTATTATAGCTTCTATTGTTGTTGTTGAAGTTGTGTCCACCTCTGCCTCTATTGCCGCCATATCCACCTCTTCCACTTCCTTTCTAGGTCTTCCCATTGAACCAGCAATTCTGAGTGGTTTGGTTGGTCTTATCGCATATGGCACAAGGTTGAACATTCTGACCTTTGGCTTTGTCTTGCTTTGATCCTTTCTTCTTCCCTTTCCACTTGCTCTTGCTTGCGAAGTTGGCTTGGGAAGTCTCTTCTTCGTCTTCTTCCTTCTTCTTGCCTTTCTGCTTCTTATCCTTCTTATCTGCATATAGAGCACTAGTTGAATTACCATGATAAGAGTTACCTTCCTTTATGCTATTGTTGGCTTCTTGATTGAAGAGTTGTCCAAGAAAGATGTTGAAGTCTGGAGTTTGCACATCCATGATGAGATCGTAAGCCGTCGTGAAGGATTGCCATTGCTTATCACTTCGAATGCCATTGAGAATTTGCCTCATGATGACCTCTTCTTCAATCAGCTCTCCAATGGATTCTAACTGATCCGCAACCTCCTTGACTTTGGTAACAAACTCTGTGATGGTTTGTTTAGGTGTCTTCTTCATTTGGTTGAACTCGTTCCAAAGATGATTCTTTCTTGCTTTGGTACTAGCAGAAAAGAAAGTCTCCAGGGCATCCCAAGTCTCTTGAGATGTCTTGCATCCTCTAATATGTGGTAATAGAAAGTCAGAGATAGAGTTTAGTATGTACGACCTTGCTTGAGCATCCCTTGCGCACCAAAGTGTGAGCTTATCTGTCTCCTCTTGTGTAGGTCCTCCTTTGGATCTTGGAATAGGCATAGCTTCATCACCTGCTACAATTCCATAAAGATTTCTACCTTGCAAGTAGGCCTCCATTCTGATTTGCCAAGCCGTGTAGTTGTGTCGATCAAGCTTCTCGATCATTGAGGGAAAGCCGTCACCCATCTTGAACAAGCTCTGATACCACTGAAAGAAACTTGGAGAAGCTTGTCAAAGGTAGAAAAGTGCGTTTCGAAGCGATGAAGTTTGGTCAAGCCAACCGGCACAAGACCAGCCCTTGAGCTTTTGGAGACTCAAATAGACCTTATAGGCATGCTATAAGTGCAAAGAAACACACTATGTACCTTGGAGCATCAAGGAGAATGAGTCGATACAAAACAGATAGGTTCGCGGGTCGACTAGCTCAAAAAAACTTACTATCTATGGAAGAGACAATGAACTTCAAATGCCCATAGCGACCAGCGTGATTACAATTAGAAAAAATCCTTTTATGGGAGTGATACACATAGGGTTGAGTGTATGGACTGCACAAAAGTATAAGGAATAAGCAAAATATGCTATAGGAATGAATGCGACATTCACCGGTGGTACTTCCTATTTTTCAGGAATACGCAGAGATTGACCCCGAGACAGAAAAACTGAGATTTCTCCAAATCTGCTGAACCAAATGCTTTGAAAATTTACAGGCATAAACTAGACACTAATATCTTTCCAATGAGTCCTCTTGCACTCAATTTGGAGCTCTAAAGAGAGAGCAGAAGCCTCTGCAAGATTACTGTTGGCGAAGAAGATGATGCAGAAAATTGAAGGAGCAAGACAATGATGGTCACAAGTGTATGTATATTGCTTCCATGTATAATACAAGTGATTTCAACTCCTTATATAGCCTCTAGGAGTGTTCCACGACTTTTACAACTTGAATTTGAATTCAAATGAAGGTGGGAATGGTTGTTGGAGGGAATCAATTCACTTCCCTACAATCTAGGAAAAGTGAAGATCTTGATTGATCTACTTTTAGGTGACTTGATTTGCTTGATTGAATGCAACTTCAACCACCAAAATTTCGTGGGATTTTGGCTCTATATTTCTACCTTTACATGTGTCAAGCTCAAGGCTTTTACAACGGTAAATGAGCCATCAAAATATTCTCAAAAAAATACAATAAATGAGCATATGAAAAAGAACTCTCCAACGGATATTCTTTCGACGCGATAGCCTTTGATGTAGATCAAATCCACCTCAAGCATAGTGTAAGCTTGATGTTCCAACATAGACCATCTAGGTATATGGGTATCTCATGTTGATTGGTGGTCACATATTCTAAAGATGTCCGATATTCTCCCTCAATAATTGACATCATGCCAATCATTGGTACAGTGTTTTGCATATCCTCTGAAGCCATCAGAATTTCTTCTTCTGACTCACTAGAGGTTTTAGAATAATGTGAACGACTACTTGGCTCGGCTACACTTCCTACAGAAGAGATCACACTTCTTCGGCTTCCTAGGGTTCTCCTAGATCTTAGGTTCATTCACTTTAAAGTTCTATTTAACCTTGCCAACCTCCAACTTCTTCACTAAAGGTCAGAATTCTAAAAAAATTTGGCTGGGAAAGGACTGACTATGAAATCTCAAGTCACGATACTTGGCCCAAAAAGTTCACGATACTCGACCTTTCGACAAGACGATACACGATACTTGGATGAGACGATACACGATATTTGAAGAACTCGATACACGATATTTGATCAACACGATACTCGATACTCCAAAAAACGCGATACTTGATACACGATGTTTGATCACATGATACTTGATATAGCACGATACACGATACTCGATACTTGTGAAGTATCGCGATCGGGCAACCACGATACTCGATACTTGTGAAGTATCGCGATCGGGCAACCACGATACTCGATACTTGTGAAGTATCACGATGGGGAAACCACGATACTTGATACTTGTGAAGTATCGCGATCAGGAAACCACGATACTCGATACTTGTGAAGTATCGCGATCGGGCAACCACGATACTCGATACTTGTGAAGTATCGCGATACTCAACCACAGGAGATCACGATACTTTTCAGGTATCACGATACTCAACCGCGGGAGAACACGATACTTGACACTTTTCAACTTTTTGTCAAGTGTTTTTTTGGATTTTAATTTCATACACATGTGCCTAGAGTGCATCTACCCTCCCCTTTTAGCCTGAATCAGAAAATTACTTCTTCTCTACCCTAGTATGTCCTTCACGATACTTCACGCAGATCGGTTTTTTTCTGAAAGGCTTAATTTATGTGAGAAGGATGAGAGAATGATATATGTGCTTACCTTAGGTACTCTCCCTCAACCCTTTAACCACACTGACTTGCTCTGCGTGGCTCAAACAACCTGGAATCTAGCTCACGATACTCGACAGTCGCCTCTCATGATACTTGTTCAAAAGACAAGTGACTTACAAAATGACATGTTTGGCTTTTATACTTTTGAATTTTCCTACTCACTGAAAAAAATCAACAAGACAAAGACTGAAAGCTACTCTAATTACTTAGCCTACTCCCTTACTCCTCCTACTCTACTCACTCCACTCACTTCCCTAGACTAATAACTCACTACACACACTTCAAGAGTGAGAAGTAGTAAGTGCGAATGAAAGTGACTTACCAAAGAAGAGAAATTCACTACTCCTCCTCTCGCTTCAATGCAAAAAGCTACTTACCATCACATGAATGCCTCGGTTTGATTTCACACTCCCCGACAACGGCGCCAAAAAATGTGTGTACCTAAGAACCAACTTAGGGACTTGTGGAGAAAGAGACTATACCTCAATCCCCTTCAAGTGCATATAGTGGGGATTCACGCTTTAATTATCAATCCGATGAGTATCAAAACCTAGCCGAGTGTATGAAGACATGCATTCAAATGATGATCAATGCAAATGAGTTACTCAAAGAGTGCAAACAAAGCAAAGACTAATCCAAGCAAGCTTCAACTGTCAGTCATGGTGTCGCGATACTTGGTGCAGCAGCCAACAGTAAATTGAGCTTTTCTCTCAGCTCCGGACTCCAAATATAGAGTATAGCATATATGTTTCGAAGATTCGAGAAGATGCATCCAATGGAACCATTTCCACTCAATTCTGACACTTCTACTTCAAGTTATGAGCAAAATACTGAGTCGCAGGAATGATCTTCCTACACTTCAGCACTTCCTATGCTTCACACACACCTTAACCACAGCAAACAAGCACTTTCATGGATAGACAACACTTCCTAACACTCTTTCCAAGCAACACACATGCACACAAGCTTACAAAGAAGACGATACGGAGAGAAGAAGAGACAAATTCGAAATTTTGTGCTCTTGATTCTCACAATGGCAAAAGTCTTTACAAAGAGTCACAAATTGACTTATATACTTGTGCCCTAAAAATGGTCCTTTCACACAAGACACCGACACTTTATTCACTAAAAGGCTAATTTCCTACTAATTTACATGGGCAAGCTACTAACCTTCAGTGGGGATGCATCTAGAGGACTCCTCTAGTGCCTTTACAACGGAAAATATATTACAAGAATGGTTATAATACAAAAATAAGGTGTCCAAATCGGAAAAATTTTGGGGCCCTTCTTTTTCTCTTCCTTGTGCTCTCTTTGCTCTGCAACACTCTCCCCCTCTTTGTCTCTGTCATCCCTTGACAGGCTTTAGCTTGTTTAAGAGGCCTGAATACACGCACCCAGCGGTCGAAGCGGCAACAAGGACTGTCAGACAATCGGTTATCTTATCGGAGGTATGTCCTTTGCTTCTGTTTTGCCCCTTGGTATTCTGTATATCACATAGCTGGGTTGTTGTATTCAGTTGGGTTGGCTGTGTTAAGTCGGGTTGCCACGCACGCCACCAGTGGCTAAGAATGTGCTATTCTTAGTTACCCTCTTCAACTTTTCAGCCTCTGCCTCTTTCTAGCTTTTGGTCCTCTGATTTGTCCTGGTTGCACACATCTGACCCTGTTGTATTGCTTTAAGCCTGTTTACTTTTTTTATCGCACGTTGTCAGCGAAAGGATTAGTACCTGCTAATTATCTTCTTGCACATCTTCATGGATACTTTCCTGGCCCTGGTTCCTCCTTCCACCTACGTGCTTTTTCCTTGATATGTGCCCCTACGGGGCTCTGTGCAGAGATGGGTGTTGCGCCCCTGCGGGGTTTCGTGCAGAGATGTATCTCTATATATGATCTTTTCAGTGAAGCTTCTTTCGTTGTCTTCTTCTTTTCTTCTTTTTGCTTGATTCTCCCTCAACAGTTGTTGAAGGGAATCTATTCTCTTTCCTACAATCTAGGAAAAGTGAAGACCTAGTTTGATCTACTTTTAGGTGATTGATTGATTGATTGATTGCAACTCAACCACCACAAATTTATGGAAGATTAGCTCTCCTTTTATACTTTTACATGATTAAAGCTCTATTCTTTTACAATGGTAAAAGATCCATGAAAAATCTTTTTAAAAAAATACAATAAATGAGCATAGGTAAAAGAACTCTCCAACGGATATTCTTTCGACATAATCCAAGCAATAGCTTTTGATGTAGATCAAATCCACCTCAAGCATAGTGTAAGCTTGATGTTCTAATAGCTCCCCCTCAAGCTAAAGTACGCTTGAGTCTTCTTTCTCTAATAAGTTGAATACTTGCCATAGCTTTAAATCTACAAAGCTTTATTCCATGAAGTGCCTTCGTCATCATATCTGCTACTTTCTTTTTAGTTGGAACAAAAGAAATGTCAATATCATTTGCTATGAGCTTCTCCCTGATGAAACGGTAATGAACCTCTATGTGTTTGGTTCAGGCATGGAAAATAGGGCTTGATGCTAGATGCATGAAACTTACATTATCTCCAAATATGTGAGGTTTGGAACTCATAAGTCCCAGTTTCTGTATAGAACACTTTTAACCATATTGACTCTTGGGTTGCTATGGTCACACCTCTATAATCTACTTCAATTGAGGATAAAGAAACTTTTGGTTGCTTCCTGGAACTCCATGACACTAGCTTTGAACCTGCAAATGCTAAGTAACTAGAGGTACTTCTTCTGTCATCCTTAGCTCCTGCCCAATCTGCATCTAAATAGATTTTGATATCCAAATCTAAAGAGTAAGGATAGAATATACCTTCATTAATTGTACCTTTGAGATACTTAAGTACTCTCTTAGCTGCATCCATGTGTGGTCTTCTTGGTGAGTGCATGAATTGGCTTAGCACTCCCACACTATTTGAGATGTCTGCCCTTATATGAGTAGCATATATCAAGCTACCTACCAAGCTTTGATATTCTTTAATGTCTTCAATTTTCTCACCTTCATTAAACACTAGGTTTATGATTCATCTCCGAAGGTGTACCTGTAGGTTTAGTGTTCTCCATTTTGAACTTAAGAAGTAGATCCCCTCAATGTATCTTCTCTGAGTCAAATACATTCCTTCATCTGTGTATATCACTTGCATACCTAGGAAATATATGATCTTACCTCAGTCACTGATTTTGAACTCCTCTTGCATGTGTCTCCTAATCCTTTGAATGCCATTCAGATCATCGTCTCTCACAATAATATCATCTACATATACACATAGATAGATAGATAACCTCATTGTGATCTGTTTTGATGAATAGAGAAGGATCTGAGTTGCTAGGTTTGAACCCTTGATCTTGAAGGTATGTAAACAAACTGGAATTCCAAGATCTAGGAGCTTGTTTCAATCCATATAATGCTTTCTTAAGTCTGCAAACATAAGATGCATGATTAGGGTTTTTAGACCTAGAGGTTGTGACATGTATACCTCTTCACTTATCCAACCATTTAGAAATGCATTTTTTACATCAAGTTGGAGGAGTCTCCAATTCCTTGCAACAGCTACACTTATCAATGTTCTGATTGTAGTCATCTTTGCAACTACTGAGAATGCTTCCTCATAGTCTATACCGTGAGCTTGTGAGCATCCCTTGGCAATGAATCTTGCCTTGTACCTACAAACGGATCCATCTGAGATTCTTTTAACTTTATATACCCATCTGCAATCACCTTTTGATTCGGCAACATTGGAACCAAATCCCAAGTGTCCATCTCCTTCAAGCTAGATACTTTTTGAAGCAATCAAACACTTCATTATTAACCTTGATAAAGTATAGAACAGTCCATCTACTATGATCATCAATAAATGAGACATAATACCTTGATCCTACTAATGAAGGTTCTTGAATTGGTCCCCATACATCTATATGTACTAAGTCCAATACGTTGTGGATCTAGCCTTTCTGGTTCAATGGTCGTCTTTGTGCCTTCCCAATCTGATGTGCATCACACCTATTGATTGTGTGTTGCTTTGATATGTTTGGCAGTCCTAGAACACTTTGATCCTTGCATATATCCTTCAAGGTTCTTTCATTCACATAAGCAAGTCTTTTATGCCACATTTCAAGCAAGTGAATAGAGCTATGTTCCTGGTTTCTCCTACTTCAAAACTAAAGAGCCTACCATGCTTCTCACCTCTCCCTATCTTCTTGAAGCCTTGACATGGATCTTCCACAAAAGCTCCATGTTGGGTGAACCTAACATGCAAGCCTTTTTCAATTATTTGGCCTACACTTATTAGGTTTCTAGTGATAGTGGGTACATAGAGAACCTTACTCAGAATTTTTTTCCTGGCATTGGAAGCTTTGGCATTACCAATCTTCTCCACATTGTGCTTTGTGTCATCCCCTGTTTGAACTTCATGTCTATGCTTTGGACTTTCCAAATCAGATAGAAGAGCAATGTTGCCTGCAACATGATTTGAGCTTTGAAGGAAACTAAGAATGGGACAAAGAGGAAGTGGACTAAATATCTCATTGAGTTAAAGGGTAGCATAAAAAATATTCAAGAGAAAATATTGGAACTTACTTCCCATTTTCCCTCAACCGCAATCCGTCCACCTACCCCATGACCCCACATGTGTGTTTTCCGTTTACTCCACCCAAAAGGAAAGATTACTATTCGCATATCCTATGCTTGAAGACTTGGACATGATGATCGAGGCTTAATCTTCAAGCAGTGCTAAGTGTAGGAAACCTAGAAAAAGCTACATGTGAGGGGGTCTAGAGATTGAAGGGAATAGACTATTGTGTAAATTTGGTAGAATGAGCTCAAGCTATATCAATCTCTTTTTCTCCATAAAACCCAAGTTTCATTTCTAGTGCATATTGGAATAATCATAGCAATTTTTGTCCATGAAAGAAGCATTAGAACCCCAAGAGACTCCCATTCATAGTGGAGAATTAGATGTCATTAGACACTTAGGAAGTGAATAGGATCTCTCTCATCACTCA
Source organism: Ceratopteris richardii (assembly GCA_020310875.1). Taxonomy (NCBI): domain Eukaryota; kingdom Viridiplantae; phylum Streptophyta; class Polypodiopsida; order Polypodiales; family Pteridaceae; genus Ceratopteris; species Ceratopteris richardii. Next base: position 52,780,270 of record CM035434.1, read on the forward strand.
GATGTAAAATTTTCCAGAAATGAAGAAATGTTGCGCCCGATCTTTCTGATTATTCTCCTTTTGTGTTGAATCTTTTGTGAAGTGCTTTAGTACAAGTATAAGTCTATAATTTATTGACCTCTGTACAAATTTTCAGCTTCTAATTGTGATCAGGTTGAGAGAATTGAGTGTAGGAACATTTACATGTGTAAATGGAAAGAAGAGAAGTTGTAGGAGGCGCAAAATTTGTTGCTAATGTTTTGGTCAATTCTCCTTCCACAGTGTAAAGTTTTGAGCAACCAAGAACTCATTCTTTAAGTTGGAAGGTAAGCTACCTATGGCTAAAAGCATTTGCATAAACGGTTTCTAGATTGAGAGAACCAAGTGTTAGAAGTTACAGGTGTCTCAATCGACTTCTCAAAAGAACAGTTTTACACATAGGTGACTTGATGAGATCATTTCTCAAGATCTACTAAGTCTTTTGGAATGATTTGACTTGAAGAAGGTGCAAAAACTATAGGCAACACCTTGTGCAAAGTTTTATAAAAAACTTTACACATTTGATAAGTCAATGAGAGAGTTATGTGAAGCATACTTTCTATGTAGTCATCTTCTTCACAGTTTGTTCAAAATTTTGATAATCAAGTATTGATCCTCCAAATTGGTGAAGGTTTTGAGTTACTCTTGATATAGAGGTGCTCTAACTTCAAGAGTAGCTTGTTCTTTTGGAGATTAACACTCTCCATCAGTGGTATCAGAGCAGGAAGCATCAAAATTGAAGAAAGGAGGACCCCGACTGCTACAGCTATAAAGAATTCAACACCGGAAGGTTCAAAAGATGAAAGCTTGAAAGAAAGGATTGAGAAGGAGACCAGAAGTTATCAAGAAGATCAAAAGGAACTTCATTCGAATTGAAGGTACATCTATTACTCATAAGGTTTGAAGAATTCAATACACAGGTGAAGAAAGGATGGGAGATTCTCTTCAAATAGAGAAGTTGGATAGAGAATGGTCAATGAGGATGGAAGCTCACCTTATGAGCAAAGACTTGATAGGTTATATTACAGGTGAAGAAGAAAAGCCTCAGTTCAGAGACCCTAGTGTTCCAACTAGGGAAGAATTATCATATTTGAAGTCTTGGATGAAGAAAGATGCTCAAGCCAGGAGCATTATCTACATGGCAGTTAATGATTACTTGCTACCTCACATTAGAGGTCTTGAAAGTGCAAGTGATATATGGAATGCTTTGGAGGAGCATTTCCAAAACACCAAAAAGTCAAGGAAGGCATCCTTGTGGGTAGAATTTACCACATTCAAGAAGAAGGCCTCTCAATCCATCTCAGATTATGTAACAAGGATGAAGGACATTGCAGATGCATTAGGAGCAGTTGATGAAGACATTGAGGAGGATAAATTGGTAAGGCAAATCCTTACCGGTTTGAGAGGTGATGACAAATGGAAGCCATTCATTTTGTCTACTGAATTATCACTTGATCATTTCACTCCTGATTTAAATCAGTTGTTAGGACATATGCTAACCTTTGAGTAGGATGTCATAGGTGAAAGAGATAAGAGTGCAGGTCAAGTAATGTACTCAAAGGATAAGAAGAAGAATAGCAAAGGGAAGCAACAAGCAAATGAAGATGAAAGTACAACTAGCCAAGCCAAGTTCCTAAGAGGAAGAGGAGGTGGCAAAGGTAGAGGAAGATGCAGGAGTAATAAAGATGGAGTCAAAGCTTGCTGGATTTGTGGTAAGAGAAATCACTTAGCTAATGATTTTATGCATAATACTCAAAATAATGGTGGATATAATCAGAATTTTAATTCAAGAGGAAGAGGTGGCAGAAATCAAAGAGGTAATTTCACAGGTAGAGATGGCAGAAATCAAAGAGGTAATTTCACAGGTAGAGGTGGCAGAAATCAAAGAGGTAATTTCACAGGTAGAGGTAGTAGAGGTTACTTTGGAACAAATGCAGGTAGAGGATTCCAAAGTCAACAATACAACAATACCTACTACAATTATGCTTCAGATCAGAAAGAGGATTCAACATTGATAATGAATGCAACTTGTGAAAGGCAAAGTGAAGACCAAGGAGTCTTCTACATCGACTTAGGGTGTAGCAATCACCTGAGTGGCAACATAGATTTGATGACTGACTTGGAAAATAAGGTAACTAACCATGTAGTTCAAACAGGTGACAATACAAAGCATAATGTGAAGTCAATTGGATCAGTGAAGGCCAAGGATGGTAGTACTCTCTTGAGTAAGGTTTTGTATGTTCCTACAATTCCTAAGAATCTGATAAGTGTAGGCCAAATTGTTGAAAAAGGTTATGAAGTTAGGTTCATTAATGAAGGAGTGTTTGTGGAAGACCCTAGCAATGGGTATAAACAAATTGTTTCAGGGAAGAAAGAAGGAAGACTCTTCACATTGAAGATTCAAGGTAATGTTGGTCATGCCTTGTTCACCTATGGAGGACATAAGATCTCTGAGTTAGATCTTTGGCACAAAAGGCTTGGACATTTCAATGAAAGAGGTATTAAAGATATGGTTAACAATGGTTCAGTGCTTGGATTTCCTAATGTTGCAGGTCAACATATGACATACAGATGTGAGGCATGTCAATTAGGTAAAGCTCATAAGCAATCTTATTCCAAGCATGGTTTTATGTATTCAGAAAAGCTTGAGTTGGTACACACAGATGTGTGGGGACCATCAAAGAATTTTAGCATCAATGGTTCAAGGTATTATGTGATTTATGTTGATGATGCTACCAGATGGATCACTATCTATGTGCTCAAAGATAATTCAAGGTATTCAATACATTCAAACATTATCATGTGTATGCAGAGAGAATTACAGGTCATAAGTTGAAAAGACTAAGGTCAGATGGAGGGGGAGAGTATTTCTCTAATGAGTTCAGTGATTACTTGTGGAATGCAGGTATAAAAACAGAAATTACTTGCAGGTACTCTCCTCAACAAAATGGTGTAGCAGAAAGGAGGAATAGAACTCTTGTTGAGTTTGCAAGATCCATGATGAAGGAGAAAAATTGCCCAAATTATTTGTGGGTTGAGGTTGTAAATACAGCTACATATTTGGTCAATAGATTACCGTGTAAAGCTTTGCAGGGTATGACACCATATGAGGCATGGTGGGGTAAGAGACCTACTCTAGATCATTGCAAAGTATTTGGATGTTTGTCATATGCATATGTGCCATCTCAATTGAGGCATAAATTGGAACCCAAAGCTGAAAATATGTGTTCATTGGATATGATGATAAGCAGATGGGATATAGCTTGTGGAGTCCATCCACAAAACAATTTCTTGTGTCTAAGGATGTTACGTTTGATGAGCAAGGTACTTCGTATGCAGGCACACTTAATGTTCATGCAGGTGATGAAGAAGTTGTGAATCAAAAGAAAGGTAAATCAAAGGTTCAGATATTTGATGAAGAGGAGAACAATGAAGTACAGGTTGAAGTTGAAGAAGTGCCAAGATTTGATCCAGAATGTGATGAACCAGAAACCTCAAGGAGTCGAGAACTCAGAAGGTCATCAAGACACAAATGGCAACCTACAAGGTATAGCTATGAAACTTCTTTTTTGGCCACCAAAGATTATGCTTATATGATAAAGGCAGATGAAGACCCTTCTACATATGAAGAGCCAAAAGGTAAGGAAAATTGGGAGAAAGCTATGCAGGAAGAGTATGATGCATTGATAGAGAATCAGACATGGGATTTGGTTCCTAAACCAAATAGTCAGAAGATCATTGGATGCAAATGGGTCTACAAGACAAAGAGGTATGAAGATGGAAGGTCTAGGTATAAAGCTAGACTTGTTGTGAAAGGGTTTGCTTAGACATATGGTGTAGATTATGATGAGACCTATAGTCGTGTGGCAAAGATGACAACTATCAAGACACTCATAGCAATTGCTGCATGTAAAGGTCGGAAGTTATGTCAACTAGATGTGAAGAATGCTTTTTTAAATGGTTATATTTCATATGATGTTTTCATGGAGCAACCACAAGGATTCAGAGATGAAAGGTATCAAGATCATGTATGTAAGCTCAAGAGAGCTCTGTATGGTTTGAAGCAAGCCCCAAGGGCATGGAATTATATACTTGTGAAGTTCTTGAAAGAACTTGGTTTCCAAGTATCTAAAGCAGATAGTAGCTTGCTTGTTAAAGCAAGTCATGATGGGTTCATTTACATGTGCATATATGTTGATGATATATTTCTTACAGGTACATATGAGAAAGGCATTCAAGGCCTAAAGAAGCAAATGGAGAAAGATTTCAAGATCAGTGACTTGGGAGACGTCATATTTCTTGGGCATGGAGATCCAATACACTCAACATGGAGTGTATATAACTAAAGAAAGGTACTTGAAGAACTTGTTGATCAAGTTTAAAATGAATGATTGCAGGGTAGCACCTACTCCAATGGAGGTGAATCACAAATTGAGCAGATATGGAGGAGAAGAATTCAAGGACATGAAGCTATATCAAAGTTTGGTTGGTAGTCTGATTTATGCTACTTTAACTAGGCCTGACTTGTCATATGCAGTTGGAGTATTGTCTCAATTCATGCACTGTCCTAGGAAAGAACATTGGATTGCAGGTCAAAGAGTGTTGAGGTACATTAAGGGTACACTCAAAGAGGGTTTGTATTATGGTTTTACATCAGATACAAACATCAAGATTTATAGTGATACAGATTGGGCAGGTAATCCTGATGATAGGAGATCAACTTATGGATACTTATGTTATGTGGAAGATAAATTAATTTCATGGTGTTCAAAGAAGCAACACACAGTTGCTTTGTCATCTACAGAAGCAGAGTACAAATGTATGGTGGAAGCTGCAAAGGACATGATGGCTTAAGACTCTTATGAAGAGTTTTGACATCACTCAGAGTACACCCACTATTCATGGAGATAACATGAGTTCATTGTATTTAGCAGCTAATCCTGTTTTTCATGCTAGGATCAAACATATTGAGATTCAATATCGAAGTTATACATACTTCGACAAAAGATCAAATAGCTGATATGCTAACCAAGAGCTTGGATGGACCAAAGCTACAGAGATTCAAAGACATGGCAGACATAAAGAAGATAGAGAAAACCTCAATTGATGATTGAGGGGGAGCTGTTGGTGTAGGGCAATCAACAATTGAAGTTTTGGTGAAGGTTTGGAAGTCAAGGACTGAAGAAAAGATCAAGTTATGAAGCATGAAGGAAGTGCATATCCAGAAGATGAAGATGTGTATACATATGTACATTAATTTAGAGTCAGTTCATCTTATACTTTTGTATGGTCATGAGCTTGTAAATATTTGCCTATATATATACAAAGAAAATGTCGGGCAAATAGGAGAGAATGTGTAAGAACAAGTTTTGAGGAGAATTAGATGTCATTAGACACTTTAGAAGTGAATAGGATCTCTCTCATCACTCAGATGTAAAATTTTTCAGAAATGAAGAAATGTTGCGCCCGATCTTTCTGAGTATTCTCCTTCTGTGTTGAATCTTTTGTGAAGTGCTTTTGTACAAGTCTAATTCTATAGTTGATTGACCTCTGCACAAATTCTCAGCTTCTAATTGTGATCAGGCTGAGAGAATTGAGTGTAGGAACATTTACATGTGTAAATGGAAAGAAGAGAAGTTGCAGGAGGCGCAAAATTTGATGCTAATGTTTTGGTCAGTTCTCCTTCCATAGTGTAAAGTTTTAAGCAACCAAGCACTCATTCTTTAAGATGGAAGGTAAGCTACCTATGGCTAAAAGAAGTTGCATAAATGGGTTCTAGATTGAAAGAACCAAGTGTCAGAAGTTACAGGTGTCTAAATCGACTTCTCAAAAGAACAGTTTTACACATAGGTGACTTGATGAGATCATTTCTCAAGATCTACTAAGTCTTTTGGAATGATTTGACTTGAAGAAGGTGCAAAAACTATAGGCAACACCTTGTGCAAAGTTTTATAAAAAACTTTACACATTTGATAAGTCAATGAGAGAGTTATGTGCAGCAGACTTTCTGTGTAGTCATCTTCTTCATAGTTTGTTCAAAATTTTGATACTTAAGTATTGATCCTCCAAATTGGTGAAGGTTTTGAGTTACTCTTGATATGGAGGTGCTCTAACTTCAAGAGTAGCTTGTTCTTTTGGATATTAACACTCTCCATCAAGAATTTGTGGCTTCTCTCTCTATTTTTATCAAGTGGACTCAACCACTTTTGATTCCTTTAACATTTACATCAAGTAAATGATCAAACAATTACAAGGGTGAGTTCACAAGTGAACTCTTAGATTTCCATACATTGTCTTCTCTTAGGAAATCAAGCCAGTACTTAGGCTTGTAATGGATTCTTTCCAACAGCTACCCCTCAAGCCAAGTATGCTTGAGGTCTTCAATCTTCAAGAATAACTTGAAATCCAATCATAGTCTTGAATTTGCAAAGTTTTGTACCATCCAATGCTTTGGTCAAAATATCTGCACATTGTGGATGAGTGGATACATATGATATCTAAATCTCTTTGCTTAGAACCTTTTCTTTTACATAGTGATAATGAACTTCAATGTGTTTAGTCCTTGCATGAAAAATAGGGTTAGCAGCTAAATGAATAGAACTCATGTTGTCACCAAAAATAGTTGGGGCTCCAAACTCCAATCCAAGATCTTTGAATAATGTCTTCATCCACATAGCTTCTTGTGTAGCTATGGCAAGACCTCTGTATTCAGCTTCAGTAGAAGAGAGAGCAATTGTGGGTTGCTACTTGGATGACCATGAAATAAGCTTTGAACCTGCAAAGGTAAGATAACCTGAAGTGCTCCTTCTGTCTTCTTTGGAGCCAGCCCAATTTGCATCAGAAAATAGCTTCAACCCTAAATCAGATACATAAGGATAAGAAAGTCCTTCATTTATTGTTCCTTTGAGATATTTGAGTATCCTCTTAGCAGCATCCATGTGTGGTTTCCTTGGTGTGTGCATGAACTAACTTAGCACACTCACACTATAGCATATATCTACCCTTGTCAATGTGGCATAGTTGAGACTACCCACAAGGCTTTGATATGATGTGATGTCCTCTATGAGTTCACCTTCATGTGAGCTCAATTTATGGTTGACCTCCATTGGAGTACCTGCAATTTTACAATCCTCCATCTTGAATTTTGCTAACATATCCTTGATATACTTCCTTTGAGTGAGAAATAAACCATGATCTTTGTAGACAACTTCCAAACCTAGGAAGTAGGTAAGTGATCCTAAATCACGTATCTTGAATTCTTCTCTCATATGATCTTTGATCTTCTTCATACCATCTACATCATTTCCTGTCAATATAATATCATCTACATATACACATAGGTAGATGACCTCAGAATTACTCTTTTTAATAAAGAGTGAAGGATCTGCCTTGCTTGGTTGAAAACCTTTGTCCTGTAGAATGAAACAAGTCTGAAATTCCAAGCTCTTGGGGCTTGCTTGATACCATACAATGCTTTGTTAAGTTTACACACATAATCAGGATAAACTTGACTCTCAAAACAAAGTGGTTGTGCCATATATACCTCTTTGGTTATCCAACCATTCAAGAATGCATTCTTTACATCTAGTTCAAGTATCTTCCAATTCTTGGAAGAGGCAATACTAAGCAAAACCCTAATAGTAGACATCTTTGCCACAAGAGAGAAGGTCTGCTCATAATCAATTCCTTGAGTTTGTGCAAAGCCTTTTGCTACAAGCCTTGCCTTATACGTGTTTATGGAACCATAAAAATTCTTCTTGCATTTATAGACCCATCTTGAGCCTATTACCTTCATAGATGAAGTCTTGGGCACCAAATCCCAAGTGTTGTTTTCCTCAAGTGCTTCAATTTCTTCCTTCATTGCATGCTTCCATTTTGATTTTGCTTTGGCCTCTTCAAAGGATGATGGATCCTCTTGATTTATGTGCTATGTAAATAGAATGTTTAGTTACTAATGAGGTGTCAAACCCATACCTTTCTGGTTTTTTTCTTTCCCTTATAGATCTTCTTAAGCCATGTTGTGATGATTCTGCCTCATGTCCAAGTTCCTGCAATTTTGCTTTACCTTTAGACTTCCATGCTTTGATCTTTTTCCATCTGAGTTTCTTCATCATCTTCTGAAGTATCTTGTTCTTCAATCTTTGGTTGATGTTCTCTTCCAAACTTTGAAAAATCTTCTTCAAGGTCATATGGCAATTTGACCTTCCTGCATGAATCTTCATACCATGAATTGTTCTCATCAAAAACTACATCTCTTCTTACCATGAATCCTTTGTTGGTAGGGTTGTATAACCTGTAACCCTTTTGATTGTTGTCATATCCAATAAATACACACCTTTCTGCCTTTGGATCCATCTTTCCTCTAACCTATGAAGGAACATGAGCAAAAGCAATACATCCAAAAATTTTACAATGATCTAAGCTAGGTCTTCTTCCATTCCAAGCCTCATATGGAGTCATCCCATCAAGGGATTTTGAAGGCAACCTGTTAATCAAGTAAGTGGTTGTAGATACAGCCTCAACCCATAGATAATTAGGCAAATGCTTTTCATTTAACATGGACCTTGTAGCTTCAACAATTGTCCTATTCCTCCTTTCTGCCATTCCATTTTGCTCAAGAGTATATCTTGTAGTTACATCTCTCTTGATTCCTCTTTCTTGAAGAAAAGAACCAAACTCATGGGAGAAGTATTTTCTCCATCTGACCTTAGCTTTTTAGTGATTTATCTGTTTGATTCTCCACAAGAGACAAATATCTTTTGAAGCATGAAAAAAACTTCATCTTTGTATTTCATAAAGAATAGGATAGTCCATCTACTGCAATCATCAATAAAGGGGACATAATACCTTGATCCAGATATTGAAGCATCCTTGCTAGGTCCCCATACATCTGTATGAACCAACTCCAAGAGATCTCCATGTATATAACCTTTCTTCATGAATGGTAACCTGTGAGACTTTCCAAATTGACATGCACTGCATTTATAAATCATGTGTTGTTTTGACAAGTTAGGGAGTCCAAGTACACTTTGGTCCCTGCAAATTTTCTTTAATGATCTTTCACCAATATGTGCCAATCTCTTATGCCATACCTCTAGTTCTGTGAGTGTTTGGTTACCATAGTTGAAGAGAGCTATGTTCCTTGTGTCTTGCAACTCAAAGGTGAATAATCTACCTATTTTTTCTCCCTTTGATATTCCTCTAAACCCTTGGCTAGGGTCTTCCACATATGCTCCTCCTCTTGTGAACCTGACTTGCAATCCTTTTTCTACTATCTATCCAACACTTATCAAATTCTTTGTAATGGTAGGGACATAGATTACCTTACTGAGTAAGTTGATGTTTCCATCAAGTGCTTTGACATTTCCTATTTTCTCCACAAGATGTCTTGTGTCATCTCCTATTTGTACCTCATGCTTATTCCTTGGATCTTCTAGATCTGATACGAGGGCCACATTTCCTGCCACATGATTTGAACAACCTAAATCTATGTAGAAAACATGCTCATCAGATTTACATTGTGGCATGGCCATATTCATGATTAATAATGAATCCTCTTTGTTTGATTCTTCTGTGTAGTTATTGAATTCTCTCCTTCCTTTGTCACCTCCTTGATAGTTTGAATGATTCTAGTTGTTGTAGTTGCCATGATAATTGTTGAATCTTCCTCTTGAGTAACCATAACTTCCTCTATTGTATCTTCTGCCTCTTTGATTCCTAGAATTACTAAAGCAATTTTCAATTGTATGATTAGTTAATCCACCAATAGAACATGGATTGGACTCTTGGGATCTCCCCCTGCCTTGTTTACCTCCTCTTCCTCTACCTCTTCCATGTCTTTCTCTACCTGCATAGTTAGCTTGATATGTTCCTACTTCATCATCCACTTTCTTTGCTTCCCACTTGTCATCTGCTTTCAATCCATTGATGACCTGCCTTACAATTTTCTCTTCATCTATTACCTCTCGAATGCTTCCCCACTGCTCAGCTATGTCCTTGACCTTTGTGACAAAATCAGTCTCATTTTATTTGGGAGCCTTCTTGAGGGTTGTGAAATCCAGCCATAGTTGATGCTTCCTAGCTTTGGTACTTGAAGAGAAGAAGGTGTCAAGTGCATGCCACACTTCCTGAGATGTCTTACAACTTCTAATATGAGGCAACAAAAAATTTGAGATAGAGTTGAGGAGATAAGACCTTGCAAGTGCATCCTTGGAGCACCATGTGCTCAATCTTTCTTGCTCTTCTTGTGTTGGTTGACTTTTGTTCCTGAAACTTGGTAACTTCATCTCCAGCCACATAACCATATAAACTTCTACCTTGGAGATAAGATTCCATCCTTAATGAGGAAGCTGAGTAATTAGCTTTATCCAATTTGTCAATTGATGAAGGAAATCCATCTGCCATCTTTGCTCTCATACCACTGTGAAGAGATGGATAGATATGTGCTTGAAGATGAAGTGGTGCTGCAAAATCCTTGATCTACACCAGCCAAATGAACTCCAAGAGTATGTGGTGGGCCCTTTTAGCTTGCAAATGGATGTGTTAGACATCCTATTTACCTTGGAAGATCAATCTCAAAAAGATAGATCAAAATAGATGAGCTAGAATTAATTCAGAGGTGAAAAACTTGCTATTTTGATTCATACACCTTTCCAGTGTTTTGAATAATTCTCTGAGCATAGCAGCAATTATATTAATTCCTTTTGGGGAACTCTAATTAACTAAGAGAGCTAACTTTCAAGGGTAATCTCATCAAAAATGGTGAATCGCACAATGAGAATGAAGTTTAACAAGTTATGACATCATCTCGATTTTCACGGGCTGCAATAGTACTTAGACCAGTGAGCAGAAAAATGATCATAACTCACGAATAAAATATTCAATGATAATGAAATTTTGTATCGTAATACTAGACAGAATGATAAATCCAACAAGCTTTGAATCATGCAATTTGATGAAGTACACGCAGAGAACCAGCTCTGACAAGTTGACTGAAGAAAATAATAAATCTGCAGAGAAGTGAATATGGACAAAGAGGGTTGACTTCAACTAAACATAACTCACGACTGAGAACTCCAATAGCAATGAAACTTTGTGAGCATATAGTAGACTCTAATAAAACTTTATCAAGTTAAATCATTGCAAATGATGCACCACACTGAGAGAAATGATCTCTGCAATCTGACTGAAAAATCTAAGAAGCATAACAGTGAACAGTAGACTCACACAACCATGAAGATATGAACTTGCATGATCATAAATATGAATGTATATTGATTGTAGAATATAATGAACGTATAGATACATGTGTGTGACTTGTATCCACACTTGATATAGCATATATCTAAGCTTATGGATGACTCTAAAAGTGCGACTAAACTGCCATGTATATATAGAGAGTTTTGGAGCCAAGATTTGAATTTGAATCTTGCTCACCTAAAAGTAGTTTCATAATTTTTAGATATTGATTGATTCTCCAACCTCCAAATCAAGAATTCGTGGCTTCTCTCTCTATTTTTATCAAGTGGACTCAACCACTTTTGATTCCTTTAACTTTTACATCAAGTAAATGATCAAACAATTACAAGGGTGAGTTCACAAGTGAACTCTTAGATTTCCATACATTGTCTTCTCTTAGAAACTCAAGCCAATACTTAGGCTTGTAATGGATTTTTTCCAACACTTGAGACTTAACCACTAAGCTAAGTGGATCACTTGTTGTCAAGAGCATATGATCTGCTACATAAGTCTAGTTTGGAGAACTTTGATCATATGCACAGGTGACCAAACAATGTCCGATTTTAGATATTTTTGAATTGGCCTGACCCTTATATCATAGAATTACTTTATTACAACCTACAAAAAAAGATATAGAGAAGCTCACACTTTGGTGTGCAAGAGATATTCAAGCCAGGTCATACATCTTAAAATCTATCTCTAGAAACTTATTAACACATATTAGAGGATGCAAATAATTGAAGAGACTTGGGATGCCCTTGAGAACTTCTTCTATGCTAGCACCAAAGCTAGGAAGAACCAGGTATGGAATGATTTCAACCAAATGAAGAAGACACCAAAGCAAACTATTAATGAATTTGTCACCAAGGTGAAGGAGGTTGCAGATCAATTAGCATCTATTAGAAAGTTGACTGAAGAAGAGACCATCATGAGGCAAATTCTCAATGGAACTAGGACTGACAACAACAACAATCTAAAGGAAGGTAACTCTTATCAAGGTAATTCAACAAGTACTCTATATGCAGATAAGAAAGAAAAGAAGCACAAAGGAAAGAAGAAGGAAGATGATTATGACAAGATTTCCCAAGCTAACTATGTAGGCAAGAACAAGTGGAAAGGGAAGAAGAAAGGAGAAAAAGCATGAAAAATTATAAGGACAAGATGTTCAACCTTGTGCCATGTATAACAAGACCAACCACACCACTCCAAATTTTTGATTCAATGGAAGGACTCAGAAAGGAGCTAGTACAGGTGGATTTGGAAACACTAGAGGTAGAGGTAGACACAACTTCAAAAACAAAAATAGAAGTCACAATAGAAGAGACTTCAACAACTATTTAGAAGATCAAACACATGAAGATTCATTGCTTCTAATGATTTTGAGCCACAAAGAAGGTAAAGAAGATGAACATTTTTTCTGCATAGATTCAAGTTGTTCAAACCATGTTGTAGGCAAACTATCTGGCTTGGAAAATCCAAAGCACAGGCATGAAGTACAAATAGGGGATGATACCAAGCACAATGTGGAGAAGATTGGTAATGTCAAAGATCCCAATGGCAAGACAAACATTCTGAGTAAGTTTCTCTATGTACCCATTATCACTAAAAAACTAATAACTGTAGGCCAATCAGTTGAAAAAGGCCTTCAAGTTAGGTTCACCAAACATGGAGCTTATGTGAAAGATCCATGTTAGGTCTTCAGGAAGATAGCCAGAGGTGAGATGCATGGTAGACTCTTTTCCTTGGAAGTAGGAGAAACCATGAACATAGCTCTATTTGAATTTGCATCTCAAACCCTAAGTGAGCTTGAAGTGTGGCATAAGAGACTTGATCATGTGAATGAGACAATATTGAAGGATTTATGCAAGGATCAAAGTGTTCTAGGGCTACCGAGCATATCAAAGCAACACATGATCAATAGATGTGATGCTTGTGAAATTGGGAAGGCACAAAGACAACCATTCATCCACAAAGGCTACATCCACAACAACCTTTTGGACCTTGTGCACACTGATGTGTGGGGACTCAAGGTACTATGTATCTTTTATTAATGATCATAGTAGATGGACAATTCAATACTTTATCACAAATAAAAGTGAAGTTTTGGAATGCTTCAAGAATTACCTAGTAGATTTCATAAATCATATAGGTAGATCATTGAAGAAACTCAGATCTGATGGAGGGGGAGAATACTTCTCCAAATATTTTGATGATTATTTTCAGGATAAAGGCATCAAAAGGGAAGTAATTAGCATATGCTCTCCTCAATTGAATGGTATTGGAGAGAAGAAACAAGAGCCTAGTTGGATCAGCAAGGACAATGCTTGAAGAGAAGAAGCTACCACATTATTTATGGGTAGAAGCAATCTCAACTGTTATGTATCTTGTGAATATACTTCCATCCAAATCTCTTCAAGGTATGAACTCCTATGAATTTTGGAATGGTAGGAAAAAAAGTCTAGGTCATTGCAAGACATTTTTTTGTTTAGCTTTTGTACATATACCTTCACAAATTAGAGGTAAACTAGTTGAAAGGGCAACCAAGGCAGTATTCATTGGCTATGATTCACCTCAAATGGGATATAGGCTCTATGATCCATCCACAAAGCAATTTATCAAAAGTCGGGATGTTGTACTTGAGGAACATAGATCATGGTATAATGAGGACAAAAAAGGTAAACTTACTTTATCATCTCGATTATGATTTCTATCAATTAGGTAGCAAGCATGATACATAGGTGTAGGATTCAAGAAGTGAATTTGATAGTCATCAATACGAGAAGGAAAAAGACTGTAAACTTCCGAAGTAAAGAGGAAAGGCCAAAATACAATAATGAGGAGAATGCTCCAAGAACACTCCTAGAAGGTCAACAAGAGAGAGAAATCAACCTAAAAGCTATGGATATGACTAGACATTAGTAACAAATCACTCACTTTATTTGGCCAAAGACACAATTTTGGAGGAACCTTGAACATATAAGGAAGCTAAGGGTAATCCGAATTGGGAGAAATTCATGAAAGAGGAGATAGAATCCTTGAAGGAAATGGATACATGGGAGCTGGCTCCAATGCAAACCAAGGAGAAGGTAAAGCCAAATTGGTTGCTAAAGGATGTGCTCAAACTCAGGGCATAGACTATGAGGAGTCTTTTTCATCAATTTCCAAAATGAGCACCATCAAGACATTGCTTAGTATAGGAACTGTAAGAGATTGGAAGCTATTTCAACTTGATGTGAAGAATGCTTTTCTCAATGGGTGGATCTTTGAAGAGGTATACATATCACAAGCTCTAGGGTTTGCAAGTCCTAATTAAACTTCTTATATATGAAGCCTCAAAAGAGCATTGTATGGATTAAAACAAGGTCCTAGAGCTTTGAATTTCTCATTCTTAACCTATCTACAAGATCAAGGTTTTAGATCAAGTAATGAAGACCCCTCTTTGTTCATTAGGAATGATCACAATGAAGTTATCTACTTGTGTGTATATGTAGATGACATAATTGTGATAGAAGATGACTTGAATTGTATACAAAGGATCAAAAGGAACATGCAAGAAGAGTTCAAGATGGTCTTTGGGTCTATCTCTCCACATCCCTAAAACGTTGGGACTACCACAAATTAGTGTTAAGCTTATTACTAGCACATTGGTTGATGAGAATTCCTTATCTTTTGCATTTTAGCTAGTCAACTGTATGTGTCACATTCCTCTAAAAGGAATTTGATCAATTCTAATGAGGCTGGCTGCTCTAAGCATTTAAAGTTGTATGCATCAACCCAAGTTGGCAAGTTTTTCTACTTGTAATTGTGCAAACTTATCTATCTTGCATCAATCATCTCTCATTGATAATCCAAAGTACATGGTGGATTTTATTGCACTAATCAAAAGCTTATAAGCTTTATTCGTTCTAGAAAAGTGAAAATTCTAGTCCTCTAGTAATTAGATAGACCAAACTTCAATACTTGTAACCTGCCAATTTTGAAAGAAACAAACATTGAAACTCAAGTCTAATTTTAGAATTTATCTGAGCTTTCAAACTAGTTTGAATATATAGAGATTATGATTCTTTATGTTCACAATATAGAAAATAAAAATACTTACTTCCTACTTTAACCATCACATGCTAGACATCCACTTGTAATTATGAATATTTGGTTCTCCACGGATGGTAATGTGGCAACCTTTATCAAAGAACTAATAATAAACATAAGTCTCAAAATCAATTATGGCATTTTTGCTTGCATGCCACTATTTATTGAGTAGAAGTTCAAACCTGGTAATCTTGAAATCTAGCTCATCCTTATAAGTCTCTATGTTGATTGGAAATCCAACTACTCATCAATCCCAAGTCTCAAATCCCTTTCCACCTAATAACTCTACCCTGTAGGTGTACTGAGATGGGACGGTCTTTATCTTTAATTTCTTAATGTAATGAAAGACCTCGCTCAATCCCAAGTCCTATATAAGATAATGAGGATCCTAAATTACATTGTGTTATAGGTGCCATAACAAAATCTATATAAGCTTATGCATTTTTGAAATGATACAAAATTATTCCATACAAGATGTTAGCCTAGTACATGCTAAATCCACCTACAAAGAACCTAAAAATCAACAATCTATAGCCTCAAATATCTCCCATGTTCCTTTGTTGGAATACAAGTCCAAGGCCAAGGCAGAGGGAGAAGATAGAGACAAAGAGGAAGTATTTAAAGTGAGGTATGTAAATTGGAAGTAAAGGTATATTCATAATTTATACAATTCAAACTTCAAGAGTAAGTTCCATCACTATATGTGTGCATTGAAAACCCAATCTTGTCAACGGATGCTCTATTTTGTACAAACCCAAGATTCCTCAAGCTTGAGGAGCTTAGGTAGAACTTGCATATCAATTTTCAAAAATTTTGGAACTCCTTAGACCCCCCAAAATATCTCTAGAGCCTAACTTCTAACTATGCCAAAAATTTTGTTTGAAACCAATTGAAACTAATGAAAAACTATAAATAGAAGTAGAAAGCTCATTTGAGAGTTTTTTTTTTGTGGGAACTTGTATAGAATCTTGAGACGAATGCTTGTAGCTTGATCATAATTCAAGTACTCCACTTTCCATTGCTGATACTCCTTGCATCTTCGATGTGAGAGTGTGTGTACATGTGTCTGCATCTTCTATGCTTCTCACCTTCATCTTCATTCACGTCACTCACTCACAATTATCATATCATCCTCACATCTTCACAGATTGAAAATTAAGACTTAAAGCTCCTTGATGTTAGTACTCATCATTGTCTAGTGACATCAAATTTAGTTCCACTGCAAGGGAGAATAGCTTGAGGACAAGCGTGTGATGGTAAGAATGTAGAGTATTGAGGTTGAGAGGTAGTTTTCTTTCTTAAATTTTGGCATCATTTTCATCTCGATCTTTATCCACTATAGCCACTCATCTTCATCTCCACTAGAAATTTCCCCTGTTGATGATATCTACCCCTTTCCCCTCAGTTTCCTCATTTGCATTTGCAAAAGTGAGAGAGAGAGAGAGAGATAGAGAGAGAGAGAGAAAGAGAGAAGAGAGAAGAGAGAGAGAGAGAGAGAGAGAGAGAGAGAGAGAAAGACAGAGAGAGAGAGAGAGATTAAGTATACAAAAACTAGATGATTTAGAGGATTCAAATTTCAGTATTAAAGATGACTTGAAGGCAATGAAATTTCGAAACACTTGGATCCCAAGTTCAAGATGAAATTGAAAGAACTTTTGGGGAAATTCTAAGGTTTGTTTTGCATGGTTAATACCAAGGGATCAAATCTAGTAGTTCATGAACATGTCATAAATTCAAATGTTGATGATTTCTTGATTAACTAACAAAAATATCTAATCAACTCTAATTATGCATATAAAGTGAAAGATGATTTAGAAAAATTATTAAGTGCATGATTTATGTAACGTAGAAGAAAATTCGGAGTGGCTCTCAACCATTCTAGTGGTTCCAAAGCAAAATGCTAAGATTATAGTATGCCTTAATTATAAAAAGCTTAATGTAGTGAGTTCAAGGAGTCCATTTCCACATTTTTTTGTAGAAAACATTCTTGATTTTGTAGCTATAGCAAAAATGTATAGATTTGGATGGTTTTGATAAATGCCCCACCCACTTTCTAGAAATGGATCATAAACGTTTTTGGGTCGTTTCTGAGTTTGTTCATGAAGGTATTTTTGGATGACTTTTGCATAGCCTATAGAAGGGTCAAGCATCTTCACCATCTAAAGTTCTATTTGCAAAGATTTCTAGAGTATGGATTAGCACTAATTCCTACAAAATGTGCATTTGATTTTATTTGGGTATCTTAAACCTACATAAGATGTGGTGAAATCAGAACAAAAAACCTCCTATGATAGTGCACGTAATGAAAATTGTAGGGTAGGTGAAGTGTAATGAATGTTTTTTAAAGTATCGTTCTTGGGTTTTGGGCCCTCTCACACAACAAACAAAGAAAAATCAACTATGTATCTTGGAAAATGATCAACTAAAGCATTTAATATATTATAAAAGATGATATTAGTGTCAGTGATCTTAGAACCACCAAATTAGGCTCAACTCTTTCATTTTTTTTGTAGATGAATCACAAATAGCTATAGGAACAATCGTAATGCAAGAGTATGAGAAAGGATGGTACAATCTAATCTAGTACACTAAGCATGTGTCAAATAGGATTGAGGGAAAGTATATGGTAACCGAAAAAGAATGGTTATTTATGATCTTTGTATGCAAAACTTTCAAATATTATTTATGGCTAACGAAGTAGTGAATTACATGAATCATTAAGCTATTTTCCTCTTCCACAATAACAATAATCACAAGTTTAAAAGATCTTCCAACACATGAACCTTAACATACACACCTGAAGACTCAAAAAGATGATGAACGAGAGATAGAGAGAATAAATAGGATTTCAAGTGTAATGGTAATCTATGAGGCTCACATACACTATCTATGAGAACTCCTCCTCCAAGATGACCTCCAATATCTCCTCCTTGCTCCTTGAGAGTGAGAAGATATCTCCTTGATCACTACCTCCAAGATGACCTCCTTAGCTTGATAAAGCTTGAGTAGATCCTCCTTTAGAAGATTGAGTGATGATAAACAATGAGCATGTCCCTTGTTTATAGTATTTATCTTCTATTGAAAAGCAATACTAAAAGCATAAGCTAAAATCACATGCAATCAATCACTTATAAAAAACTTAAAAGGAAAAAAAGCAATGATCATTGGCGTTACTCCTTGATTTTCCCAATAATTTCGCGAAGTGATTTTCAAAAAAAAAAAAATTGTTGTCAGCGCTGAGGATGGGGATCAAACCGGTGTCATCTATATGGGAGGACTTCATCTAAGTCAGCTCACCCATGATAGCTTCTTGTAGGAGAGGAGAGAGAATTATATTATGGATGCTTGTGGACATTGTCTCCAACAATCCCCCCTTCAATGTCACAATAGTACAAGGTTCAATAAACTGTAAAACTTCTTGTGTCTTTTTCTTGTCTTCTTTCCATTGAATCTTGAGCTGATTGTGTATGAACCTGGATACTTGAGAAACTGCAAACTGAATGTCTAGATGTGTATTACATAGATATATGAAGCAATCTTTTGCTTGAATATATAATGCAGCATCAAAAGGTTTTGAATCTGCTTTTGACTGTAATGACACATTGACATCCATCGATGACTGCATAGGCTTAGAATCTGTCATCTCAAACCTTTCAATAATTTCTCAATGTACTTCAACTGTTTCATGTATATACACTCATCTTTGTACTTGAATTCAATCTTGGGACTTGTGATAATCATATCACTTTATAGTGTATCTTGAACACTAGGTGTTCCATTGTCCTCTAAAGTAAGTGCAAAAATATTATGAATCTCAAAATTTTCTACATAATTTACCTAGTATCCTTGTCTTCTTGTTTGACTTTTGGTTCTTCTAATGTATTCCTTTATACCACTATCCTTCCAGGTTTGATATAACCACTTTGGTGTATTCCTAAAAAGTGGTGGAATCCTTTTTGTTTCTTCAATGTCTCCTTCTTCTAGAACTCTAGAACCTTCTCCAACTTTATAAGTTGGAACTTCGAGAGGTACTGATGATGGACTAGGTACTGATGTAGGTAATGAAATTCTCTCTTCCCCTACATCTCTTAGGGTTTGAGTAGGCTCATCACCCCCTTTTATGTTTGAATATAAGAATCCAAATTCCTTTTAAAAAAAGCATAGTCATTTGCTTTTATGAAATCTGGAATTTTTCCTTCTTATCATAAATGACTTTCTGCAATATATGCAATGTGTGAGAGTAGGATATCACGTGTATCTGGAACATAGAATCTGTATCCTTTGCTTTCAATGGCATAAGCAATAAAGATGGATTTAATGGCTTTTATATTAATCTTACCACGATCCTTCTTCTCAATGTGAACATAAGTTGGGGAACCAAAAACTTTGAAGTAAGTCACATTGGGTTTCTTCCCATAATGTTTCATAAGGTGTAATGGCCTTCAAAGCTTTTGTGGAAGTCCTATTCAAAATGCAATTAGCTGTATGTACTGCATCAAACCAAAACTTGGGAGAAAGCTTTTTGGATGACATCATACTCCCCATCATCTGAACAAGGATCCTATTCTTTCTCTTTGCAACACCATTCTGTTCTGGCATGTAAGCAATAAGAGTTGATGAGAGATAATTTTTCTTCAAGAAAAGACTTAAAGACTTTAGACATGTACTCTCCTCTATCACTTCTCAGAATCTGGATCTTTGATTGACTTTGATTTTCAACTATAGCTAAGAGCTTCTTGTAGGAAAAATCTTTGACTTTCTTTAAGATGATAAATCCATGAATATCTTGAGAAATCATCAATAAGCATAACAAAGTACATGAAACCTTGAATAGAATCTATTCTCATTGAACCATTCACATTTGAATGTATGATGTGCAACTTCTTAGTAGTCGTGATGTATAGATGCTTCTTGAAAGGTGGTTTGTGAAGCTTTCCTTCAAGACATCCTTCACATGACTCTGCATCATTTGGTAAAGAAAAAGTAGGAAAACTCTCCGCCATACCATGATCTTTGATATGTTTAAGAGCTGTGTAATTGATATGACCAAATCTAGCATGCCATAACTTCATGTACTCCATAGGTGTAGTAGACCTAGCAACATTAGCATGACTAATTTTGGATAACACAAATGTGTTCACTTCTGTTTTCACCTTTAAGTAGACAATTCTCCTCATGAGGTGAGAGCATATGACATGAATCTTTCTTAAAACAACTTGATAACCATTTGACAAGAAATTAGATATAGAGAGAAAATTATTCTTCATGTCTCAAACATAAAGAACATTGGAAATTGTGAAATTTCTGCCTGCTCTGGACTTTAGGTTCACTTCTCCAACACCTACAACATCCAAATCATGACCATCTACAATAGTCACCTGAAGAGAGTTAGAAAGGCATGGAAATACCTTTCTACAACCTATCGTATGCTTAGTAGCTCTAGAATAAAAAATCCAAGGATTATCTAAGATTGCACTTAATGCTGCTTGTTCAAAAGCTATCTCTTCAATAGTAGCACATGCATATGAATCTACCTTTGAAGATCTAGGTTTTGGATAATCTTCAGGACTATTACCTGATGCTTTCTTCTTTTCAATAAAAATCCTTGCTCTGCATTCTGTAATAAAATGACATGGTCTCTTACAGCAATGACATACTCCTTTCTTTGAACCAGATGTAGTCGAAGACTTTTCTTAGGGTGTAGAGGAAGCATTAGGAAAAGGACTAGAAGACTAAGGAATAAAAGACTTAATTTCCTTCTTGGATTGCTGACTCTTCTTCTCCCTCTTCTTCTTTCCCTTCGATGATGATAACATAGCTTCATCATTCTCTTCCATACCCTTTTTTTTATCTTCATCTTCAAGTAACAGGAACCATAGATCTTCAAATGAAAGTTTCATATCTCTTGTGGAGAGAGGTAAAGAGGTAACAAAAGCACGATATGTAGATGGAAGTGAGTTTAGAAGTGTGTTTACCATCTCTTCGTCTGAAATGTTGACTTCAACATTCAGTAATTGATCTTGTAAATCTTTGAGCTTCAAAATGTGTGACTTAACTAGTTCACCAAGTTTTACACTTGTGTTGGCTAGTTGTGTCCTTAAATGATCTTTCTTAGTAGGGTTTCTGCTTTGATAGAGATTCTTTAACTCGAACCAAGCCTATCAAGAGATTCTGCATGACTTGATTTTGATATAATATGTCTCTTGGCTCCCATAGAATTATATGAAAGTGCTAGTGCATCCCTTGAAAAAAATCTAGATTGCTCTTCTATAGAAAGTAATCTGATAGTAGTATAGACTCCTAATGATGAAAGAGTTTCTTCTTCTTCACTAGCCCCATGTTGAGTTAAAATAGGAACATGGGTTCTTCTAGAAGATGAAGTAGCCTCTTCATTGACTTGTCATAGGCTTGGATAAGTTCCATTGACAATATTCCAGAAGTCCATAAATACTAACATTAGATTATCATAAAACTCCACATTGGATAGTTAGACATTCTCTCAAGCTTGTCTTCATTCTCAAGTCTATAATCACTCATCTTGTTAAGGGTGTATGTCAACTATGCTCTAATACCAAATGTTGGCATACTAAGGACTTGATACCAAGTGTTGGAAGTTCAATGGGCCACAATAACAATAATCATAGGTCACCTACACTATCTATATTCAAATGTTGAATTACAATGTGTGTATATGATACAAATTGACAATATCCATATCTAGGTAGAAATAGGAACAGGGTACAAGAGATTATGTGCCTAAGAGGTATGAAGAGTGTGTGTGTGTGTGTGTGAGAATATGGAGAATAAGAACATTTTAGAACTATTTTACACCAAACCCAAATTTTGGTCAAGCTAAATCAGAAACGAGTGACCTAGCAAGTAAGAATGGAAATAGACTTGCTACTCACAGTAAATCAACAATGGATGTTGATGGTAAGCTAGCAAAATATCCTCCAAATAATCACCAAGATCTAGACTACAACTCCTCCAAGAGTGTGAGAAATCCTTCTCAAAGATGACCTCCAATATCTCCTTCTTGCTCCTTGAGAGTGAGAAGATATCTCCTTGATCACTACCTCCAAGATGACCTCCTTAGCTTGCTAAAGCTTGAGTAGATCCTCCTTGAGAAGATTGAGTGATGCTAAACAATGAGCATGTCCCTTCTTTATATAGTATTGAGCTTCCTTTGAAAAGCAATAGTAAAAGCAAAAGCTAAAATCACATGCAATCAATCGCTTATGAAAAACTTAAAAGAACAAAAAACAATGATTGCCGGTGTTACTTTGTGCTTTTCCCTAGATTTTTGCGAAGTTATTTTTCAAAAAGAATATGTTTGCTGCGTGCGTTGAGGATGGGGATCTAATCCGCATCATCTGTATGTGACTTCATCTATCATTCATATTAATTATAGGAAGTTTTTACAAGATATGTATTGATTATATTTTGAGAAAATGTAATTTAAAAGATGAGAAGAAAAGCATTTCATTAGATGCTCACACCACGGATATGGGTGGACATTTCTCTAATGAAGTTACCAATAAAAAGGTATTGGAAGATGGGTTATGGTGGCCTATACCATTCAAAGAGTACTTTTCCCTTCTCAAATGGTGTACACAATTCCAAAGAGATGGTAGATTAAAATAGAATTCCATTGCAAACGAGGCTTAAAAATTTATAAAATGGAGACTTTGTTTTGTAGGTCCTATAAGCCCACCTGCCTAAAAAAAAGTAATTAATATATTCTAGTATCAATTGATTACTATACAAAACGGGTGGAAGCACAAGCTATGAGAGATTATTAGGCTCAGAATGTGGCAAAATCTCTTATTTGATTGTCAAATGGAACTTGTATCCGACTAGGGAGCTCATTTAATGAATCAAGTGATTAATACTTTGAGATAAACACACATTATTTTAAAGAAACAAAATCCACTATGTATTATTCATAGGAAAATGGGCAAGAAGAGTTAACAAATAGAATGCTTATTCAAATTCTTCGGAGATTTGTGGAAGTTCATTCAAAGGATTGGCATATAAAGTTGCATTGAACTGTATCATCATTCCATACTACATATAAGGTGACCATACTACATCTCTCGCTTCAAACACATTCATCACATACTTATACTATGAGTGAACATTCCGGAGTTAGATAATCCAAGCATATCAAGTTCCCTATATGGAGCTAGATCATCATCCTCATTATAAGATGCCAAGTAAGAGATTGAGCTTCTATTGATCATATATATCCTGATCTCTTCAAACTCTAAAAGTGAAAAGCCATTGCTTTACTTCAAAAATATCTAAAACCATCATTAGAAATAGATGTGATAACATTTTCCATAGACTCTTTAGGTGGGACTCAACCTAAACATTGAGAGTATCTTATCTCCTTAGTACCTTTGAATAGATAGTGACACCTCTATCTAGGCAATGTATAAAAACCTTTCTCTAAACTATTCCTCCAAGAGGGAGTGAGATTTACTTTGTAGGTCTTAATAGCTAATCACAATCATTAAACTGACTTTCCATTAAAGTGATAATTTAGAATATCGCTATATCCTATAGGGAAGAGGACTGAAATTAAACGTTTATCATTTTTCTTACTCTTAGAAGAGACAATAGTGAATTCGTTTTTCCCTCTCTTCCATGAGTGAGGACATATACATAGATTCTCAATGTCTCCTTCTATAGTGATGGAGAATAAAGATCTAATGTGTAGGAAAATATTATGATGAGTGAAGAAAATGAAGTCAAACGAAAATCCATATCCCTATGTCTAACGTCATAGCTGAGACATATTTACTCTAAATCTCCCCTTTAGATAGCATGATGAGTCCTTTTCTTCCTGGAATTACAAGACAATATATAAAAGGAAAATAGTTTCTACCATCACATGTCAATCAATTTCATTTCTTATCGATAAATGTACAACTTCACCAAACAAGAAATCAGTCACAAAACTCTTATATGCTCTAATGGATTGGATTCTCTTCAACCCTTATATTCTTATGGATAAAATAGATTGGCATAAATAATGGTTTGATTATGTATGGTTTAAGTGTAACAAACTATTAAGCACAAAGTCCAAGTACTCTTTAGTTATCCTTATTTAATGGAATCCTAGAATAACTTTTGAGATAGGAATTGATGTTTGAATATCTAGATATGAGGTCATTCCTGTGAACATTTTTCCTCCTAATTGAGTACTGTGAGCATCTATCAATCTTATTTTTGAAACTCAATGTGATGCCTCCTTGTTCCTAGTTGGTTTTTGTCTCTAATTTGGTAGCTAAAGTTACTAATCACACAAATCAATTAAATCTTACACTTAAGCGTTTCCTAGACCATTGTTATGTGGGCATACGCATATCTCATAGTATCTAAGATCATGCAAGGAGACTCTGAGACAGGTATTAAAATCTTCTCTAGTTGAGAGATGAACATAAATACTTCTATGTTGATGGTAGGTTTAGATGTCCAACATTATGGAGTTGAATCTTTGTTATGATGATGGAGAAGACTATTCATAATAACAACTTTTGAAGATAACACTAGACCTATAAAGTATCATAGTCTTATTTCAATATCCATATATCCAAGAAAATATAATAATGTGCATGTCTACATGCTACTTATGGTGAGATACAGTTCTAGGGAACACATCCATCTAAAACTGAAAAGCTGAAAAACCTCTATACTCATCCTTAATAGGACAAAATCATTATATGAAATATCTCATACAGGCTTGTAGAGTGTTTAGAAACACACAAGCACACACAAACAAGCACAAAGAATATATTTTCTACACAATTTCAGAAATTTGAGCTAAATATTTGTGCCAGTTTTTCCATTTGGCCTCAAGTATCCATTGAATGGTCAATATAAATGATCAGCCAAGGTATTGTCTAGAAAACACATATATATGAAGAAAGACCAATATTCATCCATTGATAAAGTTTTTCACTTTTTTGAAAGTTCTTATGATGAAGGTCTTTTCAAAGAGTTAGTATGCATCCAAATTAACTGCTCGGTTGTAGGGTACACTCATTGGAAGATAGGTGCTGGACATCATGGCAGGTTATAAGGAGAGACAAAATTGAAATAATTTGGAGCTCTTTCTTTCTATCATAAGCACTAGTTGATTGACATGGCAAGAGGGATCCATCCTTCCTCTCCTTCATCTTCCACGAGTTGTCTTCCGTCTGTGTATGCATGGAGTTGAGCTCCTTACATGTGGGCATGATGAGTTCGTGGAATGCAAAGTTTTCTCTATCCTTCATGTGCAAGCTCGATACCTAAGGTCCATTGGAAGGCTTACAGACATTGTTCTTGCCTGTTAGAAAACTCTTGAGGAGATACAAGAACCTTACCTGGTGGACTTATTGTGTGAGGAAGCTCAGCTTTGTAGGTAACTTCACCGAATTTCTTTATTCTTGTGTGAATATGGGACTCAACATTCAAATGTATTCCAATGAGAATTCACCATGTTATGGAACTTTGAGGATCTTGATTCACAATGAGTGGTGCCCCAACAACAATTGCACACCATGTCACATAACACATATCTCTTTAGTGTTATGACCCCTCCCTCCAGCCCCAACTATTTTTTTTCTACCACATCAAATTTTAAAATAGTATTTTGTCTAAGTTCCATCACACTGTGTGAATGCATGGGTGGAAGAGCAATAGAATTTCTTTGATTCCACCTAGAACTCAATCAGGAAAGGCACTTGTTCTAAAGCTACAGTCTGAAGTGAGCCTTAGTTACTAGGAAAATCTGAAAAGCTTGGACTTTTTTTTCAAAATAAAGGAAGTTCGGCCTTAGCTTACTCTCCCGGACTTGTATTAAATACAAGAAAAGTACAAGTGAAGAGGACTAGTGCCCGCGACCCCCCAACTCCCACGGAGCAAGGGTAAATATCACAAGGTTTAGAGGGCATTACAAAGAAGGTAGTTCACCCTCTCATCACCCTCGTGAGGGGCCTACTTGGGTTTAAGCTTGTTGTTGATCAAAAGGAGCACTTGATGATGCCTGAAGGGGGGGACTTTTTATAGTTAGCGATTCTTTTGCCGAGGAGGAATAGAGATTTTCATGAGAATCGTGAGAGTCCATAAAGATTATCTTGTCCCTGGCAGGCAAGCTTTGGTGGTTAACACATTCTTTCTTTCTTCAATTATTTTCTTTCTCTCTTTCGAGGAATCGAAGGGCCAAGAGGTTGTCAAAACAGAATTTGCAGAAACTTTCTCTGGAAAGGAGACCCTAACACAAGGAGTGTCCCCAAAATTAAATGGAGTACTTGCATAAGCTGAAAAGATCAAGGTGGTTTGGGCATTCTAGACATTAAAGGGATGGCCAATAAGTTGGGAGCCAAAAGGTTTATTAAAGCGTGGAGCAACAAGGATGCCTCTTGGGCCAAACTGATTTTTAGAAACAAGAGTGCTCTTAAGATTTTTGGCCTTCGAGGGTGGAAGGTTCTTGATCTTCTCACTCCTTTTTTCTCCCCCTCTCTGGTGACTCCTAGAGGCTCGAGCATAGTCTGTTGTCTATGGAAGAGTTGGAAGAACCTAAAATAGTCTATTAAGATCAATGAAGATTGGAAATGGGCAGCCGGTATTACACAAAATGATTCGATATGGTTCCTTGTCAAGGGCATAAGAGATGTTGAGTCTTGGAACCTCCAAAACTCTAGGAAGTTTTGAAACAAAGGGTTCCATTTGTGGAAAGACCTCTAGAATCAAGAAACATGTCAATGGATTAGATTTGAGGACATTGACTTGGCTAAGAGAGTGGAGTATGAAGAATGGTGCATGTTGCTAAGCAAATTCAATGCTTGAGAGTGCTTGAGGACTTGCCTCCTTATTGAGCATGACTCCCCTCACCTTGGGGGTCGCAGATTGATAAAATTCTGAGATTCAAGAAGAATTTGGACTTTCATGTCATGCTTAATAGGAGATGGTGTCTCAATTGGTCGAGTCTTAAGTGGGATTTTAAGTTCCAATCCCTTTTGCATCCCCTCATCGAGATGAAAAAAATAAGTTCTTATGTGGAAAAACCTCCACCAGGGAATTCACACCAATGTAAAAGCTAGCGAAAATTGTGGAGTTCCTCCATGTTGTAAACTATGCCTCCATGGTAATGATAGCTTGGAGCATCTCTTCTTTTCATGCCCTAAGGCAATGTCAATTTGGCAGGCCCTTGGGAGAATCAAGTTACTATAGGGACAAATGAACTAGAAGCAAGCAATATTGGGTGTAGTAATAGGCAGTTCCTTAGCATTGTGGAATGCTATGAGAGCTAGGCTCTTTTGAAAATCTAGAAAGAGAGGTGTGCTACCAACTTTGATAGCCCTCCTAAAGAATGGTCGCTCGAAAAATCTCTTTTCCTTTTATGCAAAATAGTTTCCAATTATAAGAAGCCCTCTCTTTTTAGACAGTCTTTTTCCTCAAACACCAAAATCAAAGCAAGTGGTCTCCCCATGAGGGAGAAAAAATGGTTATGTACCTTCTTTTTAATGTTTTCTAGCAAATCTTAAGCAACCCGTGCTTTGTGCGACCATGAGTGCTAAGTCGTTCACTTGTATAATCGTTCTTTAAATTATTTAAATTTTGGGAGGCTAGACTGTCCGAACTTCCTTTTGAAAAAATAAAAGATTATCTTTTCTATGTCGAATGGATGCTCATCACTTTTTTTAACCGATGAATGATCAATGAAGGTTGATCCACCTTTTTTATGCACTCCTCCATGGCAACCGCAATGCTAGTAGGGGCTAAACCAACAACAATGAAATCAACTCTCTTATGCATGATATTACCAAATTTGGGAAGCTGATGCGTACGACTTTATTTCTTGACATCTGGCAAATCCTCCACTATGGAAATTGCAGTTGTGGCAAATCCTCGACCAGGCAAATTGCGGTTGCAAAAATCATTTCTTATGTGGGAAATCCTCAACTAGGGAATTAGGACCAATGTAAAAACTAACAAAATTTATGGCATCCCTCGAAGGTGTAAATGGTGCCCCCATGGCAATGAGGACCTGGGACACCTCTTCTTTTCAAGACGCGGCCCTTGGGAGAATCACGTTACTATAGGAAAAGATCAACTAGAAGTAACTAATATTAGGTGTAGCAATAGGTTGTTCCTTACAATTGTGGAATGCTATAAGAGGCTAGAGTCTCTGGAAGATCTAGAAAGAGAGGTGTGCTACAAACTTTGTTAGCGCTCCTGAAGAAATGTTGATGTGAAAAATGTCTTTTCCTCTTAGGCAAAAGAATTTCCAATTGTAAGAAGCCCCACCTTTTAGAAATCATAGAGTGTTCTTCCTCGAGAGCTGTAAGATTAAAAGCCCCCCATGAGGGGGATGCAACGGTTATCAACCTTCTTTGTGATGTTTTCTAGCAAATCTTAAGCAACGCTTGCTTTATGGGATTCAAAGGTCCCATGGGTGCTAAGTCGTTCACTTGTATAATTTTTCTTTAAATTAATTAAAGGCTGGTGCCAAACTTCCTTTTGAAAAAAAAAAATATTATCTTCTCTACGGCATCGAATGGATGCTTATCACTTTGGACAACTTATGAATGATGAGTGAAGATTGGCCCACCTTTTTTATGCACTCCTCCATGGCAACAACAATGCTAGTAGGGGCTGAACCAACAACAACGAAATCAACTCTCGTATGCGCAACATTGAATTCAGGAAGCTGATGCGTATGACTTCATTTTTTGACATCCCTAGGCAGCTCCAAGGGAATAATGTAATCATAGATTCGAAACGTAGGTCGAATATGTCCTCACATTCAATGAGGAGAAGGATTTTTTTTTAATATAAAGGAAGTTTGGCCTTAGCCTACTCTCTCGGACTTGTATTAAATAAAAGGAAAAGAAAAGTACAAGTGAAGGGGACTAGTGCCCAAGGGACCCCCCGAGTCCCAGAGAGCAGAGGTAGATCATACAAAGTTTAGATGGCATTACAAAGAAGGTTAATCACCCTCTCATCACCCTCATGTGGGGCCCACTTGGGTTTAACCTTGTTATTGATCAGAAGGAACACTTCATGATGCTTGAAAGGGGGATTTCTTACACTTGGTGATTCTTTTACCAAGAAGGAACAACGATTTCTCAATTAACCACTCTTTGGGGGAGTCGCCAAAGTTATAACCATATCTTTCATGCGAGATCTTCTAGAGGACCTCCCCTCTGATGGCATTCCAGAGAGTCATGAAGCAGCCGATCGCTTCTCCCAGTAGAGCTTGTTTTCAACTGATATGCTTCAGAAGTCTAATTTTCTTTCTGACAATTTGCTAGAGCATGTTGGAGTTGGGACAAGTAAAGAAGATGTGACCAACATCTTCAATGGACCGACAACAATACTTACACAAGGGAGATGCCCCACAAATTTTTCTAACCTTTAGGTTGATCGAGATTCCCCGATGAAGAATTTGCCATAAGAGGATAGACTTTTTATTTTGTATGAGAGGGTGCTATATAGCCATGAGCTTCATATCCCACTGTAGTCGCGTCCACAACATGCACCACTTCTTGTTGAGGTTCACCTGATAATCAAAAAAGGTTGTGTGGGATCTTGTGAGAGGGTACCCTAGAGATGGCTGCCATGCAGTCATGTTTATGAGGGGAGAGGGGAATCGAGATCCGTAGGAGTCTCGTAAAATGTTCTTCAATGATTCCGAAATTTTCTCCTTCCATATTGCATACATCGCCATTTGAGTCTAGCAAAAAGGGGATGGATTCTCTGCTTTTTTTCCTTTTAAGAATCTGCACATCTCTTTGGTGGGCTTGTCAGCTTTGCTAGCCCACCACTCCTTAAAGAATATTTGCTAATTTTTCCCTCTTATTTCTTCCTCGTATCTCAACAGTGCTCTGATTCTTTGTAGACCCTCTTGGGATTGAGCTTTACCTTTGTTCACTTCCTCCTCAAGTCTCTAGAGTCTATGATATAGAGCTTCTATATGCCCACATCGAACAGTCTAGAGCATCTTCCCGATTCTTAACATGATCTCCCGTGGCTTTTTGACTGCACATCTCTAGCTCTTGGCTAGGGACAGACAGGTTGAAAATGCCTCCTTCCACACTTCAAAAATTTCTTGATAGATGGAGGGGAGAGAGAAAGAAGTCGAGCAAGCATGAAACCAAGGAGCCTTATGGGTTTTGGTGAGAGGTTGGAATGAGATAATGATCGGCTAGTGATCAGAGATGGCGAGGTCAGTGCATTACGAGAGGGAAGGATCACCCCACTAATGAATAATGCTTTGAGCAATGTAGCTTCTACCTCATCTAGCTTTCCTCAAGTCCTCACCCGCTTTGACATTTGACCACAAAAAGCCATTTGAATCTTTGAATTCGACCAGATCCAATTGCATTTTGGTTTTGTCCCAAGTTTCTTTCTCATGACTATCGATGAACTAGCCTTTGTTGTTCCATCTATCCACAGGGTCCTCCACCATATTGACGTCACTAAAAATAGTCAAGTTGTGGGGGAGCGAGTCCAAGGAGGCCCAGGTGTCCAGTCTCTCCAACTCCCCATTTGGGGCGTACATAGAAACTAACATGAATCAAAAGGGGGCACCAAAGGAAACCACAATCCACCAATGGCTCTAATCTTCAATGGAGTTCTCAAGATTTTCAAACCAGAATTGATTTATCCCAATTACCATCCTACCGGACCCCCGGGGGTGCGATGTCAAAATCTAGACATGAGTTGGTGAGACATGTCTAAGATGTTTCTAGAGGTTTGCTCCTTCAATTTTAGTCTCTTGAATAGAGATAAATTCAGGGTTTATGCTAATGTCACGAATCCAATGACCAATGGTGGTCACTCTTGAGGGGTCAGCCAGCCCCCTAGCATTTAACAAGATGATGATCATCCCTCTCTCCTCTTGGATTCCTCTTTCTTTTTCACTAGAAGGGGTCCCGAGTTAGTAATTTGTTCTTGTGGCGGCTTTTCCAAGGTAAGTCTATAGGATTTTTTCCCTTGTACGAGGCCTCGTGTTGGAATGAACCGAAAACTATTTTCGGAATAGTCGATCCAATGATGGAACTTTCACTATACATATTGTCTTTGTTACTAGTGGTAAAACCGTCTTCTTTGCTTGTAATGTAGCCCTTCTTATTGGTTTCTTTGTTCTGAAGGATCTCTAGGGCTTTGTCGCAGGTGTCCACCTCAAACTAGCTCCTATCTGGGTAATCAAGCTCATTAATCTCCTTTTCCAGATTGCAATACAAGTTGTTATCTTGAATATGGTTCCTCTCAAAAGTTTCCTTAGGACTTCTTTTCCTTCTTCCTCTGACTTTCTCTAATGGGTAAAAGTGAATTCAATAAATCTTGAATTGAGCTTACAGCGACGCCCTGCATTCATTTCGTAAGAGGCTACTATTACCATCCATCTCTCGAGCAAAAGGAAGAAGCAAGCCCATACTATCGCATAATAAAGCTTGCGCTAGAATTAGCACATGATCCATCATCCTCTGATACCAAATGATTATGCGAGAAGTTAACCGTCCACTGAACGACTGTCAAGTCACGCAATGAGAGGGTACATTCCATTCCGTCCCAGCATGCAACTTATATAAGTGGCTTCCTTGGTCGTCCATTTTAAATACATGCATTCACGCACTTGGTCTCCGTGTGTGGTTTAGAAATTCAACCTAGCTATGCATTGATGCCATTTTTTGGCATTTCGACGGTTAACAAAAAAGCATTAGAACTAAAAAGTATTATTCAATAAAAAAATCATGAGTCTTGTCAACTTCTACATAAGAGAAGGAAGCATCATCTTCAAATCATGAGACTATAAGTCACAAACTTGTCATCACTCAAGTGGAAAAGACACTGCCACATTGGGTGAGCCAACTCTATGATTTTGTAGATCCCATCCCACGGTCACTAGAACAAGTTGCAAATGGACCAAGATGATCATAGAGAATAGAGGAGCACAAACAAACAATCATTCATATTGTAAATATATCCCTAATGTATTATCTCATCCATGAGAAAGCAAGGGAACAACTAGTGTGGAAGAAGCACTCCACGATCTGAATTGCAGGACTCGTATTAAATAAAAGAAAAGTACAAAGGGGACTAGTGCCCACGAGACCCCCCAAATCCCATGGAGCAGGGGTGAATATTACAAGGTTTAGATGACATTACAAAGAAGGTTAATCACCCTCTCATCACCCTCTTGAGGGGCCCACTTGGGTTTAAGCTTGTTGTTGATCAAAAGGAGCACTTGATGATGCCTGAAGGGGGGGGGGGGGGGGGATTTTTTTACAGTTAGCGATTCTTTTGCCGAGGAGGAATAGAGATTTCTCAATCGACCACTCTTTGGGGGAGTCACCAAAGTTATAAGCATATCTTTTCCGCCATATCTTCCATAGGGCCTTCTCTTTGATGGTGTTCCAGAGAGTCGCGGAGCAGCCAATTGCTTCTCCCAGTAGAGCTTGTTTCCAACTTATATGTTTGGCTATGGTTGAATTGGTTGAACTCCCTTATCGACTTGGACCTGTAATGGGTGCATTTTTCTTCACCTTTTGAACTAATTTGTATTGTAACATTTCCATACAATTCCCATACTTACTCTTGGAATGATCTTTCATGGAAAAGTGAGTGAGCTTAATAGTTGGAGGTGGAGGTCTTTTAAGAGGTTCATGAATGACTTGCCTTCCAAGAGTTGCCATGTATTCAGTTGAGGGATGGACCGTAGCTGTTGTACCTCCTATACCCACCATCATGTGGCATCAATCGAAGTGATCCTCCCAAGGGAATCATCCATTTCATGACCTCTTCAATGCTTCTCGCATTGATATGAAGACACTTTAGCCTGCGGACCATTTGCTTTTCATTTCTTCCGGAGTTAAAAATCTTATATGATAAGGAAGCAATATCAAAAGTAGGCAGTTTCTCCTTATTGCCGTTTAGTACTACACCCTCACGTACATGAGAATCGTGAGAGTCCATAAAGATTATCTTGTCCGTGGCAGGGCGAGCTTTGGTGGTTAACACATTCTTTCTTTCTTCAATTATTTTCTTTCTCTCTTTCAGGGAATCGAAGGGTCAAGAGGTTGTCGAATTGGAAAGAATTTGCAGAAACTTTCTCTGGAAAGGAGACCATAACACAAGGAGTGTCCCCAAAATTAAATGGAGTACTTGCATAAGCCAAAAACATCAAGGTGGTTTGGGCATTCTACACATTAAAGGTATGGCCAATAAGTTGGCAACCAAGTGGTTTATTAAAGCGTGGAGCAACAAGAATGCCTCTTGGGCCAAACTGATTTTAGAAACAAGAGTGCTCTTAAGATTTTTGGCCTTCCAGGGTGGAAGGGTCTTGATCTTCTCGCTCATTTTTTCTCCCCCTATCTGGTGACTCTCGGAGGCTCGGGCATAGTCTGCTCTCTATGGAAGAGTTGGAAGAAGCTGAAATAGTCTATTAAGATCAATGAAGATTGGAAACGGGTAGCCAATATTACACAAAATGATTTGATATGGTTCCCTGTCAAGGGCATAAGAGATGTTGAGACATGGAACCACCAAAAACTCTAGGAAGCTTCGGAACAAAGGGTTCCATTAGTAGAAAGACCTCTAAAATCAAGAAACATGTCAGTAGATTAGATTTGAGGACATTGACTTGGCTAAGAGAGTGGACTATGAAGAATGGTGCCTACTGCTAAGCAGATTCAATGTTTGGGAGTGCTTGAGGACTCGCCTCCTTATTGGGCATGACTCCCCTCACCTTGAGGGTCTCAGATTGAACAATCGCAATAGTCTTGATAAAATTTTGAGATTCAAGAAGAATGTGGACTTTCATGTCATGCTTAATAGGAGATGGCATCTCAATTGGTCCAGTTTTAAGTGGGATTTTAAGTTCCAATCCCTTTGGCATCCCCTCATCGAAATGAAAAAAAACAGTTCTTATGTGGCAAAACCTCCACTAGGGAATTCACACCAATGTAAAAGCTAACGAAAATTGTGGAGTCCCT
Source organism: Ceratopteris richardii (assembly GCA_020310875.1). Lineage (NCBI taxonomy): Eukaryota > Viridiplantae > Streptophyta > Polypodiopsida > Polypodiales > Pteridaceae > Ceratopteris > Ceratopteris richardii. The sequence goes on from CM035434.1 coordinate 52,814,607, forward strand.
CCATGTTGTAAACTATGCCTCCATGGCAATGACAGCTTGGAGCATCTCTTCTTTTCATGCCCTAAGGCAATGTCAGTTTGGCGGGCCCTTGGGAAAATCAGGTTACTATAGGGACAAATGAACTAGAAGCAAGCAATATTGGGTGTAGTAATAGGCAGTTCCTTAGCAGTTTGGAATGCTATGAGAGGCTAGGCTCTTTTGAAAATCTAGAAAGAGAGGTGTGCTACCAACTTTGATAGCCCTCCTAAAGAATGGTCACTCGAAAAAACTCTTTTCCTTTTATGTAAAATAATTTCCAATTGTAAGAAGCCCCCACCTTTTAGACATCATAGAGTGTTTTTCCTAGAGAGCAACAAAATTAAAAGCAAGTGGGCCCCCCTTGAGGGGGACAAAATGGTTATCAACCTTCCTTTTAATATTTTCTAGCAAATCTTAAGCAACCCCTGCTTTGCGTGATTCAGGGGTTCCATGGGTGATAAGCCGTTCACTTGTATAATTGTTCTTTAAATTAATTAAATTTTGGGAGACTAGACTAGCCAAACTTCCTTTTGAATCAAACTAGTTCTTATCTGGGTAATCAAGCTCATTAATCTCCTTTTCTAGATTGCAATACAAGTTGTTATCTTGAATATGGTTCCTCTTAGAATTTGTCCTAGGACTTCTTTTCCTTCTTCTTGTGACTTTCTCTCATGCCTAAAAGTAAATTCAATAAAGCTTGAATTGAGCTCACACTGACGCCTTGCATTCCTTTTGTAAGAGGCTACTATTACCATCCATCTCTCGAGCAAAAGGAAGAAGCAAGTCTATACTATCGTGCAATGAAACTTGCGCTAGAATTAGCACATGATCCATCATCCTCTGATACCAATATTATGCGAGAACTTAACCATCCACTGAACGACTCTCAGGTCACACAATGAGAGGGTACATTCCATTCTGTCTCAGCATGCAACTTATATAAGTGGTTTCCTTTGGTCTTCCACTTTAAACACATGCATTCATGCACTTGGTCTCTATGTGTGGTTTAGAAATTCGACCTAGCTATACGTTGATGCCATTTTTTGGCATTTCGGTGGTTAACAAAAAAGTATTAGAACTAAAAAGTATTATTCAATAACAAAATAATGTCTTGTCAACTTCTACATAAGAGAAGGAAGCATCACCTTCAGATTATGAGTCTATAAGTCACAAACTTGTCATCACCCAAGTGGAAAAGACATTGCCACATTGGGCGAGCCAACTCTATGATTTTGTAGACCCCATCCCATAGTCACTAGAACAAGTTGCAAATGGACCAAGACGGTCATAGAGAATAGAGGAGCACAAACAAACAATCATTCATATTGTAAATATATCCCTAATGGATTATCTCATCCATGAGAAAGCAAGGGAACAACTAGTGTGGAAGAGACACTCCACGATTTGAATTGTGGGGATACCATGTAAATAGAATACAAAAATATCATTATGAATGGAACTTTTGAGCTAGTGAATGGACCCCCTAACCACAAAGTCATTGGCAGCAAGTGGGTGTGGAAGCTAAAGTACAAGGTTGATGGTACTTTGAAAAAGTACAAAGCAAGACTTGTTGCACAAGGCTACATAGAAGTTAGAAGGAATGAATTTTGTGAATCATTTTCCCTATTTCCAAGGATGATTACTATTCAAGTGGTACTAGCTATGGTTTCACATAAATGATAGCCAATGTATCACATGGATGTGAAATCCACATTCCAAAATGGAGACCTCAAGGATGAGGTATATGTGTATGAGCCATGAAGGTTTGAGGCTCCCCATTCATAGAAAAAGATATGTAAGCTAAAAATGCATTATATGGACTATAATAAGCCCCCATAGCATGGTATCAATGGATACGTAAGTATCTCTTGAATCTAATTTTGAAAACATGTGCTTCTAATGCTAGCTTGTATGTTTTAAAGAGAGGAGGGAAGACCACTATGATTGTACTTTATGTAGATGACCTTTTGATTATAGGAAATGATGATGCTCTTCTTAACAAATGAAAGTTTCCCTAAGTTTAGAATTTGAAATGATAGATTTGGGCTTAATTCATTATTGCTTAGGCCTTGAAGTATGGCAAGAACCAGGGAAGCTTTTTCATCTCTCAACAAAATTCCACATGATATTTCAAACATTTAAACCCCTGCATACATACACACCTAGAACCAAATAAGATATGATTACAAAAATAGAGAAGATATATTTGAAATGATTTTCTAAATGCTACTTTGAATTGAAAACTACTTGATGAAATAATAATTATAAAATGTCTTTAATATAGAAAACTTGGATTAAAGGTTGAATATACAATTGATCTATGTACATGAATTGGAGGGAAGTGTGTGTAAGCTTTAGAAAAAGTGAAAGTGTGTTGAAACTAGAAGAGAAATAGGATTTCTTTATTATAAATAGGCTATGTGATATAATTTGGGAAAAATTTATAACCCTAATAGAACTTAGGATTTATCCACTGATATAAGCAACCCAAGATCCTTCTCCTCTAGAGGTAGTAGGTAGACAAACCTGGTATAGTAGCAAGGATAAACAAAATATAGAATTCACTTACAAAACTCATTAGGTACATACTTGTGGGGGTGTGTAAAGAAGAAGAGCGCAGTAACGAATCACCTAAAATCAGCAAGAAGACCTCCTAAGGCAACATCTCCACCTAGTATATGCTTGAGTAAGTGTGTAAGTGATACTCTCTACACCCTCAAGGGGTCCTTATATAGAGATTATAGCTCAATTACTTACCTAATTTAGCAATCTACGTGTGGAAAAAACCTTCTATACAATTCACAAAAGAAAGAATTGTTAAAATTAGAATCTTCATTAAGTATTTAGGACAGACTTCTGACAAGAGTATGCTTTGCTTAATGCGCTCAACATGTTCTACCATTTGATGCTCTTAGCTTGTGAAAAGTATAAAATCAAAACATTAAGGTTTGATTTTTGAATGGATTTTAGGCTAAAATGGTCACATGGTACATATCAAAGGACAACTCTTGAAGAGTACTTTAAGATTACCAAATAAAGAGTTTTTAGCATTTTTACCATTTCTAAAACTTAGAGTTTGCTAGAAATTACGTTTCAGACCCTTGAATAAAACATTCTTTTCCAAGAATCACCCCTCGATATCATATAATAGGCATAACTTCTCATCTTGCTTGGCGAATCCTTACTATTCTTCACCTACCAATTAGCAATGAGCTACTTGATAAAAACATACCACTATATATCCTCCATGATAGTAAGTAGCAAGTCTAAAAACCCTAGTTGAATATACTTCGTAGTAGCCATGACCATTGGTGATAAACAGCCATGTATAATTGTAAGTAGCATTTTCGGAATCATCACTAATGAAAATGAAGTATCTCACATGTACACTTGATGAATATCTATAGTTGAGACACCATATATCCTCCACAAAATTAAGTAGCAAGTCTAAAAACCCTAGTTGAACATACCTCTTAGCAGCCATGATCCTTGGTGATAAAAAGCCATTTATCATTGTGATCAACAACATGTTTGTAATCATCACCAATGAAAAAGAGAGTGTCTCAACCGTACACTTCTAAGGCTAAAATTGCTTATGTTTCTTATAAGTTTCCTATTAAACCACCACATATGTTGATCGTATCCCAAAGACACATGTATGCAGAGACTAGCCAGAAACAAAATCTAACAAAAGCACGAGTCTATCAGAGCATGTGTATTTATAGGTACTTTTCATTATGTCCTGAATAGAAGATACATGAGAGTGGCGCTTTGAAAAGCCTACGTTTATGAAAATTTTCTTTATTTAAAAAAATTATCACTTTTCACGCAATCTACTATTTTTACCAAAACGTTGCTTTTTCCAAGAGATCTATTTTATTTATAAACAATAACAAAAATACTATCTTCTAAATATCTTAAAAAACATTTGAATAAATCCATGCGTGTTCAAACTTGCATTCACTTGCTAAATCGAAACAAAAACAGAATTAAAACCCTCAAGACATTAAAATCCATATTTTTTCAAGTGATCTATTATTTTTATAAAAAATAACTAAAATACTATCTTCTAAATATCTTCAAAAATATCTGAATAAGTCCACATGCATTCACACCCTCATAAGTCTTCACCTGCTAAATCCAAACACAAATCTTATTAAAACCTTCAAGACATTAAAATCCATATAAAATTCCATTGTTTCATAAAGTATATGTTATACTTGGTATGCCTCTTTGTCATCATTATAATCTATGCATTGATTATAATACACACAATGAGTTTTTAGTTCAACAATCAAGATATTTCTTCTTCTACGATGCATGACTTCCAACCATTTCCATTAATTAGTCATACCCAATTTAAACGTGCATTTAGGAAAGGCTACAATTCATGTATTGCCTTTGTCAATAACATAGTTGATTACACACATACACTTCCTAATACACATAAATCGTTTATGGATTCCTATAAGGATTGTTTTATGGATGATTTTCCTTATAAACTACCACCTTCTATTGGATCACTTGACCATAGTATAGACTTAATTCTTGGTAGCTCTCATCCCCATAAAGCACCTTATAGGCATGGACCTTTACATCAACAAGAAATACCTAATCAACTTAAGGATTTACTTCACAAAGGACTTATAAGACCTAGTTCATCTCCCTTTGGAGCACCTGTTCTCTTAATCGAGAAAAAGAACAAGACTTGTAGGATGTGCACTGACTAGAGAGTGCTCAATAAGATCACGATTAAGAATAGATATCCTATTCCTAGGATAGATGATTTGCTAGTTAAACTTTGTGAAGCATGTGTCTTTAGCAAAATTGATCATAAATCTGGTTATCATAAGATACGAATGACACAAAATGACATTTACAAGACTACCTTTAGAACTCAAACTTGTCACTTTGAATTCATGGTAATGCCTTTTGGACTCACCAATGCACTTGCTACATTTGCACGCATGATTAATAACATTTTTCTTGAGTACCAAGCTTTTGTTCTTGTTTTTTTTATGATATACTTGTCTATAGTGAGAATGATAGTGACCATGAAAATCATTTAGTAACTCTCTTTAACTTGTTATGCAAAAACAAACTTTATGCCAATCGTGAAAAGAGTTATTTCTTAAAAAAAGAATTAGATTATTTAGGCCATATTGTTTCTAGTCAAGTCATTCATGTAGATCCAAAGAAAATTAAAGTAATTGCGGAATGGCCTATACCTCAATCTCTGAATGATGTACACTCTTTTCTAAAGTTAGCTAGTTTTTATAGGAAGTTTGTAAAAGGTTTTTCTTATTTAGCACTTACACTCATATTACTCTTGAAGAAAAAGGTAAAATTTGCATGGGTATTGGCACAAGAAAAATCCTTTGAAAAACATAAATATGCACTTTCTCATGCACCTATTTTGTTAATTATCAAATTTTACACAGCCTTTCCATGTAGTTACAAATGCTAGTGGTTTAGGTAAAGGTGCTGTATTGATGCAAGTGATCATCCCATTGCATTTGAAAGTATGAAACTTAAATCTTATGAAAAGAATTATAGTACATATGATAAGGAACTTTTAGCTAATGTGCATGCTTCAAAAATTTGGAAACATTACCTTATGGATTCTAAAGCTCTAATCAAAACATATCAACAGGTTATTAAGCATTTATTAAATCAACTATTCATTTCAGATAGACACATTAAATGGGCTTCATTCATACAAAATTTTTAACCTATGATTGAATATCAGCCTAACAAAGCTAATGTTGTACTTGATGCCCTTAGTCGCTTCCCATCCCCACAAACAAATACTATTTCAATAAACAATATTTCTACAATTCATACTTAGTCATTTCATGACATGATTCTTACTTATGCATATGATTTGTATTTTTCACAAACATGGAATGCTTTTAATAATTCTACACAATCTAATGAGGACACTACACTTTTCATAATGGATTCTTGTATTTCCAACATAACTTATGCATCACACAAGGTTTTATAGAAATTTTTATGAAAGATATGCATGAACCACCATATATGGGTCATAGAGGCATACAAAGTACTATTTCTACATGTAAAGAATTTTCCTCTTGGCCAAATATGGGAAAGGATATTGCATAGTATGTTTCCCCTTGCATTGTGTATTGTGTGAAAACGACATCATGGTAAAGCGTTTGGATTATTAATGCAACTTCCCATACCTAATGGTCCATGCGAACAAATTTCTATGGATTTTATGATCTTCCTACCACTTCATCTCATAATGATATGACTTGGAGAATTGTTGATAGGTTTTGTAAACATGCATATTTCATTCCTTGTAAAAAGAATCTTTCTACACCTCAAGCTGCTAAGTTATTTATTAAATATATTTTTCTGCATCATAGTTTTCCAAAAGTTATTCTTTCAATTTGAGATGTTCGTTTTTGTAATCACTTTTGGGATGCATTAATTCAAAATTAAGGTTCCAAAATAGACTTTAGCTCTGCATTTCATTCTGAAAGTAATGGGCAAAGTGAAGCCTATTGGACATAATTCTTTTCATATTAGTTTATTGAAATCCTTTAAAGGAACTTTATCACTCACTCCTATTTTGGATGATCCTCCTTTGTTAGAAGAGGATGCTGAAATTTTAATTCCAGAGAAAATACTTGATAAGGATGTTACTACTACACGTACAGGTAATCAATATCATACGTATTTAGTTAAATATAAAAATCATTCACTTGAAGAATCTGAATGGATTCATAAGACATCACTAACTCCACATTATGATCATTTGATTTGTGCATATATCATGTATAGTCACATTAAATTCCAGTTTTCCAATTCTATGCATGTGTTTCTACATGGAACTTGCATATGATTGTTCAGTGATGGGACATGTGACTCACCATCCATGTCTTTTTTATTCTTATCAACTAAGGTCAGTTGCTTGTCAACTGGGAGGCATGTTATCATGTAAAATATTAACTTTACCATTAATAGTACCTTGCATGCAAAGTAAAGAATGAATAGAAATTGTGTTAACCAAGGTATTTAGATCTTTTTCTAGTGCTTCTTTGATCCAATTAGGTTGAATTTCTTTAGGAACCACCTCCATGTTATATACTTGAGCTCCGACAGGCCTCATGTCGCTAGTTCAAAACCTACATTAAGCTTTAGTATGACCAAACTTACCACAATACCAACAAGTGATATGGGGCCTCTTTTGTTGAGCATTGATCATTGTAGTGTGAAGAGGTGGAGGTTTTGTAGGTTGTAAAGGGATTGTCTTAAGAGGTTAAGAATGATGATGTAGATTATCCCATTTCTACTCTAGATCTACATGATGCATCTTCTAATGAGAGTAATGACATAGAAGAAGTAAAAACTATGCATAAATGGTTGATTTAGACTTTGAGAGATACCAAATTACATGCAATGTTTTCATATCCTACTCATCCACACTACAAAATATGAGGGGCATACTGACATTGTCCATACCAACGGTCATCCCTTGGCATCGGTATGAACAGACATCGATATGAGCGTTGGTAATTACCGAAAAATACTGACGCTCATATTGATGCTCATATTGATGCTTGTACCGATGCTCACAATAAAGGAAGTTTCCCCAACCTTGTGCGAATCAGCACACCCTATCCGACCCATACAAGAATTGCCACCCATCTAGGAGCAAAAATCGGGTAGGCAGTTAGGAATCCAACAAGTATGGAATCGTAAGACTCAATCTTCAGATGAATGTCAATAGTCACCATTTCAAGGCAAGAGTGCAGTGGATCTTCCTTCTTTTCCAAAACAGTGTGTGGATACGATATCTCATCCTCGAAAAGCCACCTCGTCACATCCTCCATGTACGCATTGGTGCAGCTCATCAGAGTGGTGCATTAGATAGTCCACTCAGGCATACCCCCAATCAAGGTGGATACGCAAGGCAATTGTACCCAATAAGCCAAACACTCTAGATCTTTAGCAACCCTCTCAATTTTGATCAAGGCAATAGATTCAGCAAATTTGGGTGCCCAAGTCCATGATGACAACTCAGTCCAAGTCTCCCCAACTCTAGGTACCTAAAAAGTTCTTAGCTTATGCTTCAACCTTAGTCAGCTCTAAGAAGACCTTTCCTGAGACCACTAGAAAACGCTACACACCTTCTTTTGTAAATAACACTTCATCTCTTCTAGCCCCCCGTGTGACACAAAAATGGATCCCTAAGCATTTTGTAATCACGACGACTCTCGACCCAGGTCATTCTGACCATCGACTTAGTGAAACTAACACTCTTATTAACCATTGCATGTAGGCCCAATTAGAAAACTTCATATCACCACCGTCCTTGTAACATACACTAACTCTGTAGGTAGTACTCATTCAAAATCAATTCTAAAGTCACGCACCTCACACACTCCCACTCACAGCCAAGCATGCACTGCTCACATCGTTAAACTCACACACTACACAGGAAGCATGTTGGTGGTGGAAAGGAATGGAGGTCTCATCTTCTTGGGATCTTAATTATTTTCCATGACTAATGTGTTTTCCTCTTCACTTCAGCTTAGGTCGGTCACACTAGCTTTCCATCATGCAAGCGGAAGGTTCGACAAGTGCAATGTTCGAGCGGCCGTTGGTGGATTTCTCGGCTCTTCCATTTGAGAGCTTGCCTAAGGCTATCCGGAGGAGTTCTAGGGTTTTACAGGACCAATGCCCATTGAAGACCCTCCTCAAGGACAAATAGAAAGGGTAAGCAGCAAGGCACACTGGTTCCAAGGTCTGGCAAGACACCTGGGAGAGGTTGAATTCATATATGAAGCTAACCTAACATACGGTGCCAATGTTTGGAGACGCTACAAATTCTTCTCACAAGAATTTGAGAATCTCCAAAATAATGAAGATCTTCAACTTGTATGGCAGAGGGCATGACTTGCAAATTATTTTAGTGCATAACTCCCAAAACCAGATTTTTATTGGTAGTATTATTTAGTGGCCTCTATTAGAGAGCAGGAGTGCAAGGAATTGGACCTAGTCTTCATATTACCATCTTTGGTGAATGACCCACCTTTCAAGAAGTTCACATTGTCTCTGGATTTAATCAGGACTGCACTTAAAATTCATGGCACTCATACACCCACCGAAAAGGAGCATCTCATCCCAGAACCAATGAAGCAATGCGATGTCGATAAATGGCCCGCCATCTCTGCCATCACCCCTCAGTTGACCACTCTGCTCAAAATCTATCTACAACACTTTGCCTTCTCAGCATAGGAGCGATTCATGATCCCACATAAGCGTGTTTGGTTTGGTTTGTATTTGGCCACCACAGGGCCTCAGACAATTGATATTGCCACCTATATTCAGGATCAACTTGTATTGGCCGGACATCGGTGGGAGAAGAAGAAAGTTGTTCATGGATGTTGTGCTCTCACATGCATCACATACATGTGTCTGGCCTATGATACTACTATAGAGAGAGCACTATCGACTGAGCAATTGAAACAATATAAAGGTTCCAAGAAGACCACGAGACCCCCCAAACCCCATCGATTCAAGCGCATGCGTGGCACCATTTCATGCCTACAAGTGCCCGCGTCACCATCACCTCAGCCTACACCTGAAACCTCACCCCAACAATCTCCAATTCAACCACAATAGAGGATTCCCCCTCTTCATCTTCACTTGAGCTGCTCATCCACAATCCATGAAGTTTCCTAGGCAGAGACCACCATGCCTACCACCATTACGACTACAGCCACAATGACTGTAGACGCTCCCGTTACAACTTCTACATTTGTCGCCCATTCCTTCACCTTTTGAGTTACAAGCTTAGGCACGGAAGACATCAATACTAATTCTTATTTTGAGATCCCTGATATATTGTCTAGTGATTTTTAGTTCTTAGATACCCATGTTGTCTTGCAAGAATTTGAATGCCCAGCTTACCCCACTACACCATCAGAGGGAGCAAATACTGATTCTGAAGATGAAGACGATGACCGCATAGTGATCGACGAAGGTGAAGCTAATACTAGAGCTAGTGAGGAAGAAGTACACCTATCGAAAGCATACGCTAAAGTTTCAGGAGAAGCAAGCACGTATGAAGAAGAAATGGCTGAAGCAACAACTTACACAATCACCATCCAACGGCTCTACAATAACATGCATAAAGTTTGGGCACGAACCAGATTAACAGAAGAACAAAGTGAAGCCATCTTACAACACAAACTGGTCAGCCGTGGCTTCGAAGAGACTTTTATCTCTGTTATGAATGAATTGGTTAAAGTTGTTGGCACGTCGAAAGCGTCACAATTTTTGTTAGAGAAGCCCTTACCCAAGTTTGACCCTTGACGGGTTTGTATTCTCAAACGCCCATGTACATACATTTGTGTTCCTACTGGTCCCATCACATCAGCACCCCCCATGGATTCCTCCATAATCGACTTGATCGAGGAAGAAACTTCACCTATATATACCTTAGCGAAACCCTCCCCTCTCAACCGGTCCCAACCCCGACCTCCCTTGATGTTGTAGATAGCCCTGAGGTGCACATTGCGTCCCCCGTTTCTATTTGGCCGCTAAATCTAGCCCCATTCTGACTACTGCTCCCATTCCCCCAGTTTCCATTCCACCTATCATGACACCACCCATCATTTCTCCTCCCCCGTATTTCCCCTCATATACCACCAATCCGTTATACTCCTTTCTCGTCTCCACATAGTCAACCTCCTTCTTTACTTCTTTCACTTCCTTTCTACAACCCCGATCTACACCTTTTCCGTTGACTTCTTCATTCACACATACATCTAAGGTTGCTAGGATCTCCATCCAACCGTGCGGTTCAAATGCTTCGTTAGGGAAAATATGAGGTATGTACATTGGATCCTCTATGGGTCGATAATTTCGATGTCCTCTGGGCCATAACTGCAGTTTTTTATCCTCTTTATTGGTTTCTCTACACATCCATAATTGGGCATCCTCATACATCCATGATTGATCACTTGATCTAGCACTAGGGATAGACAAATCATCTTCTTTGTGTATGAGATTCCATTGTAGTGGGGGTACATCTCTGTACGCAAAGGTGTGCAAGTTTATCTTGGTAGTGTTTCCTTGATGTTGAAGGTATAATGAGTCTTGTCCCCAATCTTGCACTACCCTAAGTTGTCTCATGAAAGGTCGTCCTAATATCATTTCATAATTATTTGCCTTTCCAAATTAACAGATCGCTAATGTATGCTCAAACTCGACTCCATAGGTGGTCAATTTGATCTTTTCCAATATTCCCGATGGTTTCTCCACATGACCATATGCTACTTGGAGCTTCATGCGAGTTGGTCGTAGGGCTGGCTTTCCCCATTTCTCCCAAATCTCTTTGGTGGCGATACCTACTCCTGCTCTGTGTCTAGTATAGCCTTGGTCATGTATCCATTGTATGTGACAGGTAGACATGTGTTGCCCTCATCTCCTTCACTAAATTCTCCGACCTTATCCATGGGGATTTGTACGGTAGAATGGTTTTCATTCCCCTTGCTTTCCTTTTCATTCTTCTCCTACTCTAACTCTAATTGTCCTGCTAATTGTTTCTTCCACAGTCAATTGACATTGTACCTTGGTCTTTTTGAGTTCTCTTAGGTTGTGTGAGTTCTTATATGAAGACTCCTTTTCCTTCCCTCGTACTGTGGGAGCACGGAAGCTCACAAATTCCTTCTCATATTCTCCCAGGTAGTTTGGCAGGGTAGAAATGCTCTGGGCTTCCTCCCTGTTCCGGTCTAGTCTAGAAACTTCTTCATATACTTCTTCCATGTTTGTCGGTGGTTGATAGTCTTCCACATCTAACTCCTCAAAGGGAGGTTTTACGACTCCATTCTTTTGCCATTGATCCTATCGAATCCTAGCCCACAATTTCTTTGGCCAATCAGCTTCTAAATCTGGGATTGCAGACATAGATTTGTCTTGGGTATTCGGAAATTCCTTCTCATCATTCCTCTCTTTTAGTTTTTGGCCCTTGGCTTTAGTACAATATTGTAAGGATCCTCCGATATTCTTGTTTCAGAGAGGGCTGGGATAGTCTCTTCTAGGGTGGCCTGAGATACCTCTATGAGTTTTCTACATATTGCTAGCCTCTCCTTTTCTAACTCCCCTTGTGGGTAAAGCTTTTCGTACTGTTCTACATTGGGTCTATTCTTGATTCTAGCTTGGTAAGCTTTCAACCACATGTCTAAATCTTCTGGTTTTGGGTCTGCTAGAATTGATCCTGGCTTTTTTGTCTCTAGTATCTGTGGTGTAATAGGAATTTCTTCCTGAGTTTCGGGTTCTTTAGTTTTCTTTTTCCCTCTTCTGTCCTTCTTGTCTTCTTTGTCTTTACTTTTCATCCATTTTTCCTTAAGTTTTTCTCTCCCATCCTTCCACTTTTGGATTTTCGTCATTGGGATAGTCTCACGTGGATCCTCTGATTCTTCCACTACTTGTAGTCTGGGCTCTATGGTTTTGCTCTTTACTTGCTCAATGTCTATTCGTTTTCTTTCTTGTCCTTTCGTTTGTGCTTGTGTAATGGCCTTCAATGACACTATGTATTCCTTGTCACTTCTTGACACTTCTATTACTTCGATTACATTAATGGGTGCAATGTCATGTGCCTTATTGGGATTTTTTGGGCAATCTCTAAAGAGATGTTCCTTTCCACAATCATTGCAACATCCTTCCCATGTCCTAGGGGGTGGTGGGTTGTATGGCCGAGTGCATTCTCTAATGAAGTGATATCCTCCGCATCTATAGCACGATCCTTTTGGCACAGGCGGTCTAATGGGTGGTCTCATGGGTGCTGGTGCCTTGGGTGCGGTGTACATCAGTGTTGCCACCTCTGGTCCATAGACATTGTCATATCCCTCATATCCATAGTATTGTGGGTCATAAGCTTGCTCGTACTCAATCAGGCTGGTGTCATAGGGATAATAAGCTCCTTGGTTCTGCTCGTAGCCTAGGTTTGTTGATTCTGTACTGGTTAATGGTGATGCTGGCACTATGGCTCTTTCTAAGTTTTCCTCTGGTTGCACATATTTGACAGGTACTACGTGTTGAGGAAGTGGCGGTTGTGGTCCTAACACTGGCTGAGGTTGTGTATATTTCCTTGCTCATATGGTCTAGGTGCTCCTGGTGGTCCTAGGTAGGGGTTATATCTGGGAATCTCCCTTCCTGGCTCTCTAGGTGGGTATCCATATGGCCACTACTAGGGTTGATTTAAAGGTCATGTCTGCCTATTGAATGGACAATTCTCAGTGGTGTGATTGGTGTATTTTTATTCTATGTAGCAATAGAGAGCTATTCCTTGATGTGTCTGCCTATTGTAAGGGTAAGCTTGAGGCAAACCCATTCCTCCTCTTACACACATATGAGTGGGGTGGTCCCCTCCAGATAGACGACATCTTCGTAACATGGGCATTCTCACTGGTGGATGCTGGTGGTTCTGCTGTCCATGGACTCCTAACTTCTTGGCTACCAATTTTGCTAGCTCTTCTATGTTACTAGAGTTGGAAGTCATTGTACTTCTAGTCTCTTCTGATTTCGTAGGACTGTGTGTACTTTTGAGATCATATGCTAGGTTGTTCTCTAGGTCAATACACTCTTGGAGACATTCACTCAATGTCTGTAGCCTCTTCACATAGACTAAAGTTCTTAGATCTCGTTCCTCAGTCCATCCAAGAATAGTGATATCATTTTTTGCTGCGTGGGTCTTTCCACTACTGGGCATCTATCGACATTTTGATTAAACCTTTGGGCCGTTGTTTTCATAATTTTATTGGGGTTTTGTTTGAAGCTATGTATTAATGATGAAGAATTATGTTTAATCCCCCTTTTCGTGAATTCCCCTATGAATTCCTGAAAGAATTGCTCAATATCTCCAAATTGATTGCGATCTAATGGCTGGAACGAAGTCAAATCCGTTCCTATGAGAGTGAGTCCAAAGGACTCATACTGCACAAAGAAATCATCCACTTATTCAGCCCGTAGAGCTTGTTTAAACTCAGCTATGTGATCGTATGGTTCTCCTGTGCCATCATAATGATTTACACTTAGCCACTTGAATTGGTCTTAATCTTCTTATGGGCTCTGGTTATCTAGGCATTACCAAAATGACTGGTATCATCGGGGGCATTCCAGGTTGCGCTCCTAGAGGTGGTCTTGGCCTCACTGGTGGCCGATGTTGGTTGCCGAATCTAGGGTGTGTTTGATTGTGTGCTTGCAGGCCTGGCATTGTAAATTGTACATGGGTTCGGTTTGGAACACTCTGATGGCTTGTCTGTCCCCACATTGTATGCTCTGACTCTTGTTGTGTCCCGATGGGATTCTGAGAGGTGGTTGTCTGCTCTCTCTGAGGGAATACTGGCAACCCCATGTATTTCAATTGAGCCCTATCGATGGCATCAACTATCCAATACCTTGTTTGGTTCTTGTCTAGGTATGTGACTCTAGACTCGTTTTCAGGATCTTTTAACTCGTAAAAGGTCATTGGACTTTCCTTTTGTCCATGTGTAGGTGAGTCAGTTTGTAACAGTAAGTCTGATCCATGGATCAAGTAGTCCTAGAGTAGGTAATCATCTTGAGGTATCCAAATCCCCTCTCAAGACTCAAGTTACCATTGATTTACCTCTGGGAGTGGTTGCCAACTCTTCAGGGTCTGGTCTTCCTAAATTTTCTTGTCCTTCTAACTCTCCTCTCTCATTGATCCGGTCTGGGTGTTCTGTTACTACATAGATGTGACTTAACTTGTCCATGTACACTCCTCATTCATACTTGACCGTCCGTCTAGGCACTATTGTAGAATTAGTGGAAGTGACCATCCTGGAAAGTGATCTATTTAAACCATCTAGGTAGATGGGAATCCCCTGGGAATTAGTGGACACGTATTGCAGAGAGATACGGTATTCCTCTTCTACAATAGACATCAGGTTTCTCCAAGGTACAAAGCCTTGCATGTCTTCTGAAGCCATAGGTCTTTCTTCTTCTGAATCACTAGATTTGTCAGAATAGATAGAGTGGTGACTTGCCTGAGTAGCACTTCCTACCGATGAAATAACACTTCTCCGGCTACTTACCACCCGTCCTGATCTCAAGTTCATTCACCCTTCTAGGGCTATTTTGGTTCCTCACTATTCCCTAATTGGCTTCTCAATTGCGTCAAATTTCACCCTTAAAAAGACTCAAAATGTTATGGGCGATACCACTCTGGTGATATTGCACTAGGCAATACCACTCTTGCCACGATACGATACCACTATTCACCGCGATACGATACTTCTGCAGGTGACGATACGATACTTGGGACAATCGATGATACGATACCAGAATCCCCACGATATGGTACTATTTTTTGTAAGATACGATACCCGTGAACTACACGATACGATACTATATGGATCAGGCGATACAATACTACTTGAAGACACGATACGATACTGCGTGTACAATACGATACTAAGAATCCTCGCGATACGATATTGGTGCACGTCGCGATACGATACCGCAACCCTGCATGATACGATACTGCAACCTTGCATGATACGATACAAGAGTTTTGAACGATACGATACTCCTTTTCCTCACGACATGATACTAGGTACACGATACGATACTAGTATTATGCGCGATATGATACTGCTCGGTTAACGATATGATACCGTGATCGGGGTGATACGATATCAAGTGGATCATGATATGATACCACTGGTAGATCACAATCGCGATACCAACTTGACGATACGATACCAAAAGTGGTATCACGATACCTCACGTGGTATGCGACGATACGATACTCGGCGAGTATCACGATACTAGGGAATTTTGGTATCGCGATACCAAACTCAACCGATCGTGATACTACAGCCAAAATTGCTTCAAACACAAAAATTTTTGTACCGCTTATCTTATCTTTCACTCCTCTTCAATCCTCACCCTATGTTTCACTCAAAGAACCTCTCAAAACTCTCTATCCCACCCCACGATATTGAAAACATCTTTAATCATGTGTGGATGTGTTTTTAAAGTGATTTTGATGTTTCAGTCTTGTAAAGCTTACCTTTAAGGATATATTGCTTGAAACTTGAGCTCACAAAGTAGCTTTTTTGGGCTTGTAGGGCGCGATACTGCTCAGGTCATACCGGTCGCTGTCTGAAGATGATACCAATTCCAGAGCAAGTGTCAATTGAACTAAATTTTTTGGTTTTTATAGTTTGTGATGCCTAAGGCCTATTCTACACTAACTTGGCAATTTTTTGGGATTTTTTTCTTGGAAATTTCAACTTACTCCTACTCCACTTCTCTCCTTGACCTAACCCTAACTCTTCCTTCTCTCCTCCTCTCCTAACCCTAAACCTAAAAACTCATTACACACACCTCAAGGATGTGAAGTAACAAGTGCTGAAGTGTCTGACTACTTGCCACTGAATGAATTCACTCCTACAAGTACGATTCCTTCACTCCATAGCTATAACCATCACAAAGGTACCTTGGTTGAGTTTGTTCCTCAACAATGGTGCCAAAAACGTGTGTACTTAAGTCACGAGGGCTTAGGGAGTTGTCTCAAAGAGACTAAATCTCATTTTCCACGCAAGTGCGTATAGTGGTGGATTGACACATGCTTAATTATCAATCCGAAGAACCATATGAACCAAGTGTATGAGGACATGTGCACACGTGATGGAAAGTGAAGTGGTTCAGCTGAATTGCATGAGAAAAGACTAAACTACCTCTCCAACTCACTTAACCTCTAAAAGTGTCTGTCGTGATACCACTTATAGTAATAATTACAAATTCGAATGTTTCTCCCAGGCTCCGAACTTCGAATATGGCCAATAGCAGGTTTATTTTGAAGCCCTTGACGAGACGCATCTACTGGTGGTATTTTCTCTCAAATCTAACAACCGCTCTTCAAGTTATGGCCAAAATAGTGAATGGCAGGAAACACCTTCACTCACTCCACAACTCGTACTTGCTCACACACAGTACATTAGTTCAAAAGTGATGGGGAGGGGTAGACAACAGTCCTACACACACATTCCAAGCTTTACGCACACACCAAAGACCATAACGGAGATGAAAATCTGCAGGAAAGAAGCAAATATGAAAGTCTTTGGCTCTCCTTCTTCACAATGGCAAAAAGTCTTTACAAAGAGTCACAAAGTGACTTATATATATGTGCCCTAAAAATGGTCTTTTCACACAATGTGACCGGCACTTTATTGGCTAATCTCTAATTTCCTACTATTTTACAAGAAATATGTTACAAAGAGCATCTAGAGGACTCCTCTAGTGCATTTACATAGCTTTGAGGGAATTTTCTAGGATTTTGAAGAAGAAAAATATGCCCATTAATTTGAAAATTTTGGGGCTCCTCTTTTGTGCCTCTTTTCTCTGCAACAATATGTATATGTATATGTATATGTATATGTATATGTATATGTATATGTATATGTATATGTATATGTATATGTATATGTATATGTATATGTATATGTATATGTATATGTATATGTATATGTATATGTATATGTATATGTATATGTATATGTATATGTATATGTATATGTATATGTATATGTATATGTATATGTATATGTATATGTATATGTATATGTATATGTATATGTATATGTATATGTATATGTATTATATGTATATTGTATATGTATATGTACATGTATATGTATATGTATATGTATATGTAGATGTATATGTATATGTATATGTACATGTATATGTATAGGTATATGTATATGTATATGTATATGTATATGTATATGTATATGTATATGTATATGTATATGTATATGTATATGTATATGTATATGTATATGTATATGTATATGTATATGTATATGTATATGTATATGTATATGTATATGTATATGTATATGTACATGTATATGTATATGTATATGTATATGTATATGTATATGTATAGGTATACATGTGTATGTATATGTATATATATGTGTATATGTATATGTATGTGTATATGTATATGTATGTGTATATGTATATGGATATGTATCTCTATATGTATATGTATATTTATATGTATAAGTATATGTATATGTATATGTTTATCTATATGCATATGTATATGTATATGTATATATTTATATATGAATATGTATGGGTATGTATATTAGGTATATGTGGTTGTATATGTACATGTATTTGCATATGTATATGTATATGTATATGTATGTGTACATGTATATATATATATATATATATATATATATATATATATATATATATATATATATATATATATATATATATATATATATATATATATATATATATATATGTGTGTGTGTATATATATGTGTACATGTATGTACTTTCCTCGATGATGTTTATTGCTTTTGATTGTATGGGCTAAAAGATTGGCTTACTCGGGCACTCATATGTCTGATGCCCTTGGTCCCAACAATGAAAACATAGACCAAGTCTTTTTGCCCTCTCAATAAAATCAGGGTCTTGTTGTCAATGGATTGGTTGATGCATCCTTTGATTTTTCACCTGAGTATGATTCTTATCTTGGTGATTAGAAGATGGAGTCTTCTTTAAATTGTTCATGTTCATTGCAACAGGTCTCTGTGGCTGTTGAAGCTCAAAGTCAAGGACAAAGCATGGAAGCACATCAAAAGGTGGACACACAAGGAAAGGGAGCAAGTAGGGAGCTCCAAGAAGTGTATGTCAAATTCTCAGAAGAATCCCCTAAAAAAATAGTGATTTTCATCACTAAAAACCATTGTAAATACCATTATCTATTTTTATAACTCCATTTTGTTCAAGCCGAGGAGTCCTTGAGCTTGAGGAGTATTAGAACTATCATCGTACCAATTTTCATAATTTTTAGACTCTGTTTGAGCCCTCAAATAAGCCCTGGAACCTAATTTTTAACTAGGCCGGACACTAGGTCTGGACAGGGCCAAAACTAGTCAAAAAATTATAAAAAGAGCTAGAGAGCTCATTTTTGAGGGTAGCTTGTTAGAGAATAGAGCTTTGTAAGAGAACTCTTTTGCAATCGAAGCTTTCCATTGTTCCTCTCTTTGATCTTACCTTGTGCGCGTGTGTGTGTATGTGTGTGCATGTTTGTGTGCTTTCACACACGCACTTGTGCCTTCACTTGCTCGTGGTCTTCATACCGGTCCTCACGTCTCCGCGGATTGACAAGTAAAGGAGGTGGTGCTTACGCTTGAGCTACACCAAATTTTGGTGCCGTTGCCGGGGAGAGAGCTTCGAGGACGAGCGTTGTGATGGTAAGATCGTAGATTTGCGACGTTGGAAGGTAAAAAAACTGTCATTTCAGTTCATTTTCTGTTTTTTCCTCTTCATCTTCATCATCATCATCATCTCCACCTTCTTCCATCTTCTTCTTCATAGAAATTTCTTGTTTTTTAGTGCATTTTCACCATTTTCATACCATTTTTCATGCATTATTGTGTGGGAAGGAGTTAGGAGGTGCAAGGGAGAGCAAGCGCTGTGTTTTTTCATGATTTTTTGCTCATACGGAGCTCGCCATTGCCGGCGCTCAGAAATTTGAATTTCCCACCAAAAAACGCGATTCTGTGATGAAAATCGCGATTATGTGAAAATTCAAATTTTTTTGAAAAATCACGATTTTCTGTTTCCCGCCTAAAAGCTTGCTGAAAGAATCACGATTCTATGGTCATTCTGAGAATCGCGATTCTGCGGTTGTGCTTAAAATCGCGATTCTCACAAATCACGATTTTTAGCCAAAAAACACGATTATGAAAAAACACGATTCTGTGGTTGTGCTCAAAATCGCGATTCTCACAAATCGCGATTTTCATGTCAAAAAACACGATTCTGAGAACCACGATTTTGTGAAAAACACGATTTTGTGAATCACGATTCTCTGAGACAAAATCGCGAGTCTCTAGAACACGATTCTGTGAAAACACGATTTTCTGCTCAAAATCGCGATTCTCACCAATCATGATTTTCAGTAAAAATACGATTTTGTGAAAAAGGTGATTCTGTGAAAACACGATTTTTTGCTCAAAATCACGATTTTCAAAACACGATTTTGTGCTCAACATCGCGATTTTCAAAAACACGATTTTGTGCTCAACATCGCGATTTTCAAAAACACGATTTTGTGAAAAACACGATTCTGTACTCAAAATCACGATTCTCAGAAATCATGATTTATAGTCAAAAAAACACGATTCTATAAACCACGATTTTGTGAAATCACGATTCTCTGCTCAAAATCGTGATTTTCTAAAACACGATTCTGTGCTCAACATCGCGATTTTCTAAAACACGATTCTGTGCTCAACATCGCGATTTTCTAAAACACGATTCTGTGCTCAACATCGCAATTTTCTAAAACATGATTCTGTGCTCAAAATCGCGATTTTCTAAAACACGATTCTGTGCTCAACATCGCGATTTTCTAAAACACGATTTTGTGCTCAACATCGCGATTTTCAAAAACACGATTTTGTGCTCAAAATCGCGATTCTCTGATTTCACAAAATCGCGATTCTCTTAATTTCACAACATCGTGATTTTCTCTAAAAGGTCTTGTTTGCCTGTTTTGACCCCCAGGAGCCTGATTTGACATAACTTTTTCATCCAAAGTCCATTTTTTGAGCTCTATAGCTCGTTTGAAAGCTCGTTGACCTTCAAGTGGGACCTAGAACCCAAGGGGACTCCAAAGAACTTTTGAACCATACCAAGGGGAAATTTTGGACTCTTAGCCAAAGCTTATGAACCTGAGGTCTAGTAGACACCTAGGCAAGGATAAACAAAGCATTAGATCTTCTGAAGCTAGTGTCAACCATACAACTAAGTCTTGGGCGCAACAACTAAGTGGTCATCCTTACAGACTAAGTTCAGACACAAGTGATTCAGAAATGTCTTTTAGCATGGGGAAACCTGTAGGTGGCTCAGGGACTGCCCATCTACAAACACCAGAAGGTCCCTATAAGACACAGTTGGAATATATGCGGACCAACCGATTAGGTGCTCGCATCTATGAGGATGGCCTGAGGCGATCAGTGGTCCAACTCAAAAATCCAGATCAATCTTTTGGACTTGAACACCCGGTGGTCAAGTTCGAAGAGGGTTTATACATTGATAAGGAAGGAACCATGTATGTGGTTACCAACCAACTAGATAGGACCGATGAGTTTGGAAATGTCATTCATGAGAATGAGATAGGAGACCTAGAACAAGGAAATGTAGGACAAGGACCCCATACTCCTAGAGGTAAGTCAGTTCTGACCAGAGTGATCACACCAGATTGGATCCCTCAAGACAACAAAAGCATAGAACTCTTCTTGAATAGAGAAACAGAGGAAGCCTTTTGGAGATTCAAGCCAGATCAACCTAGCCAATTAGGCATAGTCATCATCTACGAGTTCAAGGATCCAGAGATACCAGGCAACGTTGTCTACCTGATAACACGTCAGAGAAAATTTTCTTGGTAACAGAACATGATAGACATGCATATACTTGGAAGAGTGAATTGATTTTCCCTCCACCAAGATCCAATGTTTCCCATGGCCTCCAAGGAGGAGGATCATCCCACGCTCATGAAGCCCAGAGAGAAAGAACTAGAGAGAAACCTGAGGTAAGTTTTGCACACACCGTGGGCAGGAATAGGTCAGGATTTGAAAATGAAAGACCTGAAAGAGAGAGCCATCAAGCACATAGGCAACAAAGAGATGAACAGGATTTTCATTGCCTAGACCCCGAGAGCACCCAAGAACCCTTAGACCCACTCAAGTGATCAAGGCAATGAAGAATTATTTTGACGCGTCAGGAGATCCTTATGATCATGTGGCCGAGTTTAAACAAGTGTTAAGAGCTGAACAGGTTGAGGATTTGTTCACCCAGTACGAGGCATTTGGTTTGACTCTTAAGGGCACTGCCTTAGCTTGGTTTCAACCACTAAGTAGTCGCAACTATCGTGATATAGGTCAACTGCTAGATGAATTCATTGTAGAATTTTCCAAGAGTGGTATCAAGCATAACACATCATCTTTGATCCACTGCTTCAAGCAGACACCCCAAGAAACAGTGCGGCTAGCAGGTAGAAGGTTCAGACAGTATCTAGAGAGATGCCCTGCTCTAAAGTTAACCCACACCAGCCAAACAAGTGGCTTTGTTTTTAGATGGCTTACTAAGCACTAAGTTAAGATCATATGTGTACTTGAAAGAGCCTAGATCCATAGAAGAGTGTGTGCGGACGTGCATTGACATAGAAGATAACTTGGGTGAGGAGTTAGGATTGTCCAAACTCTATAAGGATTCTGATAGTTCTACTAGTCATATTTCAAAAATCTCCACGGAAATAGATGAGATAGTTGAGCAAGTTGCCAAGAAGCTAGGAGTTCAAAATAGACAAACACAGAGAGTCACCCCATTGAATCGGTGTTATACTTGCGGAGGTGACCACATGGCTAACGTATGCCCAATGCAAAACCAAAACATTAGAGAAAGGAATGCTCCATATTGCACTATTGAGAGAAAATATACAAACCACACGGCTCAAGATTGTCCCTATAATAGGCAGGCTGTTAGACAGAATTATCAACAACCTTACCAACCAGGTAGGTATCAAAACCAATACCAACAGCCATATTATCGACCACAACAGCAATATCAGGCACAATATAGGCCACAACCAGTCTTGGGAAACCAACCACCAACTCTTGCCAACGTGATTCCAGTCAAGTATGCCGTGGGAGAGGAAAATCCAAATAGAGCATTGGTCCCACTAACCCCATTGATACCTGATAATGACTCTCATGCTCATAGTTCAGACTACTCCCATGAAGGTAGTCCACATGCTTATTACACAGAGTCACCTGAACATAGTGAGATTTACTCGTATCAATATGAGGCACAACCTATGGAACAAAATTGGGAGCCTGAATATTCCAATGTCATGTACGCAAATGCTAATCCTAGGCCCCAACTAAGACAAGTAAGACCACAAGCTCCTAGAGGACCATGCTTTAGATGTCAGGGCGACCATTTCCTTCGTGATTGTCCCCACCCACCATCTCCGAGTCAAGGACAGGCTATCACAATACAAGCTTTTTGTCCTGATTGTGGAAAAGACCATCTCCCCAGAGATTGTCCAAGAAACCCCTCCAGTGCACCCAAGATTACACCCATTAATGTGGTAGGCTTAGTGGCAGATTCAAGTTCAAGTAGCAGTAATGTGGCACCTGTACATGCAGTTACTAGGGCACAAGCATTAAAACAAGATAAACCAGCAAAACAATCGGATTTGAGTGAATCAGGAGAGCCGAGTAAGAGGAAAACAAGAACATGGAAGGATACCAGAGAAAAGGCCAATCGCAAGTGGAATAAAAAGTTATCGGAACTAGAAGAAAGCTTAAAAGAAGCGAAAACAAAAATAGAAGACATTGCATCTCAAAGCCCCTCGCATGCCGAAAACCCATCCACTCCACCTCATCCCACCCCACCACCCATTGTAAATAGACCGCAACCACGGTCTGTTCTTGCAGATCCAACCCCAGAAGGCTTGGACATGATGTTCAAGGCCTACCAGGCTCGACTTCAAGAAGGGCCAACAGCTTCAAACCAAGACAAGAGTTACCCAAGAGCAGATTTAGAGATTGAACGAATGAAAATGTGCATGAAAATGGTAGAACAAGCTCAAGCTATACTCGAGACTAGTCAAAAGTTCAATCAGACAAACTCTGTCAAACCGGATTTGCAGGCTTACTAGAAAGATTAGAGCAATTGGTAAACAAACCACAAGTTTCTTTACCTCCACAGGCTCAACCAGTTATTGAAAGAGGAAGCTCATCACCAATGGGAGCTTATGTTCCTAATTCCACGGATGTCGGAATACCTCCTTCAATTCAACAGTACTCTCAAGAGTTCTTGCAGGAAATACAAGAAGATAAATGGGCCAAGGAGAAGGGTAACTCCCCTCCTATTCCTGAGATTGATGATCTTCATGATCAATTTCCCCAAGACATTCCATCTATTTACGGAGATGAAGCAGAACAACAAGAAGACGAAAGGTTAGATTTTGAATCTAATACCTTAGAAGAACTGCCTCAATTTCCAGGCCCATGGGAATCTGAATCTCTCCAGATTAGAGCTCCCACAATACTAGTAAGAAATGAAGACTCAGTGGTTCCAAGGAACACGGATGTCGTCAGTGAAGAACACTAATGTTCAGTGTCATCTCACTATAGAAGAGCTGCTCAAAGCAAAACCTGAGCTATGGAATCATGTGAAGGATCAGGTTCCAGAACTTGATTCCAACATGCCAAAAGCAAGCTCTAAGCAAAGGGTACCAGGGATACCTCTAGACAAAATAGGGGACATGTGTGAGGGTGAAGAAGGTAATACTTATCTTCCAATCACCTACCAAGGTTACACAACCAAAGCAATCATAGATTCCGGTGCTGGTGTTGCTATTGCGACCACCTCCTTGTGGAAGCAATGGGGCAAACCCACATTAAGACCAACTAGAATGAAGCTTTAAATGGCCGACGGTCATTTTGAAAGACCTCTAGGATTGCTTGAAGGGATAACTCTAACCACTTGTGGCGTGGAGTTTGAACATACATTTGCTATATGTGACTTTGAGAAAAATAGCGTCTATGAGATGATCCTAGGAAGAACCTTCCTACGACAATTGCAAATAGTACAGGATTGGGGAACCAACTCCTTGTACTTACAACACTTAGGGGTCACCACCAAGGTCAATTTGAAGGATTACTCCTTCAGAGATGTGCCACCCCTACAGTGGAATCCTATCCACAAAGCGAAAGAAGATTCCATCTTTGTGCATTCTAAAAGTTCACGTGATCCATCATGGCTGCACGAAGATACTCATTTGTGGATGTGCAAGGTCGCAGAGGAAGAGGAAAAACACTTGAAAGCGAGAGAAGAAGGAACTTCACCAGGAGATAGACCAGTTAAAGACCCAGCCTATACACCGATGATCTTTCCAGATGAGGAATTTGAGCCTCATGGCTGGCCAAAAATCTTAGCCACCATGGACATTGCTGTCAATGAAGAACAATGGACACCTCATTGTGATGAGGAGGGTTATGATATCTCAGTGTTCATGTGTCAGCCCTTGCTAGAAGAATGTGACCCTAGTGATGTCATAGAAGAAGAAGAGAATGACGATGATATAGAGTCCATTGTGATGGATAGTTGCTTTAACTCAGAGCAGCACTATCTAGAAGATATAGGAGTGTTCACCCAGAAAGAAGAAGAACCTCTCACAAGTATTAAAACGGTAAATTCGAAGGATGGAAGTGAGAGCAGTCAAAAGAAAAAGAAAAGAAAAGCAGTAAAACAAGAAGAGGAGGAATCATTGTTTGAAGTACCAGAAAACTTCAAGAATATGAAGTTGATGACCGCAAAATTTTGGTACAAATGCCTAAGAGAGAGGCCATCATAGGAGAATCATGTGATAATAAAGAAAAGACCAAGAAGATTGTAGTGACCATCGAAGAGAACGAAGAGAGATGCACATATATAGGAGATGACCTAAGTGCAAGAGAAGAAATGGAGCTTGTAGCTCTATTAAGGGAATGTAGGGATGTGTTTGCGTGGCACTATAGAGACTTGAAAGGGGTAGATCCAAGAATTTGCTCTCATACTATCCCCATGACTACTGATGACAAGCCCACCAAACAGAAACCCTACACATATAATGATACCTATGCAGCCAAAATAAAAGAAGAAATTGATAGGCTGATTGAAGTTGGATTCATCTATGAGATTGAGCATATTGAATGGGTGTCCCCCATTGTAGTGGTACCCAAGAAGAACGGGAAGTTGCGAGTGTGTATTAACCTTAAAAAAGTTAATGCCGCTACGATCAGAGATAGTTATCCACTTCCAATCACAGAACACCTATTGGAGCGTGTTGCAGGCAAGGAAGTTTATAGCTTCCTTGATGGATTTTCAGGTTACAATCAAGTAGCCATTGCCCCAGAAGATCAACACAAAACAGCTTTTGCCACAGAGTGGGGAATCTTTGCATTTCGTGTTATGCCATTCGGGCTCACAAATGCACCTGCAACATTCCAACGGCTCATGTGTCATGTCTTCAAAGAGTTCTTGCGAAAGAGCTTAGAAGTATATGTGGATGATTTATGTGCTCATTCCCAAGAAAGAAGATTTCACATCCCTGAACTCAGACAAATCTTCAACAAGTGTAGAGAATATCGAGTGTGTCTGAACCCAGAAAAGTGTGTGTTCATGGTGCGTCAAGGTAAAATCTTAGGTCATATTGTTTCTAAGAATGGAATCTCAACCGACGAAGATAAGGTACGAGCCATAGCAGAGCTGCCAAGGCCAAGGAATGTTAAAGAGGTTCAAGATTTTATGGGCCATTGTGGATATTACCGTAGGTTTATCCACATGTACGCGATCATAGCTAGACCCCTTTATGCCTTGTTGTCTAATTTTGAGTGGAACGATGAATGCAAGAATTCTTTCAATGAACTGAAGAAACGTTTGTGCACAGCACCAATACTGACCACTCCTGATTGGAATAAATCATTCCATGTACATGTGGATGCATCCAATCATGCCATAGGATGTGTGCTAGCACAACCCACAGGTGAAGGAAACTTAGACTTGCCCATAGCATATGCTAGTAGACAACTCACCGCAGCTGAACGAAACTATACCACAACTGAGCGAGAGGGCTTAGGCATGGTATATGCTGTGAAGAAGTTTAGACACTATTTATTGGCCAACAAGTTCAAGTTTTTCATTGATCATCAAGCTTTGTTATATTTGGTCAATAAACCTTGCAATACTGGACGCTTAGTAAGATGGTTCCTCTTACTAATGGAATATGACTTTGAAGTTGTTGTCAGGAAAGGTAGAACCCATCTTCGGACAGATCACCTTTCTCGCATCACTTCAGGAGAGTCACCGCAAGGAGTGTTTGATGAATTACCCGATGCTTATCTCTTCAATTTAGAAGTTGTTCCTAAATGGGCAAATAAGTTGGTACCAGTCCTAACCTTCGGACCTGCAAATAAGAATGTGAAAACATCACAAGAAGAAATTGTAAAATCACAAAAATATCACATATTGGCAAGAAGCATGTACAAACAAGATACTGAGGGTGTATTAGCTTGTTGCGTCGAGGATGATGAACATAGTAGTTGGTTGCAGCAAGCTCATGAAGGATTGCTAGGAAATCACTATTCTATACAACGAACATTGTAGAATCTGAAGCGTTTAGGAGTGTATTGGCCTAGTATGGACAAAGAAATACATGAGTGGATTAAGAATTGTCCAATGTGCAGAGAGAGACCCCCGATGGAGCATGCAACCCTTTATCAAGTGTCATTAATTCCAGATTGGAGTGCTCCATTGGTAGAGTTTATGAGATCGGGAAGATTAACCAAAGAGGCTAGTCTAGCAAGAAGATGAAGCATGGAGCAAGAGGCTCAAGGCTATGCCTTAGTAGGGGACAACCTATACCGAAGAGGCAAAGATGGTTACTTAAGACTATGCGTTCATGAATCAGACTATTTAAAGGTCTTAGAGACTGCACACAGCGGTGTTGCAGGTGGACACTTTGGTCCGGATTGAGTAATCAAGACCATTTTATTCTCAGGACTTTGGTGGCCAACTCTTCATATGGATGCACATACCTATGTGAAGAAATGTGACACATGCCAACGTGCACAATATCCTATCAGAAAAGACGATATGCCTTTGAGGCCCATGATGGGAGAACGTGCATTCTCAAAGTGGGGTATAGACTTTGTAGGTCCTATTAACCCCCCAGCTAGAAACTCCCATGCAGAGTACATCATTGTAGCCACAGATTACCTTACAAAATGGGTAGAAGTCAAAACCACAACAAAGAATGATGCTCAAACGACGGCTAAGTTCTTATTCGAGAATGTGTTCACGAGATATGGACTACCAATAGAGTTAGTGAGCGATAGAGGCACACACTTCTTGAATGAAGTCATTGAAAATCTTCTCCAAGAATTCTTGGTGATACATAGGAAGTCTGCCCCCTATCACCCACAAGCTAACGGACAAGCCGAGAGCACCAATAAGATCCTCTGTAACGTATTGACAAAACTGGTAAATAATAAACGCTCTGATTGGGACAAGCAACTTCATCATGTTGTTTGGGCTTATCGAGTTGCCTACAAAACGGTACTCAACGCCACCCCATTTCAGATGGTCTTTAGATAGAATGTTGTGCTACCATTGGATTTCCTAATTCCAGCTTTAAAGGTAGCACAAGAGCATGAGTGGAAGGGACATGAGTTGTCCTCTAGGGTCTTTGATCTAGAACGCTTAGGTGAGACGAGGCTACGATCGGCAGCAGGTATCTATGCTGCAAAGAAAAGGCAAAAGGCATACTTTGATGCACACATCAAGGATAAGGGACTGAAAGAGGGAGATCTAGTGTTGGTTTATACACTAAAACAACATGCCCGCAAGTTGGAAAAAAGAGGATATGGACCCATGATCATTAATAGAATTTCCACTAGTGGTGCAGTTCAGTTGGCCACTCTAGAAGGAGATATCTTGCCCAACTATATTAGTGGATGTAGAGTCAAGTTATACCAAGAACCTCTTACAGAGGATATGCTTACAAGACTCAACACTGCTAAGAAGAGAAAAGAAGAGGAGTCAAGGAAGCAGAGGCTAGAGAGCGCATAAGGCGAAATAAGTTACGGCGATTAAGCCTAGATGTCAACTCAAAAGCCCCAAAATATCACATGGATATGTGCCGAAAATCAGGCATAGTGACTTCTCAAGTCATTGACTGACGACCCTTTGTGACCATAGAGATAGGACAAGGGAAGGATGCAAGGACTGTGAAAGCATTAATTGACTCAGGTGCAGTAAGTAGTGCAGTTAGACTTTCCTACTGCCAAGACTTGCAGTGGAACATCAATCCCATAGAAGCTTATCTCATAGGATTGGGAGGTGTGGAAACCCCTTGTTTGGGTGAGGTGGAACTTCCCATCTACCTTCAAGATGTTCGAATGAAAGTCAAAGCGCTAGTGTGTCAAGATGAGAACCTTACAGAACCACTTGTTTTGGGTCAAGATTGGATTTATGACCATGCAGTAAACTTAAACCTAAGAAGTCAAATTCTTCAAGTTTGGGTACATGAACAATGCATTACAATAGAATTAGAGAACTGCATGCTCCCAGATCATGGCACCACACACTCTCTTAGTTCTCCTAAGACTAATCATATGGAAGAAGATGTATGTGTCAAAAGCTCTATGATGCAGAAGAAGTCAATCGTGGAAGAACAGGCTCAACAACAAGCGGACTTCTCCTCTGGGGCAGGGACTAATGCCACCACAAAAACTCAACCAACAAAGCAAGCACAACCAAACAGAACAACTACTATATCAAATAGACAACGAGATTTCCAAAGGAAGGTAGTGCCGAGCATGAAGCAGATCTGGATACGAAAAGGAGAGCAGCCATCACCCTTGGTCCCACAAACCCCATCCAGACAAGTCTACCAGGCCAGAAGACGAAGGAAGAAGCTCGGACAAGCTCAATCACAAGGTATCCAACAACTTTGGGTGCCTAAGAAATTAGCTACAGCTCAACAAGGGCGATTACAGATGTGGGTACCTAAGAAGCTCTTACATCTACAACAACCTATGTTCTCCCACATGCGAAAGGTCTCAACAAAGAAGCCAAAAGGAGAAGAGGGTAAGAACCACATACAGAGACCGAAAGGAGATCAAATCAGCTCTTCAACAATAGTAGGAAGATGCGCAAAAAGGATATGGGTTTGGAAGCCAGAAGTACAAGTAGCCTCTATCGAACCAAAGTGCCAACTACACTGGATACCACAGCTCAGAAAGCATCCAACGAGGAAGACGCCTGAAGTAATCTCTACAGTGCCAAATGCTGTTCTAAAATGGATCCCTATCAAGAGGAAGGATCAGTGGTCATCTTGAGATCCAATGGATACCTCCAACAAAGATGACATCAACATCTCCAGGTGACATCAGGCCTCGACGAGCGACAACCATGTGCTCCTTGCACAACCCTGTCCTTTGCACCATTCAGATCATGCATTTCCAAAGTATGCATTAATATAGGGCCACATTACACGGCCGTGCATAGACACACTTGAGAACCCCAGGCACAAGAGCACATTGACTTATGTCAAAGATTTTTATTGATTGATACTAAACTCTGTCTTCTTGTTTTGTGATATTGTTCCAAAAAAAAAAAAAAAAAAAAAAAGAGAGAGAGGGAAAGAACTTGTTCCCTGGTTTCGCTCATGGAACATGAATGAGTCGTGCTTAGTTGAAGATTGAACCATCGATTCTTGGGCATTCATCAGTTTGGATAGAAGTGTGTCTCGGCTAGCAGATGATGTAATTGCTGCCTTATCTGGTAGATGTCAAGAACTTGGCATAAACATGGCATCCACAACTATGGTTTCCTCTTACTATGGTAGGAGTGAAGAGCTTGAAGGTCCGCAACTTGAGTGATGCTTAACTACTGCATGTACGAGAGCATCCAGGGAGATATCTGCAAAGGGTAGTTCTGGAGGAGAAGACTCCTGCGTATGGTGAGCTAAAGAGAATATGTGAAACTCAGCTTGGTGTAGTTACCCAATGTTGTTTGCCAAGGAATATAAAGAAATTCAATTCTCAGTATTTGGCAAATGTTGCTTTGAAAAGAGGAGAGAGGATCAACCACTCAAAAGATCTCATCAGTGGGCCATCAACATGGACATTCATCAACAATGTTCCATCCCAAAGGCCGAGTGTACAACACGAAGAAATGAACATCGATCAACCTTCTCCATGGTAAGTATCTTTACTCTGGAAACACCATGATAGCTTAGGAAACCTCTTTGTCGGCATACCCTTGAGCACTTAGCTCAAGACCCCAATTTTTGCACCATACTTCTTCCGATGCATTTTCCACGTAAGCATGCATAGGGCTACATTACAAGGCCGTGCACAAGGCACATATGTTCCTCAACCCATGCACGAACATACTTACCCATCACTCAATATGGGTTATGAGTACTTGGCATGACTACTATGAACATCAACTGTGGAAGATCTAGAAAACATCAACGGAGACTCACAACGACACAGTCATGCTGGAATCCAAGGAAGCAGCATATACCAAGAGACTACAACTTGCAAAGACTCGCAGTGATAGATGAAGAACCAGACACATCTAGAAGTCAGACAACTTTTGTTCATACAGAAGGGACACTCCCTCTCAAGGCACTACTTCCCCTTAGTTGAAGAAGCAACTGACCTCAGTTGATAAAATAAAAATAAACATGGATGGCCAGTCACATGTTCCATCACTAAATGAAAATAAACATATATCATGTAAAAACACATGCATGGAAATGTTCATGGAGGAATTACATTATTGTGTTTGTGTATGATATGCAGAAATTAAATGGTCATAATGAGGTGCTCCCTCTTGATAAGCGATTGGTACTCATTCTCTGCAACATGAGTAAAGGCAATAGCTTCATAAAGCGATGTAGGTCGGCATGAGCGAAGCTTTGCTTGGATCTCCTTCTCTAAACCATCGTTATACTTCTTCTTCATAGTATCCTCTGAAACATCTTCAAGCAAGCGAAGAGATATTAGGTATTGGTAGAACCGGTCCGTATAGGTTGTAAACGTATCACCTGCCATCCATGTAAATTTAGCCCACAATTTTCGAACATGTAGGTTGAAGTGTAGGCTCAAGACTGTGTCATGCTCATGTCGTAAACTAGGTTCGAGTTCCATATTCAAATCCTGGTGTATTCACAGTGGGAGCCTTGACACGTCGAAAGATCTTGAATACAATCTGCATCATATCAAAAATCTTTACAGTCATTTGAGCGGAAATATCTGTCATTTTGAGTAAACGAGGCAACCAATGATGAATGGCGGCCATCATATAGCCAACAGTTGGAGTATTATTTGTGGGAGGCGTGAGGTAGGGATAATTGAGCCAATCTTTGCATTGTCGATTATTGTGAACCTAAATAGCGAATGCATTTCAAGTACGTTTGCGTGGAACTAGTCCATAACATGGGTTGTACTAAAGTGTGTCGGTGCGCGCATCCTGATATGCATCATTTCTAGGTACTTTTGTAGTAAGTATGTGCACCAGGTGGGTTGATAGATGTGGCCTCGCTCTACTTCTAGTGGAACATCTTCAAGCTCAAATTGCGTGATGTGCGTGGAGCATTTCTGAGTCTCTTTCTCCACTTGAAAATTATCTTCCTCTAGCAAAAGGAAATATGGCTTATACTGTAACTCACTGGACATTATATGTCTGCGGGGGGCGATAGTGGCAAAATAAGGCGGCTTCAAAATAAATTCTTCAAGATTTTCCATCGCAAGGAGTTGCGCATCTACTCAAGCAGAGTGTGTCTTACCCAATTCTTCAATGGTCTTTAACCAAGCTGGTAGAGGTAGTTCGTAGGCGTCCTATCCTTCAAGGGATGAGCGACCACCAACAACAAGTAAGGGTACATATTTCCTCTCCTCGACAGGGATAGGTATTGTTTCGTTTGGTTCCAATAGATCAGGTGGTGACTCGGGTCGAGGGGATTCCATCATGTTAGATACTTGAGTCTGTAACTCTTGTACTTTCATACGTAGCGCTGTCAATTCTTCCAAGAGGGTTGGTGGTGCCACTTCCTGTACGATAGTGGGTTCCAAAGAATCTTTAAGCAAGAAAGTTTTATTGGTTTCCTTGAGGGTTCAACATTCTTCCTGTAAAGGATCATAGTCCTCAAGCACACATGCATGCTCTTCCAATAGGATCTGCATCGATTCAAGGGGAATGGCTTGAAAGCAAGACATACTAAGAGGCGTATCCGGGTTGTCCAATGTAGCTTCAAAATTCTTTCAATTTTCCTATTGAAGATGTTGATTTTCCTCCGTTGGAGCATTGAGGTGTCAGCGAAGAATCGCCATATTGCGTGATAGTTGGGCATTTTGCATCAAGTGAACGTCTAATTGTGATTCAACTTCCTTGACCCGTTCCGTATCTGGGCTTCCAAATTTTGCTGCTGCCTCTGATGTTCGGCCTCCAAGTTTTGATTCTTTATGTTAAGCTCCTCATTCTGCTGTGTGAGGGCATCTAAGCGTACCTGTAGATCTTGTGTAGTCCGTTGTAGGGCAGAATGTTGTTGCCCAAGCGATGAATATTCTATATTTATTTGTTGCATACACCGTATCATTTGGTGGAGAGCTACATCAATGATGGATGACAAAGAAGATGCAAGGGTGGGGAAGGTGACATGCAGGGTAGTTTGTAATGCGATGGGAGTGGGAGTGGGGATTGAGATAGTGGATGCAATGGCAAGTGATGTGGACGAAGAAGGCTACGACGTAAACTTGTACATGGTAGTCCTTCAAGAGGTAGAAGATGGAGAAATATTAGAAAAGGAATGGAAAGAAGAATATGAGAACATAGAAATGGAACCAGAATTTGATTCCGAGGGACATTATCTAGAAGCCATTCAAGCCGAAGACAAGTATGGAACAACCAAAGTGTTAGCAATAGAAGCAGTCCCTATAGTACCACATCAAGAGGAAAGCATGAGTAAGACCAAACCAACCCCTAATCTTTTTGAAGTCCCCGAACACTTCAAAAGATATGAAGTGGAAGAAAGGAAAATAGCTATTCAAATGCCTAAGAGAGAGGCAAGAGAAGGGGAAGCATATGAAAATAATGAACAAACAAAGAAAATCGTAGTAACCATAGAAGATCGAGAAGAAAGATGTACATACATAGGAAAGGATGTGTCAACGGAAGAGGAAGAAGAACTAATAAGACTGATTCGAGAATATCGAGATGTATTTGCCTGGACCTATAAGGATCTTAAAGGTGTGGAACCCTCCATCTACTCTCATAGAATACCAATGATACCGGAGTTAAAACCATCAAAACAACGCCCTTACGTATAACGAGGTTTATGCCGCAAAAATAAAATAAGAAATAGACAAGCTATTAGCGGCTAGATTCATTTATGAGATAGAACATACTGAATGGGTGTCACCATTAGTATTTGTGCCCAAAAAGAACGAAAAACTAAGAGTGTGCATTAATCTAAAGAAATTCAATGCAGCAACAATTCGTGATGGCTACCCATTACCTATCACTGATCATCTTTTGGAAAGAGTCGCAGGAAAAGAAGTCTATAGCTTCTTGTACGGATTCTCTAGATACAACCAAGTAGCGATTGCTACTGAGATCAACATAAGACTGCATTCGCGACTGAATGGGGGGTCTATGCTTTCTGAGAGATGCCTTTTGGACTCACTAATGCCCCTGCCACTTTCCAAAGGTTGATGTGTCAACTTTTCAAAGAATTTCTAAAGAAGAGCATGGAAGTATATGTGGACGACCTATGTACATACTCAAATCAAAGGCAAGAACACATTCCTAAATTGCGGAAAATATTTGATAAATGTCGACAATATAGAGTATGTCTAAATCCTGAGAAGTGCATTTTTATGGTAAGACAAGGAAAAATCCTAGGACATATCGTATCTAGGAACGGAATATCTATGGATGAAGACAAGATCAAAGTGATTCTAGAACTTTCTAGACCAAAGAATGCAAAAGAAGTGCAAGCATTTATGGGTCATTGTGGATACTACCGTCGATTTATCCACATGTACGTTATAATTGCCAAACCCTTGTATGGATTGTTGACTCAATTCACATGGACTAACGAATGCGAGAAGGCATTTAATGAGCTAGAAAAATGGCTTAGCATGGCTCCAATTTTGAAAACACCCAATTGGAACAAGCCTTTTCATATTCATGTGGATGCTTCCAATTACGCAATGGGATGCATCTTAGCTCAACCGGCAGACGAAGGAAAATTGGACCACCCAATTGCCTATGCAAGTGGAAAACTGAATCAAGCCGAGAGAAATTATACGACTATGGAGAGAGAAGGATTAGGGATGGTGTACGTGGTTAAGAAATTTAGACACTACCTATTAGCCAACAAGTTCAAGTTCTTCATAGATCACCAAGCCTTATTGTACTTAGTCAATAAGCCTTGCAACACGGGAAGACTAGTGAGATGGTTCCTATTATTGGAGTTCCACTTTGAAGTAATTGTGAAAAAGGGAAACACACACATGAGAGCAGATCTCCTCTCTAGATTAACCCATGGAGAGCCACTGAGTGGAGTACCATACGATTTGCTAGACACTTACCTATTCAATTTGGAAGTATGTCCTAAGTGGGCAGAAAAGCTAATTCCAATACTCACTCATGGACCACAACACACAATTAATAGGAAGAGTAAAAAGGAAATCCTAAAATCACGTAACTTACACATTATAGCAGGAAGTGTATATCACAAAGAACCCAATGGCATATTTTCTAGATGTGTAGAGGAAGACGAACAGAAGAACCTAATTAAACAAGCTCACATAAACAAATGGAGAATGCACAAAGGAACTCATGGAACTCTAAGAGAATTGAAAACGGTTAAGAGTATACTGGTCTGATATGCCTAAGGATGTCCATGAATATGTCAGTAGTTGCACAGAATGTCAAGAAATCACTCCAGATGACCACACATCCTTACCTTTTTCTACAATAGCACCCAACTAGAGTAAGACATTAGTGAAATTCCTAAAGACACGCGAGCATGAAGAAGGAATCAGTTTAGTAAGGAAACGATCTCTAGAGGAAATGAGTAAAGACTATGTTATTATGGGAAGACAATTATTCAAGAGAGGGAAAGATAATCAACTATGGCTATGTGTACATGAAGGAGCATACCTACCCATATTAGAGATGGCACATGCAGGTGCTGCAGGAGGACATTTCTCAGCTGAAAGAACTGTAAAGATGATCTTCTTTGCAAGTTTTTGGTGGCCAACTCTACATATGGATGCAGACACCTATGTACGAAGTTGCGGAACATGCCAAAGATCCAAATATCCAATTAGATGAGATGACATGCCATTAAGACCTATGGTTTGCACGAGAGCATTTTCTAAGTGGGGCATTGATTTCATAGGATCCGCTAACCCACCAGCCAAAGGATCACATGCAGAATATATAATAGTAGCAATCGATTACCTGACTAAATGGGTAGAGGTTGGCTACTAGAAAAACAATGTTGAGACCACAGCTAAGTTCCTTTTTTAGCATATCTTCACTCGCTTTGGACTACCTATAGAAATAGTGAGTGATAGAGGAACGCATTTCATTAATGAAGTGATAGAATCTTTAATGAATGAGTTCTTAGTGATCCATAAAAAATCAGCCCCTTATCATCCTCAAGCCAACGGGCAAGCTGAAAGTTCCAATAAGGTGTTGTGTACTGTGTTGATGAAGATAGTCAATGGTGGAAGGTCGGATTGGGACAAACAATTGCATCATGCAATTTGGGCCTTCCGCCTGGCTTATAAGACAGCCATGGAACCACACCATTTAACCTAGTATATGGACAAAACGCAATCTTGCCAATCGATTTTTTAGTACCCACTTTGAGAGTAGCCCAATAGTATGAATGGACAGGGCATGAATTGTCCAAGCAACTAAACTAAATTGAGAAGCTACATGAGACTAGGATACAAGCTGTTGCAGGAATTTATGTGACAAAAAGAAGACAAAAAGCATATTATGATGCACATATCAAAGACAAAGGACTAAAAGAAGGAGATTTAGTTTTGGTATATACTCTGAAGCAACATGCAAAGAAGCTACAGAAATGCAGATATGGACCACTAATAATCAATAGGATTTCCATTAGTGGAGCGGTTAATCTATCCACTTTGGATGGAGATGTCCTTCCTAATTACATAAATGGTTGTCGAGTAAAACATTACATGGAGCCATTGACAGACCAAATGTTAGCACGACTTGTAGGCGCACAAAATAGAAAAAGAGAGGAAGAAAGTATTAGAGAGGAGGCAAGGCAGGAGGCCCTAGAGCATATCAAGAAACGGAAAGAATGGATAAGGCAAAGGGATGAATGGTATCTACAAGGGGACGAGCCTATTCCCATGGCCAACTATCAAGTTCAACAGGCCAACACGAACCATGTCGCCAAGTCCCAACCATACTTAAACCTAGGGATTGGAACA
This sequence comes from Ceratopteris richardii, assembly GCA_020310875.1. Taxonomy (NCBI): domain Eukaryota; kingdom Viridiplantae; phylum Streptophyta; class Polypodiopsida; order Polypodiales; family Pteridaceae; genus Ceratopteris; species Ceratopteris richardii. The sequence goes on from CM035434.1 coordinate 52,851,773, forward strand.
ACAGAGTACTGGCTAATAGACGCCTTGATAGATTCAGGAGCAGCACTCAGTTGCATTAGCAATACAGTCATCATGCAGCTTCAAACGACCATATCACCTACTAAAGCACACATGATGGGTATTGGAGGTCAAGTCATTGAATGCATTGGAGAAGCTACAATATCCCTCCACCTAGGAAATTCCACCATGGAACAGCGAGTTCTAGTGTGTAAAGATGAGGATTTGATAGAGGACCTGATCCTAGGACAAGACTAGATCATTGAGAATGAAGTAAGCATTCACCTAGCTCAAGGCCACATATCAACCAAAATAGGGCACAAAGAAATCTTTAGTCTATTAGAAGAAAGACCCTCCCATAGGTAGGACATCATCAAGCATGAGAAAGAGATCCTAGAAGAGGAATTAGCGAACGACTCAATCAACAATCTACCAGAGCAACGTCCGAAGAAAGAAGTGAATATCAACACCAATGCATGAGTCGTTGAGGTGAATTCATCCCACGCGAACGGTGAATCCAAGGGAATTGGGGAAGACAATACTCTTAAAGTCACCTACAACAAAGGAAAATCATTGACGTGGAAGTCAACTATCCGATTCTCGAAATCAGAAGGTGCCAATCTACGATGCATCCACAATGATCAAGTGAAGGAAATGGCAAAGTCAATACCAATAACGGTCACTCACTTGAAGGAGGCAACAAATAATAAAGGATCCTCTTCATTACAAGCGGGACTGAAGAGACTTCTGAGAGTATGGCTCCCAAAGTCATTAGTAGCAGCTCAAAAAACACAGCAACAAATATGGATTCCAAAAAGAGTCAGATAGATTGCAAACCAAGAGATTGACAAACATAAAGACACATTACATCAACACCGCAGGACCCTAAAGCCAAACAAGAATAATCACAGGAACCGGAGGAACACGACAACTAAAACTCAGACTACAAAAAAAGAAGAGGAAAGACCAAGAACACGACAAAACATAGAGAAGACGAGGCCTCACACTTCAACTACAAAATGGATATGGAGACCCAAGAGGCAGCAAAGACTGGAGCAACAGAACCAAAAGGATTCCGCTTGCACACATGAAGCGTCAAATGCACTTAAATTATGCATGACAGGGCCACATTATGAGGCCATGCATTTGGCACACGATGTATATAAAAAAAATAGTGGTGCACATTTCCCACTTGGGAATAGGTCATAGATCCTACTTTCATAGGAATGGACCTACTATGTAAATAAATAAGTGATTCGGCGACACTAATTTTTGTTTTCTTTCAGGAATAAAAATGAAAAAAATATGTGGTAAGAGATCTTACTTATGTAAGCAAGGGGAACGGAGTGATGCAACGAACAAAATGCCACTACAACACACCTCACCACAGACATGTCTTTTCATGGAAGCTAATGCTCTTTTCATTACGAGTGCAGATGGCTTCTGAGGATTCTGAAGCTACCATTCAAGAGGAGGTGCTAGAATTTCCTCTACAAAGTGTGACAAAAGCTAAAGGACACTGATTTAGGGAAGATCAACCAGCTGAGGATTATTTGTTCCTAGTGACGATTAAAATCATGGAAACTGACCATCAATTTCCCATAATGTCCCAAGACTTCAAGGTAGTGCATGAACTTCCATCGATGGTGGACATTATGAAGAAAGCGGGCATTCACAAGTACTTTGAATTACTGATATACAAACCTGACTTCCAGCATTGCACACAATTCATGAACACCTTGCAGCCAGCATTGCATGATCCATTGGTACCGGAAGCTAGAGTCCTAGATGGAACAAGAGAGTGGGTCATCATACAATTCACCCACGACCCAATTAAGGAAGCTTTTGGATGGGAAAAGGAGGGGAGTACCATTTTGAAAGAGGAAAGTCAAGGAGCGAAGACAAGAACATCTACAAATATCAATCGCATTGATATTGAAGAGGAAGTGTGACTCATCCATCAGCATTTTTGCTTTCCCAACATGCACGCTCTACAAAAAGTCGTAGTACAAATGTTGTCACATGCAATAAAACAAATTGGAAATCAATTCAATATGACTCCATACATTCAAGAACGGCTATTCAAGGCTAAGAAGCAGTGGAATCATAAGAAGTTCCTGAATGGAAGCATTGTCTTAACTATATTGATATATCATGCTTTGGGCATTAAAGAACATCTGAAAGAGATGTCTTCATCTGAAGCAATAGCCAAGTATGCAAAGATTGCTACTGTTCCCAGAAAGAAGAAAGAAGTCAAGATCGTAGAGGAAGTGGAAACAAGCTCCCAACCAAGAATGAGAGGTACAAAAAGGCTATGAGAAATGATGTAGGCAGAAGCGGAAGCCCCAATTACAAAGAAGGCACATGTACTGCCAAGAACGAGACTCAAAGACAATCAACCTATTACGGAAGAAGAGTTGACAAGCACAATGGAAGCTACCCACCAGTATACCAAAGGACAGGTAAATCTATCAGTGCAAGGGAACCACTACCAACAAGCCCACCAAGACTCGGAAAAAAGAAAGAGGCTAACCAAGGTCCGCAGATATAGAGAATTGGGTTTGGTGAATTCTAGTTCATCATCAGATGCACAAGAAGAACTGGAAACCTCAATATTAAATGTGGATATTAGAAGTGATTCCAAAGATGATGGGAGGAATTAGATCAACTAAATGAGGACTTGGACATGGATGGGACGAAGATAGAGCAAATGCCAATTGACTCCATCAAAGACACGACAAGGAAGGAAGCGTCTCAAGAAAGGGTACATATTATTAAATTGAATGAAGCATCTAATATTCAAATCCAAGAGACTCTACTAGCGGGAGAGGTCCTGTTCAAGAACCCCAAGGAAGAAAAGGTTGATAATACAGTTGAAGAATCAGAACCCTTCACAGCAATAATGGTAGTGCCAGAACCATCTCCTATGGACGTAACATTTCAAGGGAGTGCCACAAAGTCTATCAATAAAGAAGAAGAGAAAAGAGAACAGGAGGTACAGCTCCAAATAAGGCAACCACATAATGAGACCATACATGTGGCACAAGGAAAAGGGGGAAGCTCCAAGCCTCCCAAAGACATGGTTAAACGTGGATGTCTCTCAGCTCAAGCCAGTAGTACAACAGATGATACAGACTGCCATGGACACTCAATAGCTAATGCTTGAGGTTGATGTTGACTACGACCAGGCAATGCAGGAAAAAAATTCAATTCCAAGAGATAGGTGAGAATTTATCTGCACAATTGATTCAAGCACAGAAGATAATAGTAGAAAAACAGGCAGAAGCCCAAGAGGTCAACCATCAATGCAACACACTAGAAACAGAAAATCAGAAGCTAAAAGAACAATTGGTAGAACTACAAAGCAAATATGAGGCTAGCAAAGTTGACAAGACACGAATGCAGGTTAGAAGAAAGATCCTTGAATCACAAATCAAGGTATACATGGACGAAGCAGATTACCTCCGAAACGGGAACAAGGAGCTGATGACAGCTCTTTTATGCAATCAGCCAATAGAAACTCCTAAAGAGACAGAGAAAGATACAAAAACATTGGAAGAACGGATAGTAGAGTATGAAGATCAGCTGAAGAAAGAGCAAGCCATCATAGTGGATTGGGAAACAAGGTACATGAACGACACCGCAGAGCTTAGAAAGAAGTGGAAGGTAGCATAAAATTGATATATAGTACAATGCAATGAAGACGTGAATCAACTTGCTACCATCAGAGAAGAGCTCCTAAAAAATAAAGAAACGATTATGAAAGCCATAGAAGAAATTAAAGAGAAGGATGAATTAATAAAGCAATTGCAAGGTCAACTAGTATAGCAGGTCCATGAGGGGAGACTAGTAGTTCCACACTCCACAACGGCTATTGAGGAGATTGAGGTACGTCCTCTTTCTCCCCCCCTACATCATTCATCGGTAAGGGAGGAAATCGAGACCAACATTGAACGACATACTCGGGTTGTTGCAGCACTAAGCCGAAATGAGCGGGCACTACTGGTGTCCCAACTTACTGAAGATTTTGAAGATCAAGTAATCAAATTCATGAAGGAAGCAAAGATTGAGAGCAAAAATCTGGAACAAGTCATGAAACCCTTCAATGTACCATATGGATTACTAAAAGAACAAACATGCCAATACATAAAGATCACCACAAATAAAGAGCCAGATAGCAACCTACAGTTCAGCATGCACACATTTACCTATACACAAGAGGAATTTGACAAAGCAGATCCTATCTGGAGAAGGAAATTTTTGGAGAAGAATCCTATGCTACGGGTACAATGGGAATCATCACCATATATACTTCAAATAAATACATCCTTTTTCCTAGTACCCAGAAGACGCTCCTGGATGCAATTTTGAGAAGGACAGTGCCAGGGAAGCATAAATAATTAGTGGCTCAACTATCCGTTACTACCAAGTCCACCTCGTAATTATCTATTGACTGAAGAATACATGGCTAAACCATAGAATTTTGGATTGCTCGATATGCAATTGTCCCAGATTTAGCAGTCAAGATGACTAATAAGATTTTGAGTATGTTACTTACTATCATCAAGGTGTTTCAGCATGCACAATACACATTTTTGAACTTCATCGGCATTAATCAAGGATCATACGCCCTCATTTTTTATCTATCAACTATAGCTAGCCGATTAACGCTCATGGCCATATACTCTAGGCTAATGTGTTTGCCAAGTACTTACATGCAGACATTTGAAGAGGCATTTTTCACAGGTTTTTTTGAAATAGATTCAGAAATTTTTGCAAAAATGTCTTCGAATCTCAATGCAAGATTGGTGGTCTATGAATTAAGTTTCTTTGCAGATCATAGACAGGCACCAGATGACAAGGTCAAGTCAAACCAATGGAAAGAATTAATGTTATGTCAAGCCAATCTGCTTAATCAACGAGAGCAGAAAGTCATCTAAACATACTCATGTCGCCACAAAAAGCCAGTCGAGGACGACAAAGTTCAGGAGGAGGGACGTGTGGAAGGGGAATCGAGCAAAAAGAAAAGACGAAGAAGATCTAGAGTAAAACTGCTCAGTAAAGAACAAAGCTTATAAAGAAAAAGAATAACTCTCTGCCCAAAGCCCCGCAGGGGCACGCATCAGGCAACAACACCAAAGAACCAGGTCCTGAGGATTGGAAACAAAGAAAGATAACAACCAGGACATTTCATGGGAGGTTGCACACAGCTTCCTCATCCACCAAGAGCAGGCGGTGAAGCAAAACAAGCAGGGAAGAGAGACAGCACACGAAGGACTTCATCAGATAAGATAACCAATTGTTTGAAGGTCCTAGCTGCCTCCTCATCCACTAGATGCGTGCGGTGGAAAGGAATGAGTCAGGTCCCAGAAGATGGCAAAGAAGATTCAAGAACATGACCTTTAAAACGTAAAGCTGACTTAAAAGAGAGTAAAGGTCAGCAAAGTGAGGTGTGCGATAGGAAAGAAGTAGACAAGCACCAAGCAATACAACAGTTCAGATGTGTGAAGACAAAGACATATCAGAAGACCAAAAGCTAGAAAGATGCAGAGGCTGAGAAGTTGAAAAGGGTGACTAAGAACATCACATTCTTAGCTAGTGATGGTGTGCCTGGTAGCTCGACCCAATGCAGCAACCCAAACTTGTGATATAAGGAATACCAAGGGGCCAACAGAAGCAAAGGACATACCTCGGATAAAGTAACAAATTCTCTGATAGTCCTTATTGCTTCTTAGATCACTTGGTGTGTGTATTCAGGAGCCATAGACAAGCTGCAAACAAGAAGCAAAGCCTTTCAAGGGATGACAGAGACAAAGAGGGGGAGAGTATTGCAGAGAAAAGAGGCACAAAAGAGGAGCCCCAAAATTTTCAAATTAATGGGCATATTTTTCTTTTTCAAAATCCTAGAAAATTCCCTCAAAGCTATGTAAATGCACTAGAGGTGTCCTCTAAATGCATAAACCCAACTCTTTGTAACATATTTCTTGTAAAATAGTAGGAAATGAGAGATTAGCCAATAAAGTGTCGGTCACTTGTGTGAAAGGACCATTTTTAGGGCACATGTATATAAGTCACTTTGTGACTCTTTGTAAAGACTTTTTGCCATTGTCAAGAAGGAGAGCCAAAGAATTTCGAATTTGCTTCTTTCCTGTAGATTTTCATATCCTCTATGGTCTTTGGTGTGTGCATAAAGCTTGGAATGTGTGTGTAGGACTGTTGTCTATCCCTCCCCATCACTTTTGAACTATTGTAGTGTGTGTGAGCAAGTACGAGTTGTGGAGTGAGTGAAGGTGTTTCCTACCATTCACTGTTTTGGTCATAACTTGAAGAGCCATTGTCAAATTCAAGTGAGAATAGACCAATAGATGCGTCTCGTCGAGACCTTCCAAACGAACACGCTATTGGCCATATTCGGAGTTCGGAGGTAGGATAAACATTCCAATTTGTAATTACTGTTGTAAGTGGTATCACGGCAGACACTTTCAGAGGTTAAGTGAGTTGGAGAGGTAGTTTAGTCTTTTCTGATGGAGAATGTTAATCTCCAAAAGAACAACCTATTCTTGTGATTAGAGCACCTCTATACCAAGAATAAGTCAAAACCTTTCACTCATTTAGAGGATCAATTACTAACTATTAAAAAATTAACAATTCTGTGAAGAAGATGATACACAGAAAAGTCTGCTGCACTATTTCTCCACATTGACCTATCAAATCTGTAAAGTTTTTATGAAACTTTGTACGAATCATCTCCTAGAGATTGCGCATCTACTCCAAGTTGAATCACTTCAAAAGATTAAGTATAACTTGAGAAATCAACTTCTCAAGTTACCTATGTCAGAAACTGTCATCCAAAACAGTCGACTTTACACCTGTAACTTTTAAGACTTGGTTCTCCTTGAATAAAACCCGTTTTACAAAATGCTTCTAGACATAAGTAGCTTATCTTCCAACTTAAAGATTAAGCCCTCACTCATGCAAAACTTTAAACTGTGCTGGGAGAAATGACCAAAACATTGACTTCAAAAACTGCGCCTGTTTTAGGAACCTGTGAACACACTTCACCTATGAATGTTCCTACACTTAATTCACTCAGCCTGATTACAATTGGAAGCTAAAACTTTGCACAGAGGTCCAGCATCTCTCAACTTAGACTTGTACAAAAGCATTTCACAATTGATCTACTGTAGAAGGAGAACACGCAGAAACATCGGGCGCAAAAGTTTTCATTTACTCAGAAGAAAATACAGTTAGTGATGAGAGCTAACACAACTAACTTTTCCTCTATCACATGACTTCTATCTCCCTCATTCTTGACTTCTAACTAATGTCACATATGCTCTCATACATGCCCCGACTTTTCTCAAAGTATTTATAGATAATTTGTACATGATTCTTACTGAACAAAAGATCTAAGTCATCTATGACTATACTAATGTACATATGTGTACACTTCTCTTGTCCTCTGAATGTAATCTTCTTCCACACTTTAGGAATTGATTCTTCCTTCATCATTTGATCTTCCAAGCCTTCAATTGGTGATTGGTCTGCACCAACAACTCCCCCTCAATCATCAATTGAGGTTTTCTCTGTCTTCTTTATACTTGCCATGTCTTTGAACCTTTGTAACTTAGGTCCATCCAAGCTCTTTGTCATCATATCTGCCACTTGTTCTTTTGTTGGAGTGTACATCACTTCAATCTCTTTATCTAGTACCTTTTCCCTCAAGAAATGATACTGAATCTCTATATGCTTAGTCCTGGCATGAAAAACAGGGTTAGCTGCCAAATACAAAGAACTCATATTGTCTCCAAAAATTATTGGAGTACTATGATCAAACTCAAAACTTTTCATCAAGGTCTTCAACCATATCACTTCCTTTGCAGCTTCTACCATTCCCTTATACTCAGCTTCTGTGGATGATAAAGCAACTGTATGTTGCTTCTTTGAACACCAAGAAACTAACTTATCTCCAACATAACATAGATATCCATGAGTAGACCTTCTATCATCTGAGTCACCTGCCCAATCTGCATCACTAAATACTTTGATTCTTGTGTCAGAAGTGAAACCATAATACAAACCTTCACTTAGGGTTCCTTTGATATATCTGAGTACCCTTTGGGCTGCAATCCAATGAGTCTTCTTTGGACAATGCATGAATTGTGACAACACACCTACTGCATATGATAGATCTGGCCTTGTCAAGGTAGCATAGATTAGACTACCTACCAAACTCTGATATTTCTTCATATCATTGAACTCTTCACCTCCATACCTGCTTAGTTTATGATTTACCTCCAATGGTGTAGTTGAGGTCCTGCAATCTTCCATGTTAAACTTGATCAAAAGATTCTTCAAGTATCTCTCTTGTGAAACATATACTCCATGTTGAGTATACACAATCTGCATTCCTAGAAAATAAGATAAGTTTCCCAAGTCACTTATCTTAAACTCCTTCTCTATTTGTCTTTTGAGTTCATTGATTCCTTGAGCATCTGTTCCTGTAACAATAATATCATCAACATAAATGCACATGTAAATGTATCCATTTTCACTTGCCTTCACTAGCAAGCTACTATCTGCCTTTGATGCTTGAAATCCACATTCATTCAAGAACTTGACCAATCTGTAATTCCAAGCTCTTGGGGCTTGCTTCAACCCATATAAAGCTCTCTTCAGCTTACACACATAATCTGATCCAATTGATTCCATAAAGCCTTCTGGTTGCTCCATGTATACTTCATCTGCAATATAACCATTTAGAAATGCATTTTTCACATCCAATTGTGATAATTTCCATCCCTTGCAAGCAGCAATAGCAATCAATGTCCTAATTGTAGACATCTTAGCAACAGGACTAAAGGTTTCATCATAATCTACCCCATAAGTTTGGGCATATCCTTTGACCACAAGTCTAGCCTTATATCTAGACACCTTACCATCTGCAAACCTCTTTGTTTTATATACCCACTTGCATCCAATGACCTTCTGATTCTTTGGTCTTGGTACTAATTCCCAAGTTTCATTTTCAAGTAGAGCATCATACTCTTCTTGCATTGCCTTCTCCCAATTCTGTTTACCTTTGGCTTCTTCATAAGTGGTTGGATCTTCTTCTGTTTTCACAATGTAGGCATAATCTTTTGTTGTTAGGAAAGATGTATCATAACTATACCTTATAGGTTCTTTCCTTTCCCTTGTAGATCTTCTGATTTCTGCACTTCTTGAAGTTTCAGCCTCATTTGATTCTGGATCAAATCTTGGCCCTTCTTCTACATGATCCTGCACTCTACATCTAGAGTCAACTTCATCAACAATTTCTTCACATACTTTTACCTTTGCCTTTCCTTTTCTTTGAATTTCTTCAACACCTGTATACTCATTTGGTGATCCTGTATACCACATATTTTGCTCATCAAATGTCACATCTTTAGTAACAAGAAATTGCTTTGTGGATGGACTCCACAACCTATAACCCATCTGTCTATCATCATATCCAATAAACACATACTTCTCTGCTTTTGGTTCTAGCTTATGTCTTAATTGTGAAGGAACATAAGCATATGCAATACATCCAAATGCTTTACAATGATCAAGACTAGGCTTCTTACCCCACCATGCTTCATAAGGGGTTCCTCCATCCAAAGCTTTGCAAGGCAACCTATTCACAAGATATGTTGCAGTGTTAATGGCTTCTGCCCATAAGTAATTTGGACAATTCTTTTCCTTCATCATGGCTCTTGCAAACTCTACAAGAGTCCTATTCCTCCTTTCTGCTACTCCATTCTGTTGAGGGGAGTACCTGCAAGTTACTTCTCTTTTGATACCTGCATTCCACAAATAATCATCAAACTCTTTAGAGAAATACTCTCCCCCTCCATCTGATCTTAACCTCTTGAGCTTTTGCCCTGTGATCCTTTCTGCATAAGCATGAAAGTGTTTGAATGTCTTGAAAACTTCTGATTTATCCTTGATTACATACAAAGTAATCCACCTGGTTGCATCATCAACAAACAACACATAATATCTGGATCCATTTATGCTATAGTCCCTTGAGGGTCCCCATACATCTGTATGAACCAATTCAAGCATATTTGAATACTTGTACCCTGATTTGTTATAAGAACTCTTATGTGCTTTACCTAATTGACAAGCTTCACACTTGTACACCATATGTTGCCCTTCAATGTTTGGCAATCCAAGCACTACCTGATTCTTTGACATCTCCTTTATAGCTCTCTCATTGAAATGACCTAGCCTTTTATGCCATAGGTCTAATTCAGACACCTTTTGACCTCCATAGGTAAACAATGCATGTCCCACATTACCTTGGACTTTGAGAGTGAACAATCTTCCTTCCTTTTTACCTGCAATTATGGTTCTATATCCCTGATTTGGATCTTGTACATAGACACCATCATTTGTGAATCTTACTTCATATCCTTTCTCCACAATTTGCCCTACACTTATCAGATTTTTAGGAATAGTAGGAACATAAAGTACCTTGCTCAGAAGTGTACTTCCACTCTTTGTCTTCACTGATCCAATGCTCTCCACTTTATGTTTGGTATTGTCACCTGTCTGAACTGTATGTCCATTTACCCTTGCTTCCATATCAGTCATCAAGGATAGATTCCCACTCAGATGGTTGCTGCACCCTGAGTCAATATAAAACACTCTTTGATCTTCTCCCATTGATTCATGAGTTGCATTCAAGATAAGAGTCATGTCATCCTTCTGATCTGATGCATAATTAATAATTATTGTTGTAGGACTGAGATTGGAAGTTTCTTCCACCTCCTCTACCATATGATGTCCTACCTCCTCTTCCTCTGAAATAGCCTCTTTGGTTTCTGCCTCCTCTACCTCTTTGACTATAATTCTGATTATTGCTTCCACCATTTTGATTGTTATACCAACAATCATTTGCCAAATGATTTGTTCTGCCACAAATCCAACAAGCTTTAGCATTATCTTTGTTCTTACCTCCTCTTCCTTTACCTCTGAAATTTGTCTTCCCTTTTGTGAAATTAGCTTGATTTGAATTCCCTTCATCATCATTTGATTGCTTTCCCTTGCCATTCTTTTTCTTGTCTTTGGAGTACATAGCTTGACTTGT
>CM035434.1:52872885-52875385 GCA_020310875.1 Ceratopteris richardii
CTCCTTAATTCATTTCTTGTGGTGTTTCATACATCAACAAGTGGTATCAGAGCAGAAAGATTCTTGAGAGTAGAAGACGACAAAGGTACGAGAAGTTTTGGAAAGTTTTCCAGTAAAGTTTGAAAGGTGAAGCATTTGAAGGCACAAGGCATCAAAAGATTACTTCAAAAGTATCTTCATACACAAAGAACTTCAAAAGGTATTATCCTTTATCCTTTAAGCTCACAGGTTGCAGCAGAAGGGAAGGAGTATGGAAGATCATATCTCCATTGACAAACTAGACAGAGATAATTACCCCGCATGGGTAATGAGAATGGAAGCCTTACTTATGAGTAAGGATCTCATGATATATGTTACAAGTGAAGAAGAGAAGCCAGTATTTGAGGATGAAAGCCGACCAAAGAAAGAAGAACTAGATGCTTTAAAGCATTGGCAGAAGAAGGATGCAAGTGCAAAAGCCTACATCTACAATACAATCTCTGATCATTTGCTACCACACATCAGAGGATTGGAATCATCTGAAGATATATGGAACGCATTGGAGTATCATTTCCAAAGCACTACTAAAGCAAGAAAAGCAAGTCTATGGTCAGAGTTTACAACATTCAAGAAGAAGCCAAGTCAAAGTATTAGTGATTATGTCACTAAGATGAAGGATCTAGCAGATAGTCTTGGATCCATAGATGAAGATGTTGAAGATCACAGATTGATTGCTCAACTACTTGCAGGTTTGAGAGGGGATGAAAGGTGGAAACCTTTTGTCTTATCAACAGAACTTTCATTAAATCATTATGTTCTAGATTTGAACCAGTTGCTTGGTTTGATGCTCACATATGAGCAAGACTTGAAGGGAGATGGAGATAAAGGACAAAGTTCTGCAATGTACATGAAGAATAAGAAGAAAGGAGATAAAGGTAAAGCAAAGGATGAAGAAGAGTCAACTTCTCAAGTTTATTATGCAAGACGTAAAGGCACTGGCAGAGGAAGACCAAGAGGTTTTGGAAGAGGAAGAGGTAATCAAAATAACAACAAGAAGGCTTGCTGGATCTGTGGATTGAGTAATCATTTGGCTCATGACTGTTGGCACAATCAACAAGGATCAAACCAGAATCAAAACAACAATAGTAGAGGTCGAGGTGGAAGATATCAAAGTAATTTTCAAAGAGGTAGACAAAGTCAAAGAGGAGGCTATGGTAGAGGTGGAGGAAGAAGTTGGGGACAGAATCAATCCTACAACACCACCTACTACAACTATGCAAATGACACACAGAATGAAAGTCATACATCATTGATGATGAATCCAATCAGCACATCAGACAAAGAAGACCTAAAGGTATTTTACATTGACTCTGGATGTTCTAATCATTTGTCAGGAAACATAGAATTGATGTCAGAATTGGAAAAAGGCATTTCTAGTCATACAGTTCAAATAGGTGATAATACAAGACATAGTGTACATTCAATTGGAAAAGTGACATGCAAGAGTGGAGCAGATTTGCTAATCAATGTTTTAAAAAATGGATATTTGTTTTAAAAAATGAAGGAGTATTTGTGGAAGATCCAGAGAATGGATATAATCAGATTGTCTCTGGTAAGAAAGAAGGTACACTCTTTACTTTAAGAGTGCAAGGGAACATTGGTCAAGCTTTGCTCACACATGGTGAAGTAGTGATTACAGAACTTGATCTCTGGCATAAGAGATTAGGTCATTTCAATGAAAGAGGAATTAAAGCTATGGTTGCTAATCAGTCTGTACTAGGATTACCAAATGTGCAAAGTCAACATATGGTTTATAAATGTGAAGCATGTCAAATGGGAAAAGCACACAGGTTACCATTTCAAAAGAAAGGATTCAAACATGATGGAGTACTTGAGCTCATTCATACAGATGTATGGGGACCAACAAAAGAAGGATCTATCAGTGGCTCAAGGTATTATGTTCTTTTCATTGATGATGCTACAAGATGGATAACATTATATGTTTTGAAGAAAAGATCAGAAGTGTTTGGAGCTTTCAAGCATTTTCATGCATATGTAGAGAGAGTCACAGGTCAAAAGCTTAAAAGACTGAGGTCTGATGGAGGGGGAGAATACTTCTCCCAAGAGTTCAATGATTATCTTTGGAATGCAGGTATTAAGAGAGAAATAACCTGCAGGTATACAGCTTTAGGTTGAGGCTGTAAATACAGCCACATATCTTGTGAATAGATTACCATGTGCAGCTCTGAATGGAATGAATCCATATGAAGCTTGGTGGGGTAAGAAACCAATACTAGATCATTGTAGAGTGTTTGGATCAATTGCATATGTTTATGTGCCATCACAGCTTAGGCATAAACTTGAACTAAAGGCAGAAAAATATGTGTTCATTGGTTATGATGAAAAGCAGATGGGTTACAGGTTGTGGAATCCTCTAACAAAACAATTTCTTGTTTCTAGAGATGTTACATTTGATGAACAGAAAAGTTGGTATGCAGATCAAAGTCATACAGCTGAAGAA
>CM035434.1:52882885-52925385 GCA_020310875.1 Ceratopteris richardii
GCAAAAGAGATGAGCAGAATGAACCATGAACCATGTACAAAAGTGTGATAATAAGATATGTATTCCATGAATGAACCATGCACAAAAGTGTGGCAAACTGTTGGCATATATGAGCCAAATACAAAATGTGGCAAAGCATTGCCATACATGAACCGAATACAAACTTATGGCACACCATTGCCATATATCAATGTAATATAAAATTGTGGCAAAGCACTGCCATACATATGCCTTTATACCTACAATCCTACAACAAAGCATATGCATGAAATGAGACAAATTGACATGATATTTATAAACAACAACTAAAAAGACAAAACCAAGTTTATAAGCTCACCTCATCATAGATGCTCCCATAAAATGATCACATCGTGCCCCTTCAAGTCCTGCAGCAATGCAGCCAATCCATGATGATGTCCATAAGCCTCCTCGATTTGCGTCGGAGGATGACCCAGTGCCAACTCCTACAATAAATATGCAAAACAATAGATGAACATACATGACGTGATTCACACAATCAAATACAATAATCAAAATGATACTTACAAATTCGTAACGCATAGTGTCGTATCCACCACTCCCCAAATGTGATGGTTGGACTGTATCTAGACATCTGGCAGCCGCATCTTGCTGTTGACAATATGAGTTAGAAGAATGTTGTTACTCATCGTGAATCAATTCCCACTCCTCAGCATCGAACCATACAGGCTTCGGTAAGCCTGATATGAAAGCATCATGAACCTTACACCATCGATGGCACATCACCTTATGTGTGGTGTGCTGAATCCACTATGAGCTCACAATAGGATGCCGAGGTGCTGGAAAGTACTCTTCATAGATCGACTCTTTGATATACTTTTTTGAATCTTTATCCTATTCACACCCTTTCAACATGATAGAATGTCCAAACTCTATAAATCAAAGCTATCGTGTGCGTTGGTGCTTAGACTTTTTGGCCACATCCATCACCAGAGCTCCACCACATATATGATATATCTTGGAGTCATAATGGTCATGAGCACCCCAAGGTGTACATGGAGATGCCATCTGATCCCATGTGGAGATGTTAGAACATTTAATATATGATACACTTATTTATATATCCCAATTTTAATTCTTAAACCCTAAGTTTTATTTTTGAATGTATGATCCTAAAAAACTATCTTTTCCTAATTTTTTATATATTTGATTATATATATATATATATATATATATATGTATATATATATATATATATATATATATATATATATATATATATATATATATATATATATATATATGTGTGTGTGTGTGTGTGTGTGTGTGTGTGTGTGTATCCTAAACATCTAAAGATCTATTTCTTAGATATTTAATTATATATATTTTACATATGCATGTGCATGTGTGCATGTATACATGTGTGTGTACATGTATGTATGTATATGTGTGTATGCATATGTGTGTGTATGTATGTATGCATATGCATGTGAGTATGCATATGTGTGTGTATGTATATGCATGTGTGTAAGTAATATGTATGCGAGTATGTATGTATCTATGTGAGTGAGTGTGTATCTATATGTGAGTGTGTATGTATATGTATGTATGAATGCATGCGTGCATAAGCATAAATATGCATGTGTATGTAATATGTATGTGAGTATGTGTATGCATATGTGTGTATATATGTATGCATGTGCATGTGTGTATGTATACATGTGTGTGTACATGTATGTATATGTGTGCATGCATACATGTGTGTATGTATGTATGGATATTCATGTGAGTATGCATATGTGTGTGTAGGTATATGCATGTGTGTATGTAATATGTATGTGAGTGCGTATGTATCTATGTGAGTGAGTATGTATATATATGTGAGTGTGTGTGTATATGTATATATGAATGCATGCATGCATGAATATAAATGTGTGTATGTAATATGTATGTGAGTATGTGTATGCATATCTGTGTGTATGTATGTATGCATGCATATGCATGTTTGTATGTATGCATGTGTGTACCTAAATGTATGTGTATGTGTGTATTCATATATGTGTGTATGTATGTATGCATATGTATGTGAGTATGCATATGTGTGTGTATGTATATGCATGTGCGTATGTAATATGTATGTGAGTATGTATGTATTTATGTTGGTGAGTATGTATATATATATGTGAGTGTGTATGTATATGTATATATTAATGCATGCATGCATCCATATGCATGAATATGCATGTGTGTATGTAATATGTATCTGAGTATGTGCATGCATATGTGTGTGTATGTATGTTTGCATATGCATGTGTGTATGTATATGTGTCTGTGTGTGTACATGTATGTATGTATGTGTGTGTATGAATATGTGTGTATAGGTGTGTATGAATATGTGTGTATGTATGTATGCATATGTGTGTGTATGGATATGCATGTGTGTATGTAATATGTATGTATATATGTGAGTGAGTATGTATATCCAAACTCTATAAAGCAAAGCTATCGTATGTGTTGGTGCTTAGACTTTTTGGCCACATCCATCACCAGAGCTCCACCACGTATATGATATATCTTAGAGTCGTAATGGTCATGAGCACCCCAAGATGTACATGGAGATGCCATCTGATCCCATGTGGAGATGTTAGGACATTTAATATATGATACGCTTATTTATATATCCCAATTTTAATTCTTAAACCCTAAGTTTTATTTTTTAATGTATGATCCTCAAAAACTATTTTTTCCTAATTTTTTATATATTTGATTTTATATATATATATATATATATATATATATATATATATATATATATATATATATATATATATATATATATATATATATATATATATATATATATATATATATATATATATATATATATATATGTGTGTGTGTGTGTGTGTGTGTGTGTGTGTGTGTGTGTATCCTAAAAAATCTAAAGATCTATTTCTTAGATATTTAATTATATATATTTTACATATGCATGTGCATGTGTGCATGTATACATGTGTGTGTACATGTATGTATGTATATGTGTGTATGCATATGTGTGTGTATGTATGTATGCATATGCATGTGAGTATGCATATGTGTGTGTATGCATATGCATGTGTGTAAGTAATATGTATGTGAGTGTGTATGTATCTATGTGAGTGAGTGTGTATCTATATGTGAGTGTGTATGTATATGTATATATGAATGCATGCATGCATATGCATGAATATGCATGTGTATGTAATATATATGGGAGTATGTGTATGCATATGTGTGTGTATATATGTATGCATGTGCATGTGTGTATGTATACATGTGTGTGTACATGTATGTATGTATATGTGTGTATGCATATGTGCGTGTATGTATGTATGGATATTCATGTGAGTATGCATATGTGTGTATGTAATATGTATGTGAGTGTGTATGTATCTGTGAGTGAGTATGTATATATATGTGAGTGTGTGTGTGTATATGTATATATGAATGCATGCATGCATGAATATAAATGTGTGTATGTAATATGTATGTGAGTATGTGTATGCATATCTATGTGTATGTATGTATGCATATGCATGTGTGTATGTATACATGTGTGTGTGTACCTAAATGTATGTATATGTGTGTATTCATATATGTGTGTATGTATGTATGCATATGTATGTGAGTATGCATATGTGTGTGTGTATGTATATGAATGTGTGTATGTAATATGTATGTGAGTATGTATGTATCTATGTTGGTGAGTATGTATATATATATATATATATATATGTGAGTGTGTATGTATATGTATATATGAATGCATTCATGCATCCATATGCATGAATATGCATGTGTGTATGTAATATGTATCTGAGTATGTGCATGCATATGTGTGTGTATGTATGTTTGCATATGCATGTGTGTATGTATATGTGTCCGTGTGTGTACATGTATGTATGTATATGTGTGTATGTATGTATGCATATGTGTGTGTATGGATACACATGTGTGTATGTAATATGTATGTAAGTGTGTATGTATATATGTGAGTGAGTATGTATATAAATGTGGGTGTGTATTTATATGTATATATGAATGCATGCATATGCATGAATATGCATGTGTGTATGTAATATGTATCTGAGTATGCATATGCATATGTGTGTGTATGTTTGTATGCATATGCATGTGTGTATGTATATGTGTGCATGTGTGTGCATGTGTGTACATGTATGTATGTATATGTGTGTATGCATATGTGTGTGTATGTATGTATGTATGCATATGCATATGAGTATACATATGTGTATGTATATATATGCATGTGTGTATGTAATATGTATGTGAGTGTGTGTGTATATATATGTGACTGAATATGTATATATATATGAGTGTGCATGTATATGTATATATGAATGCATGCATGCATGCATATGCATGAATATGCATGTGTGTATGTAATATGCATGTGCGTATGTGTATGCATATGTGTGTGTATGTATGTATGCATATGTGTGTATGTATGTATGCATATGCGTGTGTGTTTTTATATGTGTGTGTGTGTGTACATGTATGTATGTATATGTGTGTATGCATATGTGTGTGTATGTATGTATGCATATGCATATGAGTATGCATATGTGTGTGTATGTATATGCATGTGTATGTAATATGTATGGGAGTGTGTATGTATATATGTGAGGGAGTATGTATATATATGTGAGTGTGTATGTATATGTATAGATGGATGCATGCATGCATGCATATGCGTGCATATGCATGTGTGTATGTAATATTTATGTGAGTATGTGTGTGTATGTATGTATGCATATGCATGTGTGTACATATATGTGTGTGTGTGTACATGTATGTATGTATATGTGTGTATGCATATGTGTATGTATGTATGCATATGCATGTGAGTATGCATACGTGTGTATGTATATGCATGTGTGTATGTAGTATGTATGTGAATGTGTATGTATATATGTAAGTGAGTATGTATATATATGTGAGTATGTATGTATATGTATATATGAATGCATGCATTCATGTATATGCATGAATATGCATGTGTGTATGTAATCTGTATGTGAGTATGTGTATGCATATGTGTGTGTATGTATGTATGTATATGCATGTGTGTATGTATACGTGTGTGTGTATGCACATGTATCTATGTATATGTGTGTATGCATATATGTGTGTATGCATATATGTGTGTATGTATGTATGCATATGCATGTGAGTATGCATATGTGTGTGTGTATGTATATGCATGTGTGTATGTAATATGTATGTGCATGTGTATGTATATGTGAGTGTGTGTGTATGTGTGAGTGTGTGTACATATATGTGTGAATGTATGTATGTATGTATGTGTGTATATGTGGGTGTATGTATGAGTACATATGCATGTGTGTATATGTGTGAATGTATGTATGCATGCATATACATGAGTATGTGTGTGTATCTCTCTTTCTCTCTCTTTCATCTCCCTCTCTCTCTCTTACTATTTCATCTCTCTCTCTCTCATCTCTCTCTCATTCTCTCGCTCTTTCATCTCTCTCTCTCATCTATCTCTTTCTCTCACTCTCTCTCTCTTTATGTTTCTCTAGATTCTCTCTCTCTCTCTCTCTCTCTCTCTCTCTCACTCTATGTGAATAGAGAACAAAACAATCCGTTACATGGATGTAATTCTTTGGATCATTGTCGTCAAAGTCCACTTAACGTTGCCCATCGAATTCCAAAGAATGGATGCCAAAGAGCTCTTGAAAAACTAAGGAGAAGAGAAATTAGAAAAGAGAAGACACAGAGAAAGAGAAAGGGTTCTAGAATATGTTTGATGCTTATCAGAATTTGAGATCTAGAGAAAGAGAGAGGTGTGTGTGTGTGTAGAGGGAGAGAGAGGTGTGTGTGTGTGTAGAGGGAGAGAGAGGTGTGTGTGTGTGTGTACACAATATGCTCACAATGTAGTTCACACATGCAAACTCGATAGTAGCAAAATTGATTTGAAAACGTGACCAAATGTTGAATTTTCACTCTTGGGTCCCGTTACTCACATCCAACACTTCTCTGTGTCGACTTTGGAGGGGTAGTTCATGATACTGTCTTGCAAGTTCCAACTAAAGCACACTTCTACGAAGATTTAAACTTGCCGAGTAATGATATAACCAGTCCTGGCCTAGGATCATATGTTCTATTAGATCATCGTCATGGAGAGGGGTAGCTCAACCTCGCCTATGCAGGGGGTTTCTAATCCACCTATTCTGATGAGATAGGCTTCAAGAGGCTTAATTTCATATTCCCTACAAAGAGAGAGTGGAATTGCATTCGTGGTTGCACTAGAGTCAATTAAAGCCTTACACTATATGCGCATGGGTTCCTGGCTTAGAGTCACATTAATGAATGGTCTCCTATCAATGATACTGGGGACATCTCTTCCTCCAAGTTGGCACATAGCTACAGGATGTCGTGGGGCATCCACCAATTGAGGTTCTCTCTCAAGTCATGTGCTTCGTAGTCTCATTTGCCTAATGCGCTCCAACACTTCTTGAGCTTCAGTTCATAAGATAGTCAGTGGCAACCATGATGTACTCAACATGGGAATTCCTTGCAGGGGGATTAATAGGTCCCACGAAATCTATTCCCCATTTTGAGAATGTGCACCCTCCCATCATGGGCTGTAAGGGCATCTCATCCCTGCATATGGGATAATGAGTCCTTTGACATACATCACATCGTTTGATGTAGGTGTGGGCATCCATATGCGGAGTGGGCTACCATAATCCTGAAAATAATATGGCTTTGATAACGTGATTGGGTCCAAAATGGCCTCCTACTATGCCCTGGTGTGCGGCTTCCAATAGGTTAAGATATTCGCTTTCGTGCACACATATCTTCAAATAACCATCTCGTCCTCGCTTATACAAATTGTCACCAATGAGCTTGTATTCTAAGGCCTCTTGTTCTAAGTTGCATCTATGGGCCACAGTCATGTCCTCTGGAAAGGTCTGTGTCCTTAGGTAAGTCACTAAAGGCTCACTCCAATCCATCATTAGGGTCACCTGGTACAAAGTGGCATGTTCTATTGGGGGTCTATTACCACACTTAGGACATTCAACACACACTCATCAAACATCTTTTTCCATAGATGGCCAATATACACCTAACCTTTTTTAGTTTGATAGTGTCACTTGTCTAGAATGGTATTGCTCCAATGCACCTACATGTGCTAATTGCAACCAATTGTTATACTCCTGTTCTTCTACACAACAGGCAAGGATATTGTGATGATCTTGCTTATAAATGCTTCCTGCGAGAAGTTGATACTACGCTCTCACCACCTCTTTCTCTTGGGTTTTTACTCAAGGGTTCTTAGGTCTGTATGTCAGTACTGTAACTAATGAGTTGGCCCATTCAGGGACAATCTCAACATTGAAAAGATATGCATCTGGTAGCTCATATACTACCCCAATAGCTGCTTCTCCTGAAGTTATCCTAGAGAGGTGGTCTACCCTTAAGTGTGTTTTCCCCTTTTTTATCACAACTTCAAAATCATACTCCATCAAGAGTAAAAACCAACGTATCAATCTACCGGTGTTGCATGGTTTGTTGACCAAATACAAAAGAGTCTAGTGGTCAGTAAAGAATTTAAACTTATTTGCATCTCTGTGGTGGTCTAATTCCTCTTTGCAGCGTTCAACTGCCTACTCGCGTATGCAATTGGTAAATCTATATTTCCCTCCTCTATGGGTTGTGCCAACACACATCCTATGGCATGATTAGAGGCATCTATGTGTACATGAAAAGGTTTGTTCCAATTAGGCATTGCTAGAATAGGTGCAAAACACAATCGTCATTTAAGCTCATTAAAGGAACTCTCGCATTCTTCTGCCCACTCAAAGTTGGCTAACAGGTTGTAGAGTGGTTTAGCAATGATTACATACCTATGTATGAATCGTCGGTAATAACCACAATGGCCCATAAATTCTTGTACTTCTTTGATGTTCTTTGGCCTGGGTAATTCATTAATTACTCTTACCTTATCTTCATCAGTGGAGATTCTATTTTTCAAGACTAGATGACCAAGTATCTTGCCTTGTCTGACCATAAATACATACTTTTCTGGGTTTAAACAGACTTGATATTCCCTAAACTTTTCGAAGATGTGTTCAAGCTCAAGGATATGCTATGGTCTAAGTACTGAGTGAGCACACAGGTCATCCACGTACACTTCTAGGTTCTTTCTCAAAAACTCTTTGAAAACATGACACATCAACCTTTGGAAAGTTGTAGGTGCGTTCGTTAACCCAAAAGGCATTATGTGAAATGCAAAGATACCCCACTCAATGGCAAATGCATCTTGTGTTGGTCCTCAGGGGTAATGGCAACTTGGTTATAGCCTGAGAATCCGTCAAGGAAACTGTACACTTCCTTGCCTACCACTCTTTTCAATAGGTGTTCTGTAATGGGTAGAGGGTAAGTGTCCCTAATTGTGGTAGCATTGGCCTTCTTTAAATTAATGCACACTCTGAGCTTACCGTTCTTCTTAGGCATGACTACAATGGGTGAGACCCACTCGATGTGTTCTATTTCGTAAATGAACTAGCTTCTATGAGCATGTCTATTTCTTCCTTGATTTTTAATGCATAATTGTCATTATACGTATAGGGCTTTTGCTTAGTGGGTCTTGGCTCAGTGGTCATGGGTATTCTATGGGAACATATTTCAAGATCTACCCCTTTCAAATCTTTGTAACTCCAAGCAAACAAATCCCTATACTTTTTCAACAGGGCAATCAAACTTTCTTCTTCCTCATCATTTAAATCATGTCCTATGTATGTGCATCATTCTTCTCCTTCTTCGATTGCTACTATGACTTTCTTCGTGGTTTCCTTATTGTCATAGGCTTCCGAACTTTTGTTTCTTTTGGGCATTCAGATCATGATTTTTTGGTCTTCCACTGCATATTTCCTAAAATTTTCTGGCACTTCCATCAAGGGTTCTTCCTCCTTGGTTTTCACACTCTTGTTCTTCCTCACCTTTTGATCTCATTGGCTAGATCCTGAATTTTCCTTTTCCTTCCTAGGGGTGGTGAGTTCTGGAGACATGGATTCTACCTAGCTTAGGAATTCCTCTTCCAATGAACATTCAGGTATGTCTGAATCTACTTCCCATTCCACGTTGTTCACTTGCATACTACAATCCAAAATTTCTTCTTTAGGATTATTCTCTTTTGTTTTCTCTCTTACTAGGCTTACAGTCAAGATGGATATATCATAACCATCTTCGTCACAATGGGGGGTCCATTGCTCTTTGTTGATTGCAATATCCATAGTCGCTAAGATCTCTGCCCAGCCACGGGGCTCAAATTCTTCGTCTGGAAATACTATTGGGATATATGTTGGATCCTCAATCGGTCTAGAAGTGTGCCCTACTCCTGAAGTCCTTGTCGTAGCACGCTCCTCTTAGTTGCAATTTTACACATCCACAGGTGTGTATCCTCATGTAACCATGATGGATCAAATGTGGAGGAATGTACCGATTCCTTCTCCTCTTTGTTTCTATGTCTCATGTTCCATTGCAAAGGTGGTACATCTCTATGTGAATAGTCTATGAGGTTCACTTTCATGGTTACTCCTAGGTGTTGTACGTACAAAGAGTTGGTTCCCCAATCTTGTAAAACTTGCAATTGTCGCATGAAAGGTCTACCTAAAAGCATCTCATATGCTTGATTCTTTCCAAAATCGCATATTGCAAAAGTGTGATCAAATTCTACTATGCAAGTGGATAGGGTAATTCCTTATAATAATCCTAACGGTCTTTCTATGTGTCTGTCTACCATGTGCAGCTTCATCCTAGTAGGTCTAAGGGTTGGTTTTCCCCAATGTTTCCATAGTGAAGTGGTCGCAATGGCTACTCCTACACCTATATCTAGAATGGCTTTGGTAGTGTGACCATTGTACGTAATGGGCAAATAAGCATTACCTTCCTCTCCTTCAATCGCATCGCCCACTTTATCTAGGGGTATCTCAGGCACCTTTCCTCGTGCACTTGGTCTAAAGGAAGTTGTGGCTATGTCTAGGAACTGTTTTGCTACATGTTTCCATACTTCAGGTTTGATCTTCAATAGCTCATCTAGAGTTAAATGGCATTGTACTTTGGTGTCCCTAATAGCTTCAGTATTTCTAGGGAGAACTGAGTTCTCTCCCCTTACTCGAATAGTGGGGGCTTTCACTTGAACTGAACAGTCTTACCGAGGGCCCCTAAAATGAGGTAAGTCTTGCAAAGAGTTAGATTCAAAATTAGTGTGCTCACTTGGCCAATCATCCACTTGATCTCCATAGATTGATGGGATATCTGCAAGGAACTGTTCTCCTGAGTCATCAATCTTGAGTATGGGTGGTCGAGATTCTTGTTCCTATCTCCATCTTTCTTCTTGAATCTCTTTCAAGATGGCATGTGAATCCATATACCTCATTTGATGATTTTCTAAATCTCACCTAACCTATTCCAATAGAGTGGTCTTCAAGGGTTCCGTTGGGCTAGTTTGTGTGCTAGAGCTGACTCTCACAGGGTTAGTTATGACTTGAAGTAGTTTTTCTAGGAGCCCTTGAAAATGTAGCTCAGGCCTAGCCATAATTTCCCAATTGAGGTATTGTGAGGCTTCAAACATTGCATGGGCTAATTCCACCATTTTCATGCATAGTTTGTTCCTCTCGATTTCTAAGTCAGCTTGATAGGCTTTGAACATCATATCAAAGTTTTTTGGGGTGGGGTCTACTAGTATTGATCCTGGTTTAGAGGTTATTATTCGTGGTTCAGCCTCTTGTGATGTCATTTCTAAGATTTTAGTTATGGTTTCCCTTAGGCTTTCCTCTAACTCACTGATCTTTTTACCCCATTTCCACTTGTTTCGCTCTCATGACTCTTTCCAGGTTCTAGTTTTCTTTCTTGTTGATTCTCCTACCTCATTGGCTTCAGTTATTTTTCTTGGGTTTTCTGGTTGTGTTTGCCTTTGTGCTTGGGCTCTAGTAACTGCTTGTATGGGAATGTACTGAGGTATGGAACCTTCAAAATGCTGCACTATGCCTATCACGTTGATGGGCATCACTTTTGTAGAAGTTTTCACAGGGTTCTTGGGGCAATCTCTTATGAAGTGATCCTTTCCACATTCAAGGCAAAAGCCTTGAATATTGAAGTATTGCGACTTCACAGCAACTGTTGCATGTGGACAATCTCGTATGAAGTGGTCTCCTTGGCACTTATGACATGGTCCTTTGGGTGCTTGTGGCCTTAGTTGTCTAGCCTGTGGTTTTGGGTTGGGGTTTGTGTACATGACCAGAGCATAATCTGGTTCCCAGTTTGGCTCATACACAAGGTTCTCATAGTGAGGGTCTAAGTTTTTTGATGACTCCGTGTAATATGCTGGTGGGCTATCCACATGAGTGGAGTCAAAACTGTTTGCATTAGGGTCATTTTTTTTTATTAAAGGGATCGTAGGTACTAATGCCATGTTGGAATTCTCCTCTAGTGTAGCATACTTTACCGAAACTACATTAGGAGGGGGTGGAGGTTGTTGTCCTAGGACAGGTTGCGGTCTTGGCTGTGCTTGATATGAAGTTTGATATTGAGGGGGGGTTTGATAATATTGTTGTGGCTGGTATTGCCTTTGGTATCTACCTGGCTGATATTGCTGAGGATAGTTTTGCCTAACCACTTGTTTGTTATATGGACAATCCTGAGCTATGTGATTTGTGTACCTTCACTCTATAGTACAATACACTCCGTTGGAGTTCCCTATGGGTTGAAATGCATGTGGACACATGTTCACCATATGGTTGCCTCCACAAGTATAACACCTTCGAGGGGGGCTAATTTTATGTCTGGTTTACTAGACACTCCCAATCCTTTGGCCACTTGTTCCACTAAGTCTTCTATGGAGTTGGAATGCATGGATGAAGTTTTTGTGGTGCTATCCGAGTCTTTGTGAACCTTAGGAAGTTCTAGCTCATCGCCTAAGTTATCTTCTATGTATACACAGATCCGTAAACATTGATCCAAGGTTCTTGGCTGCTTCAAGAAGACATATGATCTCAACTTAGCACTTGGAAGGCCGTCTATGAACAAAGCTATCAATTTAGCTTGAGTGGGAACTTCCAATGGGGGACATCTTTCTATGTACTGTCTAAATCTTCAACCAACCATCCTCACTATCTCTTGAGGGGTTTGTTTGAATGTGTGTATCAAAGAAGATGTGTTGTGTCTGATTCCACTCTTGGAAAATTCCGTAATAAAGGACTCCATCATGTGGTGGATGTCTCTAAGTTGATGTTGCTGCAGTGGCCGGAACCAATCCAATGCATCACCCTTTAGAGTGAGTCCAAAGGCATTAAATTGTGTAAACATGTCTTCAATTTGTTTGGCCTGTAGCACCTCCTTGAATTCTATGACGTGCTCATCAGGATCTCCCGAATTGTTAAAACAATTCTTCATAGCCTTCACTAGTTGACTAGGCCTCAAGGTTCTAGGGTGGTCTCTTGGTCTAGGTAGGGGAAATCCGTCCCCACCCCTATGTGCCCTACGATCCCTGAGAGGTTCTCGTTCAATCCTTCCACTTTCGATAGGGGCCCTCTCCCTTCCTCCACGATGGATAAAACTACTCTTTGCTCCTTCCTTGTTCTTCTCTCTATGTCCTTTAGATATGCCTTCACCCAAACTATCCTTAGGTGCTTGTGATTTTGCTAGAGGAAAAACTAATTCTCCTCTCCATGTATACGCATGTCGTCCATGTTATGTGACCTTATACATTTGTTCTGAGATGTCATCTAGGTATACTACCTTTCCTAGAATCTTTGGGTCTTTTAATTCATAAATCATGTTTGATCCTGCCGCAGTAGGATGCTTTGGCCTATATCTTCAAAAGGCTTCATCATTCTCCTTATTCTAGAACAATTCTATACTCCTATTGTCTTGGGGCATCCACCTAGGAGTTATTACCCTTGTCAGTACATATTTTCCTATCAATGTTCTGGGTTCCTCAATCTGTTTACTATGTCCTTCCGCATTTATGTCTGCATTCTCTAGCATCTCTCCTAGGTCATTGGTCGAATTTGCCCTAATTGCGATGATATACATCGTTCCTTCCTTGTCGATGTAAACCTCATCTTCAAACTTAACGGCTGGATGTTCCAATCCCATAGGTTGATCAGGATTATGTAGCTGAATTGCTGACCTATGAAGGCCATCCTCATAAACTCGGGCACCCAATCTATTTGTGCAAATATACTCCAACTGAGTTTTGTAGGGTCCCTCCGTCTTTTTCTAGGTGGGCTACATTAAATGACACTCCTCGTCTACTCGTATTGAAAGACATATCTGAGTCACTCGTATCTGAGCTAACCTCGTATGGATAACTGCCTAGTTGTTGTGCCCACGATCATGTTGTAGTTCTCACGCTAGCCTCGAAAGATCGAACACTTTGTTTATCACTTTTTCCTAAGTATTTTCCAGACCTTAGGTTCATTAATCCTACTGTTTGATTTGCCCAAGAACTCAAGGTGTTTGCCCACTTCTTCCTTTGCTCTATGCCACACACAAGAGTTCACAATTAATGTCAAAAAATTTGACCCAAAAAAATCAAAAATTTGTGCAAAAAAACCCTAATTTTGTGTTTTGTCTCACAATCGCGATGGTCAGACACAATCGTGATGATCAATCACAGTCGTGATGGTGTGACACCCATGATGGTCAGAAGTCACGATGGTCAAGCCTTACGATGGTCAGTCACAATCGCAATTCTCAAGTCATGACGATCACTCAAGATCACGACTATCAAGCCATGACGGTCAACCCACAATGATGAGTCATAGTTGCAACTGTCAAGTCATGACCATCAAGCCCCACGATGATGAGTGAGGATCACGACAATCAAGCCCCACGATGATGAGTGAGGATCATGATGGTTAGCACACGATGGTCAAGGTCACAACGATCAGGCACAATCGTGATGATCAAGCCACGACGGCCAATCAGGATCATGATTGTCAAGCACCATCACAATGGTGAGTCACTGTCGTGATGGTGAGACATGATCGCGATGGTGTGAGCCAATCGCCACGACGATCAAGTTGCAATGGTCAGATGCGGTCTCGATGATGTGTCATAATCACGATGGTCAAAAAATCATGCAATTTCTCAAAAGCAATCCTAGACGTGTGCAAGCGCTTACCTAAGCTCCTCCTTCATGCACAAAGTTTGCTCAAATTCTTACCTTTCTTGACAATCACGATGGTCAGCTTCAATGAAAATTTTCTGAGAAAAAATGGAGTTTTTACCTGTGTTTCTAGCAAATCCATGGTGTCTAGAGGCTACCCTGCAAGATTAGTGCACCAGAAAACATGAACATACACCTGCAAAAGCTCTTTCTCACTCTTGCACACACACAAATGAGGGAAAGAGAAGAGAAAGGGGGAATATGACTGATTTTTGTGATTTTTTGGAGTTTGAGATAATGAGGGGGAATGATACTAGAAGAATAGAGGAGTAAAAGTGTATAAAAACTAACTACAAACAACAAAACAACAAAAAAAAATTACCTCCCAACGATTTTCTCCAATACACTTACTATCACGTGCTCAACCTAGAGCTCGTCCCCAACAACGGTGCCAAATTTGGTGTCACTCTAGCACAATGGAAAGCACCAACGTGAGGAGCTTCACCTCGTAATTGTCAATCCGTAGAGAGGTTAGGCCGATATGAAGATCAAGAGCGAATGATGTGTATGAAGAAGATGGTGAGAAATGCAAGTGCATACACACATGCATACACACACTAGGAAAGTCGCGATGGAGATCAATGGAAGGCAAGAAAAGGACTCATAATCATATTCATCATCATCTAGGTACAATAGCTCTTTTAGCTCTAGCTCATAGGTTCAATCATAAACTAACAACAACCTCAAAATGAGCTCTCTAGCTCTATTTATAGTTTTTGCCTAGTTTTGATCAATTTCACATCTATTGATCAACATAGTTAAAAAATAGGTTCTATCTTTAATTTGAACTATCTAACGGCTTCCAAAAATTACAAAAATTGGTGTGAGCTTTCTACTTAGACTCCTCAAGCTCGAGGACTCCTCGACTTGCAAAAAATGGAGTCGCATTTGCGATAATTAGATGTATATACATATAATACATTGGTTTAGTGATAAAAATCATTATTCATGATGAAATCTTCTAAGTAACTTTAAGTGCTTCCTCTTCTTCTATGACGAGAACCAGTACTCGAACCTTTGCCTTGAACAAAAGTGATGCCCAAAATAGTGATTCAAATGCAAGTGAAGAAGAGTATGAAGAGGTGATTACATCAGAGGTAAAGTTGAACCAGTTGAAGAGGCAATATTCAAAAGGAAATGAAAGGAGGTCTTTGAGAGCAAGGTATCCAATTCAAAGGCTAAGCTATGACAGTTTTATTGCAAACAATTTTGCATATATGACAGAGATTGTCAAAGACAAAGAGATGGATGCATGTACAAAAAAAGAATGGCAGCAAGCTATGCAAGAAGAGATAAAAGCTCTTAAGGATAATCACACATGGGAGCTCGTTCCAAAGGTTGAAGGTATGAAGATTGTTCCAAATAAATGGGTGTTTAAAATAAAGAGAAATGCTAATGGTTCTCTAGCTAAACATAAAGCTAGACTAGTAGCCAAAGGATTCAAGCAGACTCACGGTGTCGACCATGAAGAGAATTTCAGCCCGGTTGCAAAGATGGGAAAAATTAGAACCTTGATTGCAGTGAGTGCAGCAAGGAGATGGCCATTGTACCAACTTGACATAAAAAACGCTTTTCTCAATGGTGAACTTCAAGAAGAGGTATACATGAGTCAACCGATTGGATTTGAAGATAAAAGCATCCAGATTTCGTTTGCAGATTGAAGAAAGCCTTGTATGGACTAAAGCAAGAACCACATGCTTGGAACCAAAGATTAGTTGAGTACCTCATAAGGTGTGGGTATAGTCCAAGTAGTGCAGATCCTTCTCTCTACATGAAGAAAGAAGATGGCAAGCAGGTATACATCTGCATATATGTTGATGATCTCATCATAATAGGAAGTGATGTTGCACGAATACAAGAGACAAAAAGAAAACTTGGTAAGGAGTTTAAAATTCCAGATCTTGGTGAGCTGAAATATTTTTTAAGCATTGAGGTAGTCTATGGAAAGATGGCATCTACTTGATGCAAAGAAAGTACCTGTTGGATGTTCTTTTCAAACTTAGAATGAGTGAATGCAAAACACTCACTCAACCTATGGACACAAATGTGAAACTATGCTCAAATGATGAAGAGAAGTTACATGATGTAACTACATGCAGGAGTACTATTGGTTCATTGATCTATGCTATGATCACAAGACCAGATTTGTGTTATATTTTTGGAGTTCTTTCTCAATTTATGCAAATTCCAACAAGTGAACATTTAAATTCAACCAAACGAGTGCTAAGATATGTGAAGTACATAGTCAATCATGCCTTGTTTTATAGATATAATGAAGAATTGTAGGTGAAGGGCTTTAGTGATGCTGATTGGGCTGGTTCAAAGGAAGACAGAAGATCCACTTCAGGTTATGTATTCATGATAGGCAGCAAACCTATCACATGGAGCTCGAAGAAGCAACCTCATCTACAAAAGCTGAATATAGAGGATTAGCCTTTGCAACTTGTGAAGCTATGTGGATTAAGAAGTGGCTGATCTTGATGAGGTAGAGACCATTCCAATTTATGGTGACAACGTGTCAAGCATTCACTTAACAAACAATCCAATGTTTCATGCATGAAGTAAGCACATAGAAGTGCATTATCATTATGTTCGAGAAAAATTTTTGAGCAAGGATGTGGATATAAACTTCATTAGAACTAATGGCGAGGTTGAAGAAATGTTTACAAAGTCCGTGGATGCTTCTAAGCTAAAGAGGTTCAAAGATGAAATCAACTTGTAGGATATGGCTGAAGGTGCAAGCTCACATGTGAACTTGAGGGGGAGTGTTAAAAATAAAGAAGCAAGGTTGTATATATTTTGCAAAAAGAATTTTCTTTAAATAGAAGGAAAATACAAAAATGAAAAATTGAAGCATTTACTTAAGCAAGTAGTGGAGGCCAAAAGAGAATCAAATCCAAAAACTGAACCAGAAGAGAAGAGTGGGTGCTCAAAGTAGTGAAGGAGTTATGGAGAAGAGCTCTCAAACTCATCATGAGAGCTCGGCTACAAAAGAGGTAAGCGAGGACACTCAAAAACAGAGGAAGAACACACAAATGTCCCCTTTTATGTAGTTCATTTGGTTTCAGTCATTTCATTTTCTTCAGTCTCATAGACTATCTCTAGCCACATACCATTTTCTGGGTGGCCTTATTGGAAGAGTCATATCTCTCAATGTATGTATCCATTTTTAGATTTTAAATATTTGTTGGAAATCTTATCTCATTTAATTTTGTGTCTAAAATAGTTTTGCGAGGTGCACCATGCTCTATGAGTTATTGGGTTTTTAGCAAAGTCTAATTTTCAGCCTAATTGATTAGACATGCAACCCGTTTTGAGGCAAAGAATTGCCAAACCAAAGCTACTCCAAATTGCATGTTTGATAGCTCATTTGAAAGCTACTAGCGTCTAGTTTGAGTGACCAAAGTATCAAGTTCATTGTGTTTTTCACTTGATACCAGTTTTCATTTTAATGTTCAGCTATAGGTGAAGGTCTTGATCGTGAGAAAGTCTTCTACACTTTGCACTGCACATAGGAGAGGAATTCTCCAACAATCTCTAGTTAAGATAAGGTTTGATCTTTGTAGTTGAAGAGTGCAATGTTTCTTGTATCTTCAACTTCAAATGTAAAGAGTCTACCAGATTTCTCACCTTTTGCAATCCTCTTGAAGCCTTGTTGAGGGTCTTCCACATATGATCCATGCCTTGTGACTCTGACCTATAAGCCTTTCTCAACAATCTGCCCAACACTGATTAGGTTTCTAGTTATGGTTGGAACATATAAACCTTACTTAAGAGGTTCATGTTACCATCAAAAGCCTTGACATTTCCAATTTTCTTAACAAAATGTATAATATCATCACCTTTCTACACTTCATGCTTCCCTTTAGGTTCTTCAGGATTAGATAGCAATGCTACATTTCTAGCCACATGATTGGAACAACCAGAATCAATATAGAAAAGATGCTCATCATCTTTACCTTGCTTGGATGTCATGTTTATGATCAGTAATGAATCCTCTAAGTCTTCTGTGTAGTTTTTATAATCTCTTCTACCTCTGAAGCCTCCTTGGTAGTTGTTGTTGTAGCCTTGATTGTAGTTGTGATGATAATTGCTTTCTCCATTGTTGAACCTACCTCTGATTGTCCATAGCTTCCTCTATGAAAGCCTCTTCATCTCTGATTCCTTGTGTTCTTGAAACATTCTTCTGTGGTGTGATTGGTTAAGCCACAGGTATTGCAAGGTGAAGTGTTGTAGGATCTCCCCTTGCCTTGCTTTCCTCCTCTACCCTTTCCTCTAGTACCTCTTCCTCTACCTTTGAAGTTCACTTCCAAGGTACTAGCATTTTCTTCATTCTTTTTGCTTTTACCTTTATTCTTACTTTTATTTCTATCTGTGTAAAGGGCAAAAGATTGATTACCTCTAGAGTTGTCTCCCTTCTTGTTGAGCTTTGTCTCATGGGTGAGGAGTTGCACCATCTATGTGTTGAGGTCAAGTATCTGCATATCCATATAAAGGTCCATTGTTGTGGTGATGGACTCCCACTTATCATGCGTTTTGATGCCATTTACGATCTGCTTTACTATCTGCTCCTCTTCTATCTCTTCTCCAATGCTTGCAAGCTGGTCAGCCACATCCTTCATCTTGGTTACATAGTCGCTAGACTTTGCTTTGGTTGCTTTTTCAAGGTTGTAAACTCCATCCATAGCTGGTTCTTCCTAGCCCTTATATTTGATGAGAAGTATGAAGAAAGTACTTCCCAAGTCGCTTGGGAGGTTTTGCAATTGCTAATGTGAGGTAATAAGAAAATAGATATTGAGTTAAGTATATAAGACCTGGCAAGGGCATCCTTTGCACACCATGTAGTTAGCCTTTCTTGATCTTCCCTTGTAGGTTGATGTTTGCTCATGAATGTTGGCATTTCTTCATCTCCTGAGATATATCCATATAAGCTTCTTCCTTGGAGGTAGGCTTGCATCCTTAGGGACCATGCTGAATAGTTGCTCCTGTCCAATTTGTCAATGAATGATGGAAATCCATCTCCCATCTTGCTTTGATCTTGCTCTGATACCACTGTTGAAATTTGAACCAAGATCATAGACTTGCTATTTTAGTCTCTACACATGTTTAGTAGAATGAATAGTGCTCCCAACCTATTGAAAGTTAGCCAAATTCCATTTGGTGGTATTTAATTAACTTAGATAGCTACCAATCATAAGTCATTTCAATAAAAAAAATGAAATACACATTGAGAAGGATGGTTAGCAAGTAAGAGGACTTGCCCGACATTTTTGGGGTGCTTCAGTCTACAGACTAGAGAGTAAAGATATGAAGATATCTCACGATTGGAAAAATCAGTAATAATGAAACTTTGTAGCAATGAAGTAGAAAGTATGAAGATTTTATAAAACTTTAAATCACATCAAATGATCAACCATGCACTGAGAACAAGATCTAAGAAATTACTATTCTGAGATGATCATAACAGAGAAGTGAAGTAGAGATATGATCAATGTGTATGTATTAAATCACATAATAATACAATGACATTGGCAATGTTCAATCGCACTATGTGAGGGTAGTGATGAAGCTATGGATTGAGCTCACTAAGCACAAAGAATCCCTCTCAAATGATCTCATAATCAAGCTCATACACACGAACCTTTTTCATCCTCCTTTATAATTGAAGTTGGAGCCAAGCTTTGAATTCAAGTTCAAATTCTTTGTACATGAAAGTAAAGGCTGAATAGCATCTTCCACAAAAACAACATCACAACTAACCAAAGTGTGTTTAGTCTGTGGATGATACAGACGATTGCCTTTGCTTTCAAAACTATACCCAACAAAAATACATCTTACTATTTTATCATCCAATTTCCTATGATGTTGTTCAGGAACTAATGCATATGCTAGACAACCAAAAACACACAGATGAGCAACAGATGGATTACGACCATGCCAAGCCTCATATGGAGTGATAGACTATAGTGCTTTAGTGGGACACATGTTAAGTACATATGTTGCACACATGACAGCCTCAAGCCATAAACTATGTGGTAAAGCTTGACTCTTGACCATACACCTCACCATCTCCATGAGTGAACTATTCTTCCATTCAACAATTCCATTCTATTGAGGTGTATACGGCACTGTACACTGATGTTTTATCCCATGTTCAGCCAGAAATGCATTAAAGTCAAAAGACATATATTCCCCCCCTCGATCAGAATGGAGGATGCCCATTTTACATGCTGACATATTTTTAGCCAAAAGAACAAACTATTTAAAGCACATGAACACTTTGGAATTTTCTTTCAGTGGATATACCCATGCATGCTTGGAAAAATCATCAATGAAATTCACAAAGTAAAGATAGTTTCCAAAAGAGGGTGTTTGCATAGGACCACAAACATCATTATGAACAAGCTGCAAGTTCTGAGTAGCTCGAACTGAACCATCTTTTGGAAAGGAGGAACACTACATTTTTCCTAAAATATAGTCTTCACATACATGTTTTTCGGGTGTGTCAAGTTTGGGCAAAGAGGGCACCATTCAAATTTCTATAGGCATAGCAAGCTAGCAAAATTCAAATGACTGAAGCGTGCATGCCAAAGCTTTGTGGTGTAGCTCAAGCGTAAGCACCACCTCCTTTACTTGTCAATCCGTGGAGACATGAGGACCGGTATGAAGACCACGAGCAAGTGAAGGCACAAGTGTCTGAGTGAAAGCACACAAACATGCATACACATACACACACACGTGCACAAGGTAAGATCAAAGAGAGGAACAATGGAAAGCTTCGATTTCCAAAAGAGTTCTCTTACAAAGCTCTATTCTCTAACAAGCTAACCGCAAAAATGAGCTCTCTAGCTCTTTTTATAGTTTTTTGACTAGTTTTGGCCCTGTCCAGACCTAGTGTCCGGCCTAGTTAAAAATTAGGTTCTAGGGCTTATTTGAGGGCTCAAACGAAGTCTAAAAATTATGAAAATTGGTAGGATGATACTTCTAATACTCCTCAAGCTTGAGGACTCCTGGGCTTGAACAAAATGAAGTTAGAAAATAGAAAATGGTATTTACAATGGTTTTTAGTGATGGAAGTCACTATTTTTGTAGGGGATTCTTCTGAAAATTTGACATGTACTTCTTGGAGCTCCCTACTTGCTCCTTCTTCTTGTGTGTGTCCACCTTTCTGATGTGCTTCCATGCTTGTGCTTGACCTTGAGTTCCAACACTCCCCCCTTCTCGAGTCTATCGTCCCTGACAGACCCTTGTTATAGTGGTTGTTCCAAGTAGTGCTTTAAGAGGGAGTGTCCCTTCTGTATGAACAAAAGTCATCTGGCTTCTAGATGTGGCAGGGTTGGTTGTCTGGTTCTTCATCTGTCACTGCAAGCCTTTGCAAGTTGTAGTCC
Organism: Ceratopteris richardii; assembly: GCA_020310875.1. Taxonomy (NCBI): domain Eukaryota; kingdom Viridiplantae; phylum Streptophyta; class Polypodiopsida; order Polypodiales; family Pteridaceae; genus Ceratopteris; species Ceratopteris richardii. The sequence goes on from CM035434.1 coordinate 52,904,516, forward strand.
CTTGGTATGTGCTTCTTCCTTGGATTCCAGCATGACTGTGTCGTTGTGAGTCTTCGTTGATGTCCTCTAGATTTTCCGAAGTTGATGTTCATAGTAGTCATTCCAAGTACTCATAACCCATATTGAGTGATGGGTAAGTGTGTTCGTGCATGGGTTGAGGAAAATATGTGCCTTGTGCACGACCTTGTAATGTAGCCCTATGCATGCTTACTAGGAAAAAGCATTGGAAGAAGCATGGTGCAAAAATTGGCGGTCTTGAGCTAAGTGCTCAAGGGTATGCCAATGAAGAGGTTTCATAATCTATCATGGTTATGTTGTTTCCAAAGTAAAGATACTTACCATGGTGAAGGGTCGATTGATGTTTATCTCTTCGTGTTTTACATCCGGCATTTGTGATGGAACATTGTCGATGAATGTCTGTGTTGATGGTCCACTGATGAAATATTTTGAGTGTCTGGTCCTGTCTCCTCTCTTCAAAGCAACATTTTCCAAATACTGAGAATTGAATTTCTTTATATTCCTTGACAAACAACATTGGGTAACTACTCCAAGCTTAGTTTCACATATTCTCTTTAGTTCACCATAAGCAGGAGTCTTCTCACCCAATATACAGACAAGAATTTTCAAGGTACCAAACTACCCCTTGCAGATATCTCCTTAGATGCTCTCATACATACGGTAGTTAAGCATCACTCAAGTTGAGGACCTTCAAGCACTTCCCTCCTACTAAGGTAAGGGGAAACAATAGTTGTGGATGCCATGTGCATGCCAAGTGCTTGACATCTACCAGATAAGGCAGCAATGATATCATCTGCTAGCCGAGACACATTTCTATCCAAATTGATAAATGCCCAGTAATTAATGGTTCCACCTTCAACTAAGCATGACTCATTCATGTTCCATGAGCCAAACCTCCACTGGAACAAGTTCTTTCTCTCACGTTTTTTCTTTTTTTTTTTTTTTTGGAACAATGCCACAAAATAAGAAGACAAAGGTTAGTATCAAAAAATGGTTTACATGTGCCAATGTGCTCTTGTGCATGGGACTCTCAATAGTGTCTATGCACGGCCATGTAATGTGGCCCTATATTAATGCATACTTTGGAAATGCATGAGCTGAATGGTGCAAAAGACAGGGTTGTGCAAGGAGCACATGGTTGTCGCTCATCGAGGCTTTCGATGTTATTGTGGATGTTGATGCCATCTGTCGTGGAGGTATCCATTGGATCTTGAGATGACTACTGATCCATCCTCATTATGGGGATCCATTTAAGAACGATCTGCGATTGTGTAGTGAGCACCTTTGGCCTATTCATCCTTGGCTGGTTTCTTGACTGTTGTATCTCTTGTGGTTGGCGCTTTGGTTTTGTAAGGGCCGCTGATGCTTTTGGCTTCCAAACCCATACCTTTGTGGCTTGTCGCCTGACTCGCGTTGAAGAGGTTAGTTGGTCTACTTTTGTTCTTGGTGTTTGGTTTTGACCTTTTCCTCGCCTTGGCTTCTTTGTTGAGACTTTTTGCGTATGGGAGAGCATATGTTGTTGCGGACATAAGAGCTTCCTGGGTACCCACATGTGTAATCGCCTTTGTTGAGCTGCAAGTAATTTCTTAGGCACCCAAATTTGTCGGATACCTTGTGGTTGAGCTTGTCTGAGCTTCTTCCTTTGTCTTCTAGCCTGGTTGGCTTGCCTGGATGGGGTTTGTGGGGGCAAGGCTGGTGGTTGCTCTCCTTTGAGTACCTAGATCTGCTTCATGCCCGGAACTACTTCCTTGTTGAATGGTGTCTTTCTATTTGCTATAGCAGTTGTCCTGAATTGTTGTGCTTGCTTCTTAGGTTGATCTATTGTGGATGCTTTACTCTTCAAAAAAGAAGGAGGGTTTCCTTTCCTTTGCGACTGTCCTTCCATGATTGAGTCCTTCTGGATCATAGAGCTTTTGACACATACAACATCTTGCTCATGAAGATTAGTCTTAGAGGAACTAAGAGAGTGTGTGGTGCCATGATCTGGGAGCATGCAGTTCTCTAATTCTAATGTAATGCATTGTTCATGTACCCAAACTTGAAGAAGTTGACTTCTAAGGTTCAGGTTGACTGCATGGCCATAAATCCAATCTTGACCCAAGACAAGTGGTTCCGTAAGGTCCTCATCTTGACACACTAGCATTTTGACTCTCATTGGAACATCTTGAAGGTAGATGGGAAGTTCCACCTCACCCAAACAAGGGGTTTCCACACCTCCCACTCTTATGAGATAGGCTTCTATGGGATTGATGTTCAACTGCAAGTCTTGGCAGTATGAGAGGCTAATGACACTAGTTGCTTCACCTGAGTCAATCAATGCTCTCACAGTCCTTACATTCTCTTTGTGTCCTACCTTTAAGGTCACAAAGGGATGTCGATCGACTATGTGAGGACCAATTATGCCTGATTTTTGGCACATGTCCATGTGATATTTTGGGGCTTTTGTGTTAACATCTAGGCCTAGTCTCCTTAACGTATTTCGCCTTATGTGCTCTCTAGCCTCTGCTTGTGCTTCTTCTCTGACCACTATGTGAAGTTTCTAGGACTTTCAAATAGTCTGATTCATGAACGCATAGTCTTAAGTAACCATCTTTGCCTCTTCGGTATAGGTTGTCTCCTACTATGACATAGTCTTGAGCCTCTTGCTTCATGCTTCGTCTTCTTGCTAGACTAGCCTCTTTGGGTAATGTTCTCGATCGCATAAATTCTACCAATGGAGCACTCCAATCTGGAATTAACGACACTTGATAAAGGGTGGCATGCTCCACTGGGGGTTTTTCCTGGCACACTTGACAATTCTTTACCCACTCATGTACTTCTTTATCCATGCTAGGCCAATACACTCCTAAACGTTTCAAATTCTGCAATGTTCATTGTTTTGAATAGTGATTTCCTAGAAATCCTTAATGGGCTTGTTGCAACCAACTGCTATGTTTTTCATCCTCAACACAACAAGCTAGTACATCTTCTGTATCTTGTTTGTACATGCTTCCAGCCAATATGTGATATTTTTGTGATTTTACAATTTCTTCTTGTGATGTTTTCACATTCTGATTTGCGGGTCCGAAGGTTAGGACAGGTACCAACTTATTTGCCCATTTAGGAACAACTTCTAAATTGAACAGATAAGCATTGGGTAGTTCATCAGACACTCCTTGCGGTGACTCTCCTGAAGTGATGCGAGAAAGATGGTCTGCCCTGAGGTGGGTTCTACCTTTCCTAACAACAACTTCAAAGTCATATTCCATTAGTAAGAGGAACCATCTTACTAAGCGTCCGATATTGCAAGGTTTATTAACCAAATATAACAAATCTTGAGGATCAATGAAAAAATTGAACTTGTTGGCCAATAAATAGTGTCTAAACGTCTTCACAGCATATACATTGCCTAAGCCCTCTCGCTCAGTGGTGGTATAGTTTCGTTCAGCTGTAGTTAGCTGTCTGCTAGCATATGCTATGGGTAAATCTAAATTTCCTTCCCCCGTGGGCTGTGCTAGCACACATCCTATGGCATGATTGGAGGCATCCACATGGACATGGAATGTCTTATTCCAATCAGGAGTGGTCAATATTGGTGTTGTGCACAAACATTTCTTCAACTCATTGAAGGAATTTTCGCATTTGTCATTCCACTCAAAATTTGTCAACAAACCATAAAGAGGTTTAGCTATGATCGCATACATGTGGATAAATCTATGATAATATCCACAATGTCCCATAAAGGCTTGTACCTCTTTAACATTCCTTGGCCTTTGCAACTCTGCTATGGCTCTTACTTTGTCTTCATCTGTTGAGATTCCGTTCTTAGAAAAAATATGACCTAAGATCTTACCTTGTCGAACCATGAAAACACACTTCTCTGGGTTCAGACACACTTGATATTCTCTACACTTGTTGAAGATTTGTCTGAGCTCAGGGATGTGGTATCTTCTTTCTTGGGAATGAGCACATAAATCATCCACATATACTTCTAAGCTCTTTTGCAAGAACTCTTTGAAGACATGACACATGAGCCTTTGGAATGTTGCTGGTGCATTTGTGAGCCCAAATGGCATCACACGAAATGCAAAGATTCCCCACTCTGTGGCAAAAGCCATTTTCTGTTGATCTTCTGGGGCAATGGCTACTTGGTTGTAACGTGAAAATCCATCAAAGAAGCTATAAACTTCCTTGCTTGCGACACGCTCCAATAAATGTTCGGTGATTGGAAGCGGATAGCTATCTCTGATTGTAGCGGCATTAACTTTTTTAAGGTTAATACACACTCGCAACTTTCCATTCTTCTTGGGCACCACTACAATGGGGGACACCCATTCAGTATGCTCAATCTCATAAAAAAATCCAGCTTCAATCAACCTGTCGATTTCTTCTTTTATTTTAGCTGCATAAGTGTCATTATAGGTGTAGGGCTTCTGTTTGGTTGGCTTGGCATCGGCAGTCATGGGGATAGTATGAGAGCATATTCTCGGATCTACCCCCTTCAAGTCTCTATAGTGCCACTCAAACACATCCCTGTATTCCCTTAATAGAGCTACGAGCTCCATTTCTTCTCTTGCACTTAGGTCATCTCCTATATACGTGCATCTCTCTTCGTTCTCTTCAATGGTCACTACAATCTTCTTGGTCTTTTCTTTATTATCATATGATTCTCCGATGATGGCCTCTCTCTTAGGCATTCGTACCAAAATTTTTCAGTCTTCCACTTCATATTTCTTGAAGTTTTCTGGTACTTCAAACAATGATTCCTCCTCTTCTTGTTTCACAGCTTTTCTTTTCTTTTTCTTTTGACCTCCTTCACTTTCATCCTTTGAATTTACAGTTTTAATGCTTGTGAGAGGTTCTTCTTCTTTTTTATTAAATACTCTGACATCTTCTAGATAGTGCTTCTCTGAATTAAAGCAACTATTCATCACAATGGACTCTGGATCATCATCGTTCTCTTCTTCTTCTATGAAGTCACTAGGGTCACGTTCTTTTAGCAAGGGTTGACACATGAACACTGAAATATCATAACCCTCCTCATCACAATGAGGTGTCCACTGTTCTTCATTGACAGCAATGTCCATGGTGGCTAAGATTTCTGCCCAACCGTGAGGCTCAAATTCCTCATTTGGAAAGATCATTGGTGTATAAGCTGGGTCTTTAATTGGTCTGTCTTCTTGAGAAGTTCCTTCTTCTCTTGCCTTAAGACGTTTTTCCTCTTCCTCAACAACCTTGCACATCCACAAATGAGTATCTTCATGCAACCAGGATGGATAAGGTGAACTTCCAGAATGCACAGAGATAGAATCTTCTTTTGCTTTGTGGATAGGATATTCCACTGTAGGGGTGGTACATCTCTGAAGGTGTAATGCTTCAAATTGACCTTGGTGGTGACCCCTAAGTGCTGTAAGTACAAGGAGTTGGTTCCCCAATCCTGTACTATTTGCAATTGTCGTAGGAAGGGTCTTCTTAGGATCATTGCATAGACATTATTTTTTTCAAAGTCACATATAGCAAAAGTGTGTTCAAACTCTACACCACAAGTGGTTAGAGTTATTCCTTCTAGCAATCCTAGAGGTCTTTCAAAATGACCATCAGCCATTTGAAGCTTCATTCTAGTTGGTCTTAATGTGGGTTTGCCCCATTGCTTCCACAAGGAGGTGGTTGCAATAGCAACATCAACACCTGAATCTATGATTGCTTTGGTTGTGTAACCTTGGTAGGTGATTGGAAGATAAATATTACCTTCTTCACCCTCACACATGTCTCCTATTTTGTCTAGAGGTATCTCTGGTACTTTCTGGTTAGAGCCTCCTTTTGGCATATTGGAATCCAGTTCTGGGACATGATCCTTCACATGATTCCATAGCTCAGGTTTTGCTTTGAGCAGCTCTTCTACAGTGAGATGACACTGAACCTTAGTGTTCTTCACGACATTAGTGTTCCTTGGAACCACTAAGTCTTCATTTCTTACCTATATTGTGGGAGCTCTGATATGAAGAGACTCAGATTCCCATGGGCCTAGAAATTGAGGCAGTTCTTCTAAGGTATTAGATTCAAAATCTAACCTTATGTCTTTTTGTTGCTCTACTTGATCTCCGTAAATAGATGGAATGTCTTGGGGAAATTGATCATGAAGATCATCAATTTCAGGAATAGGAGGAGGATTACCCTTCTCCTTGGCCCATTTCTCTTCTTGTATTTCCCGCAAGAACTCTTGGGACTACTCTTGAATTGAGAGAGGTGTTACAACATTCGTGGAATTAGGAACATAAGCTTTCATTGGTGGAGAGCTTTCTCTCTCAACAACTGGTTGAGCTTGTGGATGTTAAGAAACCTGTGGCTTGTTTACCAACTGCTCTAATCTTTCTAGTAAGCCTTGTAAATGCAAATCCGGTTTGACAGAGTTTGTCTGATTGAACTTTTGACTAGTCTCGAGCATAGCGTGAGCTAGTTCTACCATTTTCATGCACATTTTTGTCCGTTCAATCTCTAAATCTGCTCTAGGGTAACTCTTGTCTAGGTTTACAGTTGTTGGCCCTTCTTGAAGTCGAGCCTAGTAGGCCTTGAACATCATGTCCAATCCTTCTGGGGTTGGATCTGCAAGAATAGACCCTGGTTGCGGTCTATTTACAATGGGTGGTGGGGTGGGATGAGGTGGTGTGGACAGAGTTTCGTCATGCAAGGGACTTTGAGATGCAATGTCTTCTATCTTTGTTTTCGCTTCTTTCAGGCTTCTTCTAGTTTTGATAACTTTTTATTCCACTTGTGATTGGCCTTCTCTCTGGTATCTTTCCATGTTCTTGTTTTCCTCTTACTAGGCTCTCCTGATTCACTCGACTCCGATGGTTCTGCTGGTTTATCTTGTTTTAATGCTTGTGCCCTAGTAACTACCTATACAAGAGCCACATTACTACTACTTCACTTGAATCCACCACTAAGACTACCACATTAATGGGTGTAACCTTGGATGCACTAGAGGGGTTTCTTGGACAATCTCTAGGGAGATGGTCTTTGCCACACTCAGGACAAAAAGCTTGTATTGTGATAGCCTGTCCTTGACTTGGAGATGGTGGGTGGGGACAATCACGAATGAAATGGTCACCCTGACATCTGAAACAAGGTCCTCTAGGGGCTTGTGGTCTTACTTGTCTTGCTTGGGGCCTAGAGTTAGGATTCATATACATGACATTGGAGTATTCGGGTTCCCAATTTTGTTCCATAGGTGGTGCCTCGTATTGATATGGATAAGTCTCACTATGCTCAGGTGACTCTGTGTAATAAGCTTGTGGACTATCTTCATAGGAGTAGTCAGAACTCTGAGCATGATGGTCATTCTCTGAGACCCATGGGGTTAGTGGCACAAATGCTCTATTAAGGTTCTCTTCTTCCACTGCATACTTAACTGGAATTACATTGGCAGGCACTGGTGGTTGGTTTCCTAGGACTGGTTGTGGCCTATATGGTGCCTGATATTGTTGTTGTGGCCTATAATATGGCTGTTGGTATTGGTTCTGATATCTACCTTGTTGGTAAGGTTGCTGATAATTCTGTCTAACATCCTGTCTATTGTATGGGCAATCTTGAACCGTGTGGTTCGTGTATTTTCTCTTAATAGTGCAATATGGAGCATTCCTTTCTCTCATGTTCTGGTTGTGCAATGGGCATACATTAGCCATGTGGTCGCCTCCGCAAGTATAACATTGATTCAATGAGGTGACTCTTGGTATTTGTCTATTTTGAACTCCGAGCTTCTTGGTAACTTGCTCTACTATCTCATCCAACTCATTGGAGACTCTGGAGGTATGACTAGTAGAACTGTCAGAGTCTTTATAGAGTTTGGATAGTCCTAACTTCTCACCCAAGTTGTTTTTTATGTCAATGCAGGTCCGCACACACTCTTCTATGCTTCTAGGCTCTTTCAAGTACACATATGATCTTAACTTTGTGCTTAGTAAGCCATCTAAAAACAAAGCCACTTGTTTGGTTGGTGTAGGTAACTCTGGAGCAGGGCATCTTTCTAGGTACTATCTGAACCTTCTACCTGCTAGTCGCACTGTTTCTTGTGGTGTCTGCTTGAAGTTGTGGATCAAAGATGATGTGTTATGCCGGATACCACTCTTGGAAAATTCTACAATGAATTCTTCTAGCGGTTGACTTATATTGTGATAGTTGCAACTACTCAATGGTTGAAACCAAGCTACGACAGTGCCCTTAAGAGTCAAACCAAATGCCTTGTACTGGGTGAACAAATCCTCAACCTGTTCAGCTCTTAACACTTGTTTGAACTCGGCCACATGATCATAAGGATCTCCTGTCCCGTCAAAATAATTCTTCATTGCCTTGATCATTTGAGTGGGTCTAAGGGTTCTTGGGTGCTCTCGAGGTCTAGGCAATGGAGAATCTTGTTCATCTCTTTGTTGCCTATGTGCTTGATGTCTCTCTCTTTCAGGTCTTTCATTTTCAAATCCTGATCCATTTCTGCCCAGAGTGTGTGCAAAACTTACCTCAGGTCTCTCTCTTGTTCTTTCTCTCTAGGCTTCATGAGCTTGGGATGATCCTACTCCTCGGAGGCCATGGGAAACATTGGATCTTGGTGGAGGGAAAGATGTGTTATCCAGGTAGACAACTTTGCCTGGTATCTCTGGATCTTTGAACTCGTAGATGATGACTATGCCCAATTGGCTAGGTTGATCTGGCTTGAATTTCCAAAAGGCTTCCTCTGTTTCTCTATTCAAAAATAGTTCTATGATTTTGTTGTCTTGAGGGATCCAATCTGGAGTGATCGCTCTGGTCAAAACTGACTTACCTCTAGGAGTCTGGGGTCCTTGTCCTACATTTCCTTGTTCTAGGTCTCCTATCTCGTTCTTAGGAATGATATTTCCGAACTCATCGATCCTATCTGGTAGGTTGGTGACCACATACATGGTTCCTTCCTTATCAATGTATGAACCCTCTTCGAACTTGACTACTGGGTGTTCAAGTCCAAAGGGTTGATCTGGATTTTTGAGTTGGACCACTGATTGCCTTAGGCCATCCTCATAGATGCGAGCACCTAATCGGTTGGTCCGAATATATTCCAATTGTGTCTTATATGGACCTTCCGGTGTTTGTAGATAGGCAGTTCCTGAGCCACCTACAGGTTTCGCCATGCTAAAAGACATTTCTGAGTCACTTGTGTCAGAGCTTAGTATGTAAGGATAACCACTTATTTGTTGTGCCCAAGACTTAGCTGTATGGTTGACACTTCCCTCAGAAGATCTAATGCTTTGTCTATCCTTGCCTAGATGTCTACCAGATCTCAGGTTCATAAGCTTTGGTTAAGAGTCCAAAATTTCCCCTTGGTATGATTCAAAATCCTTTGGAGTCCTCTTGGGTTCCTGATCCCACCTAAGCGTCAACTTCAAATTGATCTATCTGAAAATCACCGCATTATTCTTATTTTGAATGAAAATCGTGAAAAACGCGATTTTGAGAATGATCACAAAATCACGATTTTGAATGAAAATCGTGTTTTCTCAAAATCGTGTTTGAAAATCGCGATGCTAAGCTTTTATGAAAATTGCGATTTTGAGAATGAACAAAAAATCGTGATTTTGATTGAAAATCGTGTTTTTTCCAAAATCGTGTTTTTGACATGAAAATCGCAATTTTGAATGAAAATCGCAATTTTGAATGAAAATCGTGTCTTTTGAGAATCGTGTTCTGAAAATCGTGATTTGTATCTCAATGAAAATCGTGTGTTGAAAATCGTGAAAATCGCGATTTTGGATGAAAGTCGTGTTTTTGAAAATCGCAATTTTGGAGCCAACAGAGAATCGTGTTTTTCCCAAAATTGTGTTTTGCTGAAAATCGTGATTTGTGAAAATCGCGATTTTGAGCCCACTGAAAATCGTGTTTTTACTTGAAAATCGTGATTTTGCCTCAAAATCGTGGTTTTTCAGAAACTTAGGGAATCGTGATTTTGAGCACAACCAGAGAATCGCGATTCTGAGAATGACCCCAAAATTGTGTTCTTTTCAAAAAGCGTTTAGGCGGGAAATAGAAAATCGCATTTTTTTGAAAAAAATTGAATTTTATGAAAATCGTGATTTTCAATCACAATCGTGTTTTTTGGCAGGAAATTCAAATTTCTGAGCGTCGAGCAATGACGAGCTCTGTATGTGCAAGAAACCATGAAAAACACAGGCGCTTGCTCTCCCTTGCACTTCCTAACTCCTTCTCGCACAATAATGCATGAAAGATGGTATGAAAATGATGAAAATGCACTAAAAAACAAGAAATTTCTATGAAGATGAAGATGGAAGAAGATGGAGATGGTGATGATGATGAAGATGAAGAAGAAAAATCAGAAAATGAACAGAAATGACATTTTTTTAACCTTCCAACATCACAAATCTACGATCTTACCATCACAACGCTCGTCCTTGAAGCTCTCTCCCCGGCAATGACGCCAAAATTTGGTGTACCTCAATCGTAAGCACCACCTCCTTTACTTGTCAATCCGCGGAGACGTGAGGACCGGTATGAAGACCACAAGCAAGTGAAGGCAAAAGTGCGTGAGTGAAAGCACACAAACATGCACACACATACACACACGTGCACAAGGTAAGATCAAAGAGAGGAACGATGGAAAGCTTTGATTGCCAAAAGAGTTCTCTTACAATGCTCTATTATCTAACAAGCTAACCTCAAAAATGAGCTCTCTAGCTCTTTTTATAGTTTTTTGACTAGTTTTGGCCCTGTCCAGACCTAGTGTCCGGCCTAGTTAGAAAGTAGGTTCAAGAGCTTATTTGAGGGCTCAAACGAAGTCTAAAAATTATGAAAATTGGTAGGATGATACTTCTAATACTCCTCAAGCTCGAGGACTCCTCGTCTTGAACGAAATGGAGTTACAAAAATAGAAAATGGTATTTACAATGGTTTTTAGTGATGGAAGTCACTATTTTTGTAGGGGATTCTTTTGAAAATTTGACATGTACTTTTTGGAGCTCCCTACTTGCTCCTTCTTCTTGTGTGTGTCCACCTTTCTGATGTGCTTCCATGCTTGTGCTTGACCTTGAGTTCCAACACTTTGCATCTAACATAGCCTAAGAATCATGTACTGCACATGCTGAATCATTCATAGATATTTCATAGAATCTATGACCTTATACAACCTAGAATATAAAATGTCAGAAGCAATAATCATGTTGCCATTTGACAGATCATGAGTTGTACATATGTCATCAACAAATTTCACAACCAAGCCAATCTTAGCTAACGCAGAAACTGATAACATATTTCTCTTGATCCTTGGCATAAATAAAGCATCCCATCAAGTGGAAGAACTACCATCAGTAGTAGTCAAAATGATCTTACCAACTCCCATGATAGGATAAGAGGAGTTGTTGGTGCATGTGATAATATTTCCTATAGGGGCAGGCTCGACTGAAGTGAAGAAACTATGTTGCGAGGTAATACATTTGGTTGCCCCACTATCAAAGTACCAAACATTTGAGTCTATTGCACACATCCACTGTTCAGGAGAAGATGGGTCAAATCTGCAAACAGTAGTAAATGCCCATTCTTCATTCTACACAAGATTATCAGACTCTATTTTTGGTGTAGAGGCCTCTGCAACAACCATCCCAACCTCTTTTTTCTTTGCCTCTTTTGCAACCAGTTTTGGATAGTTCTTTATGACATGATCGTTTCCTTTGCAGTACTTACAAAATAATTTTTGCTTTTCTGATTTCTTCTCATCTTTGTCTTCCTTCTTTGAATGTGTAGCATTTGCATATTTTTGCTTACTAGTAGATGAGATCCATTTACCTTTGCCCTTTTGATTAGCCACGAAAGCCTGATTTGCAACATGCATAATGAACCTGTTCTACCTAGACTGATCTTCTTCAAATAGGGCAAAGACTAACTCCCCAAATGACAAGGCATTTGGATCACCTTTCATCATCAAATGAAGAGTAGAAGCAAAACTCTGATATGAATCAGGAAGACCATTAAGAACGGTCTGCACAAGTGAGCTATCTGGTATAACTTCATTAGCAGAAATCAACTATTCCTTCAAGTCTTTGATCTTTGCTAGAAAACTATCCATAGGATCACCTTCATTCATGTTAGCTGCATAAATGTTTGTTTTTTGGTATTCATTTTTGTTGATTAAATGTTTGATTGAAGGTACTTTGAAGAGGAAAAATGTGTGTTATGTGGAAGAGAAGCACTAGAATGATTTGTCAAAGTAGTTGTACTGAAGGGAATAATGGTACATGCTGAAATTCAGGAGTTGGCTTGCTTGGAAAAGCTATTGTGCTTGGTTTTGCTTTGTTAAGTATGTATTGCAAATGTGGCTCATTGGGAAAGGCTCAGGAAATATTTGATCAATTTCGAGTTCATGACTTGGTATCGTGGAATACAAGGGTATTGCCATCATGGACATGGAAAGGAAGCAATAATCTGTTTTGAAAAACTTCAAAAAATAGGCCCTATACCTGATGTAGTAACTTATCGTTGTGTCTTGAATGCTTGCAACAATGTTGGAGCAATAATTGAAGGAAAGAAAGTACATGCTGAGGTCATGAGAAGGGATCTGCTAAGGAATGAGGTTGCTTTAGGGAATTCATTAGTAGACATGTATGCCAAGTGTGGCCTTCATGATAAAGCACACACATTGTTTGATAGGCTTGAGATTCTAGATGCAATATCTTGGACGACACTCATTACAATATATATTAAATATGGTTTTGTTGAGGAAGCCTTACCCTCTTTTAAGGAAATGTGTCATAAGGGTTTTTCCCCCAGATGCACTCACTTCTACTTGCATCTTGAAAGCTTGCAGTATCATTGGGGCAGTGCATCAATGCCAAGAGATACATGTAGAGATTATAAAGGATGGGACTCTTTTGACAAATAAATCTGTTTACACTACACTAGTGGAAACATATGCCAGTTGGGGCATGCTTCGAGAAGCACATGAAGTTTTCTACAGTATGCCAAAAAGAGATGTAGTGGTTTGGACTACACTTATGGAAGGTTATGCACAACAACGGAGAGGTTTTTTTTCCCAATAAAAGGAAGTTTGGCCTTGGCCTATTCTCCCGGACTTTAACTAAAATAAAGAAAAGTTACAAGTGAATGGGACTAGTGCCCATGGGACTCCCCAATTCCCACAATGCAGGGGAGGAGACAACAAGCTAGAGGGCATTACAAATGATGCGGACAAATCTATCGTCTCCCTCATGTGGGACCCATTTGGGTTTCAACTTGTTATTTTCGAGGAGATAAATACAGTGATGTTTAAATGGTGGAGATCTTTATCTCGGGAGATTCTTTTACCTAGAAGAAACAAGGATTTTTTCAATCGACCATTCCTTTGGAATTTGGCCCAAATTGACAGCACACCGCTCCCTCCAAATCTTCCAAAGAGTCTCACCCCTGATGGCATTCCATAGCCTTGATGAGCAGCCAACTGCCTTGCCTAATAGCGCCTGTTGCCAATTGATTTGGTTCGTGAGTCTCAATATCTGCGTCATGTGGTGCCAGATAATGTGGGAGTTGGGGCAATCGAAGAAAATGTGAGCTAAATCTTCGATGCATCGATGGCAATGCTTGCACCATGGAGGCACACGGTAGATTTTGTTAGCCCTTGCATTGGACCAGATACCCTTATGCAAGATCTGCCACATGAGAACATACTTTTTGATCTCAATTAGGGGGTGCCAAATAGACATGAACTTAAGTTCCCATCGAAGTTTGGTCTAAGAAAGGCACCAAAGCTTGTTAAGAGTGTGATGAGCATCTAAGTTCTCTTTGAAGTTGGGGATTCTGGATAGTTTCTTACCATTTCTCCATTTGAGGCCCTCCAGGCAAGGGAGATCCTATCCGCAGAGAAGGCGGGTAGATGAGAGATCCCACACTAAACACCTGCCTTGAAGAAGAGTCCATTCCTCAAGGGTAATTCTAAGTCTCGGGTCTAAGTCTTCGAACCTAATCCACTGGCCGGTCTCCTGTTTCCAGAGTTGTTTCCACTGTTTGAACCCCTTGTTCCATAACCGCTTAGCAGGTTGGAGGTCTCGAGACTCCACCCCCTTAATGCTAGAAATCGGGAACCAGATAGAGTCATTTTGTCTTATTCCAGCTGCCCACTTCCACTCATCACTAATTTTGATGAATTGTTTGGCCTTGTTCCAACTCTTCCATAGGGAACACGCAAGGCTAGAGCCTTTAGGGGACAATGGGGGGGGGGGGGGGGGAGAACAAAAGCATGAGGATCCCTAAGTCCTTCCAACCAGGATGGCCAACTAAGGTAAGGTCTTTCATGTTTCTGAAGATCAATTTAGTCCAAGAGGACTCACTATTGCTCCAAGCCTTGATAAACCACTTTGCCGCCAACTTGTCAGCCAACCCAGCGATATCCAATATACCCAAGCCCCCCGAGTCTTTCGAGCTAATGCAAGTTTCCCATTTGATTTTGGGAATCCCCCTCCTGTTGGGGTCGCCAATCCATACGAAGTTTCTGTAGATTCTTTCCACTTTGGCCAACTCTTTCTCCTTAGGTCTCCAACACGAGATAAAGTAAGTAGTCGTAGAAAGCAACGGAGAGGTTGAGATTGTCTTTGACCTATTATATAAAATGGAGAGAGATGGAATTAAGCCAAATATGATCACTTTGATAGTATTGCTGAATTCATGCGCTCATAATGGCTTATTAAAAGAGGCTGAAAATTTTTTCATGATGATGAAATGAAGGCTTTGTCATGCTCCCTTACTCCACATGGGAGAGTCGTCTGTGGGCGTGGCAGAGAAGGGGTATGCCAATTACTCCGCACGGGGGCATTCTCTCGAGAAGACCAAGGGAAGCAAAGGGCAGATTGGGGAAGAGGGGTTCAGGCGGTAAGTCCTTTTTTTTGGCAGTTTTTTCGTCCAGTTGGGAGAGAAGAGGGCGGTTGGTTTTGTTTTTGTCGAGGGGGAGATTGCATCTCAGAACAGGGAGGCAAGGGCTCTGCTCGACGGGGGATTCGGTGACACTAGCATCGTGTGATATCGACATAAAAAGGGAATCATTCTGCACTAGGGAATCAATACTTAGAGGAGTCCCGAAATGTCTTCATCATGGTGGTTATGATCGTAGAGGAGAGAAGAGTTTTGAGCTTGAAGACTCATCGTTTTCATCATTGATTTCTGTCGATGATTTTCAGGTGGGAAAATCTTCGCTTCTTTTCTTTGAACTTTGGCTTTGTTCAAGCAACTGTTGTTTCTTCATGATGCCGGTGCAAAAGCATTAGAGGGAGACCTGGATTTTAGTACTACTGTAAGGTTCTTTTCAATTGTATAATGGAATGGAATCATTCTGTTGATTCGTACATCTATGGTGGAACAAATTCAGAGAATGTCTGGGTATCTCATATTAATGCACCATTCATTGAGGGGGGGCGCTGATCAGATGCAACAACTTTACATGTAGTTTGAGTGTGCAAAATTGTAGTTATCTCTCAGCATTCACAAGTTGTGTGAGCTTGCTATTATTTGGCGCTGAAGGAATCCAATTAGTTACTGTCAAGTTTATGGTAAATTTCTCTTCAAATGATGGAATCTGCCCATTTACAAATGGTAATCTTTTTCATTCCACCGCACACCTTTGTGTCTCACAATGCACTTCAAAACTATCAAACATTATCGTATCTCCTCACCTTCCGTCTTGGTTCTAGTGTCCTCTCAACACAATTGTAATCTTCGTGCACCTTGCCTTCAATACTCCAATTATTGGGGTCGAAGGAGATCTGTGGTCGAGTAGTAGAAAAAAAGGGGGAAGTCTTTTTAGGCAGAAAGGTCTGGACATTGGAACGGAGCACTCTCCAAACCTGTAGCTTAGGGCATCGGATCAGTCCTAGCACTGTCACAGCGATAAGACAGGGAGAGCAAGTTGGTCCTATAGGGTTTTAAGGAGAACGGAAGAGGCACCATAAGCTGATTTTTGGAATTCCAGATTAAATCAAGTGCCCTACTGTTTTATCATAATGAGATTGGATATATATATATATATATATATATATATATTTTAATTAATTAATTAATTAATTTATTTTTCCTTGCTGGTATGAGTACACATCTACGTTTAGGAGCTCACTCTCACCCAATGCACTATCATTAATAGTTTTATGTTTTGGGTAATTTTCATCTTGATTCACTAGTCACCATAAAAAAGTGTTCATTTTAGGGGTTTTCCAAGTGGATGCACACACATCACATAATTTGGATAAGCATTGGGTGTACATCAGAGCCATTTGCAAGCTCCCCCCATCGTGTGGTGATAACTGAACTTAAAGTTCTTACCTTCTTCCAAGAGGACCTGGAAGCAATCGGGCCCCAATACCGCTCAGTTTCATACATGGCGAGGCATTGAGCTTGAAATAGGGTCCTCCCCAGAGGTGATCAGACTACTAGTTGACCTAAACAATTAGGCATTTGAACACAATATAGGTAAATGGTGTGTTGCATGTGTGGGGATGGTGTGAGTATATCATATATGTGTATTTGAGTTGAGGGGTGTGAGGGAGAGAGGAATACAGAGAGAAGAAAGAAAGTAAGGACAGAAGGGGAAGGGAAGTGAGAAAAAGGTGTGTGTGTGTGTGCATGTGTTTGGGAGGTATGTGTACACGAGGGTAAGTGAGAGAAAGTGACAAAAAACAGCAAGTATAAGTGTGAGGGTATGGTTGGACATACGTGTGTGTAGATGTGTGCACGAGGAAAAGAGGGTCTGGAGGAGTGATAAGTGCGTACATACGTGTGTGTACGAGGTAGTGGATTAGAGGTACAATTTGGCTCCAAGCAATACGAGTTGATCATTCCACGGAGTTTGGGTGAAACATAAGTATACTCTCCATATGCTTTCTCTTGGGCAACAAGACCTTATCATTTTGGCGATCCTATTGGGGATCCCAAAAGAGAATATATTGGAAGGCAAAATTGGACTTAGAGCAAAAGAAAGTGATATAGTATCCGAAAATTGAGCAAAACATAAGTGTGTTTAAGGCATTTTCCCTTAGATTTAGGACCCAACATTTTGGTGCACTTGCCTGGAAATGCTTGGCACGTCTATATAAGAGAGTGCCATAGGTTCGCCTAGAGCCACACGCTAGCTGAACAGGTGCACCGAGTGCCTGATACATGAGTGAGGGGAGTTCATCCTCAAGGAGAACTCTAACGCAACGAGAAGAGCGAGCTGCTCGTAGGGCCGAAGCCAGAGAGAAACAAAGGTAGAGAACGTACGAGGAGTTTTGGAACACTCGTAGACAATCCGAGGAAAGGAAATACTACTGAAGAAGAGTGGCTTCTCAAGTTAGGAGACTCGAGGGAGTCCCGAAACCTAGGGTTTTGAATTTCTTGGATTAGAGTGATATAGATATCACCCCTTTGTTTGAGATGGCTCAACGAGTTCTGATTCATTTGGGAGACTTCCCTAAGCTCTCAGGTCTCTTGGATGAGGACCTGGATAGCTTTATTCAGCTCTTCAAAGTTACTTATGAAGCTAACAAAGTAGTTGACCAAGGCCAGAGGTTAAGAATTTTCCTGGCTACTTTTTGTAATGAGGCAGCCAATTGGTATGGGAACTTGACACCGCAAGAGCGGGGAACCTATCAAATGCTTAAGGATGCCTTCTTGGCAAAGTTTCGACAATAGGGCTTCTAGGATAGACTTTCCCAACAAATGGACTATTTGTGGCAAGGAGTCAATGAGAGCATTGACAATTACATTCAGAGGATGGAAACCTTGGTGAGAAAGATGGGCGCGAATGTCCTGAATGATGAGACTTTGAAGATAAGATTTATTTCCAGATCGAGGGATCCTATAGCGCAACAACATATCAGCCTTACACGACCTGCTACTTTAATAGCTTCCAAAGAACAAGCTAAGCTTTGGGAGGAAGTGAAGTTATGTAAGCAAAGGAGGTTTGAGCTCTTATATGAACCAATGGGAGGACCAGGGAGCATACTTGTAAAGGACCCTAGTCAGGGAAGTCCTACATTGACGACTCTGGCTTTTGTAGCCGCCACTAGTACACCAAGCGAGGTGAAGACTTCCCTGGCTGAGGAACAAATTTTAGAGTTGGTGACGCAAGCGATAAAAGCTACTACATTGGCCTAGGAAACATACACGCTGAAGCAAGAGGTAGCCATGCCCCCAAGTCAAGACATGCTTATATCCAACACCTGGTGTGGGAAGTGCCATGGTTATGGTCATCTGGCTTCGGAATGCCCCACAGCCTCAAGAGTATTTGTGGATAGATCACCACCTGGGATGCTTTGCACCTTTTGTGGTAGGACAAATCTCACAGAGAATCAATGTCGTCATAAGAGGGCTTATGAAGAGTAGACCATGCAATCGAGGACCATGAGAGAACTTCCATTTATGGAATTGCTTGCTTAGAGTGTCCCACCTGTACCTCGTTGGGAAAACAGGAAGACTTATGGGCATGGTGCTCAAGGTCAGGGAGGAAGATGCCCGAGAGAGTAGCACAGGATTAGAGGAGGGCTGCTCCAATTCAGTGTTGAAGATGTCACGATTTTGGACATACTCAAGCAAGATGCCCAAATGATAAGAAACCGGTTGACTACACTCCGATGTGTAGGTACTGCAATGGAGAGGGTCACTTTGATGAAGACTGTCCAAAAACTGACATCGGAAAGGGAAACGCGCTAGTGGAGTCCTCGAACCACGTTCAAACCCAAGTACATCCCACTCCTAAAGTTAAAGAGCAAGTTCCTACGATTGGAGTGGTGTTTAGGACATCGAATCCTCGAGAAGGCTCTAGTTCATCAATGCACTTTGTGGATGCTGACCAAGGCAAGGATGCACCGAAAGTGCCAAATGTGCAGTGGTCATACGCACACAAGAATATGTGAAGAGAAATACGGAAGGCAAAAGTGAAAATGTCGATAAAGAAAAGGTACCCGAGCGTGTGGAAATGGAAAAGCAAGTGAGAGGACTTGCGAAACAACAAAAATTTTGGAGATGGAGATGAGATCAAAGGGTATGCGGTCCCAGGTGCTCAGTTGGATAGCAGGGCAGCAATTAATTTAATGACTGAGTGTATGATGAAGGCTCTTGGCCTAAACCACATGGAAGAAACTCCAGTGTCCCTCAGAATGGAGGATCAAACGCAAGTGAAGACGGTTGGTCTTCTAAAGAATGTAAGCACAGTTGTTGGTGGGCTAGAGTTTAGCACGACAACCACAAGAACTTCAGAAGCCACCTTCTCCATCTTACTTGGACAACCATGGCTAGTACAAGCCAATTGTGTGCAGGGCTTGTGCATGGGTTTCATAACAATTGGGCCAAAGTCTGACTGCATACAAATCCAAGTGTCTCCAAACCTGACCGGCAAGAAGTCGATGACAACTCATGAAATGGAGAGAAAAGCAAATGAAAAAGTTAGGCAAGAAATGGTGCGGGTAAGGTTTGCCTTACACATGGAGACTCACAAGGATCTTCTTCAAGATGGATTTGATTTGCAATTATTCAAATTCCAAAACGTGAAAATGAGCGAGTATAAGAACCCACCTCATTTACAAGGACGACTCAGACTAGGAACTGCTGGGATGGTTGACACGCACGAGTGAACTTGACTGCTACATGATGAGTATAGACTCGAGGAAAAACAAAGCTTCCCAGTCCTTGGGAAAAGGATCTTCAGAAGAAGGGTTAAAGCTTGAACTAGTTTCATCAATGGAAGTACCACAGTTAGAGAAAGGATTACGGTCCTAGAAGCGGAGCTCCAAAAGAAATGTCGAGAAACAGAAATAGAAGCAAAAAGTAAGTCTAAAAGAAGCGATCGTGAAGGCTGAATTGAAGGAATTAGATCCGATCGAAAAAGAAAAATCCAAGATTTACTGGCCAGCCATGCGTGCGCGATCGGGGAGCACTTTTCGATTAGAGCGACATCGAGAGGTGAGGGATATTCGAGAGAAGACCATGTGGAAAAGTGGGAAGTTTTTCTAGAAAAGTTCTTGAGCATGGGATTGGAGTTACCAGATGGTGTACGGGAAAGCATCAAATCGGTACTCAAGAATTTCAGCAAGGCCTTTGCATGGTCATATAGTGATTTGAGAGGGATGTCAGCATTATATAGACTTGGAAGAAGGGACTAGGCCGATATATCAAAGGCTTAGGTGGACAAATCAAGCCTACTCAGAATTGATCAAAATGGAATTGACCAAGTTGTTGGAATTAGGATTCATATACCGTGTTGCATTCAGCGAATGGGTATCACCAATTGTGATTCTCTCGAAAAAGAACAATAAAATTCGCATTTGTGTGGACAATTGGAAGTTGAACGAGTGAATGAAAAAGGACCAATTTCCTTTGCCATTTATGGAACAAATCTTGGATAGAGTGGTTGGTCATAAATTGTGCTTCTTTCTATATGGCTTCAGTAGATACAATCAGGTTCACATCTATGAAGAAGATCAACTAAAAACTACTTTCACCATAGAATCGGGTACATATGCATATCATGTCATGTCATTTGGGCTATGTAATGCACCTAGATTTCAGAGAGCAATGATCCCAGCTTACCAAGATTATTTGCAAGACTGGATGGAGATATTCCTCGATGACTTTGCCATCCAAGGAGACTATGAAAATATGATGGAAAGAATTGAATCCATTCTGAAAAGAAGTATTGAAAAAGGCATCGTGTTGAATCCAGAAAAATGCACGTTTGGAGAGAGAAAAGGATTGCTCTTGGGACATATGATTTCCAAAAAAGGGATTTTTGTTGACGAGGATAAGGTAGAAAAAATCGGATGACTCCCACCTCCTCAAAACTTGTGGCAACTCAGAGGATTCTTAGGACATGCTAACTATTACCGGCGATT
>CM035434.1:52930385-53007885 GCA_020310875.1 Ceratopteris richardii
GATATAGATGCACAATCATATACGATTGGCGATTCTCTTTTTGTATATTTTGCACTGATCCTATGGATGAGTTTGTAGGTGACAACGATGTGATGACAAAGGACGACTTCGCCCAGGTATTCCTCGGTATGTATAGGCTTTTGGTTAAGCTAACAACATGTGTTAGTTGTCTACAGGTTGCGAGATAGATTTCGAGGTTTGGCTCATGAGCGTTCCATGGATATCTTTTTTAGTCATCAGTTGTGGATAGTGCATTTATGTTTTGATAGGATAAAGACATGTGGATAAGATGTTTTGTTGAGTTTTGTTGCAAGAAGGGATGGAACATGGAAGGATCTGCATATGAATAGGTACGAGCAGGTATGGGTGCATTTGAGCCATGGTTTGGTGGAAGTGAGTACGTGCATGCATGGATGATGGTTATGGTAGGGTTGGTGGAATGTATTGCATGTGTAAGAAAATTCCTCTCCATGATGATTATGTGTGAGTAGAGATTGTGGGATAGGTTGTGTGATCGGTCATGGCTAAATGGGTGGGATAATTGGTTATAGTGTTTTATGTATTTCCATGAGAACGAGCTGACCATGTGAATGAGTGGTAGGTCGAACAAATTTCCAAGTATGCTCATCAGGGACGACTTCGTGAGCAGAAGGGGGGAGTATGTTAGCTGCATAAATGGTTGTCTTTTGGTATTCATTTTTGTTGATCAAATGTTTGTAGGTACTTTAGGAAAAATGTGTGTTATGTGGAAGAGAAGCACTAGAATGTTTTGTCAAAATAGAGCTTGAAGGAGTTTGGCTAATGTTGTTACCTTTGTTTGCACCTTAAAGGTTTGTTGCAATGTGGGGTCATTGATGTCACACACTTGAAAGAAGGGCAAAAATTTACATAACCAAATACATACAAAAGCTTTCAGAAGAGATGTCTCTATTGTTAGTGCTTGTTGATATGTATGCCAAGTGTTGTGCATTTTCCTTGGCAAAGCGAGTGCTTCATGAGCTTCCAAGCCCAAATGAAGTTTCCTGGGTAGCTTGTGGGGAGACTTGAGCTGTATTGAAGGGAATAATGGTACATGCTGAAATTCAGTTGTTGGCTTGCTTGGAAAAGCTACTATGCTTGGCAATGCTTTGGTAAGTATGGCAAATGTGGTTCATTGGGAAAGGCTCAAGAAATATTTGATCAGTTTCCAGTTCATGAATTGGTATCTTGGAATACACTGATGATAGGGTATTGCCAACATGGGCATGGCAAGGAAGCAATAATCTGTTTTGAAAAACTTGAAAAAAGACGCACTACCTAATGCAGTAACTTATCTTTGTGTCTTGAATGCTTGCAACAGTCTTGGAGCAATAATTGAAGGAAAGAAAGTAGATGCTAAGGTCATGAGAAGGGATCTGCTAAGGAATGAAGTTGCTTTTAGGGAATTCATTAGTAGAAATGTATGCGAAGTGTGGCCTTCGTGATAAAGCACACACGTTGTTTGACAAGCTTGAGATTCTAGATGCAGTCTCTTGGACGGCGCTCATTACAGTCACTTCTGCATGCATCTTGAAAGCTTGCAGCATCATTGGGGCAGTGCATCAATGCCAAGAGATACATGTAGAGATTATAAAGGATGGGACTCTTTTGACAAATAAACCTGTTTACACTACACTAGTGGAAACATATGCCAGTTGCGGCATGCTTAGAGAAGCACAAAAAGTTTTTGACAGTATGCCAAAAAAGATGTAGTGGTTTGGACTGCACTTATGGAAGGTTATGCACAGCTTGGAGAGGTTGATATTGTCTTTGACCTGTTATATAAAATGGAGAGAGATGGAATTAAGCCAAATATGATCACTTCGATAGTAGTGCTGAATTCATGCACTCATAATGGCTTATTAAAAGAGGGTGAAAAAATTTTCATGATGATAAAGGCTTTGTCGTGCTCCTTTACTCCACAAGGGGGAGTCGACTGTCAGAGTGTGGCAGAGGAGTATGCCAATTACTCCACACGGGGGCATTCTCTCGAGAAGACCAAGGGAAGCGAAGGGTAGATTGGGGGAGAGGGGTTCAGGTGGCGAGTCCTTTTTTTGGAAGTTTTTTCGATCGAGTTGGGAAAGAAGAGGGGGGTTGGCTTTGTTTTGTCGAGGGGGCGATCACATCTCAGAACAGCAGGGGGCAAGGGCTCTGCTTGACGGGGGTTTCGATGGCTGTAGAGGAGGCTAGTAGAGAGCATATCATCGTATGATATTGACATAAAAAGGGAATCATTCTGCAGTATCGAATCAATACTTAGAGGAGTCCCTTCATCATGGCGGTTATGATCGCAGAGGAGAGAAGAGTTTTGAGCTTGAAGATTCATCGTTTTCATCATCGATTTCTATCGATCATTTTCAGGTGGGAAAATCTTTGCTTCTTTTCTCTGAACTTTGGCTTTGTTCAAGCTACTATTGTTTCTTCATGATGCTGGTGCAAGAGCATTAGAGGGAGACTTGGATTTTAGTACTGCTGTAAGCTTATTTTCGATCGTATAATGGAAGGGAATCATTCTGTTGATTGTAACATAATTGATGATGTGTCATCTATGGTGGAACAAATTCAGAGAATGTCTGGGTATCTCATATTACTGCGCCATTCACTGAGGGGGTGTGTTGATCAAGTTCGACGACTTTACGTGTAGTTTCAATGTGCGAAATTGTAGTTATCTCTCATCATTCAAGAGTTCTGTGACCTTGCTATTATATGGCACTGAAGGAATCAAATTAGTTACTGCCAAGTTTATGGTAAAATTTTCTTTAAATGATGGAATCTACCCATTTACAAATGGTAATCTTTTTCATTCCACCGCATGCCTTTGTGTCTCACAATGCACTTCATAACTCTCAAACATGATCCTATCTCCTCACCTCCCATCCTGGTTTGTGTGTCCTCTCAACACAAGTGTAATCTTCATGCACTTTGCCTTCAATACTCCAATTATTGGGGTCGAAGGAGATCTTTGGTCGAGCAGCAGAGAAAAAAGGGGGAAGTCTTTTTAGGTAGAAAGGTCTGGGCATTGGAATGGAGCACTCTCCGAACATATAGCTTAGGGCATCTAATCAATCCAGGTACCGTCACAACAAGACAGGGAGAGCACGTTGGTCCTATCGGGTTTTAAGGAGAGCGGAAGAGGCACTGTAAGCTGATTTCTGGAATTCCAGATCATATCAAGTGTCCTGTCCTACTGTTTTATCATAATGAGATTGGCTATATATATATATATATATATATATATATATATATATATATATATATTTTCTTGCTGGTATGAGTACACATCTACGTTTAGGAGCTCACTCTCACCCAATGCGCTGTCATTAATAGCTTTATGTTTTGGGTAATTTTCATCTTGATTCACTAGTCATCATAAAAAAGTGTTCACTTTAGGGGTTTTCCAAGTGGATGCACACGTATCACAGATTGCGAGGCATTGAGCTTGAAATAGGTTCCTCCCCAGAGGTGATCGGACTACCAATTGACCTAAACAGTTAGGCATTTTAACAGAATATAGCTAAATGGTGTTGCTGCGTGTGTGGGGATGGTGTGAGTATATGTGTATTTGCATTGAGGGGTGTGAGGGAGAGAGGAACAGAGAAAGGAGAAAGAAAGTAAGGACAAAAGGGGAAGGGAAGTGAGAAAAAGGTGTGTGTGTGTGTGTGTTTGGGAGGTATGTGTACATGAGGGTAAGTGAGGGAAAGTGACAAAAAACAGCAAGTGTAAGTGTGAGGGTATGGTTGGATATACGTGTGTGAAGATGTGTGCATGAGGGTAAGAGGGTGTGAAGGAGTGATAAGTGCATACATACGAGTGTGTATGAGGTAGTGGATTAGAGGTACAATTTTGGCTCCAAGCAATACAAGTTGATCAATTCCACGGAGTTTGGGTGAAACATAAGTACTCTCTCCATATTCTTTCTCTTGGGCAACAAAATATATTGGAGGGAAATTGTGGACTTAGAGCCGAAGAAAGTGATATAGTACCCGAAAATTAAGCAAAACTTAAGTGTGTGTAAGGCATTATCCCTTGGGTTCAAGACCCAACAATTCATATGCTCAATCTCTAGCTGTTTTTCGAGGTAAGTAACACGAGCCCCATTCCTAGCCTGGTACAATGTGGTAAGTGTATCCTAAGCATCCTTAGCTGTTCTATATGAGGGAATGTGAGGAATAATGGCATGTTTGATAGACAAGGCGATCAATTCATGTGTGTGAGCATCTTTGCCATCCTAATGAATTTGCTTTGCAGTAGGTGCAACAAAAACCGCAACACAAATAGGAATCTAAAGAATACCAGCATCTTCAATGCCATCTACATCAGCTTCAATACTTGTATTTGCAGGTGTAATAGGATGCTTTTCAACACCCTGCTCAATGTTCGACAGTCCTTTTGCAACCAATAGATGTCGCATCATATAAGCCCACAATAGGTAATTGCTACCATCCAACTTATCCTCAATATCCAACATGCAAAATACACCATTGCTTTCAGCCATGGCCATTGACTAAAATACCTTGATGCAGAAAGATGGTGGTATCTAAAAAAGTTGAATAAAACTACCCTGATGAGTTCTGCTAGACCTATAGTAGTCTTTGAGATGCTTATACTGGTGAATCGAAACCTATATATATCTTTGGCACAAAAAGATAAAATAGCTTGCATAAGCACTGCAATTTGGTGTGCACAAGATAAGAGAAAATCTTATGTGAAAGAGTAGAAAAGATATGACTCCAAGGAAGAGGAATTTTGATATTATAGATGTGAGTCAATGGTTATAAAAGCTTTGGAAAATAGCTTCTTGACAAAGACTCTACCTCCCGACCATCCTTGAGCTATCACAATCTCATTCACTCACACTTTCAATCACACTCTCACTCTCTCTCTCTCTCAATCACAAGGTGATTCTCTGGTTTCTATGTGTCCTCTTTGTTGATGTGCAGGTCTTCCTATAGCAAGGTTTGAACACCACCCAAAGATGTGTGCGATAGACCAAATTTAGAAAAAGTTGAATCTCTCCAAAACTTTCGCAAAAAGCCATGCAATTATAGTGTGCTTTCTTTAGTATACTTGTCAAAAATAGGAGCACAATACCAAAAAGACATATCCAAAGATATCCATAATTAGATATAATGACATAAGCATAACAATCATAGATTCAAATAGAATTAGAGAAGCCCTCTTTTTTTAAAGTGTTGGAAAACGGCACTTTTTAAAGCTAAGGAATTCTCTCCTCAGAGTTGGAAAGAAGGATAATGTGATAAAAAATCATCTATGTTCACCCAACTCGAATCTTCTATTGGGTATGAGTTCCATTTCACCAAAATATCTACTATAGATCTATTTCTAAGTAATATTTCCTTCCTATCTAATATTATTTCAGGTTGAAGCTCAAAAGAGCCATCATCTTTCAAGTTACAATTGTCCTGCAAAACATGAGCAACATTAGGTACATATCTTTTAAGTAAGCTAACATGAAATATAGGATGCATATTTAAATGTTTAGGTAATTCCAACAAATAAGCAAGAGATCCAATCTTTTTCAAAAACTTTAAAAGAACCTGCGTATGGAGGAGAAATTCTATGATCCTTCCCTAGCAACACGTTAGATTAGTGCAGATGAACTTTAATAAATACCATATCATCAATTTGAAATTCAAGTGGTCTTCTCTTTAAATCGTAGAATTTCTTTTGTCTTTGCTGAGCTTCTTTTATGTGTTTCTCAAATTTTTCAAGTTCTTCATCCATCTTATCAAGCATTTCTTTGGAAACTTGTACTTTATTTGGCAAATGTGAAAACAAAGGTGGAATCAAATAATTATAACCATACATAGCCTCAAACGGATTCATTTTTATAGATGCATGCCATGCACTATTGTATGCAAACTCAACCAAGGGTAAATATTCACTCCAATTATCTTGCATTTCATTCACATACATATGCAGCATATCTTCAACTACTCGATTAACCCTCTCGGTTTCCCCATCAATTTGGGGATGAAAAGTTGTACTCATACAAAGTTGAGTTCCAATGGATTCAAATGTTGCTCTCCAAAACTTAACCCCTAACAATAGATGTCTCCAATGCTTAGTGCATGCACAAAAGAAAGCATTTCTAGATCATGATTAAGATAATTAAGTTCATGTATTCTTAATTTTTTGAACTCATATCTGACCACCCTACCATCGTGTGAAAGAACATATCCTATTTGACGACCACTTGCATCACATGCAACCACAAAAGGCTTTCCCATTTTTGGTATTTTCAAAACACAATTTTCAATGACTTTTTGCTTCAATGTTTCAAATGATTTTTGACAGGCATCACTCCATGCAAATCCTACATTCTTTTTAGTCAATTCTATGTGGGAAGTAGCTATCTTAGATAAATCCTTAATATGAACTCTTTCATATTGCACCAATCCTAGAAAACTTCTAACATTCCTTACAGTCTTAGGAGTCAGCCAATCAACTATATCTTCATCTATATGGATTCGTTCTTTTGACATGACTCTTCCTAGATACATAAGTCTATCCTTAGCAAAGAAAAACTTACTCTTCTTTCCATACAATTTGTGTTCTCTAAGAATTTGCAAAGTCTTCTTGAGATGTAGTGCATGGTCAAGATCATCTTTAGAGTATACAAATATATCATCAAGAAATACTAAGATGAATTCCTCTAGGTAATCATGAAAAACATTGTTCATCAAACATATAAATGTGGCAAGAGCATTTATTAATCCAAAACGTAAATCCGTAAACTTGTAGTGATCATTTCGTGTTTGAAAAGCTATCTTGGGAATATTCTCTGTTTTGATCCTAATTTGGTGATATCCAGATCTTAAGTCAATCTTAGTGAATGCAGTCGCTCCACTTACTTGACCTAATAAGTCATCTATGTGAGGGAGTGGATATTTATTTTTAATTTTTCTTTTATTCAACCCCCTATAGTCAATGCATAATGTATAAGAGCCGTCTTTCTTCTTCTGAAATAAAACACGTGCACCCTAAGGTGAGACACTCTGTCTTATCAAGCCTTTCTTCAAAGGATCATCTAATTGAATCTTAAGCTCCTTTAATTCATCGATGTTAAATTTATAGGGTGCTCTAGAATATGGTTCAGTCCCTGGATATAGGTCAATGGCATGGTCAATCTACCTAGGTGGAGGTATAATAGGCAAGTCTTCTGGAAATACATCTGCATATTCTTTCAAAAGATTTTCTATGTAATTTGGAATAGTTTCATCATTATCTCCCTCATGCAGACTGTTCACATACACTACAATTGTTTTGCAGCCATCATGTATACTTCTAATTATCTGCATAGCAAAAATAAGAATAGGTTTAGGATTATATGCATCACCTAGAATGTGGATAGATTCACCATCTAACCTTAAAGTGATTGTTCTTTATTTGCAATCAATTTTTGCAAAATTCTGAACTAACCAATCCATGCCTATGATTGCATCACTCTATTTCATCTCAATCACATAAAAACTTCCAGGAAAAGACCTATTAGAAAAAGTAAATGCAAGGTTTTCAATGTATCCTTTCATATAGTGCACTCATCCATTGGCCATCTCTACAGGTCTAGTTATCTGCATATTTAGAGGTATCCCCAAATTCTATACCGATTTGAAAGATAGAAAATAATGTGTACTACTTGAATCAATTAGAAATTTGATTTTATGTGTAAAAAGGATACCTGCAATTGTAATTATAGAAGCCTTTGGGAAAGAGCTAGCCACCATGCAACGTAAAGTGGAGTTAGGGCACTTACCTCCATCATCTGCTTTCTCAATCGTTGTACCTTCCTCGATGATGTTTATCACTTTCCATTGTGTGGACCAAATGATTGCCTTATTTGGGCACTCATATGTTTGATGCCCTTGGTCCCCGCAATGAAAACGTAGACCAAGTCTTTTTGCCCTCTCAATAAAATGAGGCTCTTCTTGCCAATGGATTGGTTGATGCCTCCTTTGATTTTCCACTTGAGCAGGATTCTTACCTTGCTTATTAGAAGATGGAGTCTTCTTTGAATTGTTCTTGTTCATTGCAAGAGGTCTCTCTGGCCTATATCCCATCGCAATGAATCTGCTTCTATTTGCTTTTTGCAAATTGAACTTCTGCATCTTCTCAAAATTCTCGGCCATTGCAAAAGCATCAAGAAAATCAATGCATCTAGATCCCTTGACTTGATAGCGAAGTTCCTCACGAAGCCCTTTAATAAACTGACTCTTCACAGCGTCACCACTAACCTCCAATGCATATTTGTGAAGATGTAGGAACTTTTCTTTGTACTCATCAACAGACAAGCTATGCTTGCCACTTTTGTGTTGTTGAAAATTGTAGAACTCCATCTTCTTCTCCATATGATAGTGTGGAGAACAATAGCATTTTTTAGCTTGCTCTCTAAACCCTTCCATAGAACCAGACCAGAACGTGTCCAAGTTTGGATATAGAACTTCCATCGTAGCTTTGCAATACCACGTAGGTGCAGGATCCCAACTTTTGCATTGGACTCCTCAATAAATTATCAAAGATCAAAGAAATCCTCCAGCTCTTCGACCCATGCCTCAAGATCTTCACCACTCTTCTTCTCACCATCATAATCATTCAACTTTGCCTTCTAGAAGACTTGGTTAAGGGCAAACTCACCTAGTTCCATATCTTCATAATTGTGCTTTTGTTTTCCTCAAGGCACACTAGATGTTCCCGCACCTTCATCCACTTCATCGTTCAGTTCTACGAATAAATTTGTTGCATCTTCTAGTTTCTTTCCACCTTGTTCTTTGTGTAATTCTCCAGGAAGATTCTGAATATGCTCCTCTTGCTCACACACCTTATGCGTCAAACCTTCCATCATTCCTTAGAATCGATTTTGCTCTGATACCACTTGTAGCATTTCCTCAATCACATTCTATCCCCAATCACAATGTTTCAATCACTAAAGGATAACAGAGAAGAGAAAAATGCAGAGATTGCACAAGATAAGAGAAAATTTGATGCGGAAGAGTAGAAAAGATATGACTCTGATAAAGAGGAATTATAATATTATAGATATGAATCAATGATTATGATAGCTTTGGAAAATAGATTCTTGAGGAAGCCTCTACCTCCTGAACACCCCCAATCTATCACAATCTCATTCATACTCACACTCTCAATCACACTCTCACTCTCACTCTTGCTCTCAATCACAAAAATAGTAGAAAAACACTGAAACGACATATCCAAATATATCCATAATGCGTACCTATCAAAAATAGTAGAAAAACACTGAAATGACATATCCAAATATATCCATAATTAGACATGATGACACCTAAGCATCAAAGTCACGGATTTGAATAGAATTAGAGAAGCTGTCTTTTGTTTTAAGTTTTGGAGTTGGAAAGAAGGATAGTGTGTTAGAAAATCATTTAAGTTCACCAAACTCAAATCTTCTACTGGGTACGAGTACCATTTCACCAAAATTTCTACTATAGATCTATATCTAAGCAATCTTTCCTTCCTATCTAATATTATTTCAGGTTGAAGCTCAAAAGAGCCATCATCTTTCATCTTATAATTTTCCTACAAAACATGAGCAACATTAGGTACATATCTTTTAAGTAAGCTAACATAAAATACAGGATGCACATTTAGATGTTTAGGTAATTCTAGCAAAAATCAAAAGTTCCAATCTTTTTCAAAACTTTAAAAGAACCTGCATATCGAGAAATTCTACGATCCTTCCCTAGCAACAAGTTAGATAAGTGAGGATTGACTTTAAGAAATACCATATCATTAATTTGAAATTCAAGTGGTCTTCTCTTTAAATCGTAGAATATCTTTTGTCGTTTTTGAGCTTTTTTTACGTATTTCTTAGTTTTTCAAAGTTCTTCATCCATCTTATCAAGCATTTCTTTGGACACTTTTACTTTATTTGGAAAACCAAAGAACGAAGGTGGAGTGAAACAATTATAACCATACATAGCATCAAACTTAAAACATGATTCACAAAAATTTCACACAGAAACTTTTATTCTCTTTATACTTGCTCTACCTTTCTCTCATACACAGTTTTTCTTATTTCTTTCATCTTCACCTTCAAATTTCAACTACAAAACATGATGCAAATAAGGTCTAGAGAGAGAATATGAAACCCATCATCCCAAAATTTTTCCCACATGCATAAAATCACCTAATTATTCATTTTAAGGATTATCCCCATAATGTAATTCAAAAAGTTCAAAATGAGTTATTTCACTAGAAAAGAGGCCTATTACAATTCCTCCCCCCTTTAAGGAACTCTGTCCTCAAAGTTGGAAAGAAGGATAATGTGTTAGAGAATCATCTAAGTTCACCCAACGCAAATCTTCTACTAGGTGTGAGTGCCATTTCACCAAAATTTCTACTATAGATCTATCTTTAAGCAACCTTTCCTTCCTATCTAATATTATTTCAGGTTGAAGCTCAAAAGGGCCATTATCTTCCAACTTATAATTATCCTGCAAAACTTGAGCAACATTAGGTACATATCTTATAAGTAAGCTAACATGAAATACGGGATGCATATTTAAATGTTTAGGTAATTCTAGAAAATAATCAAGAGATCCAATCTTTTTCAAAACTTTAAAAGTACTTGCGTATCGAGGAGAAAGTCTATGATCCTTCCCTAGCAACAAGTTAGATCAGCGAGGATTAACTTTAAGAAATACCATATTATCAATTTGAAATTCCAAAGTCTTCTATTTAAATCATAGAATTTATTTTGTCTTTTCTGAGCTTCCTTTATGTGTTTCTTAATTTTTTCAAGTTCTTCATCCATGTTATCAAGCATTTCTTTGGACGCTTCTACTTTATTTGGAAAACCCAAAAACGAAGGTTGGGTCAAACAATTATAACCATACATAGCCTCAAACAGAGTCATTTTTATAGATACATGCCATGCGCTATTGTATGCAAACTCAACCAAGGGTAAATATTCGCTCCAATTATCCTGCTTGTCACTCACATACATATGCATCAACTACCTGATTAATGCTCTCGGTCTTGCAATGAGTTTGAGGATGGAACCCTGTACTCATACGAAGTTGAGTTCCAATCGTTCCAAATGTTGCTCTCCAAAAGTTTGATGTAAATCTAGAGTCTCTATCACAAATTATGCTTTTAGTCATTCCACGCAATCGAAAAATTTCTTTTACTAAGATTCTTGTAACATTCAAACCAATATCAATCTTTTTCATAGGGAACAAATGTGCCATCCAGGTAAGCCTATCAACTACTATCAGATGGCACACATTCCAAGATTGTTGTTAAGAATTACTAGTTTTATGGTTTGATGGTTGTAAGGATGTCCCTTTATTCCTTTCATGGTTGTCACAGTTTGATGATTTTTATACTCACGAAACGTATGCTGAAAGTGAAAAAGTAATGTGAATTCATTCTATCTATGCACATAATATGCGCTACTCTAGTACCATTGATTCTAAATGAAATCATGCAAACTAAAATATCATGAATTGGGGTTTTCTGGAAATAGATACTTCGAGGTGAAAGTAATCGTATATACTCTTGAAGAAATCCAAACTCTTTTTTTTTAACCTATAACTATGAGAAAACCATTCGAACTCCATTCGAACTTCAAGGGCAAAATCTCCCTGTAAATTTTGACTAGCATATTTTCCCTTTTATCAAGTAAAAAAATGAGAATTACAATGTTTTTTGGTATGAAAATTTTCTTTGTATGCAAACATAGACAAAATATCTTTACATCCATAGTCAAAAATTTAGAAAAAACGGTTGTGATCAAGATAATTAACCTAAAACTTAAGTATTCATTTATAAGTATTTTCTCGTGCATCCCCAAAGTACTAATAAAGTTCTTTTGCCCCATGGATTTTCTCCAGATGAACTAATGATTTGAAGAAAACTGAAGAGAAGGGTTTTTTTATGATCTTTCTAGATTTCCATGATTTACTTAGAAGATTAAAGATCGAAATGAAAAGTGAAGAAGCATCTTTTTTGCACTATGGCCGAGAAGACCGTTTTAGTTTTTGTTTACCTCATCTGCGCTATGGCGGAATATTTTGTATTATCTAGAGTCGCTTTGTGACACCCATTTGTATATTGATCAGGATCATTGAGCATAGTTTTTTATCTCGCACTCTTGTGTTTGGTGATTGTATTTAGAGTATTGTATTTCCCTTTCCCGTTCATGATGCATACATCTATGATTTTGTAGTGGCCGAGGCTCTTTTCCCCTTCTCTTCGAAAGCGCAAGCCCATCCAATAACCATATAGAACGAGGCACCCAACGTGAGAGGCTTCCCTCCCCCATACCTCCTTCTCTTCCCGACAACACTTGCACAAAAGCATATGCATTGTTATGAGTAAACTATGACTTATGCTTAGCTCTTACTAACCTGTCTTTGGAAAAAGAAAAATGCTCTATTTTTCTTGAAATAGAACCCTCACAAACACATTTAGAAAATTTCTCAAGTTTGGTTAAAGATTTCACCATATTTATGTTTTCTAGGCACAACAAACTTGGGAAAAAATATGCACGACAAAGTTTTGCATCATAAATACTCTTTGAAGCCTTAACTTCACATGTTGTATCATCCATATCATTGTCTTCGTAATTTATGATCTAAGTCTTCTGTTATGTATGATACTATATAGTGGCTCCTAATCTTTCTCTGGATTTTCATATATGTGAGAAAGAACGATATGTTGCCTTCCCACAAAAGCTTCCACTTTTCTAAAAATGATACAAGAAAATTATAGAGAGATACAAAGGAGGCTCATGAACCTTTCATCACCTTGATGTGAGATTCATCTACTTTTACTTTTTTTCCTTAAATAAAACAAGCGTTTCTCTACCTAAATAGGGGATTAGTATTACTAGTGATTTCTCAATAGATCACTCTTTGGCATCCATGGACCTTGTCCAAATTCTTCATTCAAGGACCTCTTCCAAATCATTCTATCAAATCCATCCAAGCCCTTGGCCCTAGCCAACATGTGCTTCATCCATTCTCCCTTGTAAATAGGACATTGTCAAGCATAGTTAAAAATTCTATGTCATTTTAGCATATCAAAACTATTTGAATCTCTTTTAACTTTAAATTGATGGAAGCAATTTTGTTTCTTTCCTTTCTCGAGACAATTTATAGTTCTATATTTGTTATTCCACTCCATAAAAATAGATAAACACTAAAGATTTTTTATTGAATATTTCATTATTCTTTTTCTTTTCACTTTATTTTTCTTTTATTTCAAGGAGGTAAGCATGTAGCTAAGTATATTAATTGGTAGAGGTAGGAAGATGGATTGCTATGTGAATGGATAGATGGAATATGAGAAGATAAATGGATGGATGAATGCATAGATAGATGGATGGATCAATGATCCCATAGATGGATTGATAGAAGATGGATGGATAGACAGAAGATGTATGGATAAGTAGATAGTACTATAATTTTTCTTAATAATCCAAACAAATGAAAATCATGAGTTTTATAGTATTATTAGTTTTTATTTTTCAAGGAATTTTGATCATTGAGATTTACTCTTTAGGTTAAGCTCGAGTTAATTAAAAGGTACAAGTGAAGGTGGGCATAGAACGCATGGGATGCTCTATATTCCACAAAGCTAGGGCTAGATGTGCAAGGGTTAGGCACATAGCATTTTCAAGATATAGACCTTGAAGGACCGCTAAGGTAGAGTTGGCGAAGGGATGACCCTAAGGCAACATGAGGCCACTCGTTTGAACTAGCCCAAAGGCTCAATTGGTTTGAAACTATTAGATATTCTCAATAATACACCCTCAACTGACCAAAAATGATCCATGATGCTCTAAGTTGTAAAACCCTTATCATGAGGAGAGCCATTGTAAGAGCCCACACATTTGTGGAATCCAAACTTTCAAGTTAGATGAGGTCTATGTAGGATCATTGATGGTAATAGATGATCTTTGTGGACCTAGCCATGAGGTTAGGAATTCCATAAACATCCGGACCATTTGATAGCCATTGAAGATGAAAATAAAGGTCTTGTGATATTTTGCGGTTTCTTGATAGAACCTTAATGGGTCGGAGTGTAGAGGGGGGATTGCCCCCTTCTATGGGGTACAAGGGGCCTATCCCCCTATCGTACATGGCCAAGATGATAGGACATTGTCAAGCATAGTTAAAAATGTATGTCATTTTAGCATATAAAAACTAATTGAATCTCTTTTAAACTTTAAATTGCTAGAAGAAATTTTGTTTTTGTTTCTTGAGACATTTTATAGTTTTATATTCGTTATTCCACTCCATAAAAATAGATAAGTACTAAACATTTTTCATTGAATATTTCACTCGTCTTTTTCTTTACACTTTATTTTTCTTTTATTTCAAGAAGGTAAGCATATAGCTAAGTATATTAATTGGTAGAAGTAGGAAGATGGAGTGGTGGGTGAATGGATGGATGGACTATGAGAAGATCAATAGATGGACGACTGGATGGATGGATGAATCCATAGATAGATGGATATGGATCAATGAACCCATAAATGGATCATAGAAGATGGATGGATATATAGAAGTTTTTTTTTAATAAAGGAGGTTCGGCCTTAGCCTACTCTCCCGGACTTGAATTAATTAAAAGAAAAGTACAAGAGAAGGGGATTACTGCCCATAGGATCCCTTGAATCCCACAGAGCAAGGGTAGCTTTTATAGAGTTTAGATGGCATTAGAAAGAAGTTTAATCACCCTCTCATCACCCTCATGCGCGGCCCACTTGGGTTTAAGCTTGTTGTTGATCAAAAGGAGCACTTGATGATGCCTAAAGGGGGGGGGGATTTCTGATAGTTAGTGATCCTTTTTCCAAGGAGGAACAATGATTTCTCAATCGACCACTGTTTGGGGGAGTCTCCAAAGTTAAAAGCACATATTTCCCATGAGATTTTCCATAGAACCTCCCCCCTGATGGCATGTAAGAGAGTCACGGAGCAGCCAATTGCTTCTCTCTATAGAGCTTGCTTCCAACTGATATGTTTCTGAAGTCTAATTTTCTTTCCGACAATCTGCCAGAGCCTGTTGGAGCTGGAGCTGGGATAAGTAAAGAAGATGTGAGAAAGATCTTTGATGGACTAGTCATAGCGTTTGCACCCAGGAGGTAACCCGCAAAGTTTTCTAGCCTTAAGGTTGGTCAAGATTCCACGATGAAGAATTAGCCATAAGAGGACATACTTTTTGATTTCTATGAGGGGGTGCCAAATAGCCATGAACTTCATGTCCCACCGAATCCGCATCCACAATAAACCACTTCTTGTTGAGGTTAACCTGATAATCAATGGTTTCTTTGATGTTTGGGATTTTTGATAGGCAATTGCCATTGTGCCATCTAAGACCAAGCGAGCTCGGTGTGCCGTGCCCCATGAGAAGGCGAACTTTGGAGCGGTCCTAGCTGAGACGTCTACTTTGCAAAGTGTTCCAAGATTCGAGCCTTTCGAAAAGATCGGGATCGAGGAAAACAAAAGGGTCAGAATGTCAAGATTCTTCGAATTCGGGAATCCCATGAGAGCCAACTCATTCTTGTTTCTGAAGATCAACTTGGCCCACGAGGCCTCCCCATTGCACCAAGCCTTAATCATCCATTTTGCCGCAAGTTTGTTAGCCATGCACCCAATGTCCAGAATGCCAAGGCCCCACTCTCTCTTTGGATGGTGAAGATGGACCACTTATTTTTAGGCACCCCCTCCTATTGTGGTTGCCCGTCGAGAGGAAGTTTCTGCAGATATTATCCAGTTTGGACAGATCTTACTCTTTCGGTCTCCAACAAGAAAGGAAGTAAATGGTCAATGATATGAGGAACGTGTTGATAACCATAGCACGACCAGTGAGATTGATTTGCATACCTCTCCAATATTTTAGCTTGTTTTCTAGTCTGGCCAGCACCCAGTTCCACCACTGCTCCATTGAGATACCAAAACCCAAGGGAATCCCAAGAAGCTGGAAAATTTGGCTTTGCGGAATGATTTGGCAGCCACGATCAATGAGGTCAGGCTGGATCTCGAGAATAGCTCTAAAAGCGGTCTTAGAATGGTTGATTTTGGATCTAGAGGCTTTGTAGAAAGTATCCATGCACCTCCAGGACATAAGCCTAACTCACATGGTAAATATCAAAAGAGAGCTCTTGAGAGTACTTTAAGTTTATCTAATAAACATTCTTTACTACTTTTAGCAATTCTAAAAATTAGGCATTAGACTCTTAAATATGACATTCTCTTCCAAGAATCCCCCCTTGATATGATATTGGATTAAGAGTTAATAATATGCATAACTTCTCATCTTGCTTGGGAAAGTCCTTACTATTCTTTCCTTTCCAAGCAATGAGCTTCTTGATAAAAACATACCACTATATATCCTCCACGAAAGTAAGTAGCAAGTATAAAAACCTTCGTTGAACATACTTCTCAGAAGCCATGACCCTTAGTGATAAATAGCCGTTTATGATTGTCAGCAACATGTTTAGAATCACCACTAATGAAAGTGAAGTGTCTCACATGTGCACTTGATTAATATCCATAGTTGAGACACCATATATCCTCCACAAAATTAAGTAGCAAGTCTAGAAACCCTGGCTGAAATTACCCCTCAGTAGCCATGATCCTTGGTGATAAAAATCCATTTATCATTGTGATCAGTAACATGTTTGGAATCATCACTAATGCAAAATGTAGTGTCTCAACTGCACACTCCTAAGGCTACAATTCCTTAGGTTTATTGTAAGTGTCCTATTGAACTACCACATATATCCTTGCACACAAAGTCCCCATCACATTCAAAGTTGTCTTTCCCCAAAGGGTATTCCAAAAACATGAAAATGGACAAAGTTTCATCACATCAAACAACATTTCTCATGTTTTTGTGAAGGATTTGAGCATACCTTTACAAAAATATTACATCAAGCCATGGAGACCTAAAAATCTAGACTCTATGCTCTTCATAGATAGTTTATTGATGTTAAAACTTGTAAGACATGATAGAAGAAGCAATCATCTTGTTGGGCTAGCATTTCCACAATCATTGCTAAAGATGAAGAAATAACTACAGCTCAGCTCCCATTCAATTGCAAATGATGATGCATAGCAAAAAAATAGCATCTTTAAGTACAAAAAGTGATTGTGGGATATCTAGTACCTCTATTGAAGCATGTAAACCAAATAGAAGGTAGTAATGAAAATACTTGGCAAAGGCAAATCAAGCATAACTATAAAGAGAAGGTTAACGTTAATCAATGGAGAAATGAATAGGAATAGAGACCTAAGAGCGCTCAAGAGATCCTCATATGCATTCCTCCAAGATAAGGACAACGAATAGATCATAGACCTATGAGATGATCAACTAGATGACTTACTCAATAACCGTTTGCTTGCCAATTGACAGATGAATCTACTGATTACATGTCTAAGTTGACAAGTGGACGTCAAATAAGCTTGATAAGCAATAGATTGATGTGATTAAGATAGTGGTCTTGCTGGCTTGTGCAAACCTCCTATAGAGCACAAATAGGGATTACATAAACATTCTAAACCTTAAATTTAAATGCAATAGGGACAAAATAAGCATTTAATTAGAATTTGTGCATACGATCTTCTTGATGGTTCTAGATACAGAAAAGTACAGATATGCACTAAAGAACTCACTAGTAAGCCTATGTTTGCCAACTTCTGAGACTTTAAGGGGTGCAACCAATATGTTGTTCCATAAATTTTACTCCTCCTCTTGTGTAAAATGAACAGAAGACACTCCTCTACGAGAGGCTTTTGAAGACTTGAACTATAGGTCACTCTCAACAACTAGATGCTGAAATGGAAATCCATGTAAAATATCTTACAAGCCTCATTTTTTAGGTTGTGAAAACCTAGGGCATGTATTCAGCCATATCGGATATGCTATACTAAAGGAGATGGATCATATTGGTATGGTTGCACATTGTGTACCTAAGCACCAACTTAGGGACTTGTGGAGAAAGAGACTATACCTCGATCCCCCTCAAGTGCATATAGTGGGGATTCACGCTTTATTTATCAATCCGAAGAGTATCAAGACCTAGCCGAGTGTATGAAGACATGCATTCAAATGATGATCAAAGCAAATGAGCTTCCTTAAAGAGTGCAAATAAGTCTAAGTCCAATCCAAACAAGCTTCAACTGTCAGCTATGGTGTCGCGATACTTGGAGCAACAACCAATAGTAAATTGAACTTTTCGCTCAGCTCCGAACTCTGAATATAGCAAATAGCATATGCGTTTCTAAGCTCTCGAGAAGACGCATCCAATGGTCTATTTTCACTTAATTCTGACGCTTCTACTTCAAATTATGAGCAAAATATTGAGTCGCAGGAATGACCTTCCTACACTTCAGCACTTCCTACACTTCACACACACCTTAACAACAGCAAACAAACACTTTCATGGATAGACAACACTCCTTAACACTCTTTTCAAGCAACACACATGCATACAAGCTCACAAAGAAGAAGATACAGAGAGGAGAATACACAAATTCGAAATTCTGTGCTCTTGATTCTCACAATGGCAAAAAGTCCTCACAAATAGTCACAAATTGACTTATATACATGTGTCCTAAAAATGGTCCTTTCACACAAGATACCGGCACTTTATTCACTAAAAGGCTAATTTACTACTAATTTACATGGGTAAGCTACTAATCTTCATGGGCACGCATCTAGAGGACTCCTCTAGTGCATTTACAACGGAAAATATGTTACAAAAATGGTTATAATACAAAAATAGAGTGTCCAAATCGAAAAAATTTTGGGACCCTTCTTTTTCTCTGCCTTTTGCTCTTCTTCGGTCTGCAACACTCTCCCCCTCTTTGTCTCTGTCGTCCCTTGACAGGCTTTACTTCTTGTATGTCACTTGTTGTCTGCATGCATCTCTTGGTCAGTTCTGCCTGCTTGTTAAACAAGTGTTCAGTTTTGATGGCCTCTTCTTGATTCTTCTTTTACATTCTCTGGGCCTGATGCATTCGTGTTGCCTGTTTTTTTCTTTTCATCGCCTGCAACCCATGAAGATGGACTACCTGATGTTCGTAGTCTAGCTCACCAATAACCTCTTTAATTCTGGGTTGCTGTGTTAAGTCGGGTTGCCATGCACGCCACCAGTGGAAGGTATGAAGGTCTAGTTCTTCAGCCTTCGATCTAGACCTTCCAAAGATCAAGAGGTTGAAGCACCTTCGTGTGGTTGTGGAACCGCCAGATATCTTCTTGCACTTCTTCATGGATACTTCCTGGCCCTGGTCCCTCCTTCCCACCTACGTGCTTTTTCTTGATGTGTGCCCCTGCGGGGCTCTGTGCAGAGATGGATGTTGCACCCCTGTGGGGCTTCTTGCAGAGATGTATCTTCAGATATGATCTTTTTAGTGAAGCTTCTTTCTTTTTCTTCTTCTTTTCTTCTTTTTGCTTGACTCTCCCTCAACATTGCCCCCCTCCTGAACTCTGTCGTCCCCGATAGGCTTTGGAAGTCGACAAGAGTATGTTCTGTACACTTTTTGCTCTGTTTCATTAAGCAGATTAGCTTCATGTATCATGAGTTGCTTCCACTTTTCTGCTCTCACACCATCATGTGGCAGCTGTCTATGGTCAGCGAAGAAACTTAGCTCATATGCCACTAATCTGGCATTCAAGTTGGATGACATGTTTAAAAAGATTTCTGAATCAATTTCAAAGAAACCTATGAAAAAGGCTTCTTCGAATGTTTGCATATATGTACTCGGTAAAAACATCAGTCTAGAATAATATGCCATGATTGTGGATCGGCTAGGCATAACAGACAAATAAAAAATGAGAATATCTGTTCCTTGATTATGCCAATGAAATTTAAAAATGTATACGCCGCGTGCTTGAACACCTTCAAAACTGTAAGGATCATGCTGAGAATTTTATTCGTCATTTTGATAGCTAGATCAGGTACTGTTGCATAACAATGCAGCCAAAATTCAATGGTTTTTACCATGTAATCTTTGGTTGGTAGATAGTTATGAGGTGGACTTGGAAGTAGCGGATAATTCAGCCACTGTTTATTGATCACACCATTCTTTTGCATGTCCAAAAATTTTCTTGCTTCTCGACGACGTGGTGTTGGGAAAAATGAAGGATTTACCTGTAATAAGTATGGTGCTGCTTGCCAGTGCACCCGCAATGTAGGATTTTTCTCCAAACGTTTTCTTCTCCATACAGGCTGTGCAGCTTCAAATTCTTCTTGAGTATAATTGAATGTGTCATCTTTAAATTGCAATTGTTCGTCTGGATTTTGATGTGTGGTCTTCTTTATGTATTGCCTTGTCTTCTCTTTCAATAATCCGTACGGAATGTTGAAAGGCTTCATTATGGTATCCAAGTCTTTGCCCTTTATTTTTGCTTCCTTCATTACTTTGATCACTTCATTTTCGAAATTCTCTGTCAACCGGGACACCAATAGTGCCCGTTCCTTCTGACCTATTTATGCAGTGTATGGCATGGGATGATCGTCACATGGGTCCGCCATCTTCTCTTTTATTGGAGAATTATAAATCGGGGGAGATAGAGGACGTACCTCCACCTCGTCAGTAGGATTTTCTTGTATTGGCTCTACTGATGTCCTGATTGGTACTTTCTCTTCTGCTTTATTTTCTAATTGTGCGATGTGTTCAGTCTTCTCTTTAACTTCTTGCATAGCTGCTCGGAGTGCCTCTTTGGTAGCAAGTAACTCATTACCAATCTCTGCTACCTGATCCATCTTTTCATTGTAACTTACTACAAGTTTTCCATTGGCCGTATTCAGCTGCTTTTTTAGTTCATTGGTTTGAAGGTACCTATGTTCCCATTCTTCTCTTAAGGCTTGCTCTTGCTTCAACAATTCTGCATACTTCTCAATCTGATCTCTTAATTCTTTTTGGTCAGTAGCAGAAGTCTCTGGTTTTTCTATAGGCTGGTCATATAGTAATGCCTTCATCAATTCTTTATTTCTGCTGCGTAGACTATCGTTTTCCTCCATGTATACTTTTAATTGTGTTTCTAGCAAGTGCCTTCTAGCTTTCATTCTCTCCTTGTCTGCTTCGCTGGCTTCATGTTGTCTTTGTAAATATGTTAATTGTGCCTGGAGTTGATGATGCTGTTTCATCAATGTGTTACATTGCTCTTTAACTGAGGTTATCTCCCTTCCTTTGGCTGAAATCTCTTGCTGGGCCTCAATGAGCTGTGCGGACAATTGTTCACTCATGATTTGAAATTGATTCTTTTCCCTCATGGCCTTGTCGTAATCCGCGTCTGTTTCCATCATTTGTTGTTGTGTGTCCATGACCGTTTGTATCATTTGCTTAACAACAGGTTTTAACTGAGTAACGTCAACATTCAACCATGTGGTAGGGATGCTATGTTCATCACCTGTGGTAACATCTTTCCCTTGTGCCACATGCAACGTAGTATCATGGGGCTGCCGAATATGGAGTTGTATCCTTGCCTCAACCTCCTTGTAGTCAATCTTACCTTGAGGTGTATCATCAGACACTTCAATCACAGTTGGCTCCTTATTTTGTTGTAAGCCTGCTTCTTGGTGCACCGGTGTTTGTATTTCCTCTTTTATAGGTGACACTGCATCTTTATTTGTGATTGGAACTTCCTTGATGCTGATCTTGGACATATCATTCAATTGAATAACGTGCACTGGTTCAGTGGATTCTTCTATGCCCTTTGCTTGCGCCTGTTGGTTGTTCGGTGTAACTTCGACTTGATTGATCTTTGACCATTTGTCATTGTGCATTTTGGTTCTTATGTCAGTATCCAATGTGTCTTTCTCGGGGCTAGATTCTTCATTCGAGCTTGAATCTTCTAATCCCAGTTCTTTGTATCTAGCAGTTTGTTCTGGAGTATGTTCTTTATCTTTTTGTTTCTTTTCTTGGCTTGCCTGTCTGTAATGATGACCTTGGACATTTAAATTTACTTGCCCCCGCATATATGTGTGCATCTCTTCTAGATCTACAGAGAGATCTCTTTTTGTGATCGGTTGTTGTGTCACAGGAAACTTTGGCAATATATGTGTTCTCTTTGATTGTGGTGTCTCTTGCGCTTCTTCTTCTGTTAGGCGTTTAGTCCCCCTCATGGGTTTCTTTGAACTGGTTCCCACTTCTTCAATAGATATGGTTGTTTTCTTTTTCTTTGGAATAGTTGCTGACTTGGCATATTTTGCTAGCTCCGTTGAGGTTGGCATCAAGCATAAGCAGTTCTTCATGTCAAGTGCCTCATAAATGAGTAGGGTCAAGGCCGAACTACCATTCAGAAACTTTTTCTGACCCCACTTTTTCTTCGCTTCGAATAGGCAAATCCTGAATGTATGGAGTCATATTTACTTTATTTCCTACTTGCCTCATAGCATGTGAGAGTAATTGCACAACAATTTTTTGAGGTGCCGTGTATCTATGCATACTCGAAAAGCAAAAATGCTGGTGCACTAAGCGAACAGAGTCTTCAATATCTGTTCTGTTGATTTCCAGAAAGGTTCTCTTTTTAGGATCATGACACTCATCTTTCACATTGGTGAGTCCATC
This sequence comes from Ceratopteris richardii, assembly GCA_020310875.1. Classification (NCBI taxonomy): domain Eukaryota; kingdom Viridiplantae; phylum Streptophyta; class Polypodiopsida; order Polypodiales; family Pteridaceae; genus Ceratopteris; species Ceratopteris richardii. Next base: position 52,952,984 of record CM035434.1, read on the forward strand.
TTGATTCCATCCAAAAGCTCTCTTGATTAGCTCATGAGTGAATTAATTGTTTTCCATGTACCAACTTTGTCTTGTACTCTTGCCTCTGGGACTGATACCTTATTCGATCAAGACTATAGTGTATTCATCACTTGTGTACATCTCTGGAAATCAGGTAGGTATATTGGAAGTCTCAAGAATGCATCAATTCCTGCTTGTGTCCAGACATCTATCATGCGCGGTAATCCTTGTATGATAGTCTTGAAATCTTGGGACATGATAGGAAAGTAGTGATCCCTATCCATGATCTTGATGGTTGCCATAAAAAGAAGCTCGGACACTGGTTGATCATCAAGAAACCAATGACCTCTCGCCTTTGTGATTGATTCCAAGGGAAGAAGTAGGACCTCCTCCTCTTGCATAGCCTCGGAATTAGAGGATGCCATCTGCACTCAGTACATAGCAGTAATCAGTGGCAAGCTAGCATCAAGAATCATCCTTCACTTATCCTCATTGAATTTGGCAACTCTTCAAGTGATTGTGTCGTCCCTTCCCCGTGGGTGTGAGAAAGGTAATACCTGGAATTTCTCATACTTATTTTTTCTGAAAGAAAACAGGAAGGTTGGTTCATAGCCGAAGCGGTTATTGAAGTACATGTTATTTTCTTTTTGATTACTGTAGGAGTGCTCTCCTATTCCCCAAGAGGGAAATGTGCTCCACTATCCTGAGGTAGAAAAAGAATGTGCCAAATGCTTGGCCTTGTAATGTGGCCCTATCATGCATACTTTGGGTTCTGGTAACTCCAAATGTGTGCAACTCAAATTATTTGGTTGATGCATACAGATTGTCTTGCCTGTCGGCATCCAAATCTGCTTTATTCCATTGGGATAGCCTGTATTTCTAGCACTCCTGGAGAATGTAGTGCTTTTCGTGTAATACTTTTGTTTCACCCGCTGTTCGAATCTTTTAGTTATTTTTGTTGCATGTCGAGTTTCTTGCTCTATCCTGTAGTGGTGTATCTTCTGTAGTTTTGCCTTTAGACCATATTGATTCTCCTTGTGGCTTGACTCATCCTTTTTGATGATTGTCATTTGAGCACATGACTTGGGAATCCATATTTGTGTTCGGGCCGGCTGAGTGGCTATCATTTTCTTTGGTATCCATACTTAGCAATTCCTTGTGGACCTAGGTGTCCAAAGTGATTTGCTTGCTTGTTCGGTGGTTCGTTCTGATGTCGATAATGTTTCTATTGTTGAAGATATGCAGTCACTTGATCTTTTCTGATCCAAGCCCGTCTAGTGTAAGGAACGGGGTATATCCTTATGTGTGCAGATTCGTAGTGGTTTTGCTGACTTGTCTCTCTAGTACTTGGTTCCTTACTGAGGCTGTTTTTGGCTAGAACACTAATCATGTGATTTATTGGATTAGAAGATTGTGTGCACTCGAGATTCATTGTGTCCTCACATGAAGTATTCGATGAAGGGGTTTCCACAGTGTGAGTGAACATGCATTCAACATTGTGTTCATTTAAGTGAGTTCTTGGTTGTATACTTTTGGCTTTGATTGGTCGTTCATCTAGCATGCTGAACACCTCACGATGTCCTATCTTGGCCGAGATGTATCCTAGGGCCAGTTGAATAGTCACTCCATATTTGTATATCCAATCTTGACCTAGCACGAGCTCTTCCAATAAGTCTTGATCTTGACACACTAAGAGTTTCTGTTCCATTGTGTTGTTTCCTAGATGTAGAGGTAAGGTAATCTCGCCTATACATTTGGTAATTTTTCCTCCTATTCCAATCAGTTGTGCCTTTGAAGGGCGTAATTCTTCCGTGAGTTTTTGGGTCAGTGATACAGCTTATAGCGGCTCCTGTGTCAATGAGAGCATCCACCAAGTGGTACTCTTTTGTTCCAGCACCCAAATTCAAATAGGGTTGCGTCATTTGTTGACCTAGGTTTTCAGTGGCTCTAAAATAAGCCATTGGGACGAGTTCCTCTCCTAGTCGATATCTCTCATCTCTCTCTCTCTCTCATCCACTCTTTTCTTTTCCTGATTCGTTCTAGTGCTTCTTGTCTAGCTTCTTCTCGTATTCTTTCTTCCTCTATGCGCCTATTTTTACCCATTATTAGTCGTGACATTATTTCTTCAGTCAATGGCTCTAAATATTTTTTTACTCGGCAACCACTGATATAGTTTGACAATACTTCTCCATCTAGGGTTGCTCAACTGATGGCTCCACTGGTAGATATACGATTGATGATCAACGGGCCATATCCTCTTTTTTGCAGTTTCTTCGCGTGTTGTTTCAAAGTATAAACCGAAACTAGACCTCCTTCCTTCAAATTTTTATATTTAATATGAGCATCAAAATATGCCTTCTGTCGCCTTTTAGCAGCATAAATCCTTGCTACCGCTTTTAACCTAGTTTCATGTAACTTTTCTATTTGATCCAATTATGCTGACAATTCATGTCCAGTCCACTCGTAAGTTGTTGCTACTCTGAGAGTGGGTATTAAGAAATCAATTGGCAAGATAACATTCTATCCGTACACCAGGTTAAATGGGGTAGTGCCTATGGCTGTTTTGTAGGCTACTCGGAATGCCCATAAAGCATGATGTAAATGTTTATCCCAATCCGATCTGCCATTGTTGACAATTTTCGTGAGAACTGTACACAAGATTTTATTTGAACTTTCGGCCTGTCCATTGGCTTGCGGGTGATATGGGGCTGATTTCTTATGAATTACTAAGAATTCATTTAGTAGGGCTTCTATCACTTCATTCACAAAGTGCGTGCCTCTATCACTCACAATTTCTATCGGCAGTCCAAATCTAGTGAAAACGTTCTCAAAGAGAAACTTGGCCGTAGTCCTTGCATCATTTTTCTTGGTTGCTTTGGCTTCAACCCACTTGGTCAAATAGTCTGTGGCTACGATTATGTACTCGGCATGGGATACTTTAGTTGGTGGGCTAATAGGTCCTATGAAGTCTATTCCCTATTTAGAAAAGGCTCTCGCACTCATTATGGGTTTCAGTGGCATTTCATCTCTTCTAATTGGATATTTCGTTCGTTGACAGGTATCACATCATTGAACATATGTGGCTGCATCTTGATGTAGAGTTGGCCACCACATTCCTGCAAAGAGAATCATTTTTGCAGTTTTATCTGCAGAAAAATGTCCTCCTGTAGCCCCTGTATGTGCCATCTCTAAGACAGCAAGATACTCGTCTTCATGAATACACATTCATAAATGATTGTCTCTTCCTCGCTTAAAGAGTTGTTTTCCTATGAGAGCATAGTCCTTGCTTTGTTCTGTGAGCGCACGTTTCCTTGCTAGAGTGGCTCCTTTTGGGTATTCTTGGGTCTTCAAGAACTTCACCAGAGGCATGCTCCATCTTGGTGCTACGGTGGAGTAGCATTGTGTACCTAAGATCCAACCTAGGGACTTGTGGAGAAAGAGACTATACCTCAATCCCCTTCAATTGCATATAGTGGGGATTCACGCTTTATTTATCAATCTGATGAGTATCGAAACCTAGTCGAGTGTATGAAGACATGCATTCAAATGACGATCAACACACATGATTTTCCCAAAGAGTGTAAACAAAGACTAAGACTAATCCAAACAAGCTTCAACTGCCAGTCAAAGTGTCGCGATACTTGGTGTTGTAGCCAACAGTAAATTGAGCTTTTCTCTCAACTCCAAACTCTGAATATAGCTAATAGCATATGCGTTTCGAAGCTCTCGAGAAGACACATCCAATGGTGCTATCTTCACTCAATGCTGACACTTCTACTTCAAGTTATGAGCAAAATACTGAGTCATGGGAATGACCTTCCTACACTTCAGCACTTCCTTCACTTCACACACACCTTAACAACAGCAAACAAACACTTTCATGGATAGACAACACTTCCTAACACTCTTTTCAAGCAACACACATGCATACAAGCTCACAAAGAAGATGATACAGAGAGGAGAAGACACAAATTCGAAATTTTGTGCTCTTGATTCTCACAATGGCAAAAAGTCTTTACAAAGAGTCACAAATTGACTTATATACATGTGCCCTAAAAATGGTCCTTTCACACAAGAGACTGACACTTTATTCACTAAAAGGCTAATTTCCTACTAATGTACATGGGTAAGCTACTAATCTTCTGTGGGGATGCATCTAGAGGACTTCTCTAGTGCTTTTACATTAGAAATTATATTACAAAATGATTATGATACAAAAATAAGGTGTCCAAATTGAAAAAATTTTGGGGCCCATCTTTTTCTCTGCCTTGTGCTCTTCTTCGCTCTACAACACTCTCCCCCTCTTTGTCTCTATTGTCCCTTGACAGGCTTTACTTCTTGTCTTCAGTTTGTTGTCTGCATGCATCTTGTGGTCAGTTCTGCCTGTTTGTTAAACAGGTGTTCAATTTTGATGGCCTCTTCTTGATTCTTCTTTTACATCCTCTCGGACTGATGCATTTATGTTGCCTGTTAAGTCCGGTTGCCACACATGCCAGCAGTGGAAGGTATGAGGATGTGATCCTTCAGCCTTCGATCTGGACCTTCCAAAGACCCAGGTGTTGAAGGAACTTCTTGTGGTTTCGGAACCGCTGGATACCTTCTTGCACTTCTTCATGGATACTTTCCTGGCCCTGGTTCCTCCTTCCACCTACGTGCTTTTTCCTTGATATGTGCCCCTGTGGGGCTCTGTGTAGAGATGGGTGTTGCGCCCCTGCGGGGCTTCTTGCAGAGATGTATCTTTAGATATGATCTTTTTAATGAAGTTTATTTCTTTGTCTTCTTCTTTTCTTCTTTTTGCTTGACTCTCCCTCAACACTGCCCCCCTCCTGAACTCTGTCATCTCCGACAGGCTTTGGGAGTCGACGGAAGTATGTTCTGTACACTTTTTGCTCTGTTTCATTAAGCACATTAGCTTCACATATCATAAGTTGCTTCCACTGTTCTGCTTTCACACCATCATGTGGCGGCTTTCTATGGTCAGCGAAGAAGCTTAGTTCATATGCCACTAATCTGGCATTCAAGTTGGATGACATCTTTAAGAAAATTTCTTAGTCAATTTCAAAAAACCCTGTAAAAAACACTTCTTCGAATGTTTGCATATAGGTACTCGGTAGAAACATGAGCCTGGAATAATAGGCCATTATTGTGGGTCAGCTAGGCATAACAGACAAATAAAAAACGTGAATATCTGTTCCCTGATTAATGCCAATGAAATTCAAAAATGTATATGCCGCGTGCTTGAACACCTTCAAAACTGTAAGAATCATGCTGAGTATTTATTCATCATCCTAATAGTTAGATCGGGTACGGCTGCATAACTTTGCAGCCAATATTCAATGGTTTTTACCATATAATCCTCCGTTGGTAAATAATTATGAGGAGGACTTGGAAGTAGTGGATAATTCAGCCACTGTGTTTTGATTACACCATTCTTTTGCATATCCAAAAATTCTCTGGCTTCTCTGCGACGTGGTGTTGGGCAAAATGAAGGATTTACCTATAATAAGTATGGTGCTACTTGCCAGTGCACCCGCAATGTAGGATTTTTCTCCAAGAATTTTCTTCTCCAGACAGGCTATGCCGTTTCAAATTCTTCTTGAGTATAATTGAATGTGTCATCTTTAAAATGCAATTGTTCGTCTGGATTTTTTTGTGTGATCTTCTTTATGTATTGCTTGGTTTTCTCTTTCAATAATCCGTACAAAATGTTGAAAGGCTTCATGATCGTATCCAAGTCTTTGCCTTTGATCTTTGCTTCTTTCGTGACTTTGATGACTTCATTTTCAAAATTCTCTATCAATCGGGACACCAATAGTGCCCGTTCCTTCTGACCTATTTCTGCAGTGTATGGCATTGGATGATCATCATGTGGTTCCGCCATCTGTTCTTTTATTGGAGAATTATAAATCGGGGGAGATAGAGGACATACCTCTACCTCGTCAGTAGGATTTTCTTTTGTCGGCTCTACTGGTGTCCCGATTGGTGCTTTCTCTTCTACTTTGGTCTCTAATTGTGCTATGCATTTAGTCTTCTCATTAATTTCTTGCGTAGCTGCTCTGAGTGCTTCTTTTGCTGCAAGCAGTTCATTACCAATTTCTGCTATATGATCCATGTTTTCACTGTAACTCAATGCAAGTTTTCCATGGGCAGTGCTCAGTTGTTTCTTAAGTTCATTGGTTTCCTTGACATATTGTTGTTCCCATTCTTCCCTTAGGGCTTGTTCTTGCTTCAGCAATTCTGCATATTTCTCATTCTGATCTTGTATTTCCTTCTGTTCCGTGACGGATGTTTCCTATTTTTCTATAGGTTGGTCATATAGTAATGCTTTCATCAGTTCTTTGTTTTTGGTTCGTAAGTTATCATTCTCCTCCATATATACTTTAAGTTGTGTTTCGAGCAAGTTGCTCCTAGCTTTCATTCTCTCTTTGTCTGCTTCGCTGGCTTCATGTTGTCTTTGTAAATCGGTCAATTGTGCCTGGAGTTGATGATGCTGTTTCATCAATGTATTACATTGTTCCTTGACTGCGATTATCTCTATTTCTTTGGTCGAAATTTCTTGTTTGGCCTGAATGAGTTGTGCAGACAATAGTTCACTCATTATTTGAAACTGATTCTTTTCCCTCATGGCCTTGTCATAATCCGCATCTGTGTCCATCATCTGCTGTTGCGTGTCCATGGCCGTCTGGATCATTTGCTTGACAACATGTTTCAATTGAGTTACATCCACATTTAACCAGGTGGTAGGGATGCTAGGTTCTTCACCTGTTGTGACATCTTTTCCTTTTGCTACATGTAAAGTGGTATCATGGGGCTGCCTAATGTGGAGTTGTATCCTTGGCTCAGCCTCCTTGTGATCAAATTTACCTTGAGGTGTATCATGAGGCACTTCAATCACGATTTGCTCTTTATTATGTTATAGGCCTGTGTCTTGGTTCACTGGAGTTTGTGTTTCCTCTTTTATGGGTGACACTGCATCTTTATTTGTGATTGGAGCTTCTTTAATGTTGATCCTGGATGTATCATTCAATTGAATAACGTGTATCGTGTCAACGGGAGCCTCTTTGCTCCTGTCCGCTGACTGTTGATTGTCAGGGGTGACTTCGATCTGATTGACCTCTGTCCATTCTTCATTGTGCGTTTTGGGTCTTATGTCCGTGTCCAATGTGTCTTGCTCAGGGCTTGATTCTTCATTGGAACTTGATTCCCCCAACCCTATTTCTTTGTATCTGGAGGGTACTTTAGGAGTATGTTCTTTATCCTTCTGTTTCGTTCCTTGGCTTGCCTGTCTGTATTGATGGCCTTGAACATTTAAGTTTACTTGCCCTCGCATATACTGATGTGTTTCTTCCAAGGCTACAGAGAGGTCTCTTTTCGTAATTGGTTGTTGTGTCATTGGAATCTTTGGCAATATATGTGTTCTTTTTGATTGTGGTGTCTCTTGAGCTTCTTCTTCTCTTAGGCGTTTAAATTCCTCTCATAGGTGTCTTTGAACTGGTTCCTACTTCTTCAATAGTTATGGCTGTTTTCTTTTTCTTCAAAACAGTTGCTGACTTGGCATATTTCGCTAGCTCTGTTGATGTCGGCATCAAGCGTAAGCAATTCTTCATGTCAAGTGCCTCATAAATGAGTTGGGTCAAGGCCGAACTACCATTGAGAAACTTTTTTTGACCCCACTTTTTCTTTGCTTCAAATAAGCGGTCTTGAACATATGGAGTCATGTTCACTTTATTTCCCACTTGTCTCATAGCGTGTGAGAGTAGTTGCACAACAATCTTTTGAGGTGCTGTGTATCTATGCATACTTGGAAAGCAAAAGTGCTGGTGAACTAAGCGAACAGATTCTTCAATATCCGTTCGGTTGATTTCCAAAAATGTTCTCTTTTTTGGATCATGACATTCATCTTTGACATTCGTGAGTCCCTCTTGGTTCCATCCAAAAGCTCTGTTAATTAGTTCATGAGTAAATTGAATTGTTTTCTAGTTACCAACTTTATCAAGTACCCTTGCTTCCGAGACAGATGCTTTATTCGATGCGGACTGTAGTGTATTCATCACTTGTGTACATCTCTGGAAATCTGGCAGATATATTGGCAATCTTAGGAATGCATCAATTCCTCCTTGTGTCCAGACGTCCGTCATGCACGGTAATCCTTGTATGATAGTCTTGAAATCTTGTGACATGATAGGGAAGTAGTGATCCCTGTCCATAATCTTGATGGTCGCCATGAAAATGAGTTCGGACACTGGTTGGTCATCTAGAAACCAATGACCTCTTGCTTTTGTTATTGATTCCAAGGGAAGAAGGTGGATCTCTTCCTCTTGCGTAGCCTCGGAATTAGAAGATGCCATCTGCACTCAATATAGAGTATTAATTAGTGGCAAGATGGTATCAAAAATCATCCTTCATTTGTCTTTCATTAGATTGGCAATGCTCCGCGTGAACAGTGTCATTCCTTCCCCGTGGGTGTGAGAAAGGTAATACCTGGGATTTTTCACACTTTTAGATAGTTTTATGTTTTTGTCTGAAAGAAAAACAGAAAAGTTATTTCATAGCCGAAGCGGTTATTAATTTTTCAGTAATTTTCTTTAGCTTATGTACAAGTGCTCTCCTATTTCCCAAGAGGAAAATGTGCTTCACTATTTTGAAATAGAAGAAGAATGTGCCGAATGCTTGGCCTTGTAATGTGGCCCTATCATGCATACTTTGGGTTCTGGTAACTCCAAATGTGTGCAACTCGAATTATTTGATAGAAGTATACAACTTGTCTTGTCTTTCGGCATCCAAATATGCTTTATTCTGTTGGGAGAAATTGTGTTCCCAACATTCCTGGTGAATGCGGTGCTTCTCATATGGTGCTTCTACTTTGTCTGCTTTTTGAAGCTTGGAATGACGTGTGAATCGTACGTAGACTCCTGCTCTATCCTGTAGCAATTTATCTTCTGTCGGTTTGCCTTTAGATCATACTGATTCTCCTTGTGCATTGACTCGTCCTTTTTGATGATTGTCCTTTGAGTACATGACTTGGGAATCCATAATTATGTTCGGGCCGGCTGGGCGGCTATCACCTTCTTCGGAATCCATACTCTAGCAATTTTTTGTGGAACTGGGTATCCAGAGCGATTTACATACTTGTTCTGTTGGTTCTTCTGATGTAGAAAGTAGGTCTTTTGTTGAAGATATGCAGCCACTTGGTCCTTCCTTATCCAAGGTTGTCGAGTGTGAGGAATAGGGTATATTGGAATGTATGCAGACTCGTGATAGTCCTATGGACTATCCTCTCTTGTGCTTAGTTCCTCACTGTGGCTGTTATTGGATAGAACACTAATCATGTGGTTTACTGGATTAGAAGATTGTGTGCACTCGAAACTCGGGGTATCCTCACATGAAGTACTCGATGAAGAATTTTCCATAGTGTGAGTGAACATACATTCATCATTGTGCTCATTTAAGTGCGTCCTCGGTTCTATACTTTTGGCTTTGATTGGTCTTTTGTCTAGCATGCTGAATAATTCATGATGTCCTATCTTTGCCGAGATGTATCCTAAGGCCAATTGAATAGTCACTTCATATTCGTATATCTAGTCTTGACCTAACACGAGCTCTTCTAATAAGTCCTGATCATGACATACTAAGAGTTTTTGCTCCATAGTGTTGTTTCCAAGATGTAGAAGTAAAGTGATCTCTCCAATACACTTGGTGATCTTTCCTCCTATTCCAATCAGCTGTGCTTTAGATGGGCGTAATTCTTCCTTAAGTTTCTGGGTTAATGAAAATGTTATACAGCTTATAGCAGCTCCTGTGTCAATGAGTGCATCCACTAAGTGGTACTCTTTTGTTCCGGCACCCAAATTCAAATAGGGTTGCGTCATTTGATGACCTAAGTTTTCCGTGGCTCTAAAATTAGCCATTGGAATGAGTTCTTCTCCTCGTCGATATCTATCATCTCTCTCTCTCTCTCATCCACTCTTTTCGTTTCCTGATTCGCTATAGCGCTTCTTGTCTAGCTTCTTCTCATATCCGTTCTTCCTCTATACACCTATTTTTACCCATTATTAGTCGTGACATTATTTTTTCAGTCAGTGGCTCTAAATATTTTTTTACTCGGCAACCACTGATATAGTTTGGCAATACGTCTCCATCCAAGGTTGCTAAACTGATGGCTCCGCTTGTGGATATGCGATTGATGATTAACGAGCCATATCCCCTTTTTCGTAATTTCTTAGCATGTTGTTTCAAGGTATATACCAAAAGTAAATCTCCTTCCTTCAAACTTTTATCTTTAATATGAGCATCAAAATATGCTTTTTGTCACCGTTTAGCAGCATAAATCCCTGCTACTGCTTGTAACCTAGTTTCATGTAACTTTTCTATTTGATCCAATTGAGCTGATAGTTCATGTCCCATCCACTCATAAGTTGTCACTACTCTGAGAGTGGGTATTAAGAAATCAATTGGCAAAATAGCATTTTGTCCATACACTAAGTTAAAAGGAGTAGTTCTTATGGTGGTTTTGTAGGCTACTCGGAATGCCCATAAAGCATGATGTAATTGTTTATCCCAATCAGATATACCATTATTGACAATTTTTGTGAGGACTGTACACAAGATTTTATTTGAACTTTCGGCCTGTCCATTGGCTTGCGGGTGATAAGGCACTGATTTTTTATGAATTACTAAGAATTCTTTTAGTAGGGCATCTATCACTTCATTCACAAAATGTGTACCTCTATCACTCACAATTTCTATAGGTAGTCCAAATCTAGTGAAAACGTTTTCAAAGAGAAACTTGGCCGTAGTCCTTGCATCATTTTTCTTGGTTGCTTTGGCTTCAACACATTTGGTCAAATAATCTGTGGCTATAATTATGTACTCGGCATGGGATCCTTTAGCTGGTGGACTAATAGGTCCTATGAAGTCTATTCATTTAGTAAAGGCTCTAGCACTCATCATGGGTTTCAATGGCATTTCATCTCTTCTAATGGGATATTTCATTCGTTGACAAGTGTCACATCATTGAACATATGTTGCTGCATCTTGATGTAGAGTTGGCCACCACATTCCTACAAAGAGAATCATTTTTGCAGTTTTATCTGCAGAAAAATGTCCTCCTGCAGCTCCTGTATGTGCCACCTCTAAAACAACAAGATATTCGTCTTCATGAATGCACATTCGTAAATGATTATCCCTTCCTCGCTTAAAGAGTTGTTTTCCTATGAGAGCATAGTCCTTGCTTTGTTCTACAAGTGCATGTTTCCTTGCTAGAGTGGCTCCTTCTGGGTACTCTTGGGTCTTTAAGAACTTCATCAGAGGCATGCTCCATCTTGGTGCTACAGTGGAGTAGCATAAGTTATAGTTCTCTTCTTGATTTCGTTCTTGACAATTTTGGCAGGCTGATACATAGTTATGTGTATCCCTTTGCATGGTTGGCCAATATATGCCTAATCTCTTCAATGTTTGCCATGTTCCGGTTGCATTTAAAAGAGTTTTCCATTGATTTACATGTGCTTTTTGAAGCCACATCTCCTGTTCCTCTTCTTCTACACATCTCATGAGTAATACACTTGAGTCTTGGTGATATAGGCTTCCAACAATGATATGGAGGTTTTTTTTCTTCCATAAATCTTGATTTTGGTTTGGTGAGATCCCATGTTTAGGTCCATACGTGAGTATAGGGATCAACTTTTCTGCCCATTGGGGATATACTTCGAGATTAAAAAGGTACGTGTCAGGCAGATCATCTGGTACTCCTATGGGGGGTTCTCCGTATTACAAGGCTTATTGACTAAGTACAGTAGGGCTTGATGATCAATGAAGAATTTGAATTTGTTTGCCAATAGGTAGTGTCGAAACTTTTTCATTGCGTATACCATTCCTAGGCCTTCTTTTTCAGTCGTAGTATAATTTCGTTCTGCTTGATTCAGTTGTCTACTGGCATAGGCTATAGGGTGATCTAACTTTCTTGTATCTGCGGGTTGAGCTAGGATGCAACCAATGGCAAACTTGGAAGCATCTACGTGAATGTGAAATGGTTTGTTCCAATTAGGTACTCGAAGGATTGGGGCTGAACTTAATCGACTCTTTAATTCGTTAAAGGCCTTTTCACATTCTTTAGTCCAATTAAACTGAGTCAATAATGCATAAAGAGGTATAGCAATTACGGCATACATATGTATAAATCTTTGGTAGTATCCGCAATGTCCCATAAATGCTTGCACTTCTTTAGCAGTCTTTGGTCTCGGTAAATCCAGAATCACTTTGATTTTGTCTTCATCGGTTGATATTCCATTTCTAGAGACAATATGTGCTAATATCTTTCGTTGTCAAACCATGAAGTCACATTTTTCTGGGTTGAGGCATACTCTATATTGTCGACATTTGGCAAAGATCCTTCCTAGTTCCAGGATATGCTCTGATCGTATAGCTGAATAAGTGCATAAATCATCCACGTATACCTCCATATTCTTTCTCAGAAACTCCTTGAATACATGGCACATCAATCTTTGGAAAGTGGCTGGGGCATTAGTTAGGCCAAAAGGCATAACCCTAAAGGCGTATACTCCCCATTCAGTTGCAAAGGCTATTTTATTTTGGTCCTCAAGAGAAATGGCTACCTGATTATACCCTGAAAAGCCGTCCAAAAAACTATAAACTTCCTTCCCTGCAACTCTTTCCAAAAGATGATCCGTGATGGGTAATGGGTAACTATCTCTTATGGTGGAAGCATTTACCTAGAGTATCAAAACCTAGCCGAGTGTATGAAGACATGCATTCAAATGACGATCAATGCACATGAGTTTCCCAAAGAGTGTAAACCAAGCTAAGAATAATCCAAACAAGCTTCAACTGCCAGTCAAAGTGTCGCGATACTTGGTGCAGTAGCCAACAATAAATTGAGCTTTTCTCTCAGCTCCGAACTCTGAATATAGGGAATAGCATATGGGTTTTGAAGCTCTCGAGAAGACGCATCTAATGGTGGTATTTTCACTCAATTGTGACACTTCTACTTCAAGTTATGAGCAAAATACTGAGTCACGGGAATGACCTTTCTACACTTCAGCACTTCCTTCACTTCACACACACCTTAACAACAGCAAACAAACACTTTCACGGATAGACAACACTTCCTATCACTCTTTTCAAGCAACACACATGCATACAAGCTCACAGAGAAGATGATACAGAGAGGAGAAGACACAAATTCGAAATTCTGTGCTCTTGATTCTCACAATGGCAAAAAGTCTTTACAAAGAGTCACAAATTGACTTATATACATGTGCCCTAAAAATGGTCCTTTCACACAAGAGATCGGCACTTTATTCACTAAAAGGCTAATTTCCTACTAATGTACATGGGTAAGCTACTAATCTTCTGTGGGGATGCATCTAGAGGACTCCTCTAGTGCTTTTACATCAGAAATTATATTACAAAAATAAGGTGTCCAAATCGAAAATTTTTTGGGGTTCGTCTTTTTCTTTGCCTTGTGCTCTTCTTCGCTCTGCAACAAGCATATATTAGAGTTCTCTTCTGGATTCTGTTCTTGACAAGTTGGGCAGGCTGATACATAGTTATGAGTATCCCTTTGCATGGTTGGCCAATATATGCCTAATCTCTTCAATGTTTGCCATGTTCCGTTTGCATTTAAATGAGTTTTCCATTTTACATGTGCTTTTTGAAGCCACATTTCCTGTTCCTCTTCTTCTACGCATCTCATGAGTAATCCACTTGAATCTTGATGATACAAACTTCCAGCAATGATATGAAGGTTTTTAGTCTTCCATAGGACTTGGGTTCGATTCGGTGTGATCCCATGTTTAGGTCCATATGTGAGTATAGGAATCAACTTTTCTGCCCATTGGGGACATACTTCGAAATTAAAAAGGTACGTGTCAGGCAGATCATCCGATACTCCTATGGGTGGTTCTCCATGTATCATTCTTGATAAGTGATCTGCTCTAATGTGGGTATTCTCTTTCTTGACTACTACTTCAAAATCAAATTCCATTAACAATAGAAACCATCATACTAGTCGTCCTGTATTACAAGGCTTATTGACTAAGTACAGTAGAGCTTGATGATCAATGAAGAATTTGAATTTGTTTGCAAATAAGTAGTGTCAAAACTTTTTTACTGCGTACACCATCCCTAGGCCTTCTCTCTTGGTCGTGGTGTAATTGCCCTCCGCTTGATTCAATTGTCTACTGGCATAGGCTATAGGGTGGTCTAACTTTCATGTCTCTGCAGGTTGAGCTAGGATACAACCAATGGCAAACTTGGAAGCATCTACGTGAATGTGAAATGGTTTGTTCCAATTAGGTACTCGAAGGATTGGGGCTGAACTCAATCGACTCTTTAATTTGTTAAAGGCCTTTTCACATTGTTTTGTCCAATTGAACTGAGACAATAATGCATAAAGAGGTATAGCAATTATGGCATACATATGTATAAATCTTGGTAGTATCCGCAATGTCCCATAAGTGCTTGCACTTCTTTAGTAGTCTTTGGTGTCGGTAAATCCAGAATTACTTTGATTTTGTCTTCATCCGTTGAGATTCCATTCTTAGAGACAATATGTCCTAATATCTTTCCTTGTCGAACCATGAAGACACACTTTTTCGGATTGAGGCATACTCTATATTGTCGACATTTGACAAAGATCTTTCCTAGTTCAGGGATATGTTATGATCGTATAGCAGAATAAGTGGATAAGTCATCTACGTATACCTCCATACTCTTTCTCAGGAACTCCTTGAATACATGGCACATCAATCTTTGGAAAGTGGCTGGGGCATTGGTTATACCAAAAGGCATAACCCTAAAGGCATATACTCCCCATTCAGTTGCAAAGGCTATTTTATGCTAGTCCTCAAGGGCAATGGCTACCTGATTATACCCTATAAAGCCGTCCAAAAAACTATAAACTTCCTTCCCTGCCACTCGTTCCAAAAGATGATCCGTGATGGGTAAAGGATAACTATCTCTTATAGTGGCGGCATTCACTTTTTTCAAATTAATGCATACCTTTAACTTGTCATTCTTTTTCGGTACAACCACCAAAGGTGACATCCATTCCGTGTGTTCGATCTCATAAATGAACCCATCATCTAACAACTTGTCTATCTCTTCCTTAATTTTTGATGAATAGACATCATTATATGTGTATGGTCTTTGTTTGGAAGGTTTGGCTTCAGATGTCATAGGGATTCTATGAGCACAAATAGAAGGATCTACTCCCTTCAAATCCTTATATGTCCAGGCAAAAACATCCCTATATTCTCGAATGAGTCGTATCAGCTCTTGTTCTTCTTCCATTGAGACATCTTGACCTATAAACGTACATCGTTCTTCTCCTTCTTCCAATGTTACTATAATTTTCTTGGTTTGTTCTTTGTTGTCATATGCTATTCTTGGCTGTGCTTCTCGTTTCGGCATTTGAATAACAATTTTCCCCTCTTCCACTTCGTATTTTTTGAAGTGAGCGGGCGCTTCAAATTGGTCTTGAGGCTTGTTTTCTTCATCATCTTTTTCCTTATCTAATCCAAGCTCTTCTTCCTGTATCATTTCATGATTTATTTCATTAGCTATAATACCTTCTCCTTGATTTCCACTTTCTGTTTCCATTTGCTCTTGCTCCATTTCAATGCTCTAGTAATCCTCTTTCCATTCCTTTTCAATTACTTCTCCTTCTTCAGCCTCTTGAAGAACTACCACGTATAGACTAACGTCATATCCTTCCTCATCAATGCATTCACTCATGGTTATCACTTCTTCGTTTACACACACATCTAGAGTGGCTAAAATCTCCATCCAACCATGAGGTTTGAATTCTTCATCTAGGAATAATTGAGGCATGTAAGCTGGATCTTGTACAGACCTAGCAACTCCTTGCCTGTGCTGCCATCCTTTCCTCCTATCCTCTTTCTTTTTCCCAGTTTGGCATATCCATAGATGAGTGTCTTCGTTCATCCAAGATTGGTCGCTTGAACCTATACTGTGAATCAACTGGTCGTCTTCCTCCTTATGAATATGATTCCATTGCAAGGGAGGAACATCTTGATATGTGTATGTGTGGAGATTTATTCTTGTTGTGGTTTCTTCATGTTGTAAGTATACTGCATCTTTTCCCCAATCTTGCACTACCTTTAGCTATCTCATGAAGGGTCTTCCAAGTATCATTTCATAATTGCTAGCCCTTTCAAATTGACATATCGCTAAGGTGTGCTCGAATTCAACTCTGCAAGTGGTAAAAATTACCCGTTCCAATAATCCCAAGGGTCTTTCAGTGTGTCCGTCTGCCATTTGTATCTTCATGCGTGTTGGTCTTAGAGCTGGTTTTCCCCATTTCTCCCAGATTTCTTTAGTTGCTATTCCTACTCCAGCTCCTGAATCTAAGATAGCTTTAGTGGTATAACCCCTATATGTAATTGGAAGGCAAGTGTTTCCTTCATCTCCTTCGCTGAAATCTCCAACCTTATCGACTTGGATTTTGATCGTGGTCACCTCATCAGGCAATTCCTTCTCTTCAGACTTTGTCTCCAATTGACTGGTTAATTTCTCCTTCAAATGTGGTTTGACCTTCAACAATTCTTCCAATGTCAGAGTACAAGACCTTTCTAAGGTGTTGTATGATGTCCGATGTTTGGACTGATGGGTTCCGTTCTTTTTTTCTTATTGGGAGAATGCAGTATAATTCCAAATTATGTTCGTATTCT
This sequence comes from Ceratopteris richardii, assembly GCA_020310875.1. NCBI lineage: Eukaryota > Viridiplantae > Streptophyta > Polypodiopsida > Polypodiales > Pteridaceae > Ceratopteris > Ceratopteris richardii. The sequence goes on from CM035434.1 coordinate 52,969,693, forward strand.
CCTGTGTAATTGGGCAAGAGCTTTTCACTTTCATTCTCCTTTTCACTTTGGTCAAAGGGTAATAATCCTTCTGAATTCAGCTCAGGTATTGAATGTTCTAATTCACTTCCTGCTTCTAGCTCTTCAAAGGGTGGTTCTATTCCTTACACTTTCTTCCATCTGTCTTCTTGGACTCTTGCCCACAAGTCTTTAGGCCATTCTCCATCTACTTCGGGGACAATGGATCCTTCCCTTTTATCCTCGCAATGATTTTCATTACGTGTCTCACCTTCTTTTCCTTTCTCAGGATCATTAGGGATGACACACTCTTGGAATTCTTTTTCGGGAATTCGTGAATGGGGTAGTCGAAGAACAGGTTTTTCTAGGGTCTGTTGAGCTACTTCAATTAACTTTTTGCATATCTCCAACCTTTCTTTCTCTAAGTCGCCTCTAGGATTTCATGTGGTTCAATGGTTGGTCCTGCTCTGATTCGTGCCTGGTATGGCTGAATCCACATGGCTAACTCTTCTGGCATGGGATCTGCTAAAACTGATCCTACCTCTTCTTTTTTAAAATTTCCTTTCCGAATTTCTACTTCCACTTCTTGTTTTTCCTTTTGATCTTGTTCATTTTTTTCTTTCTCCATCTGTTGTTGTAATTTCTTCTCCTTTATCCTATCTCTACGATTCTTCCATCTTTGTGTTCGTTTACTTGTGATACTTTTTCCAGGTTCTTCCGAGTCTTCAACTCTTTGAGGTGTAGGTATGTCCATTTTCCTGTCAGCTCGATCATTTGCTCCAGTCTTTTCTGGGGTCTCTCTAGCTTTGGCCCGTGTTATTGCTTTCAGTGGTACGGTGTATTCCTTATCACTCCCTGACGACTCTATCACTTCTATCACATTGATTTGCATGTTCGAGTTAACTTTGTTGGGGTTTTTGGGGCAATCTCTGAAAAGGTGTTCTTTACCACAATTGCTACAGTATCCTTCCCAAACTCGCTGTGGTGGATGTGGGTTTGGTAGTCTGCATTCTCTGATATAGTGATCACCTCCACATCTATAACATGGTCCTCTAGGTACAGGCGGTCTGTTCATAGGTCGGGGGGGTATGGATGCTTTGGGAGCTGTGTACATCAATGACACATAGTCCTGCTCATACCCGTAGGAATTATCTGGTGCTTCCATGCCATATGCACAAGGTTCGTACATTTGTTCATATTCTATCATAGAGCTCTCACAAGTGGAATAATCTCCTTGACTATGGTCATAAGATGGGTCATATGATTCGTTACTAGTCAAAGGTGTGGCTGGAACTATTGCTCTCTCAGGGTTCTCTTCTTGTCGAGCTACTTTCACTGAGACAACATTTTGAGGGTGGGGCGGTTGTTGTCCTAACACCGGTTGTGGTTGAGCGTACCCTAGATAAGCATATGGTCGTGGTACTAGTCCCTGTTGCTGATATGTGGGATATCTAAAGGCTTCTCCTCTTTGATCTCTCTGAGGGTATCCATAAGGTCTCATGACAGGTTGTACCAGTCTTGATTGCCTATTGTAAGGACAGTTTTTTGTGCTGTGATTTGTGTACTTTTGTTCTATGCTGCAATATTGTAGAGGGCCCGGAATAAGTGGTTTATTGTAAGCATAAGCAGGTGGTGGGACTACTCCCCTAGTGCACATATGAGAGGGATGATCTCCTCCACAATGCATACATCTTCTAAGCATGGGCACTCTCATTGGGTTGTTGGGGTAGTTCCTCTGTCCTTCAACATTCAGTTTCTTTGCTATTAAGTCGGCTATTTCCTCTACATTGTTCTTAGGGTTTGATGTACTGCTGGTGGAATCTTCACTTCTTACACTACCTTGAGGTATTTTCAGATCTTCTGATAGATTGTCCTCTAGATCAATACATTCTTTCATACACTCTTGCAAAGTTTGAACTCTTTTCACATATACCAGTGATCTTAATGATCCATTCACTAACCCTTCCAAAAATAATGACACCATCTTGTTTTGAGTGGGTCTCTCTTCAACAGGGCATCTATCCACATATTGTTTGAACCTCCTTGCTGCCAGTCTCACTGATTCCGTCGGAGCTTGCTTAAAGCTATGGATCAATGATGACGAGTTGTTTTTAATCCCAGATTTGGTGAATTCTTCAATTAATTCTTGATAGACTTGTTCCATGCTTTGAAAATTATTAGGATCTAACGGCTAGAACCAAGCTAAAGCTGTGTCTGTCAAAGTTAGACCAAAAGATGCATATTGGATCAAGAACTCTTCCACTTGTTCGGCTCTGATTACTTGCTTGAATTCAGCTATATGATTGTAAGGTTCACTAGAGCCATTATAATAGTTTCTCATGCATTTAGAAACTTGAATAGGCCTTAATCTTCTTCCGGCTTCAAGTGGTCTAGGCATCACTGGGAAAACTGGTCTTCCTATGGGTATGCCAGGTCCTCTTACCAGAGGTGGTCTATCTGGAACAGGGATTCTATTCCTTGGGTCAACAGGTGGCTGAGGCCGATAGTTATGGTTATTTGCAGGCATAGCAAACTGCACATGGGGTATAACCGGGATTTGTGTTTGTTGTGTTTGTCGAGAATGTTGATATGAATTATCCTGAAACATTCCTTGAGGGTTTTGCGAAGTAGTGGCTTGATCCCTAGAGGGGAACACTGGAATGCTCTGATATATCAACCCTGCTCTTTCTAACTCCGTTAGAGGCCATTTCCTCCTTTGGTTTTTGTCCAAATATGTGATAATGGAGGGGAGTTCTGAATCTTGTAACTCATAGATAGTAATTGGGTTAGGGGCTACTTCCCACAATGAAGAGTGGGCTCTGAGGAGATGCTCCATTCCATTGATCAAATACACATCCATTAGGGAGTCATCTTGGGGAACTAGGTCTCCTCTCCAAACCCTAACAACAATAGATCTTCCTCTTGGAGTAGTCACTTGCCCTTCATGTCCCTCTTCATTAAGGTTGTGAGCATTGTCTTCTTCCCCATGTTCATTGATGTTTTCAGGGTGTTCCGTAACAACATACTAGATGTCTCTTTTGTCCATATAAAACCCTCCTGCATACTTAACTGCTGGCCTAGGCACTATGTAGGCATCTGAAGCTTTCTTTAGTCTGGCCACTGATCGGTTTAGACCATCTAGATAGATAGGTATCTCATGTTGATTGGTGTTCACATATTCTAAAGATGTTCGATATTCACCCTCAATAATTGACATCATGCCAATCATTGGTACGGTATTTTGCATGTCCTCTGAAGCCATCGGAATTTCTTCCTTTGACTAACTAGAGGTGTCAGAATAATGGGAACGGCTATTGGGTTCGATTACACTTCCCACTGAAGAGATTACACTTCTTCGGCTTCCTAGGGTTCTCCCAGACTTTAGGTTCATTCACTTAAAAGCTCTCATTGACCTTAACCAACCTCCAGCCCCTAAAGTTCTTTACTGAGGGTTAGAATTTCTAGAGAGAATTTGGTTGGAATAGGACTGACAGTGAATCCACAACTCACGATACTTGACCCAAACAAATCCACGATACTCAATATTTCACCCAAACAGAGTAGGTCACGATACTCGATATCTGACACACTAGAAGGGTACCACGATACTCGATATGTGAGCAAGATAATACAGGATACATGATACTTGAGGAAACACGATACTTGAAGCAGACGATATCCGACACTTGACACTGAAGGTCATGATACACGATATTGGTTAGGTATCACGTGAAAAATCACGATACACGATATGGGGCACCTGAGAGGGTCATGATACTCGATACTTGGCGAATACGATACATGATACTCCATGAAAAAATTTCCACGATACTCGATACTAGAACTTGCTGTGCCAATCACGATACACGATAGTCAACAAGTATCGCGAGAAAAATTCATAACGATACTCGATATTTGCCAGGTATCGGGAAGGCTGCCTCCACGATACACGATATCCAGCAAGTATCGCGATCAGAGACTCACAATATACGATACTCCACAAGTATCGCGATCTGAATTTCACGATACACGATATGCGATATCCGATGAGTATCGTGAGGACTTCTCGATGATACACGATATGTGAGAAGTATCGCCAGACCCAATTCAACGATACTCAATACTTGACACGTATCGTGAAAAGAGTTCCACGATACACGATACTCAGTCTAGGTATCACGATACTCGACCACAGGAGATCACGATACTCAGGTATCCCGATACCTCAACCGCGGGAGAACACGATACTTGACACTTTTTTCAGTTTTTGACTGGAGTTTTTTGGATTTTAAAATCATACAAGTGTTTCTCAAGCTCATCTACCCTCTCCTTACCATCTGTATCACCAAAAATTAACTTTCTTAACCCTAAAATAACCCCACGATACTTGTCGCAAATCGTTTTACTGAGTTACTTGATTTAATTGGCTAAGATGAATGATAGATCAATGTGCTCACCTTGGATATTAGCCTCCAGCTATTTACTCTCGTCCACTTGCTCTGCGCAGCTCAATTACCCGGCTCTCAACTCATGATACCCGACTGCGGATTTTCATGATACTTTTTCTTGAGACAAGTGATTTGAAAAGGGACAATTTTTTGGGTTTTATACTTTTTGAAAAGTTCTTCCTAACTAAATAGACTCATAAGACTAGAGTTAATGGCTACTCTAACTCCCTAACTACTCCCTTCTTCCTCCTACTCTACTCACTCCACTCACTTCCCTAGACTAATGACTCACTACACACACTTCAAGAGTGAGAAGTAGTAAGTGCAAATGAGTGTGACTTACCAAAGAAGAGAAATTCACAACTCCTCTACTCGCTTCAATGCTGAAAGCTACTTACCATCACACGAATGCCTCGATTTGATTCGACATTCCCCGGCAACGGTGCCAAAAAATGTGTGTACCTAAGCACCAACTTAGGGACTTGTGGAGAAAGAGACTATACCTCGATCCCCCTCATGTGCATATAGTGGAGATTCACACTTTATTTATCAATCCGAAGAGTATCAAGACCTAGCCGAGTGTATGAAGACATGCATTCAAATGATGATCAAAGCAAATGAGCTTCCTTAAAGAGTGCAAATAAGTCTAAGTCCAATCCAAACAAGCTTCAACTTTCAGCTATGGTGTCGCGATACTTGGAGCAGCAACCAACAGTAAATTGAGCTTTTCTCTCAGCTCCGAACTCCGAACATAGCAAATAGCATATGCACACTATGCTTGAGGTGAATCTGATCTACATCAAAAAAGCTATGGTTTGGATTATGCCAAAATATCCATTGAAGCATTCTTTTACTTATGCTCATTCAGTGTATTTTTTAAAAATATTTTTTATGGATAATTTACCATTGTAAAAGCCTATATCTTTACACATGCATGTAAAGGGAGAAAAAGGGAGCCAAACTTCCATGAATTTGAGGTGGTTGAGGTGCAATCAAAGAATCAAGCAATCACCTAAAAGTACATCAAACTAGATCTTCACTTTTCCTAGATTATAGGGAAGTGAATTCATTCCCTCCAACAACTAATATTGCCTTCATTTGAATTCAAAATCCACTTGTAGAAGTCATGGAGCACTTCAAGAGTCTATATAAAGACTTCAAATCACTTGTATATTACATGGAAGAAATATACATACACTTGTGGCCATCACTGTCTTGCTCCATTTTTCTGCATCGTTTTCTTCAACAATAGTAAGCTTGTAGAGGTTCATGCTCTCTCTCTATAGAGCTCCAAATTGGATGAATGACCACTCACTTGTTTTGTTTTGGGTTCTATCTCTATGCATTCCTTAAAACTAGGAGGTACAACTATTGAGTGTCACGATCATTCCAAAAGCATATTTTGCTTATTTCTTGTAGTCTTATGCACTTTATACACTCAAACCTATGTTTATCACTCCTCGAAAAGGATGTTTTCCAATTGTAAGCATGTTGGTTGCAATGAACATCCGAGATAGTCAATGTGCAAAGCTATCTATTTCATATCAACTTTTTCTCCTTGATGCTCCAAAGTACGTAGTGCATTTTACTGCACTTGTTGCATGTCTATAAGGTCTATTTGAGTCTCCATAAGCTCAAGGGCTGGTCTTGTGCCAATTGTCCTGACCAAAATTTATCTCTTCATAACTCACTTTTCTACCTCCTACAATCTTCTCCAAGTTCTTTCGCTAGAGGCAAAGAAGATCATAGTGAGTCATGATATGGTGTTTTAAAGAGGCTTAGCCATGTGCGATGGAGGATTTGAAAAGAGATATCGACTTTATCACCACGCGAAGGGGCAATCCACCACAAACTTAGTCCAAGAGTTATCCCTTCTAAACAAGATAAGGAAGAATCATCTTCAGATGATGGGTCTATAAGTCACAAGTGTGTCATCACCCAAGTGGAAAAGACATTGCCACATTGGGTGATCCAGCTCTATGATTTTGTAGATCCCATCCCGTAGTCACTAGAATAGGTTGCAGATAGACCAAGATGATCATAGAGAATATATGAGCAAAAACAATCAAGCATCCATACTATAAATATAGCCCTAATGGATAAGCTCATCCAAGAGAAAGCAAAGGAACCAAAAAATGTGGAAGAGGCACTACACAACTTGAATTGCACGACTTCCATGCAAATAGAATATGACACTATCATGGAGAATAGAACTTGGGATCTAGTGGCTATGTGATATGATTAGGGTGAAATTCTGCAACCCTAATAGAATTTAGGGTTTATCCACTAATATAGGCAACCTAGAATCCTTCTCCTCTAGAGGTAGTAGGTAGAAAAACTTGGTATAGTAGCAAGGATAAACAAAAGATAGAATTCACTTACAAAACTCAACATGAACATACTCATAGGGGTCTCTAAAGAAGAAGAGGGTAGAAAGGAATCACTTAAAATCAGCAAGAAGACCTCCTAAGGCAACACCTCCACCTAGTATATGCTTGATTAAGTGTGTAAGTGATACTCTATGTACCCTAAGGGTGTCCCTATATAGAGATAATAGATTAATTACTTACCTAATTTAGCAGTTTACATGTGGAAAAAGCCTTCTATGCAATTCGCAAAAGACAAAATTGTGAAAATTAGAACTTTCATTAAGTATTTATGATAGACTTCTAACAAAAGTATGCTTTTGTTAACGCGTGATTTTTGAATGGATTTTAGGCTAAAATACTCACATGGGACATATGTGAAGAGATCTCCTTAAGAGTACTTTAAGATTATCCAATAAACATTTTTTACTATTTTTACCATTTGTAAAAATTAGAGTTTGCTAATAGTTAGGCTTTAGACCCTTAAATATTACATTCTTTTCCAAGAATCCCCCTCAATATCATATTGGATTAAGAGTTGATAATATGCATAGGGTATCATCTTGCTTGGGAAAATCCTTACTATTTGTCCCTTGTCAAGCAATGAGCTCCCATTCAACTGCAAATGAAGAAATAACTATAGTGAGGCTCCCATTCAAATGGAGATTATGATGCATAACGAGGAAACTAGCATATTTAATTACAAAAAGTGATTGTGGCCTATCTAGTACCTCCTAGTGAATCATATAAACAAAATAGAAGGTAGTAATGAAAACACTTGGCGAATGAAAGAGAACTATAAAGAGGAGGTTAAGATCAATCAATGGAAATATGAATAGGAACGCTTAAGCGATCCTCATATGCATTGCACCAAGATAAGAACAATGAATAGATCATAGACGTAAATTGGAGGAAAGTGTTTGTAAGAGTTAGACAAATTGAATGTATGCTGAATCTAGAAGAGAAGTAGGATTTCTTTATGATAAATAGGCTATATGATATAATTACGGTAAAATTCTACAATCTAATAAAATTTAGGGTCTATCCACTGATATAGGTATCCTAAAATCCTTCTGCTCTAGAGGTAGTAGGTAGAAAAACCTAGTATGGTAGCAAGGATAAACAAAATATAGAAGTCCCTTACAAAAATCAATAGGTACATACTCGTAAGGGTGTCTAAAGAAGAAGAGGGTAGAAACGAATCACCTAAAATAAGCAAGAAGACCTCCTAAGGCAACACCTCCACCTAATATATACTTGAGTAAGTGTGTAAGTGATACTCTGTGTAACCTCTAGGTGTCCTTATATAGAGATTATAACTTGATTACTTACCTAATTTATCCTTTTACATGTGGAAAACGCCTTCTATGTAATGTGCAAAGAAAAAATTGTTAAAATTAGAATTTTCATTAAGTATTTATGATAGACTTCTAACAAAAGTATGCTTTCCTTAATGCGCTCAACATGCTCTACCATTTGATGTTCTTAGCTTGTGAAAAGTACAAAATCAAAAAATTACGGTTTGATTATTGAATGGATTTTAGGCTTAAATACTCACACGGTAAATATCAAAAGAGAGCTCTAAAAAAGTACTTTAAGTTTATCTAATAAACATTTTTTTACTACTTTTACCATTTCTAAAAATTAAGCACTAGACTCTTAAATAGGACATTCTTTTCCGAGAACCCCCCTTGATATCATATTGGATTAAGAGTTAATAATATGCATAACTTCTCATCTTGCTTAGAAAAGTCCTTACTATTCTTTCCTTTGCAACCAATGAGCTACTTGATAAAAACATACCAGTATATATCCTCCACGAAAGTAAGTAGCAAGTAAAAAACCTTCATTGAACATACTTCTCAGAAGCCATGACCCTTGGTAATAAATAGCGGTTTATGATTGTCAGCAACATGTTTAGAATCACCACTAATCAAAGTGAAGTGTTTCACATGTACACTTGATTAATATCTATAGTTGAGACACTATATATCCTCCACAAAAGTAAGTAGCAAGTCTAAAAGCCTTGGATAAAATTACCTCTCAGTAGCCATGACCATTGGTGATAAAAAGCCATTTATCATTCTGATGAGTAGCATGTTTGGAATCATCACTAATGAAAAATGTAGTCTCTCAACTATACACTTCTAAGGCTAAAGTTCCTTAGGCTTCCTATAATTTTCCTATTGAACTACCGCATATGTCCTTGCTCCAAAGTCCCCATCACATTCAAAGTTGTCCTTCCCCAAAGGGTATTCCAAAAACATGAAAATGAAAAAAAATGCATCATATCAAACAGCATTTCTCATGTTTCTGTGAAGGATTTGAGCATAGCTTTGCAAAAATAATACATCAGGCCATGAAGACCTAAAAATCTAGATCTATTGCTCTTCATAGATAGTTTATTGATGTTAAAACTTGCAAGATATGATAGAAGAAGCAATCATTTTGCTGGACTAGAATTTGCACAATCATTGCTAAAGATGAAGAAATAACTACAACGGAGATCCCATTCAACTCCAAACTGATGATGCATAGCAAAAAATAGCATCTTTAAGTACAAAAAGTGATTGTGGGATATCTAGTACCTCCTACTAAAGCATGGAAACCAAATAGAAGGTAGTAATGAAAACACTTGGCAAATCAAGCAAAACTATAAAGAGAAGGGTAAGATCAATCAATGGAGATATGAATAGGAATAGAGACCTAAGAACGCTTAAGAGATCCTCATATGCATTCCTCCAAGATAAGGACAACAAATAGATCATAGACCTATGAGATGATCAACTGGATGACTAACTCAATAACCGTCACTTGCCAATTGACGGATGAATCTTCTGATTACATGTCTAAGTCAACAAGTGGACATCAAATAAGCTGATAAGCAATAGAGACCCCAAATCATTGAAGTGATTAAGATAGTGGTCTTCCTGGCTCTTGCAAACCTCCTATAGAGCACAAATAGGGCTTACATCAATATTCTAAACCTTAAATTTAAATGCAACGGGGACAAGATAAGTATTTCATTAGAATTTGTGCATACCATCTTCTTGAGGGTTCTAGATTTAGAAAAGTAAAGATATGCGCTAAAGAACTCACTAGTAAGCCTATGTTTGCCGACTTCTGAGACTTTAAGGGGTGCAACCAATATGTTGTTCCATAAATTTCACTCCTTCTCTTGTGTAAAATGAACATAATACACTCGTCTGCAAGAGGCTTTTGAAGACTTGAACTATAGGTCACCCTCAACAACTAGATGCTGAAATGGCAGTCCATGTAAAATATCTTACAGGCGTTATTTTTTAGGTTGTGAGAACGTAGGGCATGTATTCAGCCATATCGGATATGCTATACTAAAGGAGATGGATCATATGGGTATGGTTGCACACCTACCGTCAATTGTAGATATGAAGGAACCATGTGAAGCTTACATGATATGTAAGCAACAGATGAAGGCATTTGCACAAGAAAACAAGAACAGAGAAAGATACCCTCTAAATTTGGTTCATGGTGACTTATGCTAAAAACTGCCTACATAGGCCATGGGTGGAGATGTGGGTTTAGTTTCTTCATGATAAGGATCAAGCTTTTCGTAAGCTTAAAGAATGGCTTCAACTTGTTAACACTGAAACAAGGAAGAAGATGAAGAAATTCAAGACAGATGATTGTGATGAGTTTACATCAAGGGTGTTTGTAGATTTAGCAAGATTAAAGGAATCAAGCATCAACACATGGTGGCACATAGCCCTGAACAAATCGATGTTGTAGAATATTGGAATCAAACCATCATGGAGATGGCTAGGTGCATGTTAAATGGAAAGGATTGTCCAAATCCATTATGGGCAGAGGCCGTCAACATTGTTGTCTACATATTGAGTGTAAGTTATACTAAGGCACTTTATGAAAAGGCTCCACAAATACATTGGTAAAAAGCCATATCTTTCCCATTTCAAAGTATTTGGAAGCAAGTGCTGTGTACATGTTCCATATAGGGGGAGATACAAGATTCAACTAGAAACCATCAAATGTATCTTCTTAAGGTACAATGAGGATAAGAAGGCCTTTAAGCACTGTGACCCAGATGTTGGAACATCAAGATTACACTATGCTTGAGGTGGATTTGATCTACATCAAAATAGCTATGATTTGGATTATGCGAATATATCCATTGAAGAGTTATTTTATTTATGCTCATTTATTAGACTTTTGTAAAAGACTTTTTATGGATCATTTAACATTGTAAAAGACTAGAACTTTACACATGTAAAAGGAGAAAAAGAGAGATAAATTTCAACGAATTTGAGGTGGTTGAATTGCAATCAAATGAATCAAGAAATCACCTAAAAGTAGATAAAACTAGATCTTCACTTTTCCTAGATTGTAGGGAAGTGAATTGATTCTCTCCAACAACTAATCCCACCTTCATTTGAATTCAAAATCCACTTGTAGAAGTTTTGGAGCACTTCAAGAGTCTATATAAAGACTTCAAGTAACTTGTAAATTACATGGAAGCAATATACATACACTTGTGGCCATCATTGTCTTGCTCCTTCATTTTGCTGCATCATCATCTTCAACAATAGTAAGCTTGCGGAGGCTACGACTGTCTTTTTATAGCTTCAAACTCGACGACTGAGAACTCATTGGAAAGATATTAGTGTCTAGTTTATGTGTATAAATTTTCAAAGCATTTGGTTTTGTAGATGGGGAAAAGTTATAGGTTTTGTTGTTTCGGGATCTATCTTTGTGCATTGCTGAGAATAAGAGGTACCACTGTTGAGTATTAGGATCATTCCAAAAGCATAGTTTTCTTATTTCTTGTAATCATGTGCATTCTATACACTCAACCCTATTTTTATCACTCCTCCAAAAGGTTTGTTTCCAATTGTGAGCATGTTGGCTGCTATGGGCATTTGAAGTTGAATATCTTATCCAAAGATAGTAAGTTTTTTGAGCTACTCAACGTGCAAACCTATGTGTTTTGTATCTACTCTTCCTCCTTGATGCTTCAAAGTACATTGTGCATTTTATTGCACTTATTGCATGCCTATAAGGTCTATTTGAGTCTCCATAAGCTCAAGGTCTAGTCTTGTGCCAGTTGGCTGGACCAAACTTCGTCGCTTTGCAACTCACTTTTCTACCTCATACAAGCTTCTCCAAGTCATTCATTGGTATCAGAGCTATCAAGATGGGTGATGGTTTTCCCTCAATGATTGAGAAGCCTGATTGACACAACTATGCGACTTGGAAAATAAAAAAGGAGGCCTATTTGCAAGGTAGAAATCTTTATGGAATTGTAGCGGTGATGAAGCTATGCCTATTCCAAGATCCAAAGGAGGACCTACACAAGAGGAGACAGATAAACTCACACTTTGGTGCACAAGGGATGCTCAAGAAAGGTCTTACATACTAAACTCTATCTTTGACTTTCTATTACCACATATTAGAGGATGCAACAAATCTCAAGAGACTTGTGATGCCCTAGATATTTTCTTTTCTCTTGGTACCAAAGCAAAAAAGAATCATCTTTGGAACCAATTCAACCAAATGAAGTAGGCACCTAAAAAAACCATCACAGAGTTTGTTACCAAGAGTCAAGGGGGTTGCAAATTAGTTAGCATCCATTGGAGAGATGATTCCTAGATTATAGGAAAGTGAATGGATTCCCTCCAACAATTAATATTGCCTTCATTTGAATTCAAAACCCACTTGTAGAAGTCATGGAGCACTTCAAGATTCTATATAAAGACTTCAAATCACTTCTATATTACATAGAAGAAATATACATACACTTGTGGCCATCATTGTCTCTCCATCCCTTTTTTGCATTATCTTCTTCAACAATAGTAAGCTTGTAGAGGTTGATGCTCTCTCTATAGAGCTCAAAACTGGATGAATCACCACTCACTTGTTCTGTCTTAGGTTCCATCTCAGGTACAATTGTTGAGTGTCAAGATCATTCCAAAAGCATATTTTTCTTATTTCTTATACTCTTGTGCATTCTATACACTCAAACCTATGTGTATCACTCCTCCAAAAGGATGTTTTCCAATTGTAAGCATGTTGGTTGCAATGAGCATCCGAGCTAGTCAATGTGCAAAGCTATCTATTTTGTATTGACTTTTTCTCCTTTATGCTCCAAAGTATGTAGTGCATTTTACTACACTTGTCGCATGCTTATAAGGTCTATTTGAGTCTCCATAAGCTCAAGGGTTGGTCTTGTGCCTGTTGGCCTACCAAAATTTGTCGCTTCATAACCCACTTTTCTACCTCCTACAAGCTTCTCCAAGTTCTTTCACCAGAGGCTAAGAAGATCATAGTGAGTCGGGTTATGGTGTTTTAAGGAGGCATAGCCACGTGCAATGGAGGATTTGAAAAGCGATATTCCACTTCATCACCACACGAAGGGGCAATCCACCACAAACTTAGTCCAAGACTTATCCCTTCTAAACAGAGAAGAAAGAATCATCTTTAGATGACGAGTCTGTAAGTCACAAGTGTGTCATAACCCATGTGGAAAAGACATTGCGACAGGGTGATCCAGCTCTATGATTTTGCAGACCCCATCCTAGAGTCACTAGAATAGGTTGCAAATAGACCAAGACGATCATAGAGAATATATGAGCAGAAACAATCAAGCATCCATACTATAAATATAGCCCTAATGGATAAGCTCATCCAAGAGAAAGCAAAGGAACCAAAAAAATGTGTAAGAGGCACTACACGACTTGAATTGCACAACTTCCATGCAAATAGAATATGACATTATCATGGAGAATAGAACTTGGGAGCTAGTGAATCGACCCCCTTACCAGAACAACATTGACACCAAGTGGGTGTGGAAGCTAAAGTACAAGGCTGATGGTACTTTGCAAAAGTATAAAGCAAGAGGTGTTGCAGAGGGCTGAAAAGAAGATGAAGGGAATGCATTTTGTGAATCATTTGCCCTATTCTCAATGATGATTATTATCCAAGTAGTACTAGCTATGGTTGCACAAAAACAATGGCATGTCTATCACATGGATGTCAAATCAGCATTCCTGAATGGAGACCTCAAGGAGGAGGTATATGTGTATGAGACACCAAGGTTTGAGTCTCCCATTCAAAGAAAAAGATATATAAGTTGAAAATGCATTATAAGGGATAAAATAAGCCCCTAGAGCATGCTATCAACGGATAGATACATATCTCTTGAGTCTAAGTTTCAAAAGATGTGCTACTCTAAATTAAAAACTACTTGATGAAATAATAATTATAAAATGTGTTTAATATAGATAACTTGGATAAAAGGTTGGATGTACAATATATCTAAGTACATAAATTGGAGGGAAGTGTGTAAGAGTTTGCGAAAGTGTGTTGAAACTAGAAGAGAAATATGATTTCTTTATGATAAATAGGCTATGTGATATGATTAGGGCGAAATTCTACAATCATAATAGAATTTAGGGTTTATCCACTAATATAGGCAGCCTAGAATCCTTCTCCTCTAGAGGTAGTAGGTAGAGAAACTTGGTATAGTAGCAAGGATAAACAAAATATAGAATTCACTTACAAAAATCAACAGGAACATACTCATAGGGGTCTCTAAAGAAGAAGAGGGTAGAAACGAATCACCGAAATCAGCAAGAAGACCTTCTAAAGTGTTGCATGATTGATTGGTTTAAATATGGTGGTCTATTAATGAGATTTTGATGCAGGGAACCAAGGAAGACTGTCCCATATGGGGATAATGAAGTGGTTATGCCAATGTTGTTACCTTTGTTTGTAGCTCAAAAGCTTGTCGCAATGTGGGGGTTTTTTTTTGGAGAAGATATATTAGTTGACAATGCTCTGGTTGACATGATCATTAGCTTATGTGGCAGCTGATGCATCATAGGTAGGACGATCATGAGGAACGGTTATTTTGAGGTAGCAGATTTTGTTGGAAAAAGTTGTGGAAGACTTCAAGGATGACAATGAGCCATATTGGAGGATGATTATGGAGACAATTGAGAAAGTTGTCACGAATCTTGGTTCTTCTGATATAGATGCTTGGCTTGAAGAATTGCTCATTGGTAGAATCCTATATGCATTTCAAGAACAAACTAGTGATGATGCTAATGTCATGTTAATGGGTCTAGGGGTCGTTGTTAATGTCTCAGGTCAGAAAGGAAAGTTTTGTGTGCCTCAGATTTGTGGAACACTCAAGTGGAGGGTCAATATCAAGAGTGCAAAGTTGGTTATTGAAAAAAGTTCTAGAAGGTGACTAAGTAAAAAGGGGAAGTGGACCCCTTTCAGTTCCTTCTAGTTGGTTGGAGAAAAAGGGACCCCGTGGGAAGGTGAAAAAAAGCAAGGATCCATCAGGCTTCATTTTGGTCCCCTTAGTCCTTAGTGGAGGTAGGTATGCAGAGAACATCAGCGTTAAAGAGGGGAAAAGGGCGGCATTCTCCTTGCCCTATCAGGAGGAATGGCCATCACTCCGCACGGGGTGGCATGAATGGACACGAGCCAAATTCTGGGGAGTGTTGTTATCTTCCTGAAGGGAAGCTCTTCGATGCTAGGGGGCTTCGCTCTCTTTGTTGCGAAGCTACAAAAGAGAGTTTTTTCATGGCTTGGGGGGCCCGCCAATGAGCTCGATCAGTATGCTATATATCTGTGCATTTCAAAGACGCAGGCGGATGGGTGCCAACATCTGAAGTGGGAGGGGAGACTCCCGATCTATCGGGCGGAAGGGGAACAGGAGAACAAGTGCTGGGGCGATGCTGTCAATTTGGAAAGGGGTGTGCCATCAGAGAGGGAGAGTTTTTGCTATGTTTTTTTCGTCATCAGAGGCTGTAGTTTTCATTCGGGGGAGTCTTTGGGGTCATTTCCTTTCCTCTTTAGTGACTGTGGTTGTTCTTCAGCTGTCACAATGGAGGACGGGAGGATATGGACTCCGTAGAGTTTATTGGTGTGGCTTGGTATAGGCAGTGGGAAGTCTCTATGAGTAAACAAGAGAAGGTCATTTGCTAGCACTTGGGAAATAGAGTCCACATCCCAGGGTAATCAAAAAGGAGGTTCGAGAGGAAGACATGTATAGATAATGATGCTATAGCTCTAACTTATGAGAACAAAGGCCCATACAGATACGACAGAAGTAGGGGTGAATTGAGCATGGTCGAGTGGTTGCGGCACTGCACTTCAAAGTGAGATCCATCAAGGTTGAATACAACTCCTCTTCCAGATCGCTCGGTTGACTAACTAAGTGTCACTCTTGATCATCGCTAAGTGAGGTCCTACACAGGTCTGATTTAGGATGGATAAATGTTTGGTCATCATACGCCATGGGTGCACGAAGCATTACTGAATGCATAGCTGAAGGAAACCTATATGTCTGTGCATGCCCCATTTTTTGCTCCTTCAAAACTGTAATTTTAAAGGTGGTTTGGGTTGTCAAGCGGGATTGATATGTGTTATTTGGATTTTGTGGCCGTCATCATAGATGATTCATGTTCATTGGCATTAAAATTTGAAGAGTTGTATTTTGCTTTCCATCCCCATTCGATCATCCTTGCACACTTAAGATTAAGGACATCAATATTCCTTCTCGAAATCAAAGTGAAGCACTTTCACAGTTTGCGGATTCTTACATTATTCTTACCATCAGGATGTGCACAAGATAGAGCTAATCCATCGTTTCCATAAAACATTACTGTTGTTGTAAATGTGGTGGCATATGTTTGGAAGAGTGTATTGCGCTCGTTAAATAAGGTGGAGTGCACGTTTTGATGCACTACAAGAAATAGGGGGGCATAGCGACGCCGCAAAACCGGAAAAAAAACGGGGTCCGTCGCTTATGCGACGCTAACGTCGTGTAAGCCACGGTCCTATTTTCGAAATTTTGATTTTTAAGCAGGGTACGTCGCAGATTAAAGCTTGCATCGCTTATGTGACGTAAATAGAGTCGCTTGCTAGCGACGGTTTGAGCGACATGGGCAAACTGGAGAGCATCACATATGCGTCGTCTTTTCGAGAGCGTCGCGTAAGTGACGCTCTAGAATGTTCAAAAAAAATTTCGATTTCTCTCGGCACATTTGTGCCGAGATCTGGACGAGCAAGAGAACGAGAGAGAGAGAGAGAGTGCGCAAGAAAGAGAGACTAGGTATGTGCACACACACTTACACACACATACATATGCATACACACACACATATACACACATAGACACACACACACACACATACACATATACACACACAAATACACACACATATACACACACACACATAATGTTGCATACACACACATATACATACATACACTCACACATATACATGCACACACACATATATACATACACACACATATGCATACATAATGCACATGCAAACATACACATACATAATGCATACACATGCACACACATATACATATACACATACACATACACATACACACACATACACACACATACACACATACACACATATACACATGCATACACACACATACACACACACACATACACACACACATACACACATACACACATACACACACATACACACACATATATGCATACACACACACATAGAGAGACATGCACACACATACACATACATGCATATGCATATGCATACATACATACATACTTACATGCATACACACACATATGCATACACAATGCACATGCATACATACACATACATAATGCATATGCATGCATAATGCACATGCATACATATATACACATACATAATGCATATGCATACATAATGCACATGCATACATAATGCACATGCATACATACACATACATAATGCATACACACGCATATGCATACATAAAGCACACACACACATACACACACATATGCATACATACATACATACATGCATACACATATACACATACACATACACACACAAATACACACACATATACACACACACACACATAATGTTGCATACACACACATATACATACATACACTCACACATATACATGCACACACACATATATACATACACACACATATGCATACATAATGCACATGCAAACATACACATACATAATGCATACACATGCACACGCATATACACATACACATACACATACACATACACACACATACACACATACACACATATACACATGCATACACACACATACACACACACATACACACACACATACACACACACATACACACATACACACATACACACATACACACACATACACACACATACACACATACACACACATATACATATATGCATACACACACACATAGAGAGACATGCACACACATACACATACATGCATACATATGCATATGCATATGCATACATACATACACACTTACATGCATACACACACATATGCATACACAATGCACATGCATACATACACATACATAATGCATATGCATACATAATGCACATACATACATAATGCACATGCATACATACACATACATAATGCATATGCATACATAATGCACATGCATACATACACATACATAATGCATACACACACATATGCATACATAAAGCATACACACACATACACACACATATGCATACGTACATGCATACACATACACACATAGACACATACACACACACATACATACGCATACACACACCTATACACACATAGACACACACACACACACATACACATATATACACACACATACACACACAAACACACACTCGTATAGACACATACACACATAATGTTGCATACACACACATATACATATATACACACACACATATACATGCAGACACACATATATACATACACACACATATGCATACATAATGCACATGCAGACATACACATACATCATGCATACACATGCACACACATATACACATACACATACACACACATACACACACATACACACATACACACATATACACAATACACACACATACACACACATACACACACACATACACACACATACACACATACACACACATACACACACACATACACACACATACACACACACATACACACACATACACACACATACACACACATACACACATACACACACATATATGCATACACACACATACATACACATCCACACATACACACACATATATGCATACACACACACATAGAGAGACATGCACACACATACACATACATGCATACATATGCATATGCATATGCATATATACATACATACTTACATGCATACACACACATATGCATACATAATGCACATGCATACATACACATACATAATGCATATGCATACATAATGCACATGCATAAATACACATACATAATGCATATGCATACATAATGCACATGCATGATGGAGGAAGTATCTCAACCCCTAAGGAACGATGAAGCGCGAATGACCTCCACAGGTATCCTTCTTTGACCTCTGCACACCAAAAATGCTCTTACTCAGAGCTTATGCAGAGAACTCCAGTGAGCTTTTGTAGACCTGTAGTAGACACCAAGGGCTTTCCAACAAAACAAATTTCACTTGAAATGGATGCTTACAAAAGAGAAACAATGTCTACAACATGAGCTAGTTGAATGCTCACAACTGCTAGTCAAGCAGAGACCTCACTTCACTTCAACAAACTTTTCTCAAAGATTATACAGAGAATGAATCTCAAACTTGAGTCAACTTTAGAGCACTCTAATAGCTACCCAATGACACCAAAATCATAGCAAATGGATACATAGAGAAGGAGAACCAGCCCTTACAACAGAGAGCAAAATATTTCCAACAGAGCCTACACAAAGAGAGAGATATCAATCACACAACTTCACTAAAATGAATGTTGCTCCCAGCTTACTCAGAGAATGCTCCAGAGAATTGGTAAGCATAAAATAGAATCTTATAGCTATCCAATGAGACAAGAATTACATCAAATGGATACCATATGAGGGAGAACCAATGCTAACAACTCAGGGGTAGAGAGTTGCAACACTGCCTGCGCACACACATAGATATGCCTACTAAAAGAAAACAAACAAGCAAGCAAGGGGTTTGCTTAAGCAAGGGGCTTGCTTATCACAACTCCAGCACTTAGTACTCACTTTACATGAGCTAAAACTGCAAGAAGATGGCCCAAAAGAAGTCGGGATACATGCTCCTTTTATAGTGAGAGGTGTGCCCCTAAAATCTAGGAACTACCTTTCCAAATCAGCCTCCTAACTTGGAGGAATTAGTTGAGATGACTTGGGGAGTGGTTGAGTGACTTTTCTTGATGGAATCTCGTGGCTTTTGGCTTCCTTTGATTGCTCCACATGTCCATAAAAGACTCCCCACGAATTTTTAGCTTGAAGCTTGACTTTTAACACTCCCCCTCAAGCTTCAATTCTTCATCCTCATCCAAGCTCCTTCATGTTGATGCATTGCTTGAATTTTGAAATCTTCATCCCATCCAAAGCCTTTGTAAATATGTCCGCAACTTGGTCCTTGGTACCAATATGATGTACTGAAACTTCCTTGGATATCACCTTTTCCCTTATGAAGTGATAGTGCACTTCAATATGCTTGGTTCTAGCATGATAGACAGGGTTCGATGCTAGATGAATGCTACTCATGTTGTCACAAAAAATTGGATATGTGTCAACCTGCAAACTAAGCTCCATAAATAACTTCTTAATCCACATTAGCTCACATGTGACTTGAGCCAAAGCTCTATACTCAGCCTCGGTGGAAGATAATGCCACCGTGGGTTGCTTCTTTGAAATCCATGAGATGATCTTGCTACCTAGCATGACTAGGTAACCACTTGTACTCCTTCTATCTTCCTTCGAACCGGCCCAATCGGCATCGGAATAAGCTTTGACCTGCATATCATCATCAAATGAGTAGAACAATCCTTCATTTATAGTGGCTTTGAGATATCGCAACATTCTTCTTGCAGCTTGCAAGTGTGTAGTCCTTGGACTATGCATAAATTGTGATAACACTCCAACTCCATATGCCATGTCGGGCCTGGTTATTGTGGCATAATTGAAAGAGCCTACAATAGATCGATACAAAGTTACATCCTCTAATGGATCTCCATCAATGGAGCTTAGCTTTACATTAACTTCCATGGGATTTGAAATAGGCTTGCAATGTAGCATCCCAAACCTCTCAAGTAGGTCTAGAATATACTTCCTTTGTATGAGCATAATACCTTCTTCTTTGTATACAACTTCAATGCCAAGAAAATACCTAAGATCTCCAAGATCAGAGATCCTAAACTCCTTTCCAAGCTTTGCCTTGATCTCCTCAATGCCCTTTGTATCATTACCTGTAATGATAAGATCATCTACATACACACACATGTAGACCACAAGTTCTCCTCTTTGTTTGATGAAGAGAGATGGATCCGCCTTGCATTGATTGTAACCACATTTGATCAAATAGTCCACCAATCTTTGGTTCCAAGCCCTTGGAGCTTGCTTTAGGCCATAAAGTGCCTTCTTCAACCTACAAACATGATGTGGAAACTCTTTATGAACAAAACCTAGTGGTTGCTCCATGTATACCTCTTCTTCCAAGTCTCCATTGAGAAAGGCATTCTTGATATCCAATTGGAAGAGCTTCCATCCTTTGCTAGCAGCCATTGCAAGGAGTGTCCTAATGGTGCTCATCTTTGCCACGGGGCTGAATGTCTCTTCAAAGTCCACTCCATATGTTTGTGCAAAACCCTTGGCTACCAATCTTGCTTTGAACCTAGAAATAGATCCATCTGAATTCCTCTTTACTTTATACACCCACTTATTACCTATTACCTTCATGTTCTCCTTCTTGGGCACTAGAGTCCATGTTTGATTTTCCTCAAGTGCGTCGATCTCTTCTTGCATTGCCTCTTTCCATTCGGTGTACCTGCTTGCATCTTCATAGCAATCGGGCTCATGATCTTCTACTACTTTTTTCATATATGCATAATGTGTTGCCATGTATGAATCATAAGTAAACCTTTGAGTTGGATACTTAACTCTAGAAGACTTCCTTTCTTCACCTTTTGGAGGAATAAACCTCCTTTGCCTTGGGAACTTGATCTCTTTCTTTGACGTGGCTTCTTTCTCCATCATGTGTCCTTCATCATCTTCAACTTCACTACCTTCTTCATCCAACTCCACCAATGTTGCTTTGCCTTTGTCGATTGATTGTGCTTCATAGCTTGATGAAGATCTCCCCCTCCATGGTGAGTTCATGCTTGAACTATCTTCATTGATGGAACACCTTGGGCCGCTTAGCTCTAGGTTGATTTGTTGTTCATCATGTCCATGCTTTTCTTCTTCATAGTCCTGCATACAATCATACTTCTTATACCAAGGGAGTAGCTCATCAAATGCTACATCCCTTGATATCCTCAAGTCCTTTGTGTTTGGGTTGAAGCACCTGTAACCTTTATGATCATTTGAATATCCTAGAAACACACACTTTTCTGCCTTTGGTTGTAGCTTGTGCCTCAATTCACTTGGCACATGTACATAACAAGTACATCCAAATATCTTCAAGTGGGAAAGATCAGGTTTCTTACCATAATAGGCTTGATATGGTGTCAAGCCATGGATCCCTGAGGTAGGAGCCCTATTCATTAGATACACGGCGGTATTTGCTGCATCACTCCAAAACATGTTAGGTACATTCATCTCATTAAGCATTGCTCTAGCGATCTCGGCAATGTATCTATTCTTTCTCTCTACTACTCCATTTTGTTGGGGTGTGTACCTGCATGTTACTTGCCTCTTGATGCCTTGATCCATTAAAAAATCAGAAAACTCATTTGAGAAATATTCTCCCCCTCCATCGGACCTTAGCTTCTTGATATATGTACCTGTTTCCTTCTCTACCATTGCCTTGAATGCTTTGAAACATGTAAACACATCTGATTTGTTTTTGATGAAATAAACCCAAACCATCCTTGTGCAATCATCTATAAAAGTGACAAAGTACTTGTTACCTCCAATGGATTGCTCTTTCGTTGGCCCCCACACATCTGTATGTATCAACTCCAATGGATGTTGGCTTATGTAGCCACTCTTCTTGAATGGAAGTCTCGCTTGCTTCCCTAGTTGACAAGATTCACATAAATGCTTCATACCTTGTCCTTGGAAGTTGGGAAGACCTTCAACCAGCCTCTTGAATTGCATTTCCTTCATTCTTTGTATTTTGATGTGACCTATCCTCTTGTGCCACAAGTCCAACTCCGAAATCCTCTTGTTTCCATATGTGAAGTAGACATGTTGAGTAGAATGAGAATTTACCTCCAAAGTGAAGAGTCTCCCTTGCTTCTTTCCTCTTGCTATGACCTTGTAACCTTGCTTAGGGTTCTCCACAAAGCATCCACCTTTGTTGAACCTTACTTGATAGCCTCTTTCAACCATTTGCCCAACGGACACCAAGTTCTTTGTGATGGTAGGTACATGCAAGACATCCTTGAGACATCTTCCTTCCTCCTTGTCATCCAAAGCTACATCTCCAACATGGGAGATCTCATGGGCTGTATCATCACCTGTTTCTACATGTCCTTTACCTTTGGGAACATGTAGATTAGTAAACCAAGAAGCATTGCAACTCATATGGTTGCTACATCCACTATCAATATACCAAGTGCTATCTACTTTGCTTGAATTCCCATTCATGTGCATCATCAAGAGATTGTCATTTTCTGAACTTGTAGAAGCATAATTACCTTGGCCTTTGTATGAAGAACCTTGATTATAGTTCCTTTGGTTTCCTCCTTGGTAGCAATCTCTAGCATAGTGGCCAAACTTGCCACATATGTAACATCCTTCGCCATCTTGATTCCTGTTTTGTTTATGTCATCCTCCTCTTCCTCTTGATCTTCCTCTCCCTCTTTGTGATGAGGTGCCTTGGTCATGTCCTTGATTTCTTGAGTGGCCTTGCCTTCCTCCAAACCTTCCTTTGCCCCTTCCTTGTCCTTGTCTTCCTTTGCCCCTTTGATTACCTGCATAGAAAACTTGTGCATCTTTGCTTTTAGTTGAACTTCCACCTATGTTCATTTCTTCGGTGACCATGAGAGCAACCAATTGCTCAAAATCGGGAAGATTATCCCTTACATAAACTGAAGTGGTAAAGGGTTTCCACTTCTCATCATCTCTCAAACCATTGAGAGTATAAGCCACAAGATCGTCATCGTCTACGTGGCTTCCAATGGATCCCAATGCATCTGATAACTCCTTGACCTTAAGTATGTAGTCATTTATGCTACTCCCTGAGCTCTTCCTAAGGTTGTTGAGCTCATTCTTGAGTTGGATCTTCCTTGCTTTGGTGCTTGTTGAATAAAGCCTTTCAAGTGTCTCCCATACCTTCATGCTTGAATCCAGGTCTTGGATATGGCCGATCATGCTATTGCTAATGTGTTGGGAAAGAATAAAGATAACCCTCTTGTCTCTTTCATTCCATTCCCTAAAGGCCCTTCTCTGGTCATTGGTTGGATTCTCATCCAACCTAGGTCTTGGTTCACTTCCACTAATCAACCCCCAAAGGCCCTTGCCCATAAGATAGTTGGAGACCCTAAATCTCCATGGTTGATAGTTACCTTTGTCTAGCTTTTCAATTTGAGTGTTGAAGTCTCCCATATCTAGTCTTTGATACTTGACCTAGCCCTTGGCTAAAGCTCCAATGTGTGTAAAATGAAAATGAGGCTCTGAGGTTACCTCAATCCAAAGCTTTCCTTAGATGGACACCTTGTGCTCTTGCAAATTTGAGTAGAATAGCTCCCCCTTGATGTGAGCTACCTCCAAGAAGCTTTTGTTGATGCAACTCTTCAACCACCAACTCCAAGAGGTCTTCTTGCTTGTATGTGATACCTCCAAGATGCCCAAATGCTCTGATACCACTGATGGGGGAAGTATCTCAACCCCTAAGCAACGATGAAGCGCGAATGACCTCCACAGGTATCCTTCTTTGACCTCTGCACACCAAAAATGCTCTTACTCAGAGCTTATGCAGAGAACTCCAGTGAGCTTTTGTAGACCTGTAGTAGACACCAAGGGCTTTCCAACAAAACAAATTTCACTTGAAATGGATGCTTACACAAAGAGAAACAATGTCTACAACATGAGCTAGTTGAATGCTCACAACTGCTAGTCAAGCAGAGACTTCACTTCACTTCAGCAAACTTTTCTCAGAGATTATACAGAGAATGAATCTCAAACTTGAGTCAACTTTAGAGCACTCTAATAGCTACCCAATGACACCAAAATCATAGCAAATGGATACATAGAGAAGGAGAACCAGCCCTTACAACAGAGAGCAAAATATTTTCAACAGAGCCTACACAAAGAGAGAGATATCAATCACACAACTTCACTAAAATGAATGTTGCTCCCAGCTTACTCAGAGAATGCTCTAGAGAATTGGTAAGCATAAAATAGAATTATATAGCTATCCAATGAGACAAGTATTACATCAAATGGATACCATATGAGGGAGAACCAATGCTAACAACTCAGGGGTAGAGAGGTGCAACACTGCCTGCGCACACACATAGATATGCCTACTAAAAGAAAACAAACAAGCAAGCAAGGGGTTTGCTTAAGCAAGGGGCTTGCTTATCACAACTCCAGCACTTAGTGCTCACTTTACATGAGCTAAAACTCCAAGAAGATGGCCCAAAAGAAGTCGGGATACATGCTCCTTTTATAGTGAGAGGTGTGCCCCTAAAATCTAGGAACTACCTTTCCAAATCAGCCTCCTAACTTGGAGGAATTAGTTGAGATGACTTGGGGAGTGGTTGAGTGACTTTTCTTGATGGAATCTCGTGGCTTTTGGCTTCCTTTGATTGCTCCACATGTCCATAAAAGATTCCCCACGAATTCTTAGCTTGAAGCTTGACTTTTAACACTCCCCCTCAAGCTTCAATTCTTCATCCTCATCCAAGCTCCTTCATGTTGATGCATTGCTTGAATTTTGAAATCTTCATCCCATCCAAAGCCTTTGTAAACATGTCCGCAACTTGGTCCTTGGTACCAATATGATGTACTGAAACTTCCTTGGATATCACCTTTTCCCTTATGAAGTGATAGTGCACTTCAATATGCTTGGTTCTAGAATGATAGACAGGGTTCGATGCTAGATGAATGCTACTCATGTTGTCACAAAAAATTGGATGTGTGTCAACCTGCAAATTAAGCTCCATAAATAACTTCTTAATCCACATTAGCTCACATGTGACTTGAGCCAAAGCTCTATACTCAGCCTCGGTGGAAGATAATGCCACCGTGGGTTGCTTCTTTGAAATCCATGAGATGATCTTGCTACCTAGCATGACTAGGTAACCACTTGTTCTCCTTCTATCTTCCTTCGAACCGGCCCAATCGGCATCGGAATAAGCTTTGACCTGCATATCATCATCAAATGAGTAGAACAATCCTTCATTTATAGTGGCTTTGAGATATCGCAACATTCTTCTTGCAGCTTGCAAGTGTGTAGTCCTTGGACTATGCATAAATTGTGATAACACTCCAACTCCATATGCTATGTCGGGCCTGGTTATTGTGGCATAATTGAAAGAGCCTACAATAGATCGATACAAAGTTACATCCTCTAATGGCTCTCCATCAATGGAGCTTAGCTTTACATTAACTTCCATGGGATTTGAAATAGGCTTGCAATGTAGCATCCCAAACCTCTCAAGTAGGTCTAGAATATACTTCCTTTGTATGAGCATAATACCTTCTTCTTTGTATACAACTTCAATGCCAAGAAAATACCTAAGATCTCCAAGATCAGAGATCCTAAACTCCTTTCCAAGCTTTGCCTTGATCTCCTCAATGCCCTTTGTATCATTACCTGTAATGATAAGATCATCTACATACACACACATGTAGACCACAAGTTCTCCTCTTTGTTTGATGAAGAGAGATGGATCCGCCTTGCATTGATTGTAACCACATTTGATCAAATAGTCCACCAATCTTTGGTTCCAAGCCCTTGGAGCTTGCTTTAGGCCATAAAGTGCCTTCTTCAACCTACAAACATGATGTGGAAACTCTTTATGAACAAAACCTAGTGGTTGCTCCATGTATACCTCTTCTTCCAAGTCTCCATTGAGAAAGGCATTCTTGATATCCAATTGGAAGAGCTTCCATCCTTTGCTAGCAGCCATTGCAACGAGTGTCCTAATGGTGCTCATCTTTGCCACGGGGCTGAATGTCTCTTCAAAGTCCACTCCATAGGTTTGTGCAAAACCCTTGGCCACCAATCTTGCTTTGAACCTAGAAATAGATCCATCTGAATTCCTCTTTACTTTATACACCCACTTATTACCTATTACCTTCATGTTCTCCTTCTTGGGCACTAGATTCCATGTTTGATTTTCCTCAAGTGCGTCGATCTCTTCTTGCATTGCCTCTTTCCATTCGGTGTACCTGCTTGCATCTTCATAGCAATCGGGCTCATGATCTTCTACTACTTTGTTCATATATGCATAATGTGTTGCCATGTATGAATCATAAGTAAACCTTTGAGTTGGATACTTAACTCTAGAAGACTTCCTTTCTTCACCTTTTGGAGGAATAAACCTCCTTTGCCTTGGGAACTTGATCTCTTTCTTTGACGTGGCTCTTTCTCCATCATGTGTCCTTCATCATCTTCAACTTCATTACCTTCTTCATCCAACTCCACCAATGTTGCTTTGCCTTTGTTGATTGATTGTGCTTCATAGCTTGATGAAGATCTCCCCCTCCATGGTGAGTTCATGCTTGAACTATCTTCATTGATGGAACACCTTGGGCCGCTTAGCTCTAGGTCGATTTGTTGTTCATCATGTCCATGCTTTTCTTCTTCATAGTCCTGCATACAATCATACTTCTTATACCAAGGGAGTAGCTCATCAAATGCTACATCCCTTGATATCCTCAAGTCCTTTGTGTTTGGGTTGAAGCACCTGTAACCTTTATGATCATTTGAATATCCTAGAAACACACACTTTTCTGCCTTTGGTTGTAGCTTGTGCCTCAATTCACTTGGCACATGTACATAACAAGTACATCCAAATATCTTCAAGTGGGAAAGATCAGGTTTCTTACCATAATAGGCTTGATATGGTGTCAAGCCATGGATCCCTGAGGTAGGAGCCCTATTCATTAGATACACGGCGGTATTTGCTGCATCACTCCAAAACATGTTAGGTACATTCATCTCATTAAGCATTGCTCTAGCGATCTCGGCAATGTATCTATTCTTTCTCTCTACTACTCCATTTTGTTGGGGTGTGTACCTGCATGTTACTTGCCTCTTGATGCCTTGATCCATTAAAAAATCAGAAAACTCATTTGAGAAATATTCTCCCCCTCCATCGGACCTTAGCTTCTTGATATATGTACCTGTTTCCTTCTCTACCATTGCCTTGAATGCTTTGAAACATGTAAACACATCTGATTTGTTTTTGATGAAATAAACCCAAACCATCCTTGTGCAATCATCTATAAAAGTGACAAAGTACTTGTTACCTCCAATGGATTGCTCTTTCGTTGGCCCCCACACATCTGTATGTATCAACTCCAATGGATGTTGGCTTATGTAGCCACTCTTCTTGAATGGAAGTCTCGCTTGCTTCCCTAGTTGACAAGATTCACATAAATGCTTCATACCTTGTCCTTGGAAGTTGGGAAGACCTTCAACCAGCCTCTTGAATTGCATTTCCTTCATTCTTTGTATGTTGATGTGACCTATCCTCTTGTGCCACAAGTCCAACTCCGAAATCCTCTTGTTTCCATATGTGAAGTAGACATGTTGAGTAGAATGAGAATTTACCTCCAAAGTGAAGAGTCTCCCTTGCTTCTTTCCTCTTGCTATGACCTTGTAACCTTGCTTAGGGTTCTCCACAAAGCATCCACCTTTGTTGAACCTTACTTGATAGCCTCTTTCAACCATTTGCCCAACGGACACCAAGTTCTTTGTGATGGTAGGTACATGCAAGACATCCTTGAGACATCTTCCTTCCTCCTTGTCATCCAAAGCTACATCTCCAACATGGGAGATCTCATGGGCTGTATCATCACCTGTTTCTACATGTCCTTTACCTTTGGGAACATGTAGATTAGTAAACCAAGAAGCATTGCAACTCATATGGTTGCTACATCCACTATCAATATACCAAGTGTTATCTACTTTGATTGAAGTCCCATTCATGTGCATCATCAAGAGATTGTCATTTTCTGAACTTGTAGAAGCATAATTACCTTGGCCTTTGTATGAAGAACCTTGATAATAGTTCCTTTGGTTTCCTCCTTGGTAGCTATCTCTAGCATAGTGGCCAAACTTGCCACATATGTAACATCCTTCGCCATCTTGATTCCTGTTTTGTTGATGTCGTCCTCCTCTTCCTCTTGATCTTCCTCTCCCTCTTTGTGATGAGGTGCCTTGGTCATGTCCTTGATTTCTTGAGTGGCCTTGCCTTCCTCCAAACCTTCCTTTGCCCCTTCCTTGTCCTTGTCTTCCTTTGCCCCTTTGATTACCTGCATAGAAAACTTGTGCATCTTTGCTTTTAGTTGAACTTCCACCTATGTTCATTTCTTCGGTGACCATGAGAGCAACCAATTGCTCAAAATCGGGAAGATTATCCCTTACATAAACTCAAGTGGTAAAGGGTTTCCACTTCTCATCATCTCTCAAACCATTGAGAGTATAAGCCACAAGATCGTCATCGTCTATGTGGCTTCCAATGGATCCCAATGCATCTGATAACTCCTTGACCTTAAGTATGTAGTCATTTATGCTACTCCCTGAGCTCTTCCTAAGGTTGTTGAGCTCATTCTTGAGTTGGATCTTCCTTGCTTTGGTGTTTGTTGAATAAAGCCTTTCAAGTGTGTCCCATACCTTCATGCTTGAATCCAGGTCTTGGATATGGCCGATCATGCTATTGCTAATGTGTTGGGAAAGAATAAAGATAACCCTCTTGTCTCTTTCATTCCATTCCCTAAAGGCCCTTCTCTGGTCATTGGTTGGATTCTCATCCAACCTAGGTCTTGGTTCACTTCCACTAATCAACCCCCAAAGGCCCTTGCCCATAAGATAGTTGGAGACCCTAAATCTCCATGGTTGATAGTTACCTTTGTCTAGCTTTTCAATTTGAGTGTTGAAGTCTCCCATATCTAGTCTTTGATACTTGACCTAGCCCTTGGCTAAAGCTCCAATGTGTGTAAAATGAAAATGAGGCTCTGAGGTTACCTCAATCCAAAGCTTTCCTTAGATGGACACCTTGTGCTCTTGCAAATTTGAGTAGAATAGCTCCCCCTTGATGTGAGCTACCTCCAAGAAGCTTTTGTTGATGCAACTCTTCAACCACCAACTCCAAGAGGTCTTCTTGCTTGTATGTGATACCTCCAAGATGCCCAAATGCTCTGATACCACTGATGGGGGAAGTATCTCAACCCCTAAGCAACGATGAAGCGCGAATGACCTCCACAGGTATCCTTCTTTGACCTCTGCACACCAAAAATGCTCTTACTCAGAGCTTATGCAGAGAACTCTAGTGAGCTTTTGTAGACCTGTAGAAGACACCAAGGGCTTTCCAACAAAACAAATTTCACTTGAAATGGATGCTTACACAAAGAGAAACAATGTCTACAACATGAGCTAGTTGAATGCTCACAACTGCTAGTCAAGCAGAGACCTCACTTCACTTCAGCAAACTTTTCTCAGAGATTATACAGAGAATGAATCTCAAACTTGAGTCAACTTTAGAGCACTCTAATAGCTACCCAATGACACCAAAATCATAGCAAATGGATCCATAGAGAAGGAGAACCAGCCCTTACAACAGAGAGCAAAATATTTCCAATAGAGCCTACACAAAGAGAGAGATATCAATCACACAACTTCACTAAAATGAATGTTGCTCCTAGCTTACTCAGAGAATGCTCTAGAGAATTGGTAAGCATAAAATAGAATCTTATAGCTATCCAATGAGACAAGAATTACATCAAATGGATACCATATGAGGGAGAACCAATGCTAACAACTCAGGGGTAGAGAGTTGCAACACTGCCTGCGCACACACATAGATATGCCTACTAAAAGAAAACAAACAAGCAAGCAAGGGGTTTGCTTAAGCAAGGGGCTTGCTTATCACAACTCCAGCACTTAGTGCTCACTTTACATGAGCTAAAACTCCAAGAAGATGGCCCAAAAGAAGTCGGGATACATGCTCCTTTTATAGTGAGAGGTGTGCCCCTAAAATCTAGGAACTACCTTTCCAAATCAGCCTCCTAACTTGGAGGAATTAGTTGAGATTACTTGGGGAGTGGTTGAGTGACTTTTCTTGATGGAATCTCGTGGCTTTTGGCTTCCTTTGATTGCTCCACATGTCCATAAAAGATTCCCCACGAATTTTTAGCTTGAAGCTTGACTTTTAACAATGCATACATACACATACATAATGCATACACACACATACACATACATAAAGCATACACACATATACACACACATATGCATACATACATGCATACACACAACCTATCTACTGACACTCAACGAGTTTCTCATGAAAAGAGATATAAACTTATCTGTGTGCACATGATTTAACTCAAATAGAATTTTCTCCTGTGAATAATTCACATAATTCAGTGCTAATGCTCCCTTGTATATGCTTCTCCTTTGTTGATGGACCCACGTTGTAAACCCACAACCTGTCTATTGACACTCAACGAGTTTCTCATGAAAAGAGATATAAGCTTATCTGTCTGCACATGAATTATTTCAAATAGGTTTTTCTCCTGTGAATAATTCACATAATTCGCTGCTAATGCTCCCTTGTATATGCTTCTCCTTTGTTGATGGGCCCACGTTGTAAACCCACAACGTGTCTACTGACACTCGACGAGTTTCTCATGAAAAGAGATATAAGTTTATCTGTCCGCACATGAATTAACTCAAATATGTTTTTCTCCTGTGAATAATTCACATAATTCACTGCTAATGCTCATTTGTATATGCTTCTCCTTTGTTGATGGGCCCACGTTGTAAACCCACAACCTGTGTACTGACACTCAACGAGTTTCTCATGAAAAGAGATATAAGCTTATCTGTCCGCACATGAATTAACTCAACTAGGTTTTTCTCCTGTGAATAATTCACATAATTCGCTGCTAATGCTCCCTTGTATATGCTTCTCCTTTGTTGATGGGCCCACGTTGTAAACCCACAACCTGTCTACTGACACTCAACGAGTTTCTCATGAAAAAAGATATAATCTTATCTGTCCGCACATGAATTAACTGATCAAATAGGTTTTTCTCCTGTGAATAATTCACATAATTCACTGCTAATGCTCCCTTGTATATTCTTCTCCTTTGTTGATGGACCCACGTTGTAAACCCACAACCTATCTACTGACACTCAACGAGTTTCTCATGAAAAGAGATATAAGCTTATCTGTCGCACATGAATTAACGATATGAAAGATATTGACACCAGCATTCACGAGTTCACTGTCAAGGATCTAGTTGACAATGATGTGGATAGCAATCTGTGGAGCATGCACAAGAGCAAGGCTAAGTGGTTCAGGATCTTGGGTGTTCTGTCGGGTATGATCACCGTTGGGAGGTGGTTTTCTGATATTTGCAGATGGAAGAACCCTATCACCACAGTTCTCGTCCATTTCCTCTTCGCTGCTAATGCTCCCTTGTATATGCTTTCTGTCAATGGTGCACACTGACATCTCACCCGTATGCGTGCCTATATGTAAACAAAACCTCATTACACCTCAAACAATGATCTAATGTAATATCAGAGATTATTAAATCTAAGCAAAGAACCTAAGCTGAAAAACGTGTATTCTGCTTCCCATCAGTCCAGGCATATGGATTGATGTTCATATTTCCATAGCTATCTGCCTCAAAAATACCATGCAACTTTTTATCAATGTAATTAAACAAAAATAGTGGCATCCCTGGTCGGACATTCTTTACATAGATGATATGAGAAGCTCGAAGGCCTGGACATGCAGAAAAGTTGATGATCAAGCTATTGTTCATGCATATGGTTTAAAGGGAGAGACATATATCTATGATAGAAAGTAAGAGGATAGATAAAGTATACCAAACAGAAGTTGTGACGCATTCATTGTAAGTCGCATGGTGACAACCAAAAATCAGAGCAGCAAGCTCCTCTGTCGGAAGGTTCAAGAACGGGAGCGGTGATGAAGGAGAATGGCTAGCCCAAGAGGAAGGAGAATGAAGGCCTTTGTATGTTTCAACCTTACGTCCAGCTCCCATGACAGAAGCACTTTGCTGGCGATGAGACTTGTAAGAGTAATATTAGAGTTTGTTGGAAAACGTTAATTACAAATTTATGTAATGAGATCATATGCTACATGTGTATTAATTACAATAATACTTTCATAATAATATTTTTTATGAATGAAGGCATTCTGTGGATAGAATATTGACACCAATGGGTGAAGATATGAAAGATATTGACACCAGCATTCACGAGTTCATTGTCAAGGATCTAGTTGACAATGATGTGGATAGCAATCTGTGGAGCATGCACAAGAGCAAGGCTAAGTGGTTCAGGATCTTGGGTGTTCTGTCGGGTATGATCACCGTTGGGAGGTGGTTTTCTGATATTTGCAGATGGAAGAACCCTATCACCACAGTTCTTGTCCATTTCCTCTTCGCTGCTAATGCTCCCTTGTATATGCTTTCTGTCAATGGTGCACACTGACATCTCACCCGTATGCGTGCCTACATGTAAACAAAACCTCATTACACCTCAAACAGTGATCTAATGTAATATCAGAGATTATTAAATCTAAGCAAAGAACCTGAGCTGAAAAACGTGTCTTCTACTTCCATCAGTCCAGGCATATGGATTGATGTTCATCTCTCCATAGCTATCTGCCTCATAAATACCATGCAACTTTTTATCAATGTAATTAAAAAAAAATAGTGGCATCCCTGGTCAGACATTCTTTACATAGATGATATGAGAAGCTCGAAGGCCTGGACATGCAGAAAAGCTGATGATCAAGCTATTGTTCATGCATATGGTTTAAAGGGAGAGACGTATATCTATGATAGAAAGTAAGAGGATAGATAAAGTATACCAAACAGAAGTTGTGTGACACATTCATTGTAAGTCGCATGGTCACAGAGGAATGGCTAGCCCAAGAGGAAGGAGAATGAAGGCCTTTGTATGTTTTGGTCTTACGTCTAGCTCCCATGACAGAAGCTTTTTGCTGGCGATGAGACTTGTAAGAGTAATTTTAGAGTTTGTTGGAAAACGTAATTACAAATTTATGTAATGAGATCATATGCTACGTGTGTATTAATTACAATAATACTTTCATAATAATAATGAAAGATATTGACACCAGCATTCATGAGTTCACTGTTAAGGATGTAGTTGACAATGATGTGGATAGCAATCTGTGGAGCATGCTCAAGAGCAAGGCTAAGTGGTTCAGGATCTTGGGTGTTCTATCGGGTATGATCGCCATTGGGAGGTGGTTTTCTGATATTTGCAGATGGAAGAACCCTATCACCATAGTTCTTGAATATCAAACATCATATTCATACTAGCTAATGACACACAATATGTTTTTTTTTTTTCATTTCAATATTTTTAGAAATTCTCTTTGGAGTTCTCCAAATATCATGTCACTTATATCCATGTAAGCAACTACTCATGAATTATGAACCACTCTAGTAAATTGTGGATGATTGAAATCTTAACCAATAATATCGCAATAAATATACCGATGCAAAGTTGCATGTATGTAGTGTTATTTTCTCCTTTCTTTCGTTCATGTTGTATTCTTAAGATGTAGATATATAGATGTTGGCAAACTTGAACTTCTATAACATTTCAAGAACAAGAGTCAACAATTAGGAGAACAAGAGAGAGAGTCAACAAAGCGAGAGAGATAGAGAGAGAATTTAAAGCGAAAAAGATGTAGAAAGAGAGAAACAGAGACCTGCATATACTTGCTTTAGCTCGTAAGCGCAGCGCAACTGCGAACGTTGGAGAGCTCTTCGATCAGATGCATGAAAATGCCGATCGAAGAGCCTCCAACATTTTAATTTTTTCCCGTCAATAGACCGTCGTGTAAGCGATGCTAGATGCGTCACATAAACGACATGTAGACGGCGTCCCTTATGCGACATAGAAAGCGTCGCTTATGCGACGTAGAAAGCATCGCTTAAGCGACGCTTTTGGAACCCACGTATAAGCGTTACTACAGGCGAGCGTCGCAGGTCCCGTCGCAGTACAAGTCGCAAAACAAATCGTTCACTTCGTCGTTTAATCGACGGTCCACGCGTGACGCTCATTTCGAGGCATGTTGCGGATGTATAGCAACGAATTTGTGTCGCCTTAACTGTCGCTATACGCCCGTATTCCTTGTAGTGATGGATATGCTATGAGGAGGCCATTAGGGGCATTATCTTTGTTGTTCTTATTATGGAAGATAAACTCTTGCTTGTGAAATAAGAGGCAACGGAACTTGCACACGTACACCACCGAAATAGGGTCACCCCTCATTGTTGAAGAATTCGATTGTGATTGATGTATAACCCTTTGCGTTAGAAGAGTCTAAAAAAATAAAAAAGGGGAACACGGTGGAGCAAAAGTGAGTGAGATAGAGAAAGGGGGGAAAGGAAATGAATTGGGGTTCTCCATGGAGGGAATGAGTTAGGGATTTGCCAATAAAATTGTGCAAGAGTGCAAGTGTGGATCTGTGTGACGGGGGGTGTGTATGAATGCATGTGTGCATGAATGTGTACGAGAAAGAGAGAAAAAGGGAAAATAAAAGATATTGAGGGAAAAGGAAGAGTGGAAGGGAAAAGGAATTTGTATGGGGGGTGTATGCATGAAAGGGGTATGTGTGTGTGAGAGAAAGTGTGAATATGTGGAAGGAGGGAAACAGAGGAGAAGAGAGTGAGTGGGGAAGAGCAAGTAAGTGTGGGAGAGCGAGGGTGTTTGGATATAGGGGTAAGAGCATATGCGGTTGTGTGCAAGAAGTAAGGAGAGAGAAAGTAAGAGGGATAGCGGTTGCATAAGTGAGTGGGTGAGTGTGCAGGAGGTAAAGGGTAGAGTGTGAGAAAGAGAGAGTGCATAAGAGAAGGGTCGGACATATGTGTCTGTAGATGAGTGCATGAGTGTAAGAGGGATTGGAAGAGTGGTAAGTGCATATGTGCGAGTGTATACGAAGTAGTGGATTAGAGGTACAATCGTGGACCCCTTAAGCAATACAAGTGGATCAATTCCAAAGGGTTTAAGCAAAATAAATGCTTGTATAATCATCTTTCTCTTGGGCATTAGGACCTTAACATAAGGCAACACCTCCACCTAGTATATGCTTGATTAAGTGTGTAAGTGATACTCTGTGTACCCTCAGGGTGTCCTTATATAGAGATGATAGCTTAATTACTTACTTAATTTAGCAATTTACATGTGGAAAAAGCCTTCTATGCAATTCGCAAAAGAAAGAATTGTGAAAATTAGAACTCTCATTAAGTAAATATGATAGACTTCTAACAAAAGTATGCTTTCCTTAATGCGCTCAACATGCTCTACCATTCATTTGATGTTCTTAGCTTGTGAAATGTACAAAACAAAAAAAACTAAGGTTTGATTTTTGAATGGATTTTAGGCTAAAATACTCACATGGGACATATGTGAAGAGATCTCCTTAAGAGTACTTTAAGATTATCCAATAAACATTTTTTACTATTTTTACCATTCGTAAAATTTAGAGTTTGCTAATAATTAGGCTTTAAACCCTTACATATTACAGTCTTTTCCAAGAATCCCCCTCGTTATCATATTGGATTAAGAGTTGATAATATGCATAAGGTATCATCTTGCTTGGGAAAATGCTTACTAGTCGTCCCTTGCCAAGCAATGAGCTCCCATTCAACTGCAGATGAAGAAATAACTATAGTGGAGCTCCCATTCAAATGGAGATTATGATGCATAACGAGGAAAATAGCATATTTAATTACAAAAAGTGATTGTGGGCTATCTACTACCTCCTAGTGAAGCATATAAACAAAATAGAAGGTAGTAATGAAAACACTTGGCGGATAAAACAGAACTATAAAGAGGAGGTTAGGATCAATCAATGGAAATATGAACAGGAACGCTTAAGCGATCCTCATATGCATTGCTCCAAGATAAGAACAACGAATAGATAATAGACCTATGAGATGATCAACTAGATGAGTGACTCACTAGCCATCGTTTGCCAATTGACCGAGGTCACTCGCGTGTAGAGTTGATTTGGTTTACTTTGTACCAACCCATGCATGGGTGTTATTCCACTCCACAGGTAGTGGCTACCCATTCACAACCATCGATCGAAGACCGTCTCTTTACATAGCCTATTTATAGAAGACATTTCGTGAAGTCGAAGCACCAAGCTAAGCCAACATACATACCTCTACCTTGTATTCACCATCTAAAGTTGTGTAGATCTCCATAAACGATCTACTTTGAGAGCACATTACAGATGGACAACTGTATCATCTTTGAGAGCACAATATAGATGGGCAATTATATTTTTCCCTCCTTCATCAAAATAAAGGGTGTAAGTCACATCCTACCAAATTTTCAGCCATAACTAAATATTAGCATCAAAGTACTTTAGGCTTTGTCTTGAGCAAATAGACTATAGACTAAACATGCTTGGAAAAATCATCTTAGAGCCACAAAGTAGTAGAAATGATTTCCAGATGATGGCGCTTGCACAGAAGCATAAGCATTGTTATGAACGAACTACGATTTATTCTTA
The DNA here is from genome assembly GCA_020310875.1 of Ceratopteris richardii. Lineage (NCBI taxonomy): Eukaryota > Viridiplantae > Streptophyta > Polypodiopsida > Polypodiales > Pteridaceae > Ceratopteris > Ceratopteris richardii. The sequence goes on from CM035434.1 coordinate 53,007,232, forward strand.
GCTCTTACTAACCTGTCTTTGGAAAAAGAAGTTAGAGGGGCACTCAAGTTTGGGTAATTAAATATTTCACCATATTCATGTTTTCTAGGCACAACAAACTTGGAAAAAACATGCATGCCAAAGTTTCGCATCATAAATAATCTTTGAAGCCGTAAATTCACATGTTGTATCATCGATATATTTTTCTTCATAATTTATGATCTAAGTCTCCCATTGTGTATGAGTGGCTCCTAATCTTTCTTTGGATTGTGATAGATGTGAGAAAGAATGATATATTACCTTCCCACAAGAGCTTCCACTTGACTATCAAGATGATCTTGTTTAATGTTGAAATTGATAGTAAATCCGTTTTTCCTCAAAACGAAGATGTTCTAAATTATATTGAAAAAACACATACAAGAAAATTATAGAGAGATACAAAGGAGGCTCATGAGCCTTTCATCCTTTTCTTATGAGGTTCATCTACTTTTCATTTTTTTCCTTGAATAACAAAAACTTTTCTCTACCTAAATAGGGGATTACTATTATTATTTCTAATTCTTCCACCTTCTAGTGATTTCTCAATAGATCACTCTTTGGCATCCATGGACCTTTTCCTAATTCTTCATCCAAGAACCTCTTCCAAGTCATCCTATCAAATCCATCAAAGCCTTT
>CM035434.1:53012885-53325385 GCA_020310875.1 Ceratopteris richardii
CATGTATATATATTGATTTCTAACCCATTTTGTTTTATATGTTAGGTATTATGGATCCTAGTACAGAGAGAAAGGCAAAACTCAATCTCATAAAAAGTCTTATGAGAGCAAAAGTTCCGTCTGATATTCTAGGGGCCATCATGCATGATTACTTAGAGATGTCTGATGATGGGCTGGATTATACGATCCCGATGCTCACCCAGCGATCAGAGGAGGGCTCTTCTGTGGCTTCACATGCAGGAAGACAGCTATCTGCTCATAGGTATGTTTTTTTTCATAAAGTTTTTTAATGATATTATAACACATATTTTTATTTATTTTTATCTATCTCTTTTCAGGACACCTATACCACCTCCAGATCATGATAGTAGAACAGAGTTGCCTATGAGGACATGCATATACACCTTAGGACTAGAGTGCGATATAGAGCCAGAGGGGAACATTGTGTACATAGGGAATGGATTGGAGTTCAAGAGAAGAATGCGGGCATTATGCGACTCTTACCTGCACCTTGTCCACTTACCGTGGAAGTATAAATTTTACATATAAATTGAATTAAATATCTTATGTTTTATTTCCATGATTGTTTTTATTTTTGTAGTGAGCATGATGAGAGGGATAAAAAATACATACTTAGTTCACTTGAGACAGAGTTTGGGACAGGATGGTCGCATAAGTGGTGTCTAAAAGAGATGCGGACACTTATGGCTCATCGTTGCAATAATGCATGGGTACTAAGCAAAACCCTAATAGTAGGCATCTTTGCCACAGGAGAGAAGGTCTCCTCATAATCAATTCCCTGAGTTTGTGCAAAGCCTTTTGCTACAAGCATTGCCTTATACCTATTAATGGAACCATTAGAATTCTTCTTGAGTTTATAGACCCATCTTGAGCCTATTACCTTCATGGATGAAGTCTTGGGCACCAAATCCCAAGTGTTGTTTTCCTCAAGTGCTTCAATCCCTTCCTTCATTGCATGCTTCCATTCTGATTTTGCTTTGGCCTCTTCAAAGGATGATGGCTCCTCTTGGTTTATGTCCTATGCTATGTAGATAGAATGTTTAGCTACTAATGAGGTGTCAAACCCATACCTTTCTAGTTTTTTCTTTTCCCTCATAGATCTTCTTAGGCCATGATGTGATGATTCTGCCTCATGTCCAAGTTCTTGCGATTTCGCTTTACCTTTAGCCTTCCATGCTTTGATCTTTTCCATATGAGATTCTTCATCATCCTCTGAGGTGTCTTGTTCTTCAATCTTCGGTTGTTCTCTACCAAGCTTTGGAAAATCTTCTTCAAGATCATATGGTAAATTGACCTTCCTGCATGAATCTTCATACCATGAATTGTTTTCATCAAAAACTACATCTTTGCTTACCAAGAATCCTTTGTTGGTAGGGTTGTATAACCTGTAGCCCTTTTGATTGTTGTCATATCCAATAAATACACACCTTTCTGCCTTTGGATCCATCTTGCCTCTAACCTGTGAAGGAACATGAGCAAAAGCAATACATCCAAAAATTTTACAATGATCTAAGCTTGGTCTTCTTCCATTCCAAGACTCATATGGAGTCATCCCATCAAGGGATTTTGAAGGCAACCTGTTAATCAAGTAAGTGGCTGTAGATACAGCCTCAACCCATAGATAATTAGGCAAATGCTTTTCATTTAACTTCAACAATGGTTCTATTCCTCCTTTCTGCCACTCCATTTTGCTCAGGAGTGTACCTTGTAGTTACCTCTCTTTTGATTCCTCTTTCTTGAAGAAAAGAATCAAACTCATGGGAGAAGTATTCTCCCCCTCCATTTGACCTTAGCCTTTTTAGAGATTTACCTGTTTGATTCTCCACAAGAGCCAAATATCTTTTGAAACATGAAAAAACACTAATTTTGATATTACGATTTTAAAACCCCTAATTTAAAAACTCTAATTCAACCTTTTAGCCATATGATTGAAGTATATGTACACATTGCATCTATTCCTCCGACGTCCTACTAGAGATATGTCTCTCCTCCCAACCTTATGCCTCTATATATAGCTACTCGAATCAACGAGGATCATAATATATATAAAGATATATACACATCATGTAGATACACATACATAAATATAAAATGGAGTAGATATATTATGCATCACACATACATGCCTAAATGCACACATAAATATATATATACATGCATACATATTTGTTGGGAAAGATGGATGGACACTTCAAGAGATTGAGTAGTTACTGACAAATCCTGCTTTGTACCAGCCCTTTGATGCTTCAGAGTTGATACGTGGAACTTCTTAGCTTTCCAATGACACCATAAAATGAATGATGTATATAAAGATTGAATCAAAACAGATAACTTTGAGTCTCAAGCTCTCAAGAAAACCTTCTATTTTTGACTTGATACCTACTGGATCTTTTGCTCAGTATGACCAGTACAATAGGAATTGGAAACATTCCTTTTAGGGGTATCTAATTAACTTAGCAAGCTAACTCTTCCAAGTGGAATGATGTAAAAATACTAACTATGCTCATAGAAATCAATTTGGCAAGTAAACCTTTACCCCCGATTTTTTAGGACTGTTGCAGACTTTGGCCAGTGATCACCTCGATGAGCTTTTCTCTGAAATGGCTGAATAAAATCTCTTCAAATTTTGATAGCATGTAGATAACTTTGAGCTGGTTCCAACAAGCTTTAGATCTTTGAATTTGGTGAAGAAATGATAGAGAGATGCTCTTCATAAGTTGACAGACTTTCAAGTAGTATGACAGAGAACTCAGAAATGAACAATGTAGATATATGTATTAATGAACACTTGTATACAATGCCATTGGCATGAATGTCATTGCCTAATGGTGTAGATAGGTGTGGGGTAGAGTGTAGGCCTCATACACACTTAGAATTGACAGAGATGAGCTCGGAATATGAGTCTTCTTACCCACGACTTTTTGAGTAGACCTTTTATAGTGATTTAGTTCAAAGTTTGAATTTGAATTCAAACTTTGGCTCCCTTTATTCAAGCTCCTACATCCTAGGAGATATTCCATCTACTTGACTGATGCTTTACAACTAATAAAGTTCATGAGATTTCCTTGATAGGTGTTTACAAAGATTCCAAAGTCAAAATTAACTTTTACAAGGAAGTAAGTGGTAATTAACCACTAGCATTTAATCCTATGCTTCTCCATATGTGTATGGACTTCAAGGTATCCTTCAAGCCAAATGTGTAGGCTTGTGAACTGCATCAAGAGCTCCCCCTCAAGCCAAACATTTTGTCTTGGTCTTCATCTTCAATCTTCATGTATATCCTACAATCCAATCATTTCTTTGAACCTTCAAAGTTTGGTTCCATCCAAAGCTTTAGTTAGCAAATTTGCACACTGCATGTTGGTTGATACATAGGTTAGCTGAATGTCTTTGCTCAATAACTTCTCTCTCACATAATGGTAATGGACCTCTATATGTTTGGTCCTAGCATGATAGATAGGATTAGCTGCAAGGTGAAGTGAGCTTGTATTATCTCCAAAGATCATTGGTGACCTAGTATATAAGCCCAATTCTGTGAACAATAGCTTGATCCATATGGCATCTTGTGTGGCATTTGCCAATCCTCTATACTCTACCTCTGTAGAGGATAAAGCAACAGTAGGTTGCTTCGTTGAAGACCATGATATTGGCTTATCACTTGCAAATGAAATGTATCCATAAGTGCTCCTCCTATCATCCTTGCATCCTGCCCAATCTGCATCTGAATAGATCTTAATATCCAAGTCTGAAGTGTAAGGGAAATACAAACCATGATGTTGTGTACCCTTGAGATACTTTAATATCCTTTTGGCAGCCTCCAAGTGAGGTGCTCTTGGCTTGTGCATAAACTGACTTAGCACACTAACTCCATATGCAATATCTATCCTTGTTAAGGTAGCATAGTTCAAGCTACCCACCATGCTTTGGTGACCTCTAATGTCATTAATTTCATCACCTTCATGGGCACTTAGTTTAAGGTTTACCTCCATTGGAGTACTTGCAACTTTGGCATCCTGCAAATGAAATTTCTTCAACATATCCTGTATGTATTTTTTCTGAGTGATATATATTCCAGAGTTAGTATAGACCAACTCAAGCCCAAGAAAATACTTTAGTAGACCAAGATCATTGATCTTGAACTCCTTCATCATCTGGCTCTTGATTTGTCTCATTCCATTAACATCATTACCTGTAAGTATGATGTCATCAACATAAACACATAGGTATATTATCTCTAAATTGCTTCTCTTGATGAATAGAGAAGTGTCTGCCTTGCTCATGACAAAACCTTGGTCTTGAAGGTAAGTGGTCAATCTATGATTCCATGCCCTAGGTGCCTGCTTCAATCCATATTAAGCTTTATTCAATTTGCACACATATGATACCTTGCTTGGGTCCTCATAGCCAGGAGGTTGTGACATATATACCTCCTCTGAAATCCATCCATTCAAGAAAGCATTTTTGACATCCAATTGATACATGTTCCAATTTTTTGATGTAGCCACACTTACCAACACTCTGATGGTTGGCATCTTGGACACAAGTGAGAATGTCTCTTCATAGTCAATGCCTTGGGTTTGTGCAAAACCCTTGGCTACCACTCTAGCTTTGTACATGTTAATTGACCCATCATAATTTCTTTTAAGTTTATAGATCCATCTGGATCCTATTACTTTCATGGATTCCTTCTTTGGTACTAGCTCCCATGTGTCACTTTCCTTGAGTGCTTCAATCTCCTCATCCATAGCTTCTTTCCATTCTGTCTTGGTTATGGCTTCTTCATATGATCCTGGTTCTTCAATTGACAAATCTTTGGCAAGATAAACAGAGTGTTTAGTAACAAGAGATGTATCATACCCATATCTGATAGATTTTTTGCTCTCTCTTTGTGATCTTCTGATTGATTGAGTTGAAGATTCAGGTATGTCTTCAAGTTTCTTCATCTTCATTTTGCCCTTGGACTTCCATGCCTTGACCTCTTCAAGGTTGATAATGTCTTCATCATTTGAATTTGAGTCTTCATTCTGAGTAGGTTCTTCCTTAGCAAGACTTGGAAACTCCTCCTCCAAGTCATAGGGTAGTTTAAACTTCCTGCATTCATTCTCATACCAAGAATCATTTTCATCAAAGACAACATCTCTACTATCCATGAATCCCTTATTGGAAGGGTTATAAAACGTGTATCCTTTCTGATTTAGATCATATCCAATAAAGATGCACTTCTCAGCCTTAGGTTCTAGTTTACCTCTTATCTGAGAAGGAATGTGTACATATGCTACACATCCAAATATCCTACAATGGTCTAGTGAGGGTCTCTTACCATGCAATGCTTCATAGGGTATCATCCCATCAAAAGACTTAGATGGTAACCTGTTTATGAGGTAAGGTAGTAGAAACACTCTCTGCCCATAGGTAATTAGGTAACTTTTTTTCATTCAACATAGACCTAGCTGTTTCAACAATTAGCCTATTTCTTCTGTCAGCTACCCCATTCTGTTCAGGAGTATACCTTGTGGTTATTTCTCTTTTAATGCCTCTGTCCTACAAGAAGTCTTCAAACTCATTGGAGAAGTACTCACCTCCTCCATGTGACCTTAGCCTCTTTAGGTTCTTCCCTGTCGGATTCTCAACAAGTGCAAGATATTTTTTAAAGCAATTAAACACCTCATCCTTAAGCTTCATGAAGTACAATACAGTCCACCTGCTATAATCATCAATAAAAGATACAAAGTACCTTGATCCTGAGATTGAGGGGTCTTTGCTTGGTCCCCATACATCTGTATGGACAAGCTCTAGGTAGTCCTCATGCATGTAGCCTTTCCTTGAGAAGGGTAACCTGTGAGACTTCCCAAATTGACAAGCACTACATTTATATATCATGTGTTGTTTGGAAACATTGGGTATTCCAATTACACATTGATCCCTGCATATCTGTTTCAAGGTTCTTTCTCCTACATGCCCTAATCTTTTATGCCAAATCTCAAGCTCTAAAAGTGTTTGATCTTTATAACTGTATAGTGCAATATTCTTTGTGTCTTCTAGCTCAAAAGTGAGAAGTCTACCTGATTTTTCTCCTTTAGCAATTCTCTTGAACCCCTGCTTGAGATCCTCCACAAATGCTCCAGATTGGTTGAATCTGACCTGCAAACCTTTCTCCACAATCTGTCCAACACTCATCAAATTTTTGGTAATGGTTGGTACATATAGTACCCTACTCAACAAGTTTTGATTTCCATCACAAGTCTTAATATTTCCAACTTTAACTACTAAGTGCTTGGTGTCATCACCTGTTTGTACTTGATGCTTACCTTTTGGTTCCTCAAGATCAGAGAGTAGTGCTACATTACCAGCCACATGATTTGAGCATCCTGAGTCAATGTAGAAAGGTGGTCATCATTTGTACCTAGTTCATGTTCATGATCAAAAGAGAATCATCCTGCTCTTCTGTATAGTTGTTGTAGTCCTTTCTGGATTTGATTCCTCCTTGGTAATTGCCATTGTAAATGTTGTTGTAATTGTTGTTGTAGTTGTTGTTGTAGTTGTTGTTGTAGCCTTAGTGGTAGTTGAATCTACCTCTTGACTGTGAGTATCCACCTCTTTGATATCCTCTTCCTCTCTATTTCTTGTAATTCTTGAAACACTCATCTGTAGTATGATTTGATAAACCACAAATGTTGCATGGTGAGGAGTTATAGGATCTCCCCTTACCTTGCTTACCTCCTCTGCCCCTTCCTCTTGATGATCTACCTCTCCCTGCATAGTTGACTTGGGAGGTAGTGCCTTCATCTTCCACCTTCTCGTTCTTGCCTTTATCTTTAGACTTTTTATCAGTATATCGGGCAGAAGAGCTATTACCTTTGGATGTGTCTCCATTTTTTTTGAGCTTTGCTTCATGAGTGAACAATTGTCCCATGAGAGTTGTAAGATCTGGAATTTGCATGTCCATGTAAAGATCCATGGCAGTGGTGAAGCTTTCCCATTTGTCATCAGCTTTGATCCCATTGATCACTTGCCTTACAATCTGCTCTTCTTCAATCTCTTCTCCTATGCTTGCTAACTGATCTGCTACATCTTTAATCTTGGTTACAAACTCTGAAATAGCTTGCTTAGGTTGCTTCCTTAATGTGGTGAATTCAATCCACAACTGATTTTTTCTAGCCCTTGTGTTGGAAGAGAAATAAGATAACAAGGTTTCCCAAGTCTCTTGGGATGTCTTACAGTTCCTAATATGTGGCAAAAGAAAATCAGAGATGGATTTGAGTAAATAAGACCTTGCTAATGCATCCTTAGCACACCATGTGTTGAGCTTTTCATGTTCTTCCTTTGTTGGCAATCCTCTTGTTTTGAATGAGCGCAATTCCTCATCTCCTGAGATATATCCATAAAGACTCCTTCCTTGTAGATATGTCTTCATCCTTAGAGACCATGCTTGATAGTTGTTCCTATCAAATTTATCAATAAATGAAGGAAAACCATCTCCCATTTTACCATAGTTTGCTCTGATACCACTGTTGGGAAAGATGGATGGACACTTCAAGAGATTGAGTAGGTACTGCCAAATCTTGCTTTGTACCAGCCCTTTGATGCTTCAGAGTTGATATTTGGACCTCCTTAGCTTTAAAATGACACCATAAAATGGCCTATGTACTTTGGAAATGGTGTATGTAAAGATTGAATCAAAACAGACAACTTTGAGTCTCAAGCTCTCAAGAAAACCTTCTATTTTTGACTTGACACCTGCTGGAACTTTTGCTCAGTATGACCAACACAATCGGAATTGGAAAAATTCCTTTTAGGGGTATCTAATTAGCTTAGCAAGCTAACTATTCCAAGTGGAATGATGTAAAAAGACTAACTGTGCTCAGAGAAATCAATTTAGCAAGTAAACCTTTACCCCCGATTTTTTAGGACTGTTGCAGACTTTGACCAGTGATCACCTCGACGAGCTTTTCTCTGAAATGTCTGAATAAAATCTCTTCAACTTTCGATCGCATGTAGATAACTTTGAGTTGGTTCCAACAAGCTTTAGATCTCTGAATTTGGTGAAGAAGTGACAGAGATATGCTCTTCACAAGTTGACAGACTTTCAAGTAGTATGACAGAGAACTCAGAAATGAACAATGTAGATATATGTATTAATGAACACTTGTATACAATGCCATTGGCATGAATATCATTGCCTTATGGTGTAGATAGGTGTGGGCTAGAGTGTAGGCCTCACACACACTCACAATTGACAGAGATGAGCTCGGAATATGAGTCTTCTTACCCGTGACTTTTTGAGTAGATCTTTTATACTGATTTAGTTCAAAGTTTGAATTTGAATTCAAACTTTGGCTCCCTTTAATCAAACTCCTACATCCTAGGAGATATTCCATCTACTTGATTGATGCTTTACAACTAATAAAATTAACGAGATTTCCTTGGTAGGTGTTTACAAAGATTCCAAAGTCAAAATTAACTTTTACAAGGAAGTAAGTGGTAATTAACCACTAGCATTTGTTCCTATGCTTCTCCATATGTGTATGGACTTCAAGGTATCCTTCAAGCCAAATGTGTAGGCTTGTGAATTGGAACAACAATATTTACATGTACACATATACACATATACATATATACATGTACACATCACATATACATGCCTACATGCACACATAAATATATATATACATGCATATATATTTACATGTACACATTTACACATAGACGCATATACATATATACATGTACACAATTATAAAAACTTGCATATATTACATGAATACATGAATATTTTACATAAATGCATATGCATACTTACACATGTATACATATATCACATGCACACACATACATATACATGAAATACATATATATGCATACTAACATATGTATACATATAATACACATGAATACACACACATATGCATACATACATGATAAAAATTTGCTCCTTGAAGATAAAGCTATATATAAAATGATTAGGCGTACCCCCGAGCTTCATGTTCTAACTTAAAAGAACATGCTTTCATCTCTCTAGTAGGATTCATCGTTATTCAAGTTAATAAAAAACTCTATTATCTGATATCCATTCAGAAGCTTCAAGTTATTGATCGATAACTAGAGTAGGATTTACTATCTAATCTGCTCATATGTTTTCATTATTGCCATCATTTTGGTAAGACATCAATATAGTATCATCTTCATTATCTTTATTGATTTCATTTATTTCTTCTATTGTTAAATCTGTGTTCTCATGAGTCACATCATCTATTGATGGATTAATATCTATTTCTGGTAATTCCTCTTCCTCATCAGTAGAATCAGCATGTAGAGAATTATCCTCTTCATAAAAAATATTAGTAACATTATCACGTATAATGATTCTTATTTCTCTTTCAGATGTTGATGTATCAGTATCTGATGCTGAATCATCAAGAGGACATTCTTCGATCTCTCTAACAATAAAATGTTCAAACAATGACCTACCTCTAGGTTGCACATGAATGACTTGCCACCAAGGGTGAGCATCTGGGTTTTTATAAAAAAATGCTTGTTCAATATTGTTGGAGCAAGTCTATGACAAGCATAAGTATTGGCTTGAGTCCCACAAAGTCATAGAAGAAGCCTTAAAATGAAGACTATGTAAAGTTCACTTGTGAACTACCTCTTGTAACTTTTGAAGACTTTACTTAATGTAAAAGTGAAAGAATCTTAAGTGGTTGAAACCACTTGATCAAAAAAGGAAAGAGAAGCCACGAATTCGTGATTTGTGGTAGGTAGAGAATCAAACCAATCACTAATTGATTGGAGAGTGATTGAGGGAAGTTAGCTTCCCAAGCTCAACTATAAATAGATGGTAGTTTTAGTGGTGGTTAGAGAGACCTATGTGAAGACCTCCAAGGGCTGAGCTTTATGCCATACCAAGGTGTGATTCCAAGGCACACATATGTATCAGTAAGTCCATTGTATTGTACAAGCAATATACTTTCATTTTCATGATCGTTTGAGTTCATATTTCCATGTTCTTGTGAAGTGTACTACTCATTGCCATATCTCTCAGTTTTCTCAATCAGATTGCAGAGATGGTTTCTCTGAGCTTGGTGCATCATTTTCAGTGATTTAACTTGATAAAGTTAGCTCTATAAGTCTACTATATGCTCACCAATTTTCATTTCAATTGGGTTTTTCAATCTTCAGTTATGTTCAGTCAAAGTCAACAGTGTCTGTTCATTTTCACTTCTCTGTCAGGTACCCGACTTTTTTACTCATCTTGTTAGAGCTGTTTCTCAGTGTGTACTTACCCAAAATCAATTCTTTAAAGCTTATTAGATTGAGCATAATGTCTAGTATAAGCATAAAAATGTTCATAATCATTGGATTCTTAAATCTAGAGTTATGATTATTTTTTTGCTCACTGGTCTTATTACTGTAGCAGCTCGTGAAAATTAGGATGATGTCATCACTTGTTAAACATCTTTCTCAGTGTGTGGTTCATTATTTTTTATGAGATTACTCTTGAAAGTTATCTCTTTAAGTTAAATAGACTTCCCCAAGAGGAATTAAGCTAATTGCTGCTGTGCTTAGAGAATTATGGAAAACACTGGACAAGTGTATGAACCAAAATAGCAAGTTCTTCACCTCTGAGCTAACTCCAACTTATCTGTTTTTATCTATCTTTTTGAGAGTGATCTTCCAAGGTACATAGGGTGTCTAATACATCATTTGACAAGCTAAAAGGGCCCACCATATACTCCTGGAGTTCATTTGGCTGGTGTAGATCAAGGATTTTGCAACACCTCTTCATCTTCAAGCACATACCTATCCATCTCTTCACAGTGGTATCAGAGCAAGGTTGGACAACATGGCAGATGGATTTCCTTCATCAATTGACAAATTGGACAGAGGTAACGACTCAGCTTGGTCATTAAGAATGGAAGCTTATCTCCAAGGTAGAAGTTTATATGGTTATGTGGCTGGAGATGAAGTTATGCCAAGTTTCAGGAACAAAAGTCAACCAACACAAGAAGAGCAAGAAAGATTGAGCACATGGTGCTCCAAGGATGCACTTGCAAGGTCTTATCTCCTAAAATCTATCTCAGATTTTTTGTTGCCTCACATTAGAAGTTGTAAGACATCTCAGGAAGTGTGGGATGCACTTGAAGCTTTCTTCTCTTCAAGTACTAAAGCTAGGAAGCATCAACTATGGATGGATTTCACAACTCTCAAGAAGGCTCCAAAACAAAATGTGACTCATTTTGTTACAAAGCTCAAGGACATAGCACATCAGTTGGGAAGCATTGGAGAGGTAATAGATGAAGAGCAAATTGTAAGGCAGGTCATCAATGGCTTGAAGGAAGATGACAAGTGGGAAGCATTCACCACAGGTATGGATTTGTACATGGACATGCATGTACCTGATTTCAATACACTCATTGGACAACTACTTACTCAAGAGGCAAAGCTTATCAAAAATGGAGAAAGCTCTAAAGGTAATCAATCTTGAGCTTTATACACTGATAAAAGCAAGTCCAAAGATAACAAAGGAAAGGCAAAGAAAGTGGATGATGAAGCAGGTACATATCAAGCTAACTATGCAGGTAGAGGAAGACATGGCAGAGGTAGAGGAAGAGGAGGTAGACAAGGCAGGGGGAGTTCCCAAGGCTCCAACACATGTTCTATTTGTGGATTAACTAATCCTACAACTGAAAATTGCTTTAGGAATTCCAGGAATCAAAGAGGCAGAGGATACAATAGAGGAAGTTATGGCTACTCAAGAGGAAGGTTCAACAATTATCATGGCAACTACAACAACTACAATCATTCAAACTATCAAGGAGGCTACAAAGGAAGGAGAGAGTTCAATAACTACACAGAAGACTCAAACAAAGAGGATTCATTATTGATCATGAACATGGCTATGCCACAAGGTAAATTTGATGAGCATGTTTTCTACATAGATTTAGGTTGTTCAAATCATGTGGCAGGAAATGTGGCACTCCTATCAGATTTAGAAGATCCAAGGAATAAGCATGAGGTACAAATAGGAGATGACACAAAACATCCTGTGGAGAAAATAGGCAATGTCAAAGCACCTGATGGAAACATCAACCTACTCAGTAAGGTACTCTATGTCCCTACCATTACAAAGAATTTGATAAGTGTTGGGCAGATAGTAGAGAAAGGGTTGCAAGTCAGGTTCACAAAAGCAGGAGCATTTGTTGAAGATCCAAGTCAAGGATTTAGAAGAATAGCAAAAGGTGAAAAGATAGGTAGATTGTTCATATTTGAATTACAAGACACTAGAAACATTGCTCTCTTTAATTATGGTAGTCAGACACTCACAGAATTGGAAGTATGGCACAAAAGGTTAGCACATATTGGTGAAAGGTCATTAAAGCAAATTTGCAGGCACCAAAGTGTACTTGGACTTCCTAACTTGTCAAAACAACATATGATTTATAAGTGTAGTGCATGTCAATTTGGAAAGTCTCACAGGTTACCATTCATGAAGAAAGGTTATATACATGGAGATCTCTTGGAGTTGGTTCATACAGATGTATGGGGACCTAGCAAGGAAGCTTCAATATCTGGATCAAGGTATTATGTCTCCTTTATTGATGATTGCAGTAGATGGACTATCTTATTCTTTATGAAACACAAAGATGAAGTTTTTTTATTGCCTCTTCCAAGAATTGGAAGATACTTCAACTAGATGTAAAGAATGCATTCTTGAATGGTTGGATAACAGAAGAGGTATATATGGCACAACCACCTGGTTTTGAGAATCAAATTTAGCCTCATTATGTGTGTAAACTTAACAAAGCATTGTATGGTCTCAAACAAGCCCCAAGAGCTTGGAATTTCATACTTGTTTCATTCTTGCAGGACAAAGGCTTTCAACCAAGCAAGGCAAATCCTTCACTCTTTATTAAAAAGAATAATTTTGAGATCATCTACCTATGTGTATATGTAGATGATATTATATTGACAGGAAATGATGCAGATGGTATGAAGAAGATCAAAGATCAGATGAGAGAAGAGTTCAAGATAAGTGATTTGGGTTCACTTACCTACTTCCTAGGTTTGGAAGTTGTCTACAAAGATCATGGTTTGTTTCTCACTCAAAGAAAGTACATTAAGTACATGTTGGCAAAACTCAAGATGCAAGATTGTAAGATTGCAGGTACTCCAATGGAGGTCAATCACAAATTGAGCTCACATGAAGATGAACTCATAGAGGACATCACATCATATCAAAGTCTAGTGGGTAGTCTCAACTATGCCACATTGACAAGAGTAGATATATGTTACAGTGTGAGTGTGCTAAGTCAATTTATGCACACACCAAGGAAACCACATATGGATGCTGCCAAAAGGATTCTCAAGTATCTCAAAGGAACCATAAATGAAGGACTTTATTATCCTTATGTATCTGATTTAGGTTTGAAGCTATTTTCTGATGCAGATTGGGTTGGCTCCAAAGAAGATAGAAGGAGCACTTCAGGTTATCTTACCTTTGCAGGTTCAAAGCTTATTTCATGGTCATCCAAGAAGCAACCCATAGTTGCTCTCTCTTCTACTGAAGCTGAATATAGAGGTCTTGCCATAGCTACACAAGAAGCTATGTGGATGAAGACATTATTCAAAGATCTTGGATTGGAGTTTGGAACTCCAACTATTTATGGTGACAATATGAGTTCTATTCATTTGGCTGCTAATCCTATTTTTCATGCAAGGACTAAACATATTGAAGTTCATTATCACTATGTAAGAGAGAAGGTTCTAAGCAAAGAGATTCAAATATCATATGTGTCCACTCATTAACAATGTGCAGATATTCTAACCAAAGCATTGGATGGTACAAAGCTCTGCAAGTTCAAAGCCATGATTGGCTTGTAGGTAATCTTGGAAGATTGAAGACCTCAAGCATACTTGGCTTGAGGGGAAGCTGTTGGAGCAAGTCTATGACAAGCCTAAGTATTGGCTTGAGTCCCACAAAGTCATAGAAGAAGCCTTAAAATGAAGACTATGTAAAGTTCACGTGTGAACTACCTCTTGTAACTTTTGAAGACTTTAGTTAATGTAAAAGTGAAAGAATCTTAAGTGGTTGAGTCCACTTGATCAAAAAGGGAAAGAGGAGCCATGAATTCATGATTTGTGGTAGGTAGACAATAAAATCAATCACTAATTGATTGGAGAGTGATTGAGGGAAGTTAGCCTCCCAAGCTCAACTATAAATAGATGGTAGTTTTAGTCATGGTTAGAGAGACCTATGTGAAGACCTCCAAGAGCTGAGATTTATGCCATATCAAGGTGTGATTCCAAGGGACACATATGTATCAGTAAGTCCATTGTATTGTACAAGCAATATACTTTCATTTTCATGATCATTTGAGTTCATATTTCCATGTTCTTGTGAAGTGTACTACTCACTGCCATATCTCTCAGTTTTCTCAGTCAGATTACAGAAATGGTTTCTCTAAGCTTGGTGCATCATTTTCAGTGATTTAACTTGGTAAAGTTAGCTCTATAAGTTTACTATATGCTCAAGAGTTTTCATTTCATTTGGGTGTTTCAATCGTCAGTTATGTTCAGTTAAATTACAAGAGTGTCTGTTCATTTTCACTTCTCTGTCAGGTACCCGACTTTTTTACTCATCTTGTTAGAGCTGTTTCTCAGTGTGTACTTACCCAAATTAAATGATTTAAAGCTTTTTGGATGCCGCATACTGTCTAGTATAAGCATACAAATTTTCATAATCATTGGATTCTTAAATCTGGAGTTAGGTTCATTTTTCTGCTCACTGGTCTCATTACTATAGCAGCCCGTGAAAATTGGGATGATGTCATCACTTGTTAAACATCTTTCTTAGTGTGTGGTTCATTATTTTTGATAAGATTACTCTTGAAAGTTAGATCTTTAAGTTAACTAGACTTCCCCAAGAGGAATTAAGCTAATTGATGCTGTGCTCAGAGAATTATGCAAAACACTGGACAGGTGTATGAACCAAAATAGCAAGTTCTTCACCTTTGAGCTAACTCCAGCTTATCTGTTTTGATCTATCTTTTTGAGAGTGATCTTCCAAGGTACATAAGGTGTCTAATACATCCATTGGCAAGCTAAAAGGGCCCACCATATACTCCTGGAGTTCATTTGGCTAGTGTAGATCAAGGATTTTGCAACACCTCTTCATCTTCAAGCACATACCTATCCATCTCTTCACAAATATGCCTAGGAAGAATATATGGTTCTTTAGTAGATCGCATTACCTTGGAAGAATCAATTGCCGAAAACCCAAATAATTCCTTTCTAAATATGGAATTACTACCTTTATACTCGGCTCGAAACCAGTCAACCTTCAAAATGACCTATCAAAATATATAAAAACAAAAACCCATTATTAGGTGCTTAAAAAAATAACTAACTCTATCATAAAAAATCTAAACTTTTTTCTACTTGTTTGAATGTACGAAATGAAATTTTGTAGATGCCAACAATAGTTCCTACGTAACCAAGTTCGCCATCTATAAGGTTCATGTGTTTTGAGCTAGCACGTGATAGTTGCTTGAAAGAAGCAACAATACTAGAATCCTTTGTTTTACGTAAAGAATCAATGGCTTTGATTCTAATATGCTATCCAAAAGCCCACATATTAGTGAAGATTCAAGCCTGCAAAAGAAATTCAATTAGTAAATAGAAACTAATATACATATATGAAAAAAATAAAATATTATTAAAATAAAATTACCTTTCGTTCACAACCTATCATTAACTCTCTCTCCTCATTTGAGATTTCTTCATTATTTGCGTTGGCGCATTGCAAACGACCAAATACCCAATCCGTGAAAGAAGATATATCTTTAATCTCATTATTATCGAGATTATGTCTATATCTTTTGTTTTTTTGCCTTTTACTTTGGAGATTTTGAAGTTCGTGTTTGTACTCGCTAAGGAATGCTTGCATGCATTCACTATTATATGCTACAAAAGTAGAAACATCTTTTTTTTCTTGAAATGTAAATAGAATGGAACTCCCTTATCTGATAATACCTCATCTGTTATTTTTGAAGAAGACTCGTTGGTCCATGCACGTGGAGCTTCTTCATGAACTCTTTCAAGGTACTCACTAAGGTAATACATGCACTCTTCAAGCATCCAACCCATTGCCATGGATCCTTCTAGTTTCACTCTTTGTCGCACATAAACTTGTAATACTCCCATAAATCACTCGACCCAAAACATCCATCGAGTGTTGACAACACCTGCAATCTCTATTTCATCTACAACATGGACTAATAAATGAACCTGAATATCAAAAAATGAAGTAGGAAGTTCTTTCTCCATCAAACATAGTAGCTCTTTGCATTCACATTTTTTTTGTGGGATCGAGTTTTTGTCAATCTCTTTGGATGTAATCCACCTATACATATCATAAAAACAATTATAAAGAAGTTAATTCAAAAATAAAAGATATCCAATATTCATACATATTAAATATAAAAGTATCATAATTACCTTATAAGTGATCCAAGACGATAGATCACATCTCGTACTCCTTTCGTTGTACATCCATTGATAACCAAAGGTAAAATATGTTTCAAAAAGTTATGCCAGACATGGGTCTTTAACCCACATAAGCTCTTATCATCCATAGTAAACATGTTTTGAAAAGATGCTCCATATCCTGTAGGAGTCTTAATCAATTGAATTCTATTTTTGATAGTCTATATCTCTTTTGTTGTAAGTACTCAAGGAGCAGGTGCATAAGTCATTTCTTGTTGATGTCTATCAAAAATTGGCCATAACTTTGGTTTTGATTTTTGATCTTTCAAATCATTCCTTGATGCTATGGTATCTTTTAGTCCAAGAAGATGTTGCCATAGTGAATAACCAATATTTTTTAATATATGCATAGGATCAAGAAGATGACATACTTTTAACTCTTTCCAATACTCCAAAGAATACCATATTGATATGTTCTTTGCGAGTGCCAATTTTCCTTTACCTCTCTTCACATACTCATTATCTGAATCATCACTAAAGATTTCTGATTCTAGATCAATCAGAGGTCCATCTGTCCTTTTTTTATACCAATGCATAGGCGTCATAGGTTTTGGACACTGACATGTTTCAAGCTTTCCATTAAAATGTATCGCTTCTCTTTTAGATCTTAATGGATGATCATCAGGCAAGAATCATTGATGTCGAAGATAAATATTTTTGTTGAGATTCTTACTATAGATTGATCTCAACCAATCACCACAATATGGACAAGCTTTATAACCCTTAGTAGATATTCCTGCCTCATGAAAATGATAAAAACATAATTAGATTAAATCATATTTATTTACATGCATATTGAATAAAAAAATTACATCAATACCTGAACAAACACCATATCCTGGAAAATCGTGAATAGTCCAAGCCACAATACCACGAACCGTAATATGTCTTTGATTGATGCTTTTGGATACATCAATGATATTAATACCTCTCCATAACTCTTGGAGATCGTCAAATGAGAGGAGCAAGATATATATTCATGTCTTTAACTTGTCTTTTGCCTGGGATTAAAAGTGAAAGCATTAAATGTTCCTTTTTAATGCTAAGATATGGCGGAAGATTGTAGTTTATGACTACCACTGGCCATGTTGACCATTTATTGGATTTCATGGAGAATGGATTAACCCCATCTAGTGCAACTACTAACTTTAGATTCTATGGATTTTGTGCAAATTTAGGCCATGTAGAATCAATATGCTGAAAAGCAACACTATCATGAGGAATTCTGATTATTCCATCAGTACTTTTATGATCATGTCCCCAAGTCAAAAGCTTTGATAATTCGGGGCTTTGAAACATATGTCTAATCCATGGAGCCAATGGAAAATGTCTCAATACCTTTTTTGGGATTTTACCTTCTTCGCCCTTATATCGAGGAGATTGACATTTGGGGACATGTCAAAGAGTCTGCATATTCACCTCTATATAAAATACAATCGTTAGGACATGCATGTATACATTGATAATCTATACCAAGATTTTTGATTATCTTCTTCATTTCATCATGTGAGGTAGGAAGAATATGCTGCCTTGGTAAAAAATTTTCAGATAATAACCTGTAAGTTCATCAAAAAAATCTATATTAAAAAAAGTAAATAAATAAATAAACATATATATATATATGCATATAATTTTATATATGTGTATGCTTATGTGTATGTGTATGTGGATGTGAATATGCATGTGCATGCGTATACATATGTGCATGTGTATATGTATATATGTATGTACATGTGTTTTATAGAGTATATATGTATGTATATATACGTATGCGTATATGTAAGCTAAGCTGTTTACAAATATTAAATAGCCGTTACCAAGGAACGTATTAAGTCATATGTAAAATGGGAGGATCAAATTTTTTGTGAATATTTTGAAAGATGCATTAATAGTTTTAAAAGATGGGCGGACAAAAAGTGTCCATTCAATTCAAGTTCTTGTTCTTACCTTATCTAAAGTAAGAATAACAACCTGCATTGAATGGATACTTTTTGTTCGCCCATCCTTTAAAATTATTTTTCCATCCTTCAAAATCTTCAAGGTAAATTTGCTCCTCCCATTTTACATGTGACTTAATACCTTCCTTGGTAACTGCTATTTAATATTTGTATAATTAGCAGCACAAGTATTAGGTCAACTAAAATAGGAGAAACATATGTGTCAAGAAGATTCTAAAGGTTGGGTGGACAATTCTAAAGGCTAGATGGACAAAACATCTTCAATCGATACAGGTACGTATAATTTGACCTAACTCTCATAACATGTGTATGTGTGTATATGTGTGTGTATGTTTATATGTGTGTATGCATTCATGTATATTATGTGTATGTTTATATATGCATGTATATATATATATATATATATATATATATATATATATATATATATATATAGAAAATCGAAAATTATACCTTAATAGTGTCAAAACAGATACATTACTCCATCCAAAATGATTTTGAAGATTGAGAATAAGTAAGCTTGCACTTAGTCATGTCAAACGACTTCTTTCATATACATGCTTTAGACATTCCTCTCGAAGATATTTCTCATTTTTTAGAAATATCAATGCTCTCACTGTCATTTTGATACCAATCCTCAATAAAATCTGCCATGCCATCATCTTCATCATTGTCACACAAATCTTGTACTTTATCGTCTTTTGAATATAGATCTTTCAACCTTGCATATTCCACAGGATTACTTTTGCGTAGCCTCCTCATAGAAGCTTCTGATAAATGAGGTCTTAATAGCAATTGTGAATGGTGTGGAGGAATATCATCAACATCATATGTTGGAATCTACACATATAAATAAAATTCATTAGTATTCCATAAATGAATAAAAATTAAACTTTAAATATAAAATTAAGTATATAAGTTATTAAATATGGATATAAAATTTTTATTCTCTCTAGCTAAAAGGTGCTCTTCGAGGTCTACGCCATCCATAATTCACTAATAGTTCATCACCGGCATGTAATGTAGTAATAGCATTGACAACTATGTATCTTGATACATCTCTACTCATGTATGGTGATTCATGACTATTTTCACGCTCAAATGTGCAATTAGTCCTTGAACTATTATGTAACCCTCGACTACTATTTATTAAACCTGCTATATTTCCATGTGTATAAGGTCTTCCATCAATATATAATCTTTCATTTTTTGCATGTAAAATCCTTCTACTAGTAAGGGATGCTACGTTCAAGCATATTCCATAAGTACCCATGCTTTGAACATAATGTGAAAGTCGATGCCAATCTCCCCATCCATATATAGGACCACAAAATGACATAAGAGTGACTTCAGAGTTCGGAGGCACATACAAGTCCTCTACAATAAAGAGACCATGACCAACATTAGTAATAGTGGATGGAGCAATCATATAGCGATCACCCCAAAAGTTGAAAACCTCTCCATCTAAAGGAAGTGGTCCTCTATTCCATCCTCCATATCTTCTTCTATCATATGTTTGTACTAAAGAACGATCACGAGCTGGCAATGGATAATCTCCAACCATTTGAGTCTCTAAACCAGGAGGTTGAGGATTTCTAGAAACCTCTGCTTATAATTGATGAGCAACAAGTCCATGACGTGTACGAGGTATATTAACATTATGAGAAAAATTACCATCATCATCATCATCATCGAGCAAGTATTCCTGTATATCAATAGTAATTTGATTTTGTATATGATTTTTAAATAAAATAATGACATTAATTTATATAAAAAATACATACCCAAGCATTATCACGTTGACCAGGTGATGGTGCATGCTCAAAAGTACCATACTCTGCCTCATGTTCAATACATTCCAATCGTGGTCTTCGATACGTGCCATAACAAGAGTTACACCAACATATAATATGCTCTTGATAGTAAAATTCATCATAATTCCTATCGGAGGACACATGTGAAGTCGTTGCATGGGTAGGAGGTGGTGGAGTACCCTTTGATTGATCAGAATCTGATTATAATAAGGAACAAAAATATATATAAGTTATGTATCCATCAAATATATTTAAAATTTAATGTTTGATATACTTACAATATATAGTCATTGTGTGATGAGGAGACAGTGGTGGAGTTCCATCTAATTGATCAGAATCTACAAATAATGGTATTTGATATTAATAATCTAATTATTTACATACACAAAAAATTCACATATACATATTTACACATACACACATATTCACATATACACATTTACACATACACACATATTCACATATACACAAATACACATTATTGTGGGATAAATGCATGTATTTTGTATGAATGAGTGTATATGCATGCATGTGTGTGTACGTATATATGTGGATATGTATATGTGTGTTTCGGGGCAAACTTCTCACTATAGCACCTAACAGTAAATGTTTTCAGTTTTCTTTAGCATGTTTATCGTTAGGTATTAGCTGCTATAGTGTTGTAAACATAAAAGCATATGTTAGCTAATAGTTTACTGATAAGTTATCGATAAACAAAATGTTTACCTAACAGTAAACGCTTGAAAGTTTAAGTAAAAAATTAATTGTTTACTAACAGTAAATGTTTAAGTGTTTACGTTTAAGTTTTTGGTTTTCTTAGCTTCTTACAGTGGTAAAGGTGCTTCTTACAAAACCATAGAACAATGCTGGTGGTGCTATGCTAATATCCTAAAGGAGCTAAGCTATGCCTGAAATCGTTTACTTTAGGCCCGAAGGGGAGCAACATTTACCTATCGAGATAAAGAAAACGTAAAGGTGTGTAGCGGCTTAAGCTAATACATAAAGGGCTTAAGCTAAACCGTTGTAGCCTATTGGGTTTCTTTAGCACAAGACCTAATGGTCTTCCCTCCGGCCCTTTAGGGAATGTGCTAAAGTTTTCTTTAGCTCCTATTGGTTTTCTTTAGCACCAAAAGTAAACATAAACATAGTTAGTTTACCGTATAGGTCCAAACGCTATTAGCTTCACTCCAGAAGTACTTTTGACATGCCAAAGACAACATGTATTAGCTTGCATAGCACCATATGGGGCTAAAGTTTACATTTACGTTTACAACACATATTAGCTTGCATAGCACCAAATCATTTAAGCTATTACGCTTAAGCCTACCTAAAAGGGTTAGGGTCAAAGAAAACCTAAAGGCTACAGTGTCATAGCATAGCCCCTAATACCTTTAGGTTTTCTTTCTTGATAGGTATTAGGGCTAAAGCCATTAAGGCTTAAGCGTTTTCTTTAGTCGGTATTAGCCCGAAAACTAACATAGAAGTGTTTACTGTTAGGTATTGTTATTAGCTTCATTGTGTTTTTTTCTTACTTATGGAGCTAAAGAAAACCTAAATGGTATTAGAGCTAAAGAAAATGCTTAAGCAAGACCAACATGGTGTAGCTATGCACCTTTAGTTAAGCGTTTAAAAAACGCTTAAGCAACACAAGACAAGACAAGACAAGACAAGACAAGACAAGACAAGACCATGTTGGTCTTCCCTTCAGCGTTGGTCCAGCTTCTTGACTTCATTGCCGATTTGCTCCTTCTTGACTTCATGGTGTAGCTTCTTGACTTCATCTCCTAGCCCCTTCTTGACTTCATTGCTCATCGCTTAAGCATTCATCTACATGGTTAAACTAAGATAACGCCTTTACATTAAGCGTTTACCTAAAGTAAGCATCTACTTAAAAGGCTACAACGCGATCATGTAGGGAATGCTATAGCTACACCATGTAGGGAATGCGCTAAAGAGACCATGAAGGCTACAGCTACACAATTAAGGTCTTGGAATGCTTAAGCAAAGACCATGCTTAGGCAAAGGCCAAAACCATGTTGTAAAGGCATGGAACAAGACCATTAAGGCCCGAAGGGACAACTACACCATGTAGGCCTAACGGAAGGGAAGACCATTTAGGTCTTGTCTTGCTACAGCTACACCATGTAGGGAATGCTTGCCCGGGCCATGAATGGAATCTTAAGCGAGCCATGTAGGCTACAACTTAACCATGTTGGCCTTGGAATCTTAAGCGAAGACTAAGCGCCTTGATGATAAACGCTTAACCTAAAAGTAGGAGGGAAGACCATGAAGGGAATCTTAAGCTACACCATGTAGGTGATGCGCTAAAGAAGACCATGTTGTAAAGGAGGGAAGACCATGTAGTAAAGAAGCTTGACCATGTAGGCCCGAAGCTTGACCATCTAGTAAAGAAGCTTGAACATGTTGTAAAGAATCTTGACCATGTTGGTCTTGTCTTGTCTTGTCTTGTCTTGTCTTGTCTTGTCTTGTTTTCTTTAGCCTGTTAGGTCTTGTCTTGTTTTACGCTCTTAGTCTTTGCTTAAGGGCTAAAAGTAAATGCTTAAGCCTTAAAGGTTAGTTTTTCTTAAGCTTAACGTGCTATGCATAATAGCTTCTATAGTGTTGTAAACATATTAGCTAGCTTTTATGCTAAGCTAATACTATACCTAACCTGCTAAAGAAAACATTGTCAACTAAGCTAATACTTAGTCAACTAATACTTGGTCAACTAAGCTAATACTTAGTCAAATAATCTAATCATTTTAGCAATGGTTAGAGTGAAGCTAATACGTTTACCTTAAAGGTTAAGCTATTAGCATACGGGTGAATCGAAACTAATATGTTTACTTATGGAGCAAAGCTAATACAAAAACCGTTACGGTAAACTCTCCTAACGTGCTATGCGTAATAGCTTCATCGAAAACATTTTCTATCAATTTACCATTTACGTGCGTAGCATTTACCGTTTACGTTTAAGCGTTTAGCATTAGGTAAATGGTTTTCTTTAGCTCCAATTGGAGCGAGAGTTGACTGAGTTGTAAACGAGAGTTGACTAAGTTGTAAACGTAAACGTGCTATGCACCGATAGGGGCTAAAGTGTCCTGATTAAGCTTAAACTAATACCTAAATCCGAAGGCTTAAGCATTCCCTACATGGTCTTTGCTTAAGCCTACATGGTGTTTTATGCTAAAAACTTCGAGCTAAAGAAAATGCTTACCAAAAGCTTAAGCATTTACCTTAAGCGTTTACCAAAACCTTTTAGGATAAGCTAATTTGCTTAAGCATATTAGCTTAACCACTTAGGCTTAGTTTACAAAACCTTTTAGGGTAAGCTAATACCAGTCTTAAGCATATTAGCTTAACCTAACCCAAAGGATTAAACGAGCAATGAAGTCAAGAAGCTTGACCAACATCGAAGGCCGGGAGGGAAGACCATGTAGGCTACAGCTACACCATGTCGTAAAGAAGCTTGACCATGTAGTAAAGAAGCTTGACCAACATGGTCTTGTCTTATCTTTTCTTGTCTTGTCTTATGCTAAAGAGCGTTTACCTTTATTTTTAGCGAACCGATGTTGGTCTTGTCTTGTTTTGTAAACTTTATGTGTTTTACGCTAAAGAAAACCTAAAGGCTATAGCATGCTTAGATAATACCCTAAATTAAATGGTTAAGCTAATATCTATACCGTTACGGACTAAAGTGTACTTTTTAGTAAGTGTTTTCTTTATTGATAGGTCAACGTTGTTAGTTTCCGTTTCCCAATAGGAGCTAAAGAAAACCTTTTAGGGAAACATTTACTTTAGCAACTATTGGTTTTGCCCTAAAGAGCTACTACCTATACGGTATAGGTATTAGCGGAGTCCAGTTTTGAAAGGTTTACGTTTACTTAATGTATTTCTGCCCTAATACCTAAAGGGATGAAGCGAGCATGAAACCCTATCGAGATAAAGAAAATGCCTAAAAGGGAAGAACTTAGCTCCTAAAGGTATTAGAGTGTTAGTTTAGCTAAAGGTAAACTCCTGTTTACAAAACTTTAATGGTGCTAAAACCGATAGGCTACAACGTAATAGCTTAACTTTTAGGTTTTGATTTTCTTTAGCACAAACCGTTTCCGTTTCCCATTAAGGCTTAAGCTATTACACTTTAGCCTAAACGGTAAATGCTTAACCTAAAGATGCTGAAGAAAATGCCTAAAAGGTGTTAGCTTAACCTAAAAGGTGATAAAGAAAATGTTTCCGAAACCGTTTCCCATTAGGGACACTTTAGCACAATAGGACACAAACGCACCTTATGGGGCGAAGCGATGGATCCATAAGGTGCTAAAGAAAATGTTTTTGAAATCGTTTCCCATTAGGGACACGCTTAAGCCTTATGGACACTTTAGCACCATTAAGGTATTAGCTCCAATAGCTGCTAAAGAAAACCAATACGTTTTCATTTCCTAGTTAGGGAAACACTACGCACCTTTAGTTTTCTTTAGCACCTAATGGTATTAGCTCCAATAGGTGCTAAAGTGTCCCATTAGGCTATAGCTACACCATGTTGGTCTTGTGCCAAAGTTTACGTTTCCCTCAAAGGTGCTAAAGTTTCTGTTTCCCTCAAAGGTGCTAAAGTGTCCCGTAAGGTAAATGGACACTCACGCACCTAATGGGAAACAGACACTCATGTACCTAACGGGAAACAGAAATGGAAACGATTTTGGAAACGGAAAGAGCTTAGCTTCACCCCATAAGGTAGTAAAGAAAACTAAGCCTAAAAGGGAAGACCATGTAGGGCTTAAGCTTTGACCATGTTATAAAGGAGGGAAGAACATTCAGTCAAGAAGGTGTGGCGATGAAGTCAAGAAGGGGTGGCGATGAAGTCAAGGCCTGAAGAGGCCATGATGTTCTTGTGCTATGCTACACCATGTAGGCCCGAACGGATAGCTATACCATGTAGGGAATGCGCTAAAGAGACCATAAGGCTTAAGCTACACCATGTAGGCCCGAAGGAAAGACCAACATGGTCTTGTCTTGGAATGCGCTAAAGAGACCATGTTGGTCTTCCTACAGCTACACCGTTAGGTCTTGTCTTGTCTTGTCTTGCTTAAGCAAAACTTTAGGTTTTGTTTTTATTAGCCATTTTTGTTTCCCAATAGGACACGCTTAACTTATGGTGCTAAAGAAAACCTATTGGGAAACGAACACTTTAGCACCGTTAAGGTTTTTCAAGTTTTCTATCGCGTCTTAGCTTACATCTTTTCTTATTATTACTTTCTCTTCACTTGATAATAGATTAGTACGCGGAAGCCCATCATCCTCGCGGTGCTTTCACCTCTCACCTATTGAAATGATGTTCTTTCACTTGGTAGGAGAACTTGTCTAGAGAAGGATTTCCTGATTAGATGTTTTCAGTGGTTCTTCCCTACCAGCTTAGCTACCCGGTGCTATTACTCGCACAACAAATGGAACACCATAGGTTTACCTAACCTAGTCCTCTCATAA
This sequence comes from Ceratopteris richardii, assembly GCA_020310875.1. Classification (NCBI taxonomy): domain Eukaryota; kingdom Viridiplantae; phylum Streptophyta; class Polypodiopsida; order Polypodiales; family Pteridaceae; genus Ceratopteris; species Ceratopteris richardii. The sequence goes on from CM035434.1 coordinate 53,038,705, forward strand.
TAGGGAAAGCTTCTTGCAGTTCTCTAAAACCACTGGTAGATAGGAATCGAACTGTCTCATGACGTTCTAAACCCAACTCACGTACCACTTTCATCGGTGAGCAACCGAACCCTTGGGACCTTATCCAACCCTAGGATGTGATGAGTCAACATCGAGGTGCCAAACGACTCCATCGATAAGAGCTCTTGGGAGTCATCAGCTTGTTATCTCTGGCATAACTTTGATCCATTGAGCGAGAGCCCTTTCACACAGAACTCCCGGATCACTATGGCCAAACTTCATCTCTGTTCGACTAGTAAGTCTTATAGTCAGGCAGGTTTATATGATTACGCTCACAAGTAACACGAATATTCACTTGACCCTACCTTCACACACCTCCATTACTCTTTGGGAGGCAGTGGTCCAAAACCGCTTCATGCATTTAGGCATCCAACGACCAAAGAGTGGTATTTCAAGATTGGTGGTGGCATTGCATGCCATCACCTCCATCCTACACATTCAATCAAGGATGTCACTGCAAAAGTATAATAAAGGTGCATGTGGTCTTACCATCTAGCCATTAGTACTCCGCATCTTCACAGAGAATTCAATTTCACAGAGTCCATGTTGGAGACAACGGGGCAGTCGTTACCTGTAAGTCTCGCTAAACTTTTTGGTTTAGCCTAGGCTTTCTCTTTACCCGCCTCCACATCCACAAGGGAATCAAGTAGAAGTGAAGCGTTCGCGTTTACTTAACGTAATAGATCCACTCCTAACTCGTTCATCTCGAGCTTTGGATGAGGCCTATGTTTTCTCATCCTTGTCCGTAGCTCTTCATGAGGAGAAAATAAGCGTGGTAAGCCGATGCTTCACGTAAAGTCTCCGGGAATTGGACCTCTGCTATCCTGTCTTATGGAGTGAGTGCATGGTTTTTCATTCCCCAATCCTGCGGATCCTCAATTGTGTCATATCTAAGTCTTTGGGGCAGTTATGTTTACCTAACGATTAAGCTATTATGTTTACAACTCAATATTAGTAAGGTCGCTCGCGGGTATTAGCTAAGAAAGCTTAAGCCTTATGGAGCTAAAGCAAACACAAGAAACATTTTCTTTAGCACTTTCCGAAATCATTTCCCACACAGGTAATAAAGTGTCCATTTCCCAGGTGCTAAAGTGTCTGTTTCCCAATAGGAAAATCTATCACCTTAAGGGAAACCAACATTCATGCACTTTAAGGGAAACAGACACTTTAGCGCATTCTCTTCACGTACAAGCTAATACCAAAAGGTGGAGCTATTACCATGCTTAAGTGTTTTCTTTAGCCCGTTAGGCTTAAATGAAGACCAACATGGTTCCCGATTAGGGTTAGCTTAAGCCTATACAAGAAACTCACGCACCTTAAGGGAAAAGCACCTAATAGTAAATGTTTAAGCGAAAGTTTCGCTTAAGTAATGGTTAATTAAGCATGGTCTTTGCTTAAGCCTAAAGGTATATGTATTAGCTTCTACGTTAAGGTATTATTGCTAAAGAAAATGTTAAGGTATTAGTGCTAAAGAAAACGTTAAAGTATTAGTGCTAAAGAAAACCTAAAGGTCCGAAAGGAGCGAAGCTATTACATTGTAGCCTAAACGGTTTTCTTTAGCCTGTTGACTTTAGGGTGCTAAAGTTTACCGCTTCGCCCCTTTAGAGCGTTAGTTTCCCAGTCGAGCTAAAGAAAATGCTTACTAAAAGGTTAAGCATTTACCTTTTAGGCTTAAGCTAATACCATGTAGGTCATTAAGCCTAAAAGTTAAGCTAAACCGCTTAAGCAAGACCAACATGGTTAAGTTGTAGCCTTTAGGTTTTCTTTAGCCTGTTAGGTTTTGTAAACGAGCTAAAGAAAACTAACACTTTAGCATGGTCTTCGCTTAAGCCTTAAAGGGGCGAAGCTCAGCTAAGCAATAAAGATTAAGAATTTACCGTTAGGCACGTTAGTTTACTTTAGTAAACATTTTCGGGTTAAAGAAACTTGTTTGCCTAATGGTCAACTTTAGCTCTAATACCATAACGGTTTTCTTAAGCTCGATAGGAGCAAGAGTTGACTGAGTTGTAAACGTGAATGGTCTAATATGTGTCGTAAACATAATAGCTTCGATCCTTTAGGTCCTAACAATTTTCTTTAGCCCGAAAACCCAATAGGTAAACTAGGTGCAACTATTACCGGGAAATCAGGCTCCTTTACGGTTTTCTTTAGCACGCAAGTTTTGCATAGCATGCTACAACAAGACCAGCATGGTTCATTAAGCAAGACCAACAAGGTCTTCCCTTGGGGCCTTTATAACGGTTTTTCTTTAGCATCTTAGGTAAACTTCATCAAGTGTGCTTAGATCTTTAAAGTGTTCCCACATGTAATGTGGCCTAAAACCTTATAATTACTTAGAAGGCTGGCATAACCTACTGTGCACACCATCCACGTATGTCGGTACTTATGCGACACAATTTCGTTAATCAAACAACAATGTATGGTATTCAGTTCCATGCCATCCTCGCCGTAGGCCTTATAGTCGCCTAGGAGTTCAGACTATATCATCATCTTGAAGGATGTTTGGCATGTGGTCGTTGGGGATCCTTTAGATCCTAGAACTACGTTCGTGGGTTCAAATGGTCAGATTCCACTCGAAAGATGATGTATTTCCAACTTTCTATCCTATTGATGGTCCGCGCCACCAACCACATTTTCCATTCAGCATGGGCTTAAAGTTCTGGAAAGCGCGTTTGCTTCACACCTCCAATGTTTAAGAAAAAACTTTAGTGGAAAACCTAACCGGCCAACTTTAGCCCATTTAGGAGAGTTTACCATTTACCTAAACGATTAAGCATTTATCGTAAAGGTATAGGTATTAGCCTGTATGCTTAATTTTGGAGCGAAACCCTTGAATTTTGAGCTAAAGAAAACGCTTAACTCTAGGCTAAGCTAATACCAAAACATTAATGGTATTAGCTTACCCATGACGGTATAGGTATTAGCTTAAAAACCGTTATAGGGTTGCTCAAGTCATACATTATGGAGATCTAAACTTTACAGCTATTAACCTACATAAATCCAAGATATTGACCATGATTCCCCTAGGTGGGTAAGGTATTCTTCTTAGTTTTTTTTTGTTGATTTTCTTCAACTCTTTGAAGCCATGAGATTGCCAACCGGAGCAAGAAATGAAAACGGGAATAGTGTAAATAAAAAAGGAATACTATAAATAAAAAAGGAATATTATAAATAAAAAAGGAGTAAGAAAATTTCTCAAGAAAAGTTAAAATCCCACTAATGATTGCTCTAGATCCATTGCTCTTAATCCTTGCATGAAAGAGCTTAAGGTGTCTAAGGATGTAATATTTGATGCCTTTTTTTCCGTAGTATGATAGCAAAGATGTGTTAGAGGTTGATGATGCATATGAAGTCGAGAGGAAGTTGAAAGAGCAACAATAAAGCATGGAGATAAGTGGTCCAACCACTTCAAGTACACCATGAGAGGAGAGTACTACATCATCTTGGCATGGAAGAACAAGGAATGAAGCTCATTCAAGTGAAAGAAGTAGCAATGGAAAGGGAAAGGTGTTGGAAATTAGGTAGGCCCATAATTAATACCATAGGTCCAAGTTCCATAGGTCCATGATCTACAACATAGATTCCAACAATCTTCCACTATTGGAAAAACATGAACATACCACACTTAATCATACAAATGATGAGACAAAGATAGAGAGAGATTAGACATGTGTAAAGTGTTACGTAAGCCACTGCTTACTCACACTATCATATATACAAATGTTCAAATTACAATGTGGGAGCAAAACTCTCAACCACTCTATGTGAACAGAAATAGATGGATGAGTGAATGTACAAATGTAACAAACATATTCAGATGTATGGACAAAAATTTGAATATATATGAGATGTATGACCTGATAGGTTGTAGAAGAATAAATATGAGTGATAGAAAGAGGAAGGATCAGCATAAAACTGATAATCAGCAAACCTCATCTGATTTTAGGCTATGGAAGACCCTACGTCAGATACGTGTGTGAAAGATCATATACTTACAAAAGTAGCAAAGAATGCTAACAAGTTTGCTACCAGAAATCCTCAAACTCATATGAATATACCTTCTCGAACACCTCATCCTTATATGCATAAAGCATACATGTAATGATTCTCTTGTGCCTATGCCGAATAGGACTCCTCCTGATATGGATGTGAGTGCCTCCATAAACTCCAAGTAGTACCTATGTGCATAAAGAGAACATGTACCTGAATTCTTAACATAAGATGTAAATCTTATGTTAAACACCATCCAATGTCTTTGAAGTAACCCGAAATCTTCATGTAGAAGACAATCTTCAAATACATTATGTGAATGGCCGATCCACACCACCAAGCTGCTAATAGAGTCCTCTTCATAAGCAAGAGTGTGAGCACACTCTTCTTCTCCAAGAAGAACTCCATAGCCGCTCCTCAACATGCTCCAAGATAGCACCATGGCTGCCCCATGTGCTAAGAAGCACCACCTCTATTGAGGGGCCAAGCTCCAAAGCTTGTGTTGCAAAAGGTGTAGGATAATTTAACAATGAACCAATGGCTTCTTATATAGTAGTTGTGTCTCTTCCAAAAGCACATAATAAAGCTCTCGTCGAAAAAACACTCCATGATTGCTAAGAGAAAAACACATCGCTAGATTTGTTGCCCTCCGTTGTTTTAGCTAAAAAGCATGACAAACAAAAAACATCTTCGCAATTTCACTTTGCTGCCGACGAGATTCAAACTCGGGTGGCTTTGATAGAAGGACAACGATGTAACCAAGGCACCCACACAATTTGCTCTTAGAGGGAGTAAGATCAAAGTGTACACATACTTTACTGTGAGCAAGTTGACTATAGCACATATGAGAATTGATACCTTGACCTTTTGACCATGTGACATTGTTTTCCAACAATCCCGCCTGCAATGTCATGATGGTACAAATTGAACTGGATCTGCAAACTTCATAAGCTTCAAACTTGTACTCCCAAATTGACCTTCAAGCCTTTTTTTCAAAAGTCTTCTTCAAAACTGAATTTGGCTTTCCTTAAAACTTCAAACACCTGAACTTGCTAAACATGAAGCATAATACTTGAGAAAATATGCAAACTAGATATCCAATAGTGTACTCATCAAGCAATCACTGCTTGACAACAAATGTAGCAAATACTGACTCTGAACCTGCTATCTCCTGTCTTCTCAAAACTATAAATATACACTAGGATCCACATATTTGCATTTACCTTACAAAAAGGTTTCTCAATGTACTTCTGTTGTGTCATGTAAGTACACTAAACAAAATCAGCAACTCAATCTTGGAACCTATGACTGACAACTCACAACTTAGTGTATAATGAACACTAGCTGGTTCATCTTTGACAGTACTCAAGTCATCTCAACTTAACTCAATTGAAATCAACTCATGAGTCTCATCAAAAAATATATGATATCATCATGTCTTCATCCTTGTTCAATCTGTAATCCTTCATACCTCTTTCCTTCAGAACCTGGTATTAACATAAATGTGTGCACTTATGAAAACGTACCTTTCTGAAATATCAACTTTCTCTTCAATAGAACTCTGGAACCTTCTCCTGAACAGGAACACCTAACAGGAACTTTCTCTAGAGTTTCTCCTTCTTCCTTCTTCTTTCAAAGCTGGAACATAAAGAGAAACTGACAAAGGAAATATAGGAATACCTGATATAGGAATACCTATAGAAATGACTCTGCATTCTTTTACATATGGCTGAAAAATAAGTCTTCATGTTTCATCACCCCCTAGATGATTTAACACTAGTATCCAGAATTCTTCAAATATATCAGACTTTATGAAATCTGGAACGTCTTCCTTCTTTCATTAAATTTGATCTTTAGTGATCAATACCTATATATGAAATAAAATTTTTGAACCCTTTTTATTAGCACTGTACACATGCCAATAGCTTTCCCTGTCATTCCTCAGCTTCCCAAAGATCTAGGATTATGTTAGCTGATCTATCATAAAAACCTTGCTGAAAGAATTTTAGCATTCATAACCTTCTACAACATAACAAGTATCTTCTTCTATTCCTTTGCAACACAAATCTGATAGAACCTGAATCTTTGAGTTACTTCTTCCAATGCTAAGAACCATACAAACAAAGGATAGACAACTGACTCATAAATACTCAAGATCTTCAAGAACTTCAAGATCATATAAGATCATACGAGATCTATGATTTTTCCAACAAAATACCTGTGTAGAATCTGCTCTCATTAAACCTTCATGAATGAATGTTTGAGTTGTTACCTGAATGTCTCTAAGTGTCCATGCTTCTCACATAAAGTTGTAAAAATTTTCTTTAACCAAATCTTTCCAAGAATCTGCAACTCCTACTTGAAACATAAGTGGACAAACTCTGACCTTGAGAACTCCAAAAGCTGCAAGTTGATACTTCATATCTTTATATTCTACCCGGGTGAAATGTGATAGTATGTGCTTGAATTTCCTTTGGCTAACTCCACTTCTCAATCAAGTGATAGGATCTGATGGAACACCTTTTTGAATATTGGATTGTTCTCAAACCATGTGCAATAAAGTAGGCATGTATTTTCTCATACCAAGAATATGGTGCTTGCACAGGGGATGGATGGAGAGTTGTGATGGCGCAAGCTGAGAAGATTCAGAGAGGCATCCGTCAGCTGCTACAGCAACGTCAGTAATCGATTCTTCAGCAACGTTCAACAGCATCGTTCTGCGACATACATCAAACGCTGAAAGTCACCCGGCAAGGTGGTAGATTGTTCGCAACTCTTGATTTCTGCGACAGACATGGTTCTTCCATCTGCGATAGACGGCTTTCCATCTGCGATAGACAGCTTCGGCGATAGATGGGTTTGGCGATAGACCAATATCCACCGTCTGCGATAGACGAATTTGGCGACAGATGATAGATAAGTTTGCACGACGGTCTCCTCCCTCGATTTCAACGCTCTTGGCTATTGCTCGAAGTTTGCGCGGCGACAGACACCTTTGCGATCCCCTCATTTGGTCTATCGCGACGGATAGCAGGGGGCGCGATAGACGACTGTTTTCTTCTGCGATAGACACCTCCGCGACAGGCATGGCGGCGATAGACCAGTTGGTCTATCGTGATTCGTGGCTGAACTCACGATAGACTACTCCTCTTTTTTTGCGTCATTCAGTCCTGTCTTTCTCGATTGACAATTTTTAAATCTTATGTGAATCCTTGACTTCCACGATAGTCACCATCGTGATTCGCGTTAGTTTGATTAATTTGGGTTAAGTGTCTGCAAGGAGTTATAAAAAAAAAAAAGGAAAAAAAAAAAGAAAAGAAAAAGAGAAAAGAAAAAAAAAAAGGCAGTAGATGAGAGAGAAGATGCGAAGAAAAAGAAGAGAAAAAAGTAAAAAGGAAAAAAGAGCTATGTATTAATGTCGGATGCTCCCTCGATGGTTCTCCTAAAACCTTTTTGTTTTAGAGCGACAATGGTCACAAGGTTCAAAGTTTAACTGAAGTGGATGCAAGTTCCTTTTGGCCATGGATGTGGCTTCATCCTCTCTCGTGAAAAGTAATCGGGCCCCTCCCCCTGGGGAGACCAATATCCTGGCCGCTCTGCTGGAGGGGGGGTCGTGTGCCGCCCCCGGGGCATCCGAAAGTGTTGAATCCCCCATTGTATCCCTCAGTAGACCCGCAGTTCTGTCAGCTCAGGAGGAGCTCAAGAAAGTTTGCCTCGTCGGCCAAGTGTTTGGCCCTAGGCCCCCGCTCGAAACTGTGCGACAATGGCTTCGAAAAGAGTGGTTCCCTCGAGGACTAATTGTTAGCAAATGTCAGTTCTTACCAGCGAGCCACATGCTGCTAGTCTTTGAAAATGAAGAGATGGCGTTCCAAGCCCTAAGCGTTGGCACCTGGCAGTTCGGTCGGGCGACCCTGTGCCTATTCAGATGGTCCCCGGACTTTACTCCCGACAAATCGAAATCGCTTCGGTACCCTCTTTGGGTTGAGCTCCCTAACCTTCCTTACTTCTTGTACAACTTCGTGTGGGACATTGTCTCTCCTATCGGCAAGCCGCTGGCTTCACGCGAAGACATTGGTGGTCTCATCTATGAAGGTGCAAGACACTCGTTCAATGCTAGGTGGCACCCCCAAATCTGTGTCGAGGCCGACCTCAGTTCGCCGCTTCCATCAATGATCAAAGTGGACATGGGCGAAGGAGATGTATGGGAGCAGGACATCACCTACAAAAACCTTCCCAACGCGTGCTTTCGTTGTGGCCAACAAGGTCACAGGATTAAAGATTGCCCTTTCAGGCAAAAAAACAAGCGATTTCAAGAAGCCTCCAAAACTGCTCAAGACAACATTGGCGATTTGACCCACTCGACCAAGGAAGGGGAAGGCAAGGGCCTCCTTAATCCACAAGCTGATGCTGATGGCTTTATTGAAGTTAGAAGAAGAAGGAAAAGAAGCCCTAGGGCCAACGGTGAGAGAAACAACCTGCCACTTACCCCCTACAGCAATTTGTATTGCAATCTAGGAAAGGAGATCAATGAGCTTGACTACCCAGGTGGGAAGCTACTTGAGGTAGACACCTACGACAAAGCCCTAGAGATCCCTGACAATAAAGAAACCCCCCAGGAGGGTTACACTACAAGCAAAGAAGATGGTTTCACCACTAGTAACGAAGACAACATGGATAGTGAAAGTTCCATCATTGGATCGACGATCCCGGAAACGGTGCCGAGCACGGGGCCCAAGTCTCCCCAGCAAGGGGCATCCCGCAAAGGAAAACAGCCTATGGAGTTACCCTAGAAAAGCCCCCACAAGAACCGATTTCTAAGTCGGGATCAGATCCCAGCGAAAAAGAAAGATGAAGCCAAGAGAAGAAAGGACAAAGCTCCCTCCCGCAAAGAGGGATCAATACAAAAATGATTGTCATCTCGCTAAATGCTAGAGGGCTAACCGACCCCTCAAGAGCGACCATCATTGGTCAATGGCTTCGCGACATTAGCTTAAACCCAGACTTTATATGTATTCAAGAGATTAAAATTGACAGAGAAGACCTCCAGAAACGGCTCAGACAGGTCTCCTCGGCCCATGTGTGGATCCCAACGAAGCACCAGCGGGGGTCTGGAGGAACGGTTATCGGTGTTAAACAACTCTGGTTTGAAAAGCTTGAGAACTCCGTTGAAGATGTAAGTCACCGTTGGATTGCTGTTTCTTTTGGTGCTCCTCTTTGTGTTACTATGGTTTCTTTGTACGCCCCTAACGGGGATTTGGAGAGACTGAACACTTGGGCTTCCTTAGACTCGCTTCCCCACAACGTGCTTATATGTGGAGACTTCAACATGGTGGAGGACCCTATGGACAGATGGATGGGCAAGGGCAGGGTCATCGACAGTCCGGAGAAAGAAACGTGGGACATGACCAAACTCCACTTGGATTTGGTTGAATTCAAAGACTCGAATGGCTTTTCTTGGTCGAATCTCCAAGCGGGCGAGGACCTGAGGAAAGCTAGATTCGATAGATGCTACATCTCTCAGAGTTTTACTCATCAGTGGGGCCACCCTACCATCACGCAACGCACTGACCTCACCATCTCTGATCACTACCCGATCGTTATCACTTTTCAACCTTCCAACAAGATCCGCAAGGCTCCGTGGTTCCATGCCAATGCAACCACCTTCTCTCTCCCCTCTGTCCATCAAGAAATTGCCGATGTGTGGAAGGTGGCGTTCGCCTCTGGCTTGGCCCCAGCCAAGTGCTGGAGAAGTGCGGTCGACAAGTCTCGTAAGATCATGATCAGAACTAAGAAGATGCTCGAGACTGTGCGGCGGGCTCGTAGGGAAGCTCTTTACCACAGACTCTGGCGGCTCGAGGAGGAAGTGAACAAAGGAAAACACCAAGCCCAGAAAGGTCTCCGAAAAATCAGAGCAGTGTTGAGATACGAGGAAGAAATACAAAGGAAAAACTTGCAAATCTTCTTCAAGGAGTGGTGGGCTGGCAAAGCCGACAAACCCACCAAATTGATGTGCCGTATCCTTAAAAGGAAACACAACAGAGAATCGATCCCCCTACTGCTAGATCCACATGGCAATGTATGCAATTCGGAAGAAGATAATTTTGGCATCATCGAAGGGCACTTCACGAGACTCCTGGGAACCTCGAACCCCCTCTCCCACCATAGAAGGGACTGTATGGCTGCCATTTCTAGGGTTTCCCCCCGGAGGATACCACCCAACCTCCACTCCCTACTTCATGCCCCTATCTCTGAATCAGAAATCATTGAGGTCATTGATGCCCTCCCTCTCGGTAAAAGCCCGGGACCCGACGGACTCACTAACGAGTTCTTTAAATCCTTCAAGCTGGTGGTTGCCACCCCTCTTCGGATGGTTTGGCAAGAAGCACTAAAGTTTGGTGCTCTTCCTTCTTGTCTAAATAATGGAATTATCAAGTTGATACACAAGAAGGGGGAAAAGAACAAAATCGAGAACTGGCGGCCTATTACGATGCTCCAAACAGGATACAAGATCATCGCCAAAGTCATCGCCAACAGACTCTCGTGCCACTTGAGGTCTTGGCTTAGTGAGGACCAAAAAGGTTTCATCAAAGGCAGGTCTATCCTGGAAACCATTATGGATATTTGGGAAGGTATTCAATTTGCAAATGAGTCTAATCAAGATGTGGTTTTCCTCAAGATCGACTTTGACAAAGCCTACGACAGGCTAGAATGGGACTATATTCTGCAGTCGCTCCAGGATCTCGGATGTAGTCAGAAATTCACCAAGATGACCGCGACCCTTCTCGGAAACGCAACGACCCAAATTAACGTTAACGGCAAACTTTCGAAGGCGATCCATCTTAGAAGATCTATTAGACAAGGGTGCCCTCTAGCCCCCCTTCTTTTTGCCATCGCCACTGAGGGGCTGAGCAGACTTGTGGCACATCATGTGGAGGCTGGCAATATCAAAGGCCTCCGGCTGCCTCACGACCACAGTCAAATCATCATGAGACTTTTTGCCGATGATATGAACGCGTTCGTTCACAATGATAATACCAGCCTGGAGACTTTCTGGAGGTGTCTTGCTACCTTTTGTGATGCCTCTGGATCCAAAATCAACCACTCTAAGACCGCCTTTAGGGCTATTGTGGGACATCATCCTGGCCTTCTCATTGATCATGGCTGTCAAATCATTCCGCAGGGCCAAATCTTTCGACTTCTTGGAATCCCCTTGGGGTTTGGCGTCTCTATGGAGCAGCGATGGAACTGGGTGCTGGCCAAACTCGAAAACAAGCTTAACTATTGGAGAGGTATGCAAATCAATCTCGCTGGGCGTGCGATGGTTATCAACACGTTCCTCCTCTCCTCTACCATCTATTTCCTTTCTTGTTGGAGACCGAATGAGCAAGGCCTGTCCAAACTGAATAGTATTTGTAGAAACTTTCTTTGGACGGGCGATCATAACAGAAGGGGGGTGCCTAAAATCAAATGGGCCATCTGCACTAGCCCTAGAGACAGCGGGGGGCTTGGTATCCTGGACATTGGGTGTATGGCTAACAAACTGGCAGCCAAATGGATGATTAAGGCTTGGTGCAATCGGGAGGCCTCGTGGGCCAAGCTGATCTTCAGAAACAAGAATGAGTTGGCCCTCATGGGGTTCCCGAACTGGAAGAATCTTGACATCATGACCCTGCTATTCTCCCCGATCCCCGTCTTCCCGAAAGGCTCCAATCTCGTGTGCTCCCTTTGGAAGGGCTGGAATAAAGTCAAAAGCTTCACAAGAATTAGTGAGGACTGGAAGTGGGCGGCCGGAATCAGACAAAACGACTCTATCTGGTTTCCGATACATGGCATCCGGAGTGTGGAGTCGTGGAACATTCAAAATGCCAAGAAGTTATGGAACAAAGGATTCAAAAAATGGAAACACCTCTGGAAACATGACACCAACAGCTGGATCAACTTCGAGGATATTGACCCTCGCATAAACATCTCCTACGAAGAATGGAACACTTTGCAAAGCAGATGCCTCGCATGGGATCGTCACAAGACTCGCCTTCTCATGGGACACGACACACCGAACTCGCTTGGTCTCAAATGGCACAATGGAAACAGCCTACTCAAAATCCCGAACATCAAAGAAACGGCTGACCACCAGATCAGCCTCAACAAGAAGTGGTGCCTGTCTTGGACGCGGCTTCGGTGGGACATGAAATTCATGGGTATCTGGCACCCCCTTATAGAGATTAAGAAGTCTGTCCTCTTATGGCAAATTCTTCATCGAGGAATTTGGACCAACCATAAGGCTAGCAAACTTTGTGGGATCCCTCCTTGGTGCAAACGCTGCCACCGGGCTATCGAAGATGTCCCACACATCTTCCTTACTTGCCCCAACTCCTACAGAATCTGGCAGACGGTTGGAATGAAAATCAGACTTCAAAAACAGCTTAGTTGGAAACAAGTCCTTTTGGGAGAAGCGATCGGCTGCTCTGCGACACTCTGGAACGCCATCAGAGGGGAAGTCCTGTGGAAAATTTGGCGGGAGAGGTGTGCTCTCAACTTCGGCGATCCCCCAGGGAGTGGTCGATTGAGAAATCACTATTCCTCCTTGGCAAAAGGATTGTTAATAGTAAGAAATCCCCCCCCCTTCAGGCACCATCAAGTCCTCCTTTTGATCAACAACAAGCTCAAACCCAAGTGGGCCCCGCATGAGGGCGATGAGAGGGTGATTAACCTTCTCTGTAATGCAACCTAGGATTCAATCAAGCTTCCCTTGCTTTGTGGGATTTGGGGGGTCCCGTGGGCACTAGTCCCCTTCTATTGTTCCTTTGTTTCTTAATTTAATTCAAGTCCGGGAGAGTAGGCTATTGCCGAACTTCCTTTATATTAAAAAAAAAAGAATATGGTGCTTGCTCCAAGCCACATAATCCCTTTTCCAACCTACACACTTTGTTTTTGTGCCCTTTCTGCACAAGACCATGGGGCTGAAGAACATAAAAGTCACAAAAGGTGCTTGATCCAAACCAAAATATGCCTTTTGAAATCTACACACTTTGTTTTCATGCCCTTTCTACATAAAACCATGGTGTTGAATACATAACCTTCAGCCTGTTGCCAAAGGTTATGCCTCTCTGCATAACCTTTGGCAACAAGTCTAGACTTTTACCTATCAATTGTTCAATTAGCTTTATGTTTGTCAAGTATCATTCTTCATAATAGCATCATGCTATGATTGCATTGCAGCGATCAAATTTTCTAAATTTTGAACTTCATCCAAAGAAAGAGGCTCATTCTCATCACAAAGAGTAGAGGAATCCATTGCATAACAATGTGATGCAAAGGAACCACTATGAGAGTGTGGACGAGTAGGATATGAAAAAGGTGCATCTAATATGGTATCTTTCAAAGTTTATATCAACCATTTGTGCATAGTTTTTTGCTTCTTCTATGTTAGGCCTCTCATTAGTAACTACATGATGTAAACATGCAATAGAAATGGAATAATATTTATCACCATTTTGAATCTTTTAAGGTTGAGAAATTGCCTCATTTGGACCAACACTTCAATATCCACCTATAAAAGGAGGGAAAAATGTGTCATATACATCTTTGCAACTAACTAATGCCTCTTTGGTACATTAAAGTAAGGCTTGAATCAAATCTTCCACCAAAAAAAAAACATCCTAGCTCACAATAATGCATTTACTTTGTAAATGATATAGAGGATACCCTTTGTTTTCAAATTTGTATCTAACGAAGATACATTTCACTACTATATCATCCGGATTTCTACGTTGTTGTTCAAGCACTAATGTGTATGCTACACTGATCAATTTTAGTGCTTTGATGGGATACCTGTTAAGTACATATGCTACACACATAAAAACCCCAAGCCAGAAGCTATGTGGTAAAGCTCGACTTTTGACCATACATCTTGCTATCTCCATGAAAGCCCTACTCTTTCTTTCAACAATCACATGTATTTCCTCCGTAGTCAGAACAATGAGTGTCCTATTTACATGTTGATAAATTTTCAGCCATAATAAGGAAATGCTTGAAGCACATAAAAAATTTGGTCTTTGCTTTTTATGGATACATCAATGCATGCCTAAAAAATTCATCCATAAAAGTCACAAAGTTTAGGTAGTTTGCAAATGAAGATGTCTGCATAGGAGCAAGCTCCAACTCATGGGCGACTCTAACTCAAACATCTTTTGAAAAGGAGGAATGCTGCATTTTATGTAAAATATAGGCTTCAAAGACATGTTTAGAAGGTTCCTCGAGTTTGATTTCTAAGTACACCATTCCACATTTTTTTTACGTGTAAGAAACTAGAAAAAATTAGATGATCAAACCATGCTTTCCAAATCTTTGCATATGAGAGCCAAAAATCTTGAACTAAAAATGTGCAATCATTTAGAGATTCATTGAAGGCGCCTTCGATAACATGGCGAATAGGACATGACTAGATGATAAGGCCTATCGAGCTTGTCAATCATTTCAAAGAAGTTGTTTTCAAAGTAGGTTGAAGGACATTTTATTAGAAGAATAATCCAAAGGAGTCGAGGATGATCTTCTTGATTCTTATCTATTGGAAATATAAATCATGCTAGTGTGGGCTACTTCTCTAGTTCCAATATTGAGTTTTGTTGCTAATTTTCAAATAAAAACTCCCAAGCATGTGATTTTGTATTGTCTTTTGGTCCTCATTTTCAAATACAAACTCCTAAACATGTGATTTTGAAAATTAGGGATTTTGTCCTATTTCCAAGGGATATGTATCATGTTACTCAAAGAGGAGTTTTAGAATATTTAGTTCCAAACGATGGAAAACGTAATTATTTAGACAAGGCATATAAATAACATGTGTCTTCTCATGCTTCAAAAATAGTCACTCCAAATAATTTAGAGAGATTTGGAGAATATTGGCCAAAAAAATCAAGTGATATGGACAAATGTCTTAAACAATGATGGAATGATGATTGTTCCAAGTAAATCCAAAGTGGAATGAAAATATAGTTGAATAGTTGAAACATAAATCAAATGTCATTTAGAAGGAATTGAATGTAAATAAAACTCAAATACAAGAAATGTGTAAGTATTTTTTTCTCATTAATAAGCAATTGTATAAGAGGAGATTTGGATGGATATCTAAGGATAATATGGACATAGTGGGGGGTACATTTTCCTACACGTAAGACTTGTAAGATGATTCTATATTCTCACTTTCGAAGTTCGGCTGCATTTCAAAATGCAAGTATTATGTGGATAGATGTGATATTTGTGAAAGGTCAAAGTATCAAATGAGAAATTTTGAAATTCTTTAAGACCCTTGATTTGATCGAGAGCCTTTAGTAAATAGCGATAGGATTTCATTAGAAACATTCATCCACGTGCTCAAAGTTCACATGCAAAATATTTCATATCGGCAATTGAGTACTTAAAAAGTGGGTTGAAGTCAAGGATACTTACAAAAATGATGCCCAAAGAACAACCAAGTTCTTGTATGAAAATGTGATTACAAGATTTGAATTACTAATAGAATCGATAAGTGATAAAGGAAACTCATATTCTGAATGAATTCATATAGTGTTTGGCAAGGTAGTTTATGATAGCTCAAAGAACATCAACATCCTATCACCCTTAAGTTTTTTTTTTTATTTATAAAGGAAGTTCGGCCTTAGCCTACTCTTTCGGACTTGTATTAAATAAAGGAAAAGAAAAGAAAGGTACAAGTGAAGGGGACTATTGCCCATGGGACCTCCCAAGTCCCAGAGAGCGGGGCAAGATCTTACAAAGATTAGATGGCATTACAAAGAAGGTTAATCACCCTCATGAGGGGCCCACTTGGGTTTAAGCTTGTTGTTGATCAACCGGAGCACTTGATGATGCTTGAAGGGGGGGGATTTTTTACAGTCAACGATTCTTTTACCGAGGAGGAACAACGATTTATCAATCGACCACTCATTGGGGGAGTTGCTGAAGTTATAGGCACATCTTTCCCACTAGATCTTCCATAGGACCTCACCTCTTTTGGCATTCGAGAGGGTCACAGAACATCTGATCGCTTCTCCCAGTAGATCTTGTTTCCAACTGATATGTTTTTGAAGTATAATTTTCTTTTTGACAACCTGCCAGAGCCTGTTGGAGTTGGGACAAGAAAAGAAGATATGATTAACATCTTCGATGGAGCGGTAGTAGCGCTTGCACCAGGGAGGCACCCCACAAATTTTGCTAGCCTTGAGGTTGGTCTAGATAACACAATGAAGAATTTGCCATAAGAGAACATACTTTTTGGTTTCTATGAGAGGGTGCCAGTTAGCCATGAACTTTATGTCCCACTACAGCCGTGTCCATGACACACACCACTTCTTGTTGAGGTTAACCTGATAATCAATGGTCTCTTTGATGTTCGGGATTTTTGTAATGCAATAACCATTGTGCCATCTGAGACCAAGTAGGCTCAGCGTTTCATGCCCCATGAGAAGGGGAACTTTAGGGCGGTCCCACTAGAACATATTGAGGGTATACCGAGGCTGTTATCAAAGAAAATGAACAGGCATAATTTCTCCGCGACATCAATGTCACAGTCTATATGCACGTCAGAAACATAATGCTGGTATAGGCACCAGTATAGACATCGGTATAGGCGTCGGTATGGGCATCGGTAATATCGGTGCTTATACCAACACCCATACCAACGACTCTGTTGGGGGTATCGATGCCCATACCGGCGGCTCTGCTCGCTGTACCAACGCTTATACCGATGACCATATCTGCATAATTTTTTGGGCAGAGTGTATTGTCTTTTGCTACAGCATGATGTTGTTTAGCAAAAGACAATACACTCTGCCCAACTCTAAACCGAGTACATGTGATATGTACTCTAATGGCAACCAAAATATGATTTTATATGAGCAAAATTGAACCATGAATCATGTACAAAAAGTTGTATATTCCATAAATGAAGGATGTACAAGAGTGTGGCAAAGCACTTCCATATAGGAACCAAATACAAAATGTGATAAAGCACTTCTGTATAAGAATCGAATACATTATTATGGTACATCCTTGCCACATAGGAGTGTAATACAAAATTGTGGCAATGTGAGAAAGCACTTCCATATAGGAATCGAATACAAAATTATGGTACATCATTGGCATAGAGGAGTGTAATACAAAATTGTGGCAAAGCACTACCATACATATATGCAAGGGGATCAAAACATTTACACCTACAATCCTGCAACAAAGCATATGTGTAAAATGAGACAAATTGACATGACATTTATAAACAACAACTAAAAATACAAAACCAAGCTATAAGTTTACCTAATCATAGATTCTCCCATGAAATGATTGCACCACATCCTTCTAAGTCTTGCAACAGTGTAGCCAATCCATGATGATATCCAAAAGCTTCTTCGATTCGCGTTAGAGGACGACCCACTTCCAACTCCTTAAACAAATATGCAAAATGTTAGATGAGCATACATGATGTGCTTAACACAAACAAATTCAATAATTAAAATGATACTCACAAATTGGTAGCGCATACTATTGTATCCACTGCTACCTAAATGCGACGTTCCAACCGTATCTAAATGTGTGGCCGCCGCATCTCGCTGTTGACGATATCGATTAGGAGTATGTTGCTGCTCATCCTAAATCAATTCCCACTCTTCAACATCTAACCATACAGGCTTTGCTAAGCTTGCTCTAAAAGCATCGCGAGCTTTGCACTGCTGATGAGACATCACCTCACATGCCGTATGCTGAATCCATTCCGAACTCACAATAGGATGCCGAGGTGCTAGCCGGTACTCTTCATATATCGATTGTGTGATATACTTTTTGGAATCCTTATCCTGTTTGCTCCATCTTAACATGATAGAATGTCCAAACTCCATGGAGCAAAGGTGTCGAATGCGCTGATGCATGGACTTACCGGCTGCATCCATGACTCGAGCTCCATTACGTATGTAATATATCTTGGAGTCGTCATGGTCATGCACTCCCCAAGGTGTACATGGAGATCCCATTTGATCCAATGTGGAGATGTTAAAATGCATGTGTGTATGCATATGCATGTGTGTATGCATATGCATGTGTGTATGCATATGCATGTGTGTATGCATATGCATGTGTGTATGCACATGCATGTGTGTATGCATATGCATGTGTGTATGCATATGCATGTGTGTATGCATATGCATGTGTATGCATATGCATGTGTATGCATATGCATGTGTATGCATATGCATGTTTGTATGCATATGCATGTGTATGCATATGCATGTGTGTATGCATATGCATGTGTATGCATATGCATGTGTGTATGCATATGCATGTGTGTATGCATATGCATGTGTGTATGCATATGCATGTGTGTATGCATATGCATGTGTATGCATATGCATGTGTATGCATATGCATGTGTATGCATATGCATGTGTGCATGCATATGCATCTGTGCATGCATATGCATCTGTGCATGCATATGCATCTGTGCATGCATATGCATCTGTGCATGCATATGCATCTGTGCATGCATATGCATCTGTGCATGCATATGCATCTGTGCATGCATATGCATCTGTGTATGCATATGCATCTATGTGCATATGCATGTGTGTGCATATGCATGTGTGTGTGCATATGCATATGTGTGTGCATATGCATGTGTGTATGCATATGCATGTGTACGTTAATGTATGTGTATGCATATGCATGTGTGTATGCATATGCATGTGTAAGCATATGCATGTGTGTATGCATACACACATGCGTATGCATGTGTGCATGCATATGCATGTGTGCATGCATATGCATATGTATGCATATGCATGTGTATGCATATGCATGTGTATGCATATGCATGTGTGTATGCATATGCATGTGTGTATGCATATCCATGTGTGTATGCATATGCATGTATGTGTGTATGCATATGCATGTGTGTATGCATATGCATGTATGTGTGTATGCATATGCATGTATGTGTGTATGCATATGCATGTGTGTATGCATATGCATGTGTGTATGCATATGCATGTGTGTATGCATATGCATGCTGCATGTGTGTATGCATATCCATGTGTATGCATATGCACATGCATATGCATGTGTGTATGCATACACACAAGCATATGCATGTGGGTATACATATGCATGTATGTGTGTATGCATACGCCTGTGTATGCATATGCATGTGTGTATGCATACACACATGCATATGCATGTATGTGTGTATGCATATGCATGAGTATGCATATGCATGTGTATGCATATGCATGTGTGTATGCATACACACATGCATATGCATGTGCATATGCATATGCATGTATGTGTGTATGTATATGCATGTCTATGCATATGCATGTGTATGCATATGCATGTGTGTATGCATACACACATGCATATGCATGTGTGTAAGCATATGCATGTGTATGCATATGCATGTGTATGCATATGCATGTGTGTATGCATATGCATGTGTGTATGCATATGCATGTGTATGCATATGCATGTGTGTATGCATATGCATGCATCTGTGGACGCATATGCATGTGTGTATATTGCATATGCATGTATGTGTGTATGCATATGCATGTGTGTTTGCATACACACATGCATATGCATGTGTGTATGCATATGCATGTGTATGCATATGCATGTGTATGCATATGCATGTGTATGCATATGCATGTGTATGCATATGCATGTGTATGCATATGCATGTGTATGCATATGCATGTGTGTATGCATATGAATGTGTGTGTATGCATATGCATGTGTGTATGCATATGCATGTGTGTATGCATATGCATGTGTGTATGCATACACACATGCATATGCATGTGTGTGTGCATATGCATGTATGTGTGTAAGCATATGCATGTGTATGCATGTGCATGTGTGTATGCATATGCATGTGTATGCATATGCATGTGTATGCATATGCATGTGTATGCATATGCATGTGTATGCATATGCATGTGTGTATGCATATGCATGTGTGTATGCATATGCATGTGTGTATGCATATGCATGTGTGTATGCATATGCATGTGTGTATGCATATGCATGTGTGTATGCATATGCATGTGTGTATGCATATGCATGTGTGTATGCATATGCATGTGTGTATGCATATGCATGTGTGTATGCATATGGATGTGTGTATGCATATGCATGTGTGTATGCATATGCATGTGTGTATGCATATGAATGTGTGTATGCATATGCATGTGTATGCATATGCATGTGTATGCATATGCATGTGTATGCATATGCATGTGTATGCATATGCATGTGTATGCATATGCATGTGTATGCATATGCATGTGTATGCATACACACATCCATATGCATGTGCGTATGCATATGCATGTGTGTATGCATATGCATGTGTGTATGCATATGCATGTGTGTATCCATGTGCATATGTGTATGCATATGCATGTATGTATGTGTGTATGCATATGCATGTGTGTATGCATATGCATGTGTGTATGCATATGCATGTGTATGCATATGCATGTGTATGCATATGCATGTGTATGCATATGCATGTGTATGCATATGCATGTGTATGCATATGCATGTGTATGCATATGCATGTGTATGCATATGCATGTTTGTATGCATATGCATGTGTGTATGCATATGCATGTGTGTATGCATATGCATGTGTGTATGCATATGCATGTGTGTATGCATATGCATGTGTATGCATGTGCATGTGTATCCATATGCATGTGTGTGTGCATATGCATGTGTATGCATATGCATGTGTGTATACATATGCATGTGTGTATGCATATGCATGTGTGTATGCATATGCATGTGTGTATGCATATGCATGTGTGTATGCATATGCATGTGTGTGTGCATGTGTGTATGCATGTGTGTATGCATATGGATGGGTCTATGCATATGCATGTGTGTATGCATATGGATGTGTGTATGCATATGCATGTGTGTATGCATATGCATTTGTGTATGCATATGCATGTGTGTATGCATATGCATTTATGTATGTATATGCATTTGTGTATGCATATGCATTGTGTATGTGTGTATGCATATGCATGTGTATGTATATGCATATGCGTGTGTGTATGTGTATACATTTGTGTATGTGTATGTGTGTATTTGTGTATGCATATGCATGTGTGTATTCATATGCATTTGTGTATGCATGTATGTGTGTATGCATATGCATGTGTGTGTATACATATGTGAGTGTGTATGTATATGTATATGTCTCTCTGTCTCTCTCTCTCTCTTTCTATGTCAATCGAAAACAAAACAATTACTTACATTGATGTAATTATTTGACTCGTTGTCGTCAAAATCCACTTAAAGTTGTCCTTCATCAAATTTCCAAAGATTTGATCCCAAAATCTCTTGCAAAACTAAAGAGAGAAGATATTATAAAAGGAAAAACATAAAGAAAGAAAAAAGAGTGCTATAGTATGTGCGATATACTTACCAAAACTTGAGATATACAAAAATAGAGGTGTGCTTAGAGAGAGAGAGGGAGGGGGAGAGAGAGAGAGAGAAAGAGTGACAAACAGAGATATGTTGCTCGCACGCGCAAAGTCGATAGTAGCAGATCTAGTTTTAAAATGCGATGAATGTCGAATTTTTGCTCTCGGGCCCGGTTAAAACATGGTGTCGGTATGAGCATCAGTATGCGCATCGGTATAAGTGTTGGTAGTCTCCATTAATTTACCAATGCTTATACCGATGCTTATACCGACAGTCATACCGACGTCGATGTAGCGACGCGTACATTGCCTAGTCAGTTTTCCAAAGTTTTTCGACGGTCATACTGACACTGATGCGTGACCGTCAGTATGCAGAACATCGCTATGCCCTTGATATGTTGTAGTGTCCCAAGCAAGACATCTGCTTTGCAAAGTATTCCATTGTTCATAGGTAATGTTGATGCTAGGGTCAATATCCTCAAAATTGATCCACTGGTGGGTGCCCTGTTTCTAGAGGTGTTTCCAGTTTGTGAAGCCTTTGTTCCAAAGCCTCTTGGCGTTTCAAATGTTCCAAGATTCCACAATTTGGATGCCATTGATCAGAAACCAGATAGAGTCATTTTGCTTGATACCGGCCGCCCACTTCGAATCTTCACTTATTCTTGTGAAGCTTTTGACTTTATTCCAACTCATCCATAGGGAGCACAGAAGATTTGAGCCTTTCCGAAAGACCGGGATTGGGGAAAGAAAAAGGGTCTGAATGTCAAGGTTCTTCCAATTTGGGAATCCCACAAAGGTCAAAGCATTCTTGTTTCTAAAGATCAACTTGGCCCACGAGGCCTTCCCATTGCACAATGCCTTAGTCATCCATTTTGCCGCAAGTTTGTGAGTCATGCACCCAATGTCCATTTTGCCAAGGCCCCCACAATCTCTTTGGATGGAGCAAATGGACCACTTGAGTTTTGGCACACCCCTCTGATTGTGGTCGCCCGGCCAAAGGAAGTTTCTACAAACACTATCCAATTTGGACAGCTCAAGCTCTTTCATCCTCCAACAAGATAGGAAGTAAATGGTAGACGAAATGAGGAATGTGTTGATTACCATTGCATGACCAGCAAGATTGATTTGCATACCTCTCCAATAGTTAAGCTTGCTTTTGAGTCTAGCCAAGACCCAGTTCTATCACTGCTCCATTGAGATACCAAATCCCAAGGGAATCCCAAGAAGCTGAAAAATTTGGCCCTGAGGAAAGAGTTGACAGCCATGATCAAAGAGAAGGTCAGGCTGGCTCCCGACAATAGCTCTGAAAGCAGTCTTTGAGTGGTTGATTTTGGATCCAGAGGCTTCACAAAAGGTATCCAGGCACCTCCAAAACATCTCCAGGCTGGTACTATCATTGTGGAAAAACGCGTTCATATCATCGCCAAAAGGTCTCATGGTGATCTGGCCGCAGTCCCGAGGCAATCGGAGGCCTTTGATATTACCTGATTCCACCTCATGGTCCACCAACGGGCTAAGCCCTTCCATGGCAATGGTAGAGAAGGGGAGCCAATAGGCACCCTTGTCTAATTTATCTTCTTATTTTGATCACGTTCGACAGTTGGCCGTTAACATTAATTTGAATCGATGCGTTTCCCAAAAGGGTTGAGATCATCTTGGTGAATTTCTGACTGCATCCAAGATCTTTAAGTGACTACAAAATATAGTCCCATTCTAGCCTGTTGTAAGCTTTGTCAAAGTCAATCTTGAGAAAAACCACGTCTTGTCTTGACTCATTCGCGAAATCAAGACCTTCCCAAACATCTATAATGGCTTCCAATATTGACCTGCCTTTAATGAAACCTTTTTGGTCCTCGCTTAACCACGTTCTCAGATGGCAAGAAATTCTATTCGCTATGACTTTGGCAATGATCTTATATCCTGTTCGGAGCATCGTAATTGGATCCAGTTCTCAATTCTATTCTTTTCCCCTTTTTTGCGTATTAATTGATGATGCCATTGTTGAGACAAGTCGGAAGCGCACCAAACTCAAGCGCCTCTTGCCAGACCACGTGAAGTGGGGTTGCAACCACCAACTTGAAGGACTTAAAGAACTCATTAGTGAGCCCTTAAGTTAATGGAATCTGTGAGAGTACTAATAAAATACTTGTTGGAGGAAGTTCAAAAAGTTGGCCTAGGAATCATCAAGTCAACATAGTCAAACTCAGTCAAAGGATGAAGAGTGCATTAAAAGAGAAGAAGAATCATTCCAAGTAAAGGATGAAGGGATATTTAATTTCTTTCATCTCAAATCCATCCTCTCATTCACATGTTTTCCACTTTTTACCCAATTTTTTTTCAAAAATTCCTATTTTTGGCTTGAATGCTATTTTTAGCAATGAGTGGGGCCCACAAAGAAAACATGAAGTACTGCTTCAGGTTCATGGGCATGATTAGAATAGCCATACCGATTTAATATTTTTATGACATGGTTTCAGCCTCAAAATAGTTTTTACATACTAATATTTTTAGAGCTAAGACTAGGAGATGGCTGGATGATCAGGCCTATCAAGCTTATCAATGAATCAAAGAAGCTGTTTTCCGAGTAGGTTGGAAGACACACATAATGTGCACACCGTGAAGTCTTCAAAGAAGCTGTTTTCCAAGTAGGTTGAAGGTTTTCGCCTTCATTCAAACATAATGCACACACCGTGGAGCCTGGTCAATGATTTCACAAAAGCTGTTTGCCAAGTATGTTGAAGGCTTTCGCCTTCACTCACACATAATGCACACACAGTGGAGTCTGGTCTTGTGAGAGCGTTGGAGTCTGGTCTTGTCAGAGCGTTAGAGGAGTTCTCTGTATCAGAACTCGCGACTAGGAGATGGCTGGATGATAAGGCCTATTGAGCTTGTCAATGATTTTAAAGAAACTGTCTTCCAAGTGGGTTGAAGGATAGGTTTTCGCCTTCACTCACTTATAATGCACACACCTTGAAGTCTGGCCAATGAGTCTGGTCTTGTCAGAGCGTTAGAGGAGTTCTTTGTGTCAGAACTGGCAACTAGGAGATGGCTGGATGATAAGGCCTATTGAGCTTGTCAATGATTTCAAAAGCTGTCTTCCAAGTGGGTTGAAGGATAGGTTTTCACCTTCACTCACACATAATGCACACACCGTGAAGTCTGGGCAATGAGTCTGGTCTTGTCAGAGTGTTAGAGGAGTTCTCTGTATCAGAACTGGCGACTAGGAGATGGCTGGATGATAAGGCCTATCGAGCTTGTCAATGATTTCAAAGAAGCTGTCTTCCAAGTGGGTTGAGGGATAGGTTTTCGCCTTCACTCACACATAATGCACACGCCGTGAAGTATGGGCAATGAGTCTGGTCTTGTCAGAGTGTTAGAGGAGTCCTGTGTATCAGAAATGGCGACTAGGAGATGGCTGGATGATAAGGCTGCTTTCGAAGAAGCTGGATGATAATGTCTTCCAAGTGGGTTGAAGGATAGATTTTTGCGTTCATCGACACATAATGCACACACCGTGGGGACTTCTTGTAGGAGAGCTGGATCTGGTCTTGTCGGAGCGTTGGAGTCCTCTATATCTGCGTACTTGACTTCTTCAATTACAAGCCTCGTATCAGAAGATTCAGAACTTGTTGGAATGTTCGCATGCAACATATGCATTGTGAAGTCTACTTACCGCGTACGTGCTCGCTGAAAGGCTTAATGCTCTGATCAAGAACGACAAACGCTTGTCAGAGTGTGTAACATGGTCCTTCAGGAAAGCCGTGAGTCAACACTCTCTCAACTTGCTATTTTTTTAGGGAATGTTTTGGATTATAACTTCTCTCTACGTATTATGTGGAATACTTGTGTATATGTACATGGAAGGACTAGAATGGACGTTTTGTTCTCTATTGATCGTGTCAAATTGAAGGGATTAAATTTAATGAAGGTTCATCTAGATTTGAAATGCTCTATTTTATTGATAATGCCAGATTTCAATTTAGTGCAGTATAAAGTAGAAAGAGTATAAGGAATTATTATTGTCTTTGCATGAAGCATTTTGAAGAGCTAATTTGGACACACTCTGTATCCCTTTGTGAGAAGTGTCTAATAATTTCACTATTTGTATGCAGATGAGAGTCTAGCTAATAAAATTGGGATGATTAGCAAATAAAATTATGATGTTCAGTGACTAATGATTTAAAGAAATTCCATGAGTTCACTAAGAAATTCACAGAATTGGACGAATATTTATTGCATGCATTAATGAGTATTTATGGAGTTGATAGTGATTACATTAATGGAGTTGTTTGAATGAAAAATTTGTTTATTTTGGGAATGGAAAACATACATTAGTATTGACATGTATCAATGGGCATTAGTGAATGAATTGAAAGGGTTCATAATCATGGAAATGCATTCAAATGTATGCATCTGAAGGTTTTCATGGTTTAGGAAAGGATAAGAGGAATATAAATGAAATATCGCTACATTTTCTAGGGATTAATTGAAGGCATAGAGTGAGATTGGACACACTCCTATCATCTTGAAAGTTGAATAATTAATTTATTTGGCATTAAGTGAGAGAACATTGACTAATAGTAAGAATCTTATGCATTTTGAAAAAAAACATGGAAATTCATATGCATTTTGGAGTTGACGAGAAGGGATTTGTAGGTTTGAATGGTTAAACTTCAAAGAATTTTGCGAATCCTAGTTAACTAAATGGCTTCTATGTTGAAAATAATAAATGCATCTTAGATAGATTTTGAATAGTCATTGTTGGAGTTTGAGGTATGCATAAGCACACGAATAGCACAAGGAAGTAGAAGAGGCTTGGAGCACAACACCATACCGAATGTATTGTCAAGTGAAATGAACAAAGATATGTGGCCTATAGGGTTATAGGCATATATACAAACAAGGAGGGAAAAACCTCCAAAAGAGGGAAAAAATGCCTCAAGGGTCTTAAATATCTTTACATAGATCACCACCATACAATAGGAAGATGTGGGTGTACTTTCTTCGTGATAAGGCTCAAACTTTTGGTAAGTTTAAAGAATGGTTTTAGCTTGTTGAAACTGAAACATGGAAAAAGATGAAGAAATTAACGACGGATGGTGGCAGTGAGTTCATGTCAATAGAATTTGATGATTTCTATAAGGGCAAAGGAATCAAGCATGAAATCACAAGGGCGCATAGCCCTCAAGAGAATGGTGTTGTTGAATGTTGGAATCGAACCATCATGGAAATGGTTAGGTGCATGTTGAAGGGAGAAGGATTGCCTAATCATTTTTGGGTAGAGGCTGTAAACATGCTTGTTTACATTTTGAATCGTTGCTACACTAAGGCACTTGATGGAAAGACTCCTTAAGAAGCCTATAGTGGTAGAAATCATTTTGTTTCCCATTTCAAAGTGTTTGCAAGTGAGTTTTATGTACACATTTCAGACAAAGAGAGAAATGAGCTTCAACCAAAAACCACCAAATGTATCTTCTTAGGGTATTGCGAAGAGAAGAAAGCTTACAAGCTTTATGACCTCGAGGCAAAGAAGATCTTAGCAAGTAGCAATGTGGTGTTCAAGGAGGAGGATCCACCTATGGTGGAAGAAGAAAAGAAAGCTTCCACTCTATCGAGAGACAAAGAAGTAATGCACTATGAACCTGATCCAAGAGCTAGCCCTTCTATGGAAGAGAAGGAAATCATCTTCAGATGATGAGATTGTAAGTCACCAATCTACAGTCATTCAAGTGGAAAAGTCATTGCCACGGTGGGTGAGGCAGTCTATGATTTCAGAAATCCCATCCCACAATCAATTGAACAGATTGCAGATGGTCCAAGATGGTTAGAGAGAATAGAAGAACAGAGACGGTTAGGCCCATATTGTAAGCTCAGCATTGATGGTTGAGATTATCGACAAACAAGCAAAGGATCCGACAAGTGTGGAAGAAGCACTCGAAAATCTGGATTGGAGATGTACTATTCAAACAGAATACAATAATATCATGAAGAATGGAACTTGCGAGCTAGTGGAGAAACCTCCAAAGCGGAATGTCATCGACACCAAATGAATTCGGAAGCTAAAATACAAGGCTGAGGGTACTTTGGAGAAGTATAAAGCTAGACTTGTTGCACAAGGCTTTTCCCAAGTCAAAGGCATTGCATTTGGTGAATCATTTGCCTCGATAGCAAAGATGCTATTTGGCTAGTACTAGCTATGGCTGCATATAAACAATGGGAAGTATTCCACATTGATGTCAAATCAGCATTCTTGAATGGAGACCTCAAGGAGGAGGTATATTGGTCTTAGCCACTAGGGTTTGAGAATATTGCTACACTTTCTAGGGATTAATTGAAGGCATACATGGAGATTGGAAATACTCCTGATATCTTGAAAGTTGGAGAATTGACTAAGTTTGCATTAAGTGAGGAAAAATTAAGTAATAGTGAGAATCTTATACATATGCGAGAGAGTTTTGCCATCACTTTTGAAAAAAAAAGGAAATTCATGTGCATGTTGCAGTTGAACAGAAAGGATTTGTAGGTTTGAATTGTTCACTTTCAAAGAATTTTCCAGATTCCTATTTAATTACATGTGGATTTCTGAGTTGAAAATAATCAATGCATGTTAGATAGATTTTGATTCATGAGTCTTGGAGTTTGAGGTATGCGAACACACGTGAACAACACAAGTAGAAGAAGCTTGGAGCACAACACACTACAAAATGTATTGTAAAGCGAAATGTACATAGTTAAGTGAACCACTAGGGTTATAAGCATATATACAAGCAAGGAGAAAGAAGCCTTCAAATGAGGGAGAAAGTGCCCCAATGGTCCTAAGTGCCTCTATGTATGTCACTACCAAAATACATAAAGAAATCCCCTATTGGAGTGATGCAATGAACAACAAGCTCGCAATCATGCATAATGAAGTGCCATGAAATGTACAAACAAATAAATCCAGAAAAGGAAGTATGCCCAAGTATTTGTGGAAAGCTTTAGAATTCTCCCTTGGAGAGCCTTTATGAAAAGGTCTACAATATTATCATGTGTGGGAATGTAGGCAAAAATTGATATCTCCAGTGAAGAACCTCTCCTTAACATAATGATAGTGTACCTCAATGTGCTTTGTACAAACATGGAACATAGGGTTTCTTAGAACTACCAATGCGCTCTAACTAGTAGCAAAGATGGTAGTGGTAGAGGAGTGGCGAGCACCCAAATCAACCAAAAGGAATCTTAACAATGACTGTGAAAGCTTCCTTATAATCAATCTCACAACAAGTAGTGGAGAAAGTAGATTGCTCCTTGCTCAGCCACGATATGCAAGAGCTAGTAAGTATGAAGAAAAAACCACTCATGCACACATGATTTTTATAAAAATTATAAAAAGCATGCACATCTAGCCGTAATGATCCCCCCTTGGGATAAAACAATCAAAGGTCTAGTATGGATCACAAAAAATTCGATTTCACACCAAGTTATGCATAAGTAAATCAAGCATCTAGAAGCCTTTTGATAGAGAAAAACACCAAATGCATCTCCAACATCATGAAATCTCAATCATAAACATGTTTCCATGTGAGTGGCAATAGCTTTGTAGCCTTCAAGGCCAATATGCTGCAATAATGTATCACTATATTTGGTTGGACACAAAGCTCTTCCCCTTAAATTCAGAAATATGCCCCTCATTTGCACTAGTGAGCAACATAGCATCAATATACAACAATGGTTAGACATACATTATCTACACTCTTAACATATAAGGTTCTTTGAGTTGGATTGTTATCAAAACCATGCGCAAGCAAGTAGTCATGTATTTTCTCTTAGCAAGCACGTGGTGCTTGCTCCGAACCACATAATCCCCTTTACAACCTACACACTTTGTTTTCATGCCCTTTTTGCACAAGATCACGGGGTTCAAGAACATAAAATTCTTCATGTAAGTCACAAAAGGTGCTTGCTCCAAACCAAATAATTCCTTTTGAAACCTACACACTTTGTTTTCATGCCCTTTTTGCATAAAACCATGGTGGTGAAATACATAATTGTGGGCTTGTTGCCAAAGGTTATGCCTCTCTACACAACCTTTTGCAAAAAGCTTAGCCATGTACCTATCAATTGTTCCATTGGGCTTACATTTCAGCTTCTATGCCCATTTAGTCCCAATGGATATTTTCCCTTGCAGAAAAACACACAAATACCAAGTAGCATTCTTCATAATAACATCATACTATTATTGCATAGTAGCCATCAAATTTTTTGAATTTTGTGCTTCATCAAAAGAAAGAGGCTCATTCTCATCACAAAGACTAGAGGAAGCCATTGCATAATAATGTGATGCAAAGGAAGCACTATGAGAGTATGGATGAGTAGGATATGAAAAACGTGCATCTAATTTGGTATCTCTCAAAGTCTATAAGAACCATTTATGCATAGTTTTAACTTCTTCTATGTTAGTCCTCTCATTAGTAGTTGCATGATATAAATCTGCGGTAGATATGGAATAATCTTCATCATCATTTTGAACCTCTTAAGCTTGAGACATCACCTCATTTGGACCAACACTTGAGTATCCACCTTAGAAGAGGGAAAAATGTATCATAGAAATCTTTACAAATAGCTCATGTCTCCTTGGTGCATGAAACTAAGGCTTGAATCATATCTTCCACCAAAAAAAAATCATGGCTAAAAAGAATGCATTTATTTTGTAAATGATGTAGATGATACCATTTGTTTTCAAATTTGTATCTAACAAAAATACATTTCACTACTATATCATCCGATTTTCTACTTTGAGTTTTCATGTTCATGTGGATGCTTTGAATTCTACTTTAGGATGTGTTTAGCACAACATATTGGAGGAAGAAAATTGTGTTTTTTGATTGCTTATGCATGTTGAAAACAAAATCTTGTAAAATAAAACTATATAACTCATAAAAGAGAAGGTTTAGGTATAGTGTATGTTGTAAAGTGATTTAGAAATTACCTTTTGTCTAAGAAATTCTAGTTCTTTGTTTTTCCATCTTGCCTTAATCTATTTATCAATCTAATTGTAGGATGGTTTTTTCTATTGATGGCATCTCACTTTGAGGTCAGTGTCAAACAAGGTAAGACTCATATCATGGTGGGCCATCAATCCAAAATTTTATCAAAAGAATAATACAAAGGAGTGGAGGATGATCCTCTTGATGTTTACCTATTTGAAATATAAATTGTGCTAGTGTGGGCTACTTTTATAGTTCCATACTGACTTTTGGTCCTCATTTTTGTTGGGAATGATGGATGGACACTTCAAGAGGATGACTAGGTACTGCCAAATCCTGCTTTGTACTAGCCCTTTGATGATTCAGAGTTGATAAGTGGACCTTCTTAGCTTTCCAATGACACCATAAAATGGCCTATTTACTTTGGAAATGATGTATGGAAAGATAGAATCAAAATAGACTACTTTGAACTTCAAGTCTTCAAGAAAACCTTCTATTTTTTACTAGACACCTGCTGTATCTTTTGCTCAGTATGACTAACACAGTAGGAATTGGAAAACTTCCTTTTAGGGTTATCTAATTAGTTTAGCAAGCTAACTATTCCAAGTGGAATGACTTAAAAAGGTTAACTATGCTCAGAGAAATCAATTTAGCAAGTAAACCTTTACCCCTGATTTTTTAGGACTGTTGCAGACTTTGACTTGTGATCACCTCGACGGACTTTTCTCTGAAATGGATGAATAGAAATCCTTCAAATTTTGATGGCCTGTAGATAACTGTGAGCTGGTTCCAACAAGACATAGATCTTTGAATTTGGTGAGAAATGAGTGAGATATGATCTCTACAAGTTGACAGACTTTCAGACACTATGATAGAGAACTCAGAAATGAACAATGTAGATATATGTATTAATGAACAATGTTGTACAATGCCAAAGGCATGAAGATCATTTCCTAATGGTATAGATAGGTGTGGGCTAGAGTATAGGCCTCACACACACTCAAAAATCGGACTAAGGAGCTCGGAAAGTGACTTGCATACCTGCGACTTTTTGATGATCACTTTTATAGTAGTTGGGTTCAAAGTTTGAATTTGAATTCAAACTTTGGCTCCCTATAATCATGCTCCTACATACTTGGAGATATTCCATCAATCAAAGCTAACTTTTCCACGAGTTCTTTTTGGTAGCTGTTTACAAAGATTCCAAGACAAATGTGACTTTTACAAAAAGATAAAGTGGTAATTAACCACTAGCATTGATTCCTATGCATCTTCATATGTGTATGAATTACAAGCCAAATGTGTAGGCTTGTGAATTGCACCAAGAGCTCCCCCTCAAGCCAAACGTTTTGGCTTGGTCTTCGTCTTCAATCTTCATGTATATCTTGCAATCCAGTCATTGATTTGAACCTGCAAAGTTTGGTTCCATCCAATGCTTTGGTTAACAAATCTACACACTGCATGTTGGTTGATACATATGTTAGTTGAATGTCCTTGCTTAATAGTTTTTCTCTCACATAATGGTAATGGACCTCTATATGCTTGGTCCTAGCATGATAAATAGGATTAGCTGCAAGGTGAAGTGAGCTTGTATTATCTCCAAAGATCAATGGTGAGGTAGTATACAAACCCAATTCTATATACAATAACTTGATCCATATGGCTTCTTGAGTGGCATTTGCCTATACTCTACCTCTGTAGAAGACAAAGCAACAATAGGTTGCTTCTTTGAAGACCATGATATTGGTTTATCACCTGCAAATGAAATGTATCCAGAAGTGCTCCTCCTATCATCCTTACATCCTGTCCAATCTGCATCTGAATAAATCTTGATATCCAAATCTGATGTATAAGGAAAATACAAACCATGATGTTGAGTACCCTTGAGATACTTCAAGATCCTCTTGGCAGCCTCCATGTGAGGTGCCCTAGGCTTGTGCATAAACTGACTTAGCACACTAACTCCATAAGCAATGCCTATCCTTGTTAAGGTAGCATAATTCAAGCTACCCACAATGCTTTGATAACCTATAATGTCATTAAGTTCATCACCTTCATGTGCACTTAATTTTAGGTTTACCTCCATTGGAGTACTTGCAACTTTGGCATCCTGCAAATGAAACTTCTTCAACATATCCTGTATGTATTTTTTCTGAGTAATGTAGATTCCAGAGTTAGTATAGACTAACTCAAGTCCAAGAAAATACTTTAGTAATCCAAGATCACTAATCTTGAACTCCTTCATCATTTGGTTCTTGATTTTCCTGATTCCATTGACATCATTACCTGTAAGTATGATATCATCAACTTATACACATAGGTATATTACCTCTAAATTGCTTCTCTTGATGAATAGAGAAGTGTCTGCCTTGCTCATGACAAAACCTTGGTCTTGAAGGTATGTAGTCAACCTGTGATTCCATGCCCTAGGTGCCTGCTTCAATCCATAAAGAGCCTTTTTTAATTTGCATACATATGTTACCTTGTTTGGATCCTCATAGCCAGGAGGTTGTGACATGTATACCTCCTCTGAAATCCATCCATTCAAGAAAGCATTTTTTACATCCAATTGATACATGTTCCAATTCTTAGATGCAGCCACACTCACCAACACCCTGATGGTTGGCATCTTGGCCACATGTGAGAATGTTTCTTCATAGTCAATGCCTTGGGTTTGTGCAAAACCCTTGGCCACCAATCTGGATTTGTACGTGTTTATTGACCCATCAGAATTTCTTTTGAGTTTATAGATCCATTTGGATCCAATTACCTTCATGGACTCTTTCTTTGGTACTAGTTCCCATGTGTCAGTTTCTTTGAGTGCTTCAATCTCCTCATCCATAGCTTCTTTCCATTCTATTTGAGTTTTTGCTTCTTCATATGATCCTAGTTCTTCAATTGACAAGTCTTTGGCAAGATAAACAGAATGTTTAGTAACAAGAGATGTATCATACCCATATCTGATAGGTTTTTTGCTCTCCCTTTGTGATCTCCTGATAGATTGATTTGAAGATTCAGGTATGTCTTCAAGTTTCTTCATCTTGAGTTTACCTTTGGACTTCCATGCCTTGAATTCTTCAAGATTGATAATGTCTTCATCATCTGAATCGGTGTCTTCACTCTGAGTAGGTTACTACTTAGCAAGACTTGGAAACTCCTCCTCCAAGTCATAGGGTAGTTTGAAATTCCTGTATTCATTCTCATACCAAGAATCATTTTCATCAAAGACAACAACTCTGCTAACCATGAATACCTTATTTGAAGGGTTGTAAAACCTGTATCCTTTCTGATTCAGATCATATCCAATAAAGATACACTTCTCAGCCTTAGGGTCTAGCTTACCTCTTATCTGAGAAGGAATGTGTACATATGCTACACATCCAAATATCCTGCAATGCTCAAGTGAGGGTCTCTTCCCATGCCATGCTTCATAAGGAGTCATCCCATCAAGGGACTTAGATGGTAACCTGTTTATGAGGTAAGTGGCAGTAGAAACATATCTGCCCATATGTAGTTAGGTAATTTCTTTTCATTTAACATTGACCTAGCTGTTTCAACAATCAACCTATTTCTTCTCTCAGCTACCCCATTCTGTTAAGGAGTTTACCTTGTAGTGATTTCTCTCTTGATTCCTCTGTCCTGCAAGAAGGCTTCAAACTCATTGGAGAAGTACTCACCTCCTCCATCTGACCTTAGCCTCTTTAGATTCTTCCTGTCTGATTCTCAACAAGTGCAAGATACTTTTTAAAACAGTTGAACGCTTCATCTTTGTGCTTCGTGAAGTACAATACAGTCCACCTGCTATAATCATCAATAAAAGATACATAGTACCTTGATCCTGAAATTGAAGGGTCTTTGCTTGGTCTCCATACATCTGTATGAACAAGTTCTAGGTAGCCCTCATGCATGTAACCTTTCCTTGAGAATGGTAACCTGTGTGACTTCCCAAACTGACAAGCACCACATTTATATATCATGTGTTGTTTGGAAGCATTTGGTATTCCAATTAGACATTGATCCCTGCATATTATTTGCTTCAAGGTCCTTTCTCCTACATGCCCTAATCTCTTATGCCAAATCTCAAGCTCTCAACGTGTTTGATCTTTGTAATTGTATAGTGCAATATTCTTTGTATCTTCTAGCTCAAATGTAAAAAGTCTACCTGATTTTTCTCCTTTAGCTATTCTCTTGAACCCATGCCTTGGATCTTCCACAAATGCTCCAAATTGATTGAATCTGACCTGCAAGCCTTTTTCCACAATCTGTCCAACACTCATCAAATTTTTGGTAATAGTTGGTACATATAGTACCCTACTCAACAAGTTTTGATTTCCATCACAAGTCTTAACATTTCCAACTTTAACTACTGAGTGCTTGGTGTCATCGCCTGTTTGTACTTGATTCTTACCTTTTGGTTCTTCAAGGTCAGAGAGTAGAGCTACATTGTCAGCCACATGATTTGAGCATCTTGAGTCAATGTAGAAGAGATGGTCATCATTTGTACCTGGTTTTGAAGTCATGTTCATGATCAAAAGTGAATCATCTTGTTCTTCTATTTAGTTGTTGTAATCCTTTCTGGATTTGAATCCTCCTTGGTAGTTGCCATTGTAGTTGTTGTTGTAGTTGTTGTTGTAGTTGTTGTTGTAGTTGTTGTTGTAGTTGTTGTTGTAGTTGTTGTTGTACCCTTGATGATGGTTGAGTTTTCCTCTTGATTGTGAGTATCCACCTCTTTGATATCCTCTTCCTCTCTGATTCTTGTAATTCCTGAAACACTCATCTCTAGTATGATTTGATAAACCACAAATGTTGCATGGTGAGGAGTTATAAGATCTCCCCCTACCTTGCTTACCTCCTCTGCCCCTTCCTCTTGATGATCTACCTCTCCCTGCATAGTTGGCTTGGGAGGTAGTGCCTTCATCTTCTATCTTCTTGTTCTTGCCTTTATCTTTAGACTTACTTTTATCAGTGTATAGAGCAGAAGAGCTATTACCTTTGGATGTGTCTCCATTCTTGTTGAGCTTGGCTTCATGAGTAAACAATTGTCCCATGAGAGTTGTGTGTCCATGTATAGAGCAGAAGAGCTATTACCTTTGGATGTGTCTCCATTCTTGTTGAGCTTGGCTTCATGAGTAAACAATTGTCCCATGAGAGTTGTGTGTATGTCCATGTATAAGTCCATGGTAGTGGTGAAGCTTTCCCATTTGTCATCAGCTTTGATCCCATTGATCACTTGCCTTACTATCTTCTCTTCTTCAATTTCTTCTCCTATGCTTGCTAATTGATCTGCTACATCTTTAATCTTAGTCACAAACTCTGAAATAGCCTGCTTAGATTGCTTCCTTAGTGTGGTGAATTCAATCCACAATTGGTTTTTTCTGGCCCTTGTGTTAGAAGAGAAATAGGATGATAAGGTTTCCCAAGTCTCTTGGGATGTCTTACAATTTCTAATATGTGGCAAAAGAAAATCAGAGATGGAGTTGAGTAAGTAAGACCTTGCTAATGCATCCTTGGCACACCATGTGTTGAGTTTTTCATGTTCTTCCTTTGTTGGTATTCCTTTGGTTTTGAATGAGGGTAATTCCTCATCTCTTGAGATGTATCCATAGAGACTCCTTCCTTGTAGGTATGTCTTCATCCTTAGAGACCATGCCTGATAGTTGTTCCTGTCCAATTTATCAATAAATGAAGGAAAACCATCTCCCATTTTACCTTGACTTTGCTCTGATACCACTGTTGGGAATGATGGATGGACACTTCAAGAGGATGAGTAGGTACTGCCAAATCATGCTTTGTACCAGCCCTTTGATGATTCAGAGTTGATAAGTGAACCTTCTTAGCTTTCCAATGACACCATAAAATGGCCTATGTACTTTGGAAATGATGTATGAAAAGATAGAATCAAAACAGACTACTTTGAACTTCAAGTATTCAAGAAAACCTTCTATTTTTTACTAAACACCTGCTATATCTTTTGCTCAGTATGACCAACACAGTAGGAATTGGAAAAATTCCTTTTAGGGGTATCTAATTATCTTAGCAAGCTAACTATTCCAAGTGGAATGACTTAAAAAGATTAACTATGCTCAGAGAAATCAATTTAGCAAGTATACCTTGACCCCTGATTTTTTAGGATTGTTGCAGACTTTGACCAGTGATCACCTCGATGGACTTTTCTGAAATGGCTGAATATAAATCCTTCAAATTGTGAAAGAATGCAGATAACTTTGAGCTGGTTCCAACAAGCTATAGATCTTTGAATTTGGTGGAGAAATGAGTGAGATATGATCTCCACAAGTTGACAGACTTTCAGACACTATGAGAGAGAACTCAAAAATGAACAATGTAGATATATGTATTAATGAACAGTGTTGTACAATGCCATAGGCATGAAGATCATTGCCTAATGGTATAGATAGGTGTGGGCTAGAGTATAGGCCTCACACACACTCAGAAATGGGACTGAGGAGCTCGGAAAGTGACTTGCATACCCGTGACTTTTTGATGATCACTTCTATAGTAGTTGGGTTCAAAGTTTGAATTTGAGTTCAAACTTTGGCTCCCTATAATCATGCTCCTACATCCTAGGAGATATTCCATCAATCAAAGCTAACTTTTCCATGAGTTCTTTTTGGTAGGTGTTTAAAGATTCCAAGTCAAATGTGACTTTTACAAAAAGATAAAGTGGTATTTAACCACTAGCATTGATTCCTATGCATCTTCATATGTGTATGAATTACAAGCCAAATGTGTAGGCTTGTGAATTGCACCAACAATTTTCAATACAGAATCCCAAACATGTGAAATTGTATTGTCTTTTGGTCCTCATTTTCAAATACAAACTCCTAAACATGTGATTTTGGAAAGTAAGGAATTTTTCTTACTTTCAAGGCATATGTACCATCCTAGACAAAGAAGAGTTTTAGAATATTGAGTTCCAAAGGATGGAAAGCGTAAATATTTAGACAAGTAACATAAATAAGATGTCTCTTCTCATGCTTCAAAAATAGTCACTCCAAATAATTTAGAGAGATTTGGAGCATATTGGTCAAACATATCAAGTGATATGGATAAATATCTTAAACAATGATGGAATGATGATTGTTTCAAATACGTCCCAAGTGGAATGAAAATATAGTTGAATAGTTGAAACAAAAATCAGATGTCATTTTGAAGGAATTGAATGTAAATAAAGGTCAAATACACGAAATGTGTAAGTATTTTTTCTCATTAATAAACAATTGTACAAGAGGAGATGTGGATGGATATCTAAGGATAATATGGACATAGTGGGGGGTACATTTTCCTACACGTAAGACTTGTAAGATGATTGTGTATTCTCACTTTCGAAGTTCAACTACATTTCAAAATGCAAGTCTTATGTGGATAGATGTAATATTTGTCAAGGGTCAAAGTATCGAGTTAGAAGTTATGAAATTCCTTTATGACCCTTGATTTCATCGAGAGCCTTTAGTAAATAGGGATAGGATTTCATTAGACCCATTCATCCACGTGCTAAAAGTTTGCATGCAAAATATATGATATTGGCAATTGAGTACTTGAAGAAGGGGGTTAAAGCCAAAGATACTTAGAAAATTGATGCCCAAACAACAACCAAGTTCTTGTATGAACATGTGATTAAGAGATTTGGATTACTAATAGAATTGATAAGTGATAGAGAAAGCTCATTTTTTTAATCAAGTCATATAGTGTTTGACAAGGTATTTTATGATAACTCAAAGAATGTCAACATCCTATCATCCTTAAGTTAATGGAGTGTCTACCAGTACTGATAAAGTACTTATCGGAGGAAGCTCAAAAGGTCAGCCTAAGAATCATCAAGTCAACACTATCAAACTCAGTCAAAGGATGAAGGGTGCACTAAAAGAGAAGGAGAATCATTCAAGTAATGGATGAAGGGATATTTAATTTTTCTCATTTTTAATTAATCCCTCCTTTGATTCAAATGTTTTCCACTTTTCACCCAATTTTCTTTCAAAAAAGCCTATTTTTGGCTTGAATCCTATTTGTAGCAATAAGTGGGGCCCACAATGAAAAATTGAAGTAGTGCTTTAGGTTCATGGGCATGATTAGAATAGCCATACCGATTAACTTATTTTTTGACATGGTTTTAGCCTCAAACTAGCTTTTGCATACTATTTTTAGAACTAGGGTTGACACTACAGTGTGGATAGGGACCTTAGAAATTCTATATAAGTGAAAGCGCTCCAATTTGTTAGAGTTATAGAGTTTGAGTTACTTTTTTTTTTTTTTTTTTTGAAGTTACAATGAGGAAATAACACACACACCCAACCTCATAAGGAAGAGGCACCCATCAGCTTGGGGATTCCAGTAGATACGTCAAGCCACAAGAATTGAACCTGGGACTTCCTCCCTCAAAGTTCAGGGCGTGAACCATTAGGCCACGCCTGCTGAACAATTGAGTTACTTTCTTGGATTCCGATTAGAGAACTAAAAGCTCTTCTAAGCTTTTATGCTAGACTTTTGCAATATAGTGTGTTTGTGATGGGAAGAACAAGCAGAATACGCTAGAGATTACCTAGAACTTCGCGACTAAGAGTTGGCTGGATGATCATTCCTATCAAGCTTGTCAATGAATGAAAGAAGCTGTTTTCCAAGTAGGTTGGAGGATACACATAATGCGCACACCGTGGAGTCTTCAAAGAAGCTGTTTTCCAAGTAGGTTGAAGGTTTTCGCCTTTACTCACACATAATGCACACACCGTGGAGCCTGGTCAATGATTTCAAAGAAGCTGTTTGCCAAGTATGCTGAAGGCTTTCGCCTTCGGTCACACATAATGCACAGTGTTGCACACACCGTGAAGTCTGGTCTTGTGAGAGCGTTGGAGTCTGGTCTTGTCAGAGCGTTAGAGGAGTTCTCTGTGTCAGAACTGGCGACTAGGAGATGGCTGGATGATAAGGCCTATCGAGTTTGTCAATGATTTCAAAGAAGCTGTCTTCCAACTTCCAAGTGGGTCGAAGGATAGATTTTCGCCTTCGCTCATACATAATGCACACGCCGTGAAGTCTGGGCAATGATTCTGGTCTTGTCAGAGCGTTAGTGGAGTCCTGTGTATCAGAAATGGCAGATGACTTCTCAATGATTTCAAAGAAGCTGCCTTCCAAGTGGGTTTTGCCTTCATCGACACGTAATGCACACACCGTGGGGACTTCTTCTCGGAGAGCTGGATCTGGTCTTGCCGGAGCGTTGGAGTCCTTTGTATCTGCTTACTTGACTTTTTCAATTACAATCCTCGTATCAGAAGATTCAG
Source organism: Ceratopteris richardii (assembly GCA_020310875.1). Classification (NCBI taxonomy): domain Eukaryota; kingdom Viridiplantae; phylum Streptophyta; class Polypodiopsida; order Polypodiales; family Pteridaceae; genus Ceratopteris; species Ceratopteris richardii. Next base: position 53,078,482 of record CM035434.1, read on the forward strand.
AACTTGTTGAAACGTTCGCATGCAACACTTGCATTGTGAAGTCTACTTACCGCGTGCGTGCTCGCTGAAAGAGTCAATGCCCTCATCAAGAACGACAAACGCTTGTCAGAGCGTGTAACATGGTGCTATGCGTCATGACCACAAGTACAACACTCTCTCAACTTGCTGTTCTTTCAGGGAATGTTTTGGATTATAAATTCTGTACGTATTATGTGGAATAATTGTATATATGTACATGAAAGGAGTTTTGTTTTGTTCTCCATTGATCATGTCAACTGAAGGGATTAAATTTAATTAAGGCTCATCTAGATTTGAAGTGCTCCGTTTTGTTCATCTAGATTTGAAGTGCTCCGTTTTATTGATGATGCCAGATTTCAGTCTAGTGGAGTATGAAGTAGAAAGACTATTAATGTTTAGTGACTAACGATTTAAAGAAATTCCATGATTTCACTAAGAAATTCACTTAATTGGATGAATATTTATCAAGCGCATTAATGCGTATTTATGGAGTTGACAGTGATTTCATTCATGGAGTTTTTTGAATGAGAAATTTGTTTATTTTGGGAATGGAAAACATACATTAGTATGGACATATATCAATGAGCGCTAGTGAATGGATTGAAAGGGTTCATAATCATGGAAATGCATTCAATTGTTTGCATTTGAAAATTGTCTTTGTTTAGGAAAGGATAAGAGGAATATAAATGAAGTATTGGTACATTTTCTAGGGATTAATTGAAGGCATAGAGCGAGATTGGACACACTCCTGTCATCTTGAAAGTTGAAGAGTTAATGAAGTTGGCATAAGTGAGAAAACATTGAGTAATAGTAAGAATCTTATACATGTGGAAGAGAGTTTTGGCATCACTTTTGCAAAAAAAATTGAAAACGCATATTCATTTTGGGGTTGAAGAGAAAGGATTTTTAGGTTTGGATGGTTGAATTTCAAAGAATTTTTACGCTTCGTAGTTAATTGAATGGCTTCTATGTTCAAAATAATAAATGCATCTTAGATAAATTTTGAGTCTACTAGAGTTTGAGGTATGCATAAGCACATGAATAGCACAAGGAACACTACAACATATGAGGGGCATACCGACATCGATACTGATGGTCATGCCTCAGCGGTGGTTTGACCGTCGAAAATGCTTGAAAAACCATGGAGGCAATATCGACAATCATTTAATCATTGGTATAATCATAAAAAATCAGTGGTCGGTATGCGCGTCATAAAATATTTGGCACCGGTATTTGCATCAGTTTGAGCATCGGTACGAGCACTAGTAATTTGCTAGAAATTACGAATGCTCATACAGATGAGCATAACAACGCTCATACTGATGGTGTGTTTTAATTATACACAAGAGAAAAAACTAGAAATTTGCTCGCATTTTGAACTGAATTCAACTATTGTCGAGTTTGCGCACACAAGTTGCATTATGAGCATATTTTGTACACACACCTCTCTCTCTCTACACACACCTCTCTCTCTCTAGATCTCAAATTTTGGTAAGTATCACACACATTCTAGCATCCTTTCTCTTTCTCTGTGTTTTCCCTTTTCAGATTTCTCTTCTCCTTAGTTTTGTAGGATTTTTTTGGCATTAGTTCTTTGGAATTTGACAAAGGACAACATTAAGTGGACTTTGACCACAACAATCCAAAGAATTACATCGATGTAAGTGATTGTTTTGTTCTTGATTGACATAGTGTGAGAGAGATAGAGGGAGAGAGAGAGATGAAAGAGAGAGACAGAGAGAGATAGAGAGATGAAAGAGAGAGAGGGAGATGAGATAGAAAGAGAGAGAGACAGAGAGTGAGAGAGAGAGAGTGAGAGAGAGCGAGATGCAAACATACATAGATGTACACACACATGTATACATACACACATATACATACATACATATACACACACACATACACATACACACATGCATATGCATACATACATACACATGCATATGCATACACATAGTCACATACGTATTACATACATACATGCATATTACATACACATACTCAAATACATATTACATACACACATGCAGATACATGCACACACATATATGCAACTCACATGCATATGCATACATACATACACACATATGCATACACACTTATACATACATACAAGTACATACACACACATATGCATACACACACATATGCATACACACATATGCATACACACATATACATACATACATGTACACACACACATATACATACGCACATGCATATGCATACATACACATACTCACATACATATTACATACACATGCATATTACATACACACACACATATGCATACTTATACTCACATACATACAGGTACACACATATACATACATACATGTACACCCACACGTATACATACACACACATATGCATACATACACACACATATGCAGACATACATACACCCTTATATGCATACATACATGTACACACACATATACATACAGACATGCATATGCATACATACACATACTCACATACATATTTTATACACACATGCATATTACATACACAAATGCATATACATACGCACACACATATGCATACTCATACTCACATACATACATCTTCACACACATATACATACATACATACATGTACACACACACACGTATACATACACACATGCATATGCATACATACATACACACACATATGCATCCATACATGTACACACACACATATACATATACACATGCATATGCATACATACACATACTCACATACATATTACATACACACATGCGTATTACATACACACATGCATATACATACACACACACATATGCATACTCATACTCACATACATACATTTACAGACACCTATACATACATACATGTACACACACACGTATACATACACACATGCATATGCATACATGCATACACACACATATGCATACATGCATACACACATGTATGCATACATATATGTACACACACACATATACATACACACATGCATATGCATACATACACATACTCACATACATATTACCTACACATGCATATTACATACACACATGCATATATACACACACACATATGCATACTCATCTCACATGCATACATGTATACACACATATACATATATGTATATGTACACACATGTATACATACACACATGCATATGCATACATACATACACACACATATGCATACATACATGTACACACACACATATACATACACACATGCATATGCAAACATACACATACTCACATACATATTACATACACACATGCATATTACATACACACACATATACATACTCGTACTCACATACATACATGTACACACACATATACATACATACATGTACACACACATATACATATACACATGCATATGCATACATACATACACACACATATGCATACACATACTCATATTCATATTACATACACACTCACAGACATATTAAATATACACATGCATATACATACACACATGCATATACATACACACATATATGCATACTCACATGCATATGCATACATACATGCACACACATATACATACATACATGTACATACATACATATACATACATGCATGTACACACATATACATACGTACATGTACACACGCATATACATACATACACACACGTATACATACATACATGTACATATATAAATACACATATACATGCATACATGTACACACACATATACATACATACATAAATGTACACACACATATATGCATACTCACATGCATATGCATACATACATACACACATATATGCATACACACATATATGTAGATACACACACATGCATACACACATATACATACATACATGTACACACACATATACATGCACACATGCATATGCATACATACACATACTCACATACATATTACATACTCACATGCATATGCATACATACACATACACATATTCATTTATATCATCATATATATGTAAAGAAAGGGCAAAAAGTTGTAATGTGTAAATATTCTATTTAAATGTATGTAAATATTAGGGAAAAATAAAAATATATAAAATATAAATAATTAATTATCTAAAAATTAGATCTTTGAAATCTTAGGGTTTATATATATATATATATATATATATATATATATATATGTATATATATATATATATATATATATATATATATATATATATATATATATATATATATATATATATATATATATATATATATATATATATATATAAACTAGGATTTTTGGGTTTTTACACATAAACACATTCTAAATAAAGTTTTAGGATTAATATTATTTTATACAATCAAATACATGTAAAAATATCTGAAAAATAGATCTTGAGATTTTTTAGGGTTTATATATATATATATCTTAACATCTCCACATGGGAGGAGATGGCATCTCCACATACAACTTGGAGAGCGCATGACCATGACCACTCCAGGATGTATCACATACGTGATGGAGCTCTAGTGATGGATGCGACTGGAAATTCCATGCGTCAGTGCATACGACAGCTTTGCTCCATATAGTTTGGACATTCTATCATGTTGAAAGGTAGTGAACATGATACAAATTCCAAAAATTATATCACAGAGTTGATATTTGAAGAATATTGGCTAGCACTTGGGCATCCTATTGTCAGCTCATAGTGGATTCAACACATGGCACGTAAGGTGATCTCCCATCAGCAGTTGGAGGCTCGCGATGCTTTCTGAGTAGGCTTATCAAATCCTGTATGGTTAGACACTGAGGAGTGGGAATTGATTCACGATGAGCAACAACATACTTTTCACCGATATCGTCACCATCGAGAAGGGACAGCCACATGTCTAGATATGGTTGGAATGTCACATTTGGGTAGTGACGAATACCACACTATGTATTATGAGTTTGTAAGTATCATTTTAATTATTGAATTTGTTTGTGTTAAGCACATCATGTATGTTCATCTAATGTTTTGCATATTTATTATAAGAGTTTGCAGTGGGTCATTCTCTGACGTGAACCGAGGAGGCTTAGAGATATCGTCATGGACTGGCTGCACTGTTGGAGGGCTTGGAGGGATGTGGTGTGAGCATTTCATGGGAGCATCTATGATGAGGTGAACTTATAGTTTGGTTTGGTATTTTTAGTTGTTCTTTATAAATATCATGTCAATTTGTCTCATTTTATGCATAATGCTTTGTTGCAGGACTGTAGATATAAAGGTTTTGATTCCTGTGAGCATATGTATGGAAGTGCTTTGCCATAATTTTCTATTACACTCATATATGGCAATGGTGCACCATAATTTTGTATTCAGTTCCTATATGGAAGTGCTTTGCCACATTTTGTATTTGGAACATATATGGCAGTGGTTTGTCACACTCTTCTACATGCTTCATTTATGGAATATCTAGCTTTTTTGTACATTTTTCATGGTTCATTTTGGTCATCTCTTTTGTGTTCGATATTATTTTTCTTTATGAACTCATGTTTTGGTTGCCATTAGAGTACGCGTTACATGTACTCTGTTTTCTTTGGGTAGATTATATTATCTTTTTCTAGACAACATCATGGTAATGTTGCTGTAGCAAGAGACAACATTGCCCAAATTTTTTTTTGCATATATGATCCTCGATATGCACGTCAGTACTCCTAGCAGGATCGCCAGTATACGTAATAGTACGCCGAGCATGGTCGCCAATATAGACACTAGTATGAGCATCAGTATTACCCGTGCTTATACAGATGCCTATATCGATGCCTATACTGGTGGTTTCACTACTAGAAATAGGGGGGCATAGCGATGCCCCCGAATGAAAAAAAAGCCGGTCTCATCGCTTATGCGATGCTAGCATCGCATAAACGATGATGCTTTTTTTTTATTAAAAAAAAGATGGATCGTCACATAAATCAATGCATAGCATCGCTTATGTGACGCTAAAAAGATGCATCGCAAAGAGCATCGTTAGCCAATGACACTTTTAATGATGTTGGGAAACTAGATGTGATGCTGGATCATCGCATACACGATGTCATGGTATTCGAGAGCGTTGCATAAGCGATGCTCTTGAATGTTAAAAAAAAATCAATTTCTCCCGACAGGATTAGGACGAGAGAGAGAGAGAGAGAGAGAGAGAGAGAGAGAGAGAGAGAGAGAGAGAGAGAGAGAGAGAGAGAGAGAGAGAGAGAGATCGACATGGTACTATCACACACATATCTTTTGAAGCAAGGTACGCACATACACACACACAAATTTACACACACACACACATACACATACATACATATGCATACATACACATATACACACATAGGCACATGCACATACACATAGACACACACATACACACACACATACACACATACACACATAGACACACACACATACACACACACTTTTACATATTAGACACATACACACACACACAAACACACAAACACACATCCACACACATTTCCACACACACACACACATGCATACACATATATATATATATATACATACACACATATATGCACACAAACATACATATAAACATATATACACACACATAGACACATACACACAAATACACATATACACATTAATTTACATACACACATACACATGCATACACACACACATATATACACACATAGACACATGCATACACACACATAAACACACAGAGACACATACACATACATACACATAGACACATACACACTTACACACACAAACACACATCCACACACACTTACACACACACACATACACATGCATACAGACACATATATATAGATACACACGTATATACCCACAGACACACACATACACACATAGACACACACTGTTGGCATACAAGTCAGATGAAGAGCATACTAGCGCAACAGAGGAGTCATGCACAATACGGCAACAAGGCCCAATCATTTTTTCCATGGACCATTTACAACTCAAGTGATTTTAATCACTACACAAACATTGTAAATTCCGTTTTTGGTAGAATAGACTCCATTTTGTGCAAGCTGAGGAGTCCTCGAGCTTGAGGAGTATTAGAACTAGCTACATATCAATTTTCATAATTTTTAGACTCTGTTTGAGCCCTCAAATAGGCTCTAGAACCTAATTTTTAACTAGGCCGGACACTAGGTCTGGACAAGACCAAAGCTAGTTAGAAAACTATAAAAAGAGCTAGAGAGCTCATTTTTGAGGTTAGATTGTTTGTGAATTGAGCTGATGTAAGAGACTTTTTTACTAATGCAAAGAATTCCATTGTTCCTCTCCTTGTTCTTGCCTTGTGTGCGCGTGTGTGTGTATGTGTGTGCATGCTTGTGTGCTTCTCACTCACACACTTGTGCCTTCACTTGCTCATAGTCTTCATACTAGTCCTCACGTCTCCTCGGATTGACAATTATGAGGTGAATCTTCTCACGTTGGTACTCACCATTGTGCTAGAGTGACACCAAATTTGGCGCCGTTGCCGGGGAGAGAGCTTCGAGGACGAGCGTGTGATGGTAAGACGTCGAGTTGAGACATTGGAGTTATAGGTAATATCCTTCCTTCTCTTTATTTTTCTTCATTTTTTCCCTACTTTCGCATCACCATCATCACTATCATCATCCCCACCATCTCCCACCTCCATCTCCATCTCCACAAAAAAATTTCAGTTTTTTGGTCATATTACACTCCCCACCTCATTTCCCTCGTTTCATTGTGAGAGAGAGCGAGAGAGAGCTTGCATGCTATCTGTTTTTGGTGTGTTTTTGAGCTTTTGTTGCAGGAACTAGCTGTACCACCTTCTCCAGTAGTGTGCGCAGGTACGACAGACTCTGCAGAGGTCCCGGGACGACGACCTCTGTCTGTCGCGACAGAAAGAAAAACTTAATATTTTGTGAATGCGTGTTTGGCACGGTAACCTACACCATTAGAGCACTCCAAATCACTAGAAGTTTCTCAAAAATCTGCATTTTTTCAGTCTATCGCGATAGACACCGTCTATCGCGACAGACCAAATCACGACCGACGACAGACACCATCTATCGCGACAGACACTGTCTATCGCGACAGACAGAGACCCACGATAGACCCCGTCTATCGGGACAGACACCTGTCTATCGCAACAAACCAAAATTCCATGACAGATCCAGTCTATCGCGACAGACACCGTCTATCGCGACAGACCACTCTATCGCGACAGACACCGTCTATCGCGACAGACACCGTCTATCGCGACAGACCACTCTATCGCGACAGACACCGTCTATCGCGACAAATACCGTCTATCGCGACAGACCACTCTATGGCGACAGACACCGTCTACCGCGACAGACCACTTTATCGCGACAGACACCGTCTATCGCGACAGACCACTCTATCGCGACAGACATCGTCTATCGCGATAGACACCGTCTATCGCGTCAGACCACTCTATCGCGACAGATACCGTCTATCGCGACAGACCACTCTATCGCGAAAGACACCGTCTATCGCGACAGACAGCCCCCCACAATAGTTTGTGTCTATCGCGACAGACACCGTCTATCGCGATAGACAGACATTTTCAGCAAAAATTAAGGGGTAAATTTTTTGGAAATTTAGGCTAAATTTTGGGCATACTTGCACTCTCAAATACTCACACACTTGCAAAGGCCTTAGAAAAATGCATTAAAACTCCTGAAAGGTTCTGTTTGTCTGTTTAACCCCCTAAACCCTGAACGGTTATAACTTTTTCATACGAAATCCATTTTTTGAGCTCTAGGGCTTGTCGGAAAGCTCGTGGCATATACTACACGCCCTCAGCTATTTTTTATAAGAATAATGCGTTGATTTTCAGATAGGGTATTTGGAAGTTGACACACTGAGGGGTAGGAACACCAAGTGAGCTCTAGAGGAAATTTTTAGCAATACAAAAGGGGGAACAAGGATCATTAAAAAAGTGTCTGAAATAAATTGTCTGTCAATTGAAGGATCAACTTGAAGCTAAACTTGGGATTCTTACAGGATCATCGAGAGCTCTTGGAGAAAGCAAAGTAAGTGCCAAGGAGAACAAGCTCGGGAACGTGCTTCCTGGGTAGACCAGCATCGCCAGGAGGAGCGACTTGAGGTTGGAACATCACTTAACCCCCTCAGTCTATTCTTAGCATAGGCTAAGTGTGAGTAGTTGTTCTGATTGACTAGGGGTACGATAGGAACACTCAAGTTTGAAGAGCCCTTAATTTCTCAAGTGCAAGGGTAGGCAAAATTGTAGTCAAGGGATAATTTAAAGGAAAAGAACTTAAACTAAGCGGACGCAGAACATCAAGTACGACCCACGAAAGTGCTCCTGATGACGCTTAACTAAAAACAAGAAAACACATCCAAAGGAACTTAAAAGGAACAAGTGACTGGTACCAAAGAATCAGCAACGTACAAAGGGCATATGAACCTTAGGTCAGGTAGACACCTAGGCAGAGACAGACAAAGTCTTAGATCTTCAGAGGCTAGTGTCAATCATACTGCGAGGTCTTGGGCCCAGCAGTTGAGCCATCATTCGTATTACCCTAGTTCTGAGACTAGCGAGTCTGAGATGTCCCACGGTATGGAGAGACCTACAGGAAGTTCTGGGGTGCCATATTTACATAGGGTGGAAGGCCCTTACAAGATGCAACTCGAGTACCTTAGGACCAACCGATTAGGTGCTAGCATCTATGAGGACGGCCTAGGAAGAGCGGTGGTCCAGATTAAAAACCCTGACCAATCCATTGGACTAGAGCGCCCAGCTGTCAAGTTTGAAAATGGAGCATACTTGGACAAGGAAGGGACAATATATGTAGTCACCAGTCATCCCGATAGGACAGATGAATTTGGGAATGTGGTCCCGGAAACGGACTTAGGTGATCTAGAGCAAGGAAACATGGGCAAAGAACCTAGAACCCCCCGAGGCAAATCTGTTCTCACGAGGATTATCACACCAGAGTGGATTCCCCAAGATAATAAGAGCATAGATCTCTTGAACCGAGAGATGGATGAAGCCTTTTGGAGATATAGACCTAGTCAACCGAGTGAGGTAGGAACAATCATGATATATGAGTTCAAAGATCCTGATATTCCAGGAAGAGTGACCTACTTAGATCACTCTTCAGAGAGGATCTTTGGGGTTACAGAAAATGATAGGCATGCTTACACTTGGAAAGGAGAATTTATCTTCCCCCAACCAAGATCGAATGTGTCCTTTGGTCGCCAAGGAGCTGGAACATCTCAAGCTCAGGGGACTCAAAGAGAAAGGAGTCGAGAGAGACCTGAGGTAAGCTTTGCCAACTCTTGGGGAAGAGAAAGAACGAGAATGGACATGAATAGAGGGGAACCTGAGGGACATAGAGCCCTAGGGAACCGAAGAAATGCCGATGATTTCCCTTTGCCAAGAACAAGAGAGCACACGAGAACCTTGAGACCGACCCAGCTAGTTAAGTCCATGAAAAACTACTTCGATGGCACTGGAGACCCCTACGATCATGTAGCCGAGTTTAAGCAAGTCTTGAGAGCTGAACAAGTTGAAGACCTATTCACGCAGTACAATGCCTTTGGTTTAACCCTTAGGAACACCGCCCTGACATGGTTTCAGCCACTAAACGAGAGGCAGTTTAGAAGCATAGATCAACTTTTAGAGGCATTCATTATCGAATTCTCTAAAAGTGGAATAAGGCATAGTACTTCCTCATTGATATACAGCTTCAAGCAGACCCCGCAAGAGACTGTGAGACTTGCAGGAAGAAGATTTAGGCAATATCTTGAGCGATGTCCTGGTCCTGAGTTACCCACGGCCGCTAAGCAAGTGGCTTTATTCTTGGATGGATTGCTAAGTACCAAATTGAGATCATATGTGTACTTGAAGGACCCCCGGACTATAGAAGAATGTGTACGCATGTGCATCGATATTGAGGATAACCTAGGGGAGGAGTTAGAGCTATCCAAAATCTACAAAGATTCAGATAGTACCTCTAGCCTCTCTTCCTCACAGTCCATATCAATTGAGGAACTTGCGGAAAAAGTAGCTCAAAAACTAGGCGTCTCTAGTAAACAAATTCCTAGATTTGCCCCAGTAAAGAGGTGCTATAGTTGCGGTGGTGACCATATGGCAAACGCATGTCCCATCACGGCTCAACCCCAAGTGAACCCTAGCAGCCAATATTGCACCATAGAGCGAAGGTACAGAAATCACTCAGCACAGGACTGCCCATACAATAAGCAAGCGGTTAGGCAAACCTACCCTCAGCCATACCCTCAACAAGGCAGATACCAGAGTCAATATTCACCACAACAGTATATTAGGCCTCAGCAAAATTACCAACCGCAATATCAGGCCCAACTGAGACCCCAGCTAGTGCTAGCACAACAACCACCTTCTCCTACTAATGTGATTCCGGTCAAGTATGCTGCTGCAGAAGAAAACCTGAATAGAGCGATAGTCCCAGTAACACCATTAATCTCAGAAAGTGATCCCAGTGACCATAGCTTTGATTCTACACATGTTGATAGTCCCCAGGCTTACTACATGCAGTCTCCTGAACATGGTGAGTCTTACTACAGTGAGGAACCGAGTGAACCTATTTGGGAGCCTGAATATGCTAATGTCATGTACACAAACCCCAACTCTAGACCTCAACCTAGGCAGATACGACCCCCTTTTCCTAGACCTTGCTTCAGATGCCAGGGTGATCACCTCATACGTGATTGCCCCATGCCTGCACCTACACAACCCCAATCAGTGACGATCCAAGGCTTTTGCCAGGAGTGCGGAAAGGAACATCTCTTACGAGATTGTCCCAAGAATCCCAGTAATATGCCAAAAATCACTCCGATTAATGTTATTGGGTTAGTGGTCAATTCCACAGGAAGTGTCACTTCCACTACACCAGTGCAGGTAATCACTAGAGCTCAAGCATTGCAGCAAAACCAAGGGGTGAGCCAGGAAAAGAGCCCAAACACTAGCGATACTGAGAGCCAAAATAAGAAGAGAACAAGAGCCTGGAGGGATAGCCGTGAACGTATGAAAAGGCAATGGGCAAAGAAGATGAGTGAACTTGAGGAAAGTCTATGAGAAACCAAGGCCAAAATCATAGAGATCACATCTCAACCGCACTCTCACACATTCCCACCGCTACCATCCCCATCACCCTCCATCCCTCCACCCTCTAATACACCCCACGTAACCCACCCACCACCCCGAGCAGGATTAGTATTAGCTGATCCCACTCCTGAAGACAGACATGATGCTTAAAGCATATCAGGCCAGAATCCAAGAAGGGCCAAATGTAACGGATCATGACAAGTGCTACCCTAGAGCTGACCTAGAGATAGAAAGAACCAAGCTTTGCGCGAAAATGGTCGCATTGGCTCAGACTATGTTTGAAGCTAGTCGCCTTTTCAATTACTCGGGCTCAGCCAAGACGCAATTACACTTGGATGGACTTCTAGAGAAGTTAGAGGGCATAATTGCAAGATCTGCCAAGGAAGAAAAAAATCAAGAAAGAGATAAAGCAAGCAAAAACAGGACCCATCCCCCACCGAAAGCGTATGTGCCCAATTCCATTGAACCAGACAACCCCCCCTCCCTAGAAAGAATAGAGAATCTAATTGCACAATCACAAAAGGAACCCGCCCCTCAACACCATGACAAGGCTAGTGAAAGAGCAGGTCTTCCTACCTAGAAAGCCTATGTGCCTGAAGCTTATGTGCCTAACTCCACTGAACCAGACACCTCTTCTTCTATGAATCAATACACACCAGAATTCTTGCGAGAGATTCAAGAAGAGAAATGGGCTAAAGAGAGTGAAGTTCCTCCTCCTATTGAACTTGTGGATGACACACACGATCAATTCCCAGAAGACCTTCCTTCCATTTATGGAGAGCAGGAGAGTGCCCAATCTCAAGAAAGATTAGACTTCGAGTCTAATTCTTTACAAGAACTACCCCATTTCACAGGCCCATGGGAAGCAAAGTCCACCTATATGAGAGCACCTACAGTCATGGTAAGAAACGAAGATTCAGTCATACCTAGGAACACAGAGGTAGTGAAGAACACCAAAGTGGAGTGCAATCTCACTTTGGAAGAGCTGTTTAAGGTTAGACCAGAAGTGTGGAAACATGTAGCCAATCAAGTGCCCGAGATAGCAAAACCTCGTTCCCAGGTAGGATCCCAGAGAACAGTGCCAGAAATACCCTTAGACAAGATAGGAGACATGAGTGAGGGCAAAGAGGGAAACACATATCTCCCCATCACTCATCAGGGATACACAACCAAATGTATTTGCCTCGCAATCAGAACAAAGAGTGCCAAATTTACATGTTCAGAAATTTTCAGCCATAATAAGGAAATGTTTGAAGCACATAAAAACTTTGGACTTTGGTTTTCATGGATACACCAATGAATGCCTATAAAATTCATCAATAAAATTCACAAAGTTTAGGTAGTTTGCAAATGAAGATGTCTGCATAGGAGCAGAGACCACTATGAACAAGTGACAACTTATGGGCAACTCTAACTCAACCTTCTTTTGGGAAGGAGGAAAGCTGCATTTTACCTAAAATAAAAGCTTCAAAGAAATGTTTAGAAGGTTCCTTAAGTTTCTCTAAGTACACCATTCCACATTTTTCTAGGTGTAACAAACTAGAAAAAATTAGATGATCAAACCATGCAGACCAAATCTTTGCATATGGGATTGCCTAAAAATCTGGAACTACAAATGTGGAATCATTTAGAGTTTTAGTGAAAGCATCTTGGATAACATACAATGTGTTTGCAATGGGAAGGCCAACTAGAATATGGTACAGATTGCCTAGAACTTTGCGACTAGGAGATGGTTGGATGATAAGGCCTATTGAGCTTGTTAGTCATTTCAAAGAAGTTGTTTTCAAAGTAGGTTGAAGGAAATTTTTAGGTAAGATTTTATTAGAACAATAATCCAAAGGAGTGGAGGATGATCTTCTTGATTGTTATCTTTTGAAATATAAACCATGTTAGTGTGGGCTACTTCTCTAGTTCCAATATTAAGTTTTGGTCCTAATTTTCAAATTAAACCTCCCAAACATGTGATTTTTAAATTGTATTGTCTTTTCGTCCTCATTTTCAAATACAAACTCCTAAACATGTGATTTTGGAAACTAGGGATTTTGTCCTACTTTCAAGGCATATGTATCATGTTACTCAAACAAGAGTTTTAGAATATTGAGTTCCAAATGATGGAAAGTGTAATTTTTGAGACAAGGCATATAAATGAGATGCCCCTTCTCATGCTTCAAAAATAGTAATTCCAATGAATTTAAAGTGATTTGGAGGATATTGGCCAAACAAATCAAACGATATGGATAAATATTTCAAATAATGATGGGATGATCATTGTTCCAAGTAAATCCAAAGTGGAATAAAAATATAGTTGAATAGTTGAAACATAAATCAAATTTTATTTTGCAGACATTAAATTTAAATAAAAGTCAAATACACGAAATGATTAAGTATTAATTTCTCATTAATAAACTTGTAAGATGATTCTATAGTCTCACTTTTGAAGTTCGAATACATTTCAAAACGCAAGTCTTATGTGGATAGATGTGATATTTGTACAAGGTCAAAGTATCAAATGAGAAATTTTGAAATTCCTTTAAGACCCTTGATTTCATTGAGAGCCTTCAGTAAATAGGGATAGGACTTCATTAGACCCTATTTTTCACATGCTAAAAGTTTGCATGCATTAATGAGTATTTATGGAGTTGATAGTGATTTCATTAATGGAATATATTTTGTTTAGTTTTGGATTGAAAAACATATATTAGTATTGACATATATCAACGAGCATTAGTGAATGGATTCATAATCATGGAAATGTGTCTAAATGTTTGCATTTGAAGGTTTTTCTTGGATCACGAAAGGATAAGAGGAATATAAATGAAATATTTCCACATTTTCTAGGGGTTAATTGAAGGCATAGAGCGACATTGGACACACTCCTCTCATATTGAAAATTGGAGAATTAAATAAGTTTGCATTAAGTGTGAAAACATTGAGTAATAATACGAATCTTATATATATGGAAGATAGTTCTGGCATCACCTCGTAATTGATTAAATGGCTTCTATGTTGAAAATAATAAATGCATCTTAGATATATCTCGAGTCATCGTTGTTGGAGTTTGAGGTATGCATAAGCACACAAATAGCACAAACCAATCAACAAAAGGAAGTAAGCCCAAGACTTTGTAAAAAGCTTCAAACTTCTCCCTAGTAGATCCTTCATGAAAAGTTCTAAAATATTATTTTGTGTGGGGACATAAGTTATCATCCCTCTAGTAGAGAACCTCTCTTTGACATAATGATAGTGTAGCTCAACGTGCTTTGTGCAAACATGGAACATAGGGTTTTTCATAACCACAAATGCACTCTAAATGGTAGTAAAGATGGTGGTGGTAGAAGATGAATGAACACCCAAATCAGCCAAATGTCATATAAGCCACACACACTTAACAATCACTAACAAAAGTGCACTATACTCACCCACACAACTACAAGTGGCCAAGATAGGCTGCTTCTTGCTTACCAAGATATGCATGAGCTAGCAAGCATGAATAAAAAACTACTAGATATACTCAGTACTCCACCTACATGAGACGACAAATGATTCACAGTACTCTAAGTTCTATGACTCCCATTATTAGGAGAAGCCATTATGAGAGTCCATACATTTGTGATGAGGTTTACATGAGACCAACAAAAGTTGTAGATGATCTATGTGATCAGTCAAGTTTGAAGGCTAGTAAGGGCTCATAATTTAGTCACACTTGAATTTTGGACGTATGACATATTGGTAGTCAACCAATCTAGAATTATGGTGATTTGTCTAGGATTCTATAGGGATGATAGTTTTGCCGTCAACGAATCTGGAATCATGGGGATGTGTCTCGAATCCTGAAGGAAGTCCGGAAGAGTGTTGTCAACGTGTTCAAAATTATGGTGACCAGTTTTGTAGTAAACCTATTCGGAACTACAATGATCAGTTAGGTAGTCAATGTTTTTGAATTACAGTGCATAGTTTGGTAGTTAACCTATTTGGAATTTTTGTTAACAGTTCGTTGGTTGGGTTTTGTCCGGTGCTCTAAGCTCTATCCAAATACCTACTCAGTCGAGTAATTATGGATGTTTCCAAATTACAGATGACCCTAACGGTTATGCCTAAAACATAGTATCACATGGACCCAAGGATCATGCCTAAATGAATGGATCACGAAGCCCTCAATTATTGAGGAAAATCACGGTTATGCACACTATAAAGCCCTTCATCTAGAGTCTCTCTACATCCCCATTGAAGCTCCATAGTGGGAGTGCATGGGTGGACAATTGCATTGTTATATATACATCACTATTGATAATTTGAGAAATTTAGTTGTCCCTCTCTATAGTATTTTCTTTTAGCATGCTTCACCTATATTTACTCTCGTTGTCGATCCAATTCTGTTGCATTATTCCTCTTGGTCATTTATTTTCTAACATGGTATCAGAGCATAGGAGGTTTTGAGTTTTGTAGAAGCAAAACGTAGAAGTTGCAATAATTCTTTGACTAAATTAAAGAGAGAGGATGCCAAGCTGTGTCCTCTTCTACTCCTAGGAATCAAGGTGGTTAATCAGGAGGAGCATGTGGAACACAAATCATAGCAGTAATGATGCGGATCATGCAAACGTTGCAGATTCGAACACCAACCTTCACGAAAGGGAAACTCGATGGTACTAATTACACCCTATCGAAATTTAAAGTCACCTCTATCCTTGAATCTTATGAGCTACTCGAGACTATAATTGGGATTGATTGTGAGCTCCAAGAAACACTTGACTCAAATGATCATGGATGAATGATCCTCTTGATGCTAATCTTTTACATGCTTGGAAGCATAGGAATGCATATGCACTTTGTACTCTAGTTACAAGTACTTCTGATAGTGTTTTGACTCTTCTTGAGCACACCACAAAGGTGTTTTAGGCTTGGGAAATATTGAGAAATCAATATCAAACTCAGAATTAGACACAAATTTAGAACCTAGAGAAATATCTAGTAGTAAAGAGGTTTGCTCAAGGGGAGACTGTTGAAGTGTTCATCACTTGCATAAAAAATGTACGGGCTCAAATGGCGAGAGAATATGTACCAAAGTCAAGTGAGGAGCTAGCTTGGCGTGGTCTCTAACTTTATGCACCAAAGTTTGATAGTCTAGTAACTGTGCTTAATACCTAGACTAGACAACAACCACTTACCTTTGAAGAATTGTGAGAAGCATTTAATAGATTCACAAAATGTTTGGGTACATTGTTTGTATAGAGTTGATGGTTTACCTAATACAAGTTGGATGATTAGCAAATAATATTACAATGTTTAATGAGTAAGGATTTAAAGAAAGTCCATGATTTCACTAAGAAAGTCAAAAAAATAGATGAATATTTATTGAGTGCATTAATGAGTGAATATGGAGTTCAGAATGATTTCATGAATGGAATCGTTTGAATTATAAAGCTATTTAGTTTAGGAATGGAAGAAATACATTTGTATTGACATATATCAATAAGCATTAATAAATGGATCGAAAGGTTGTCTTGGTGTGGGAAAGGATAAGAGGAATATAAATGAAATATTGCTACAATTTCTAGGGAGTAATTGAAGGCAAAGAGGGATATTGGACACAAAAGCTCGAGAATTTATAAAGTTTGCATTAAATGAGGAAATATTGAGTAATAGTAAGAATCTTATACATATGGGAGAGAGTTTTGGCATCATTTTTGAGAAGAATGGAAATTCATATGCATGTTAGAGTTGAAGAGCAAGGATTTATAGGTTTGGATAGTTAAATTTAAAAGAATTTTCATGATTAATGCTTTATTACATGTGGCTTTCTATGAAATTGAAAATAATAAATGCATGTTAGATAGATTTTGAGTCATGAGTGTTGGAGTTTGAGGTATGCAAAAGCACACGTACAACAGAAGGAAGTAGAAGAAGCTTGGACCACAACACAATAAAGAATGTAATTAATGTCAAGTGACATGTACAAAGATAAGTGACCTAGTAGGGTTATAGGCATATATACAAGCAAGGAGAAAAAAGTCTCCTAAACAGGGAGAAAGTTCTCTGACCATCCTAAGTGTCTCTACATACATCACTGCCAAAATACATAAAGAAATCCGCTTTGGAGTGATGCAGTGAACATGGAGCTTGCACTCATGTATAAGGAAGTGTCAAGGAATGTGGAAACAAATCAATCCACAAAACGAAGTATGCCCACATCTTTGCAGAAAGCTTCAAACTCCTCCCCTCGGTAGAGCCTTTATTTAAAGGTCAAATATTATGTGTGAGAATGTAAGAAAAAATTGATATATCTAGTAGAGAACCTCTCCATGATGTAATGATAGTGTAGCTCCATCTGCTTTGTGCAAACATGGAACACGGAGTTGCTCACAACTACCAATGCACTCTAACTAGTAGCAAAGATTGTGGTCGTAGAAGACTGACCAACACCCAAATTAGCCAGAAGGCGTCTGGGCCACACAGACGTAACAATCACTATGAAATGTGCCCTATAGTTAGCCTCACAGCTAGAAGTGGTAAGAATGGGACGCTCCTTGCACAACCAAGATATGCATGAGCTAGCAAAAAACCACTAGTGGACACATGAGTTTCATAGAAACCAACTTCTTTAAAGTTATAAGAAGCAGGCACATTTGGCCGTAATGATCACACTTGGTATAAAAACACCAAAGTACTTGCCAATGATTGACATCTAGGCAATGCATAAATTCGCTAGTCTAATAGACAAAAAAGTGGGTTTCACACTGAGTTATGCATAAGTAAATCAAGCATCTAGTAACCTTTTGATAGAGAACAACATCAAATGCATCTCGAACATCATGAAGTCTCAATTTTAAACCTCTCTCCATGCGAGTGGCAATAGGTTTGTAGCCTTCAAGGCCTAATATGCTGCAATAATGTGTCACTATATTTTGTTTGACAAAAAGCTCTTCCGCTTATTAACTTGCCTAAATGGAATGTCCAAATAATTATGTAAATACCCTAAATCTCACATCTCAAAAGAGGCATCCGGATTGGCCTTAAATTTAGCAATATGCCTCTCATTAGGACTAGTGAGCAGCATAGCATCAATATATAAAAATGATGAGAAGTAAGTTATCTACAACTTAACAAATAAGGTTCTCTGAGTTGGATTGTTCTCAAACCATGTATAAGTAAGTAGGCATGTATTTTCTCATACCAAGCATATGGTCCTTGCTCCAAGACACATAATCCCTTTTTCAACCTACACACTTTGTTTTTATGCCCTTTTTGCACAAGACCGCGGGGCAGAAGAACATAAAATTCTTCATGTAATTCACAAAAGGTGCTTGCTCCAAACCAAATAATTCCTTTTGAAATCTACACACTTTTTTTCATGCCCTTTCTGCACAAAACCATGATTCTGAAATACATAACCTTGGGCTTCTTGCCAAAGGTTATGCCTCTTAGCATAGCCTTTGGCAATAAGCCTACCCTTGTACCTATCAATTGTTCCATTAGGTTTACATTTACCAAGTATCATTCTTCACAATAGCATCACACTATGATTGCATAGCAGTCATCAAATTCTCTAAATTTTGAAGTTGATCCAAAGAAAGAGGCTCACTCTCATCACAAAGAGTAGAGGAATCCATTGCATAACAATTTGATGCAAAGGAAGCACTATGAGAGTGTGGACAAGTAGGATATGAAAAAGGTGCATCAAATTTGGTATCTTTCAAAGTCTATATCAACCATTTATGCATACTTTCTTATTCTTATATGTTAGTTCTCTCATTAGTAACTACATCATGTAAACATGCAAAAGAAATGGAATAATCTTTATCACCATTTTGGATCTTTTAAGGTTGTGAAATTGCCTCATTTGGACCAACACTTTACTATCCACCTATAAAAAGAGGGAAAATTGTGCCATATACATCTTCACATCTAAGTGATGTCTCCTTGGTACATGAAAGTACGGCTTGAATCACATCTTCCACAAAAAAGAAAACATCATGGGTCACAAGAATGCATTTAATTTGTAAATTATATAGAGGATACCCTTTGTTTTCCAATTTGTATCTAACAAAAATACATTTCACTACTATATCGTCTAGTTTTCTGCGTTGTTTTTCAAGCACTAATGTGTATGCTAGACTGATCAATTTTAGTGCTTTGATGGGATACATGTTAAGTACATATGATACACACATAAAAACCCCAAGCGAAAACCTATGTGGTAAAGCCTGACTTTTGACCATACATCTTGCTATGTCCATGAAAGCCCTACTCTTTCTTTCAACACTGACATGTATTTGCCTCGCAATCAGAAAAAAGAGTTCCCAATTTACATGTTGAGAAATTTTCAGCCATAATAAGGAAATGGTTGAAGCACATAAAAACTTTGGACTTTGGTTTTCATGGATACACCAATCAATACCTATAAAATTCATCAATAAAATTCACAAAGTTTAGGTAGTTTATAAATGAAGATGTCTGCATAGGAGCAGAGACCACTATGAACAAGTGACAACTTATGGGCAACTCTAACGCAACCTTGTTTTGGGAAGGAGGAAAGTGCATTTTATCTAAAATAAAAGCTTCAAAGACATGTTTAGAAGGTTCCTCAAGTTTCTCTAAGTACACCATTCCACATTTTTCTAGGTGTAACAAACTAGAAAAATTTAGATGATCAAACCATGCATGCCAAATCTTTGCACATGGGATTGCCTAAAAATCTGGAACTACAAATGTGGAATCATTTAAAGTTTAAGTGAAAGCATCTTGGATAACATACAATGTGTTTGCAACGGGAAGACCAACTACAATATGGTAGAGATTGCCTAGAACTTTGCGACTACGAGATGGTTGGATGATAAGGCCTATTGAGCTTGTTAGTCATTTCAAAGAAGTTGTTTTCAAAGTAGGTTGAAGGAAATTTTTAGGTAAGATTTTATTAGAACAATAATCCAAAGGAGTGGAGGATGATCTTCTTGATTGTTATCTTTTGAAATATAAACCATGTTAGTGTGGGCTACTTCTCTAGTTCCAATATTACGTTTTGGTTCTATTTTTCAAATAAAAACTCCCAAACATGTGATTTTGTATTGTCTTTTGGTCCTCATTTTCAAATACAGACTCCTAAACATGTGATTTTGGAAACTAGGGATTTTTTCCTACTTAGAATATTGAGTTCCAAATGATGGAAAGTGTAATTATTTAGACAAGGCATATAAATGAGATGCCCCTTCTCACGCTTCAAAAATAGTCATTCCAATGAATTTAAAGAGATTTGGAGCATATTGGCCAAACAAATCAAATGATATGGATAAATATTTCAAATAATGATGGAATGATGGCATTGAATGTAAATAAAAGTCAAATACACGAATTGTTTAAGTATTATTTTCTCATTAATAAACTTTTAAGATGATTCTATAGTCTGACTTTTGAAGTTCGAATACATTTCAAAGTGCAAGTCTTATGTGGATAGATGTGATATTTGTACAAGGTCAAAGTATCAAATGAGAAATTTTGAAATTCCTTTAAGACCCTTGATTTCATTGAGAGCCTTAAGTAAATAGGGATAGGACTTCATTAGACCCTATTTTTCACATGGTAAAAGTTTGCATGCATTAATGAGTATTTATGAGGTTGATAGTGATTTCATTAATGGAATATATCTTGTTTAGTTTTGGATTGAAAAACATATATTAGTATTGACATATATCAACGAGCATTAGTGAATGGATTCATAATCATGTAAATGTGTTCAAATGTTTGCATTTGAAGGTTTTTCTTGGATCAGGAAAGGATAAGAGGAATATAAATGAAATATGCTACATTTTCTAGGGGTTAATTGAAGGCATAGAGCGAGATTCGACACACTCCTCTCATCTTGAAAATTGGAGAATTAAATAAGTTTGCATTAAGTGAGAAAACATTGAGTAATAATACGAATCTTATATATATGGAAGAGATTTCTAGCATTACTTTTGATTAAAAAAAAAAGAAAATTCATATGTAGTTTGGAGTTGAAAAGAAAGGATTTGTAGGTTTGGATGGTTGAATTTCAAAGAATTTTTGCGACTCGTAGTTGATTAAATGGCTTCTATGTTGAAAATAATAAATGCATCTTAGATATATTTTGAGTCATCATTGTTGGATTTTGAGGTATGCATAAGCACATAAATAGCACAAATCAATCAACAAAAGGAAGTAAGCCCAAAACTTTGTAAAAAGCTTCAAACTTCTTCCTAGTAGATCGTTCATGAAAAGATCTAAAATATTATTTTGTGTGGGGACATAAGTTATCATCCCTCTAGTAGAGAACCTCTCTTTGACATACTGATAGTGTAGCTCAACGTGCTTTGTGCAAACATGGAACATAGGGTTTTTCATAACAACAAATACACTCTAAATGGTAGTAAAGATGGTGGTGGTAGAAGATGAATGAACACCCAAATCAGCCAAATGTCATATGAGCCACACACACTTAACAATCACTAAGAAAAGTGCACTATACTCAGCCACACAACTAGAAGTGGCCAAAATAGGCTGCTTCTTGCTTACCAAGATATGCATGAGCTACCAAGCATGAATAAAAAACTACTAGATATACTCAGTACTCCACCTACATGAGACGGCAAATGATTCATGGTACTCTAAGTTCTATAACTCCCATTATTAGGAGAAGCCATTATATTACAAAGTTCTTTTGTGTTCTTCTGCCTCGATCTGCATCCGCGAGCACACACAGAGAGTTGATCGTTCGAACCTCCCAGCCACGTCCGAGCTGCTCATTCTTATCTTCTCTCATAAGAGATCATAGTCTTACTTAGATACTCTCTCATATATGAGATCTTCTTAGTCTCTTCTACCATATGATATTACTCCCATTAGATGCCATGTGGCATGAGTGCCACCTCACCCAAGAGGATATACATCCATAATATGACATTTCCTTCCCCTTGAAGCATTTTCGTCCTTGAAAATGTAAATGAAATGTCCATAATGGTAGAAGAAAGTGCTCGGACTCCCCTGAACCCCATGTACTCTATGTACATGGTCATCTCTGTGTGTTGTTTCCCCATATCCTTCCCCTTAAGAAGTCTCATATGAGATCATCTTAAAGGTGGGAAACCATCTGAGTGGTGTCTATTATCTTCCATATAAACTTAACTTTCAAACTATCACTCCCATGACATACAACATCATCCAAAATGACCTAAGTCCATATGATGTATCCTCTATGGAGTAATAAGATAAAAAGCCAGTGTAAGGTGCCAAGCTTATAGGATTGACCATATTATAATGGAGATAATAAACCATAGAATCTTCTGAAGTATAGAACAGAGTCCCATAAAAAAGTGACTTCAAACCATCTAGGAGTACATGATAGATTGCCCTCATACCACTCTAGGTCTTAGTAACCTTGAGTGTAATCACAAGTAGTAGTTTTGTCTAAACTACCTTGTGAACTATGCAATTCCATCATCTAGCTCATATATAAGAATTTCTTGGTAGTAAAAGGCAATCTCTACATTTCACCAACCAAGAAATCTGTGGTTTGTCATCCTTTACCATTGGACTAGGTTCTATTGGAAGAGCATCTATTGGCACTAGTGCAAACTCTAAAATATTGTCTTCCCTTATAGTTTGCCATTTGAATGCAAAAAACATTCCGTTTTGAGATTCAGATAATCCCTAAGTACCCATCCTCTTAACTGATGTTTACTCATCATACTCATGATGTAACACCAACTAAGAGTTTGGTACCCTAATAGGTTAGATATATCTCTATCTCCTATAAACCCTAAAGAGAAGAGTCATAACTCTACTCCCAGTCTAACTAATGTCAATAACTAGATCATCTCATCTAGTTAAAGACCATCACTGGAGTAACATAATGGCTCCTCTCTAGAGTATCCATGTGAGATTCAATCTAACCATTATAATTAACTGATCTCCCTCTTGTCTTTGATAGAAGAGTGCCACTTCTATCTAGACAACCAGAATGAGAAAGTGAAACTCTCTCCATGTCTCTCTCTATAATCTCCTCTAAGGAAAAGAGCTCTGGTAGTGGAATCTATTCCACTTTCCCTTTCCTTTTGGAAGAGACTCCTTTGAATCCATTTGCTCTACTCATCCATAAATGAGAACACATATATAAGTTCTCTATACTTTTTCCTCCCCAAAATAGTGGAGAATCATACTCCCATGTGAAGGAAAATTACATTGAAAAGTAGAGGAAATGAATTTCTTCTCTAAAATATAGACTAAGAGATATTTCCCAAATACCTCTTCTGTGTAAAGGAAAACATACTCTACTCTTCTCCTATGAAGAAATCATGTTTTCCTTTCCTTCTTTCTCTCTGAAAGAGCAGGAGCTAAAGTGGGACCACTGAGCTATCATGAGATCTCTCCTTGATCTCTAAGCTAATTCCCACTTTCTCCTTTCCTTAAAAGAGAAACTCATGAATTTATTTAGTCCTCTGTTCCATACTAATGGATAATCCTTCATTACACATATTCGTATGAAGATGGAGAACAGATCTCCCGTAACCAATGAAGGTGTATGTAGTGAAGAGTGGAGAAAATAAATCCTTAATAAGGGTCAACGCCCTCTACTAAAATGGTCAACAATGATATGACATGATACCGTAAACACATGTGTATCCATAGTAAAGAACTATCTCTGCCAACCATACTGTATGCATGGATCTATACGATCCACTCAAACTGATGGAATTATCCTTCCTGAAAGACTAAAAAATGAGTATGTGATACCAATGGTGATAAAATCACCTATCACATTCTCTACTGGAAGAATAAATCTTCCCCATACTGTGAAGGATAACTCCCAATCCTAGTAGGAGATGTCTACTAAAAGCTCTCCTTTGATCTAGTGAGACATGACGCCATGAATGATGAGTTCTTTTCTCCTTGGCCATAGAAGAAGAGTGCTCAATGGGAAGTCGTTTCCACCGTCCCATACCAGTGGAACCTTCTTCCAATCCATGGTTTCATACCTACACTAAACCAAATATATATTCCATATATATATAATGGAATATATAGGTGGACTCTAATGAATCCCATGTCCTCAACTCATATCGGTGGACTCAAATGAGTCCCATGTCCTCAAACTAGTTAGTTTGGTTCTAGTCAATGTGTGACAATGGATATCCCTTTCTGTTCCAAACCAACTTGTTCCTAGGTACAAAGAGTGAGTCTAAGTACCTCTCTGTAGATCCCGATATACATATATATGTATTGGGTACCCCAACTGTTCCTAACTAAGGGATCTATGCTCTATACCATAGAGCTAGTGCCATACCTGTGGCCTTCCTAACCATCACTTGAATCACATACGCACCCGTCGATGCTACTCATGAAACCCATCTCTGTGATCCCATCTTATTGGTTTCCTTAGTAGTGTAGCAGAAATGCTTCACTACTCGCTCAAGTGATGTGCAAGAGTGAAACTAGTCACTCTTTGGGTATTTTTAATAATACCACAAAGTCTCCTA
Organism: Ceratopteris richardii; assembly: GCA_020310875.1. Taxonomy (NCBI): domain Eukaryota; kingdom Viridiplantae; phylum Streptophyta; class Polypodiopsida; order Polypodiales; family Pteridaceae; genus Ceratopteris; species Ceratopteris richardii. The sequence goes on from CM035434.1 coordinate 53,104,024, forward strand.
TACATCATGTGAGACTCTTGTGAAGATAAATAAATCTTCACTAACTTGAAGATTATAAAAAATGCATCTCCCGTGCCTGAATGCAACTTCCTGAACTTATAGGATTGCTTGTGCACACTACTAATGGTGAAGGTGTAGCTCCTTTCGTTAGCAATCCTATGGTCTAAATCCATAAGGATTATATATAGGGATCCTGCTACTACTGAAGTTGCCTTATATAAAATACTATGATGGTACTAAGTCCATCAAATACATGCGTAGAAGCATGCCTATACCTTATTGACGTTTGCAGAAAAAGGCATTATGGCAAGTGCGTATATAACGCCATGAGGGGGGAAATTTTTTGACAGCATTTCCCCAGGAAATGGAATCCCAAAAAAATTTAAACCATAGCTCAGTGGCACATAGGCCACCCAATAACATAGGGCTTGACAGGCCCATGGCATGCACGCCATAAACTCAAATATGGATTCCATGACCTGCAAAAACACAAAAGCATTTGCTAGCAACCATTCCCGGTGTTGCATAGCCATATGGTTTCTGTAATCTTCTTTCCTGCAAACAATCAAAAGGTATACTTCCTGCATGTTGATCCATAATTTAAGAGCTTAAACAATGATCAACATTTGATGTATGCAATTCCCTTCATGCATGTAAATAGAGAACATGCCATAACATAAATAAAATGCCAAAAAGCATAAAGTATACGTCCCTGAGTAGTCTGATTTTGGAATTGCATGCATCCAATCGCTCTCGACAAGCTTCGAGACCTCTGCACCTTCCTCCTCAGGTCCTAACATACACTTTGAAGTGTCCGAAAATATCGGAGCACTCGCCAAAACATAAAGCATGGTGAGATGATTACAAAAATAATGCAAATTTAGCTCAAAAATGCATTAGTAATCCTTCTTTAGACCTGCAAAAACCACTTTAGGACCTGAAAATTTTCATAAACTGAAATATAAAGCATGTGCAAATAGGTCGAAGTGAAATTACTCAAATCGCCTTCCCGGTTTGAAAGATATGGCTCCCGGAAGGTAGTTGCCAAAAACTGTTCAGACTTTGCAGAGCTGTTCAGACCTGCAAAAATTTTTACTTTCCAAAATTTTATTTCATAAACTGAAAGTAGACCTTGTGCTCTTCGAAACGAGCCATAGCACGTCCTATTTTGAATTTTCTAGCCCAAGATATGGCCATTCCAAGTGGGACATGTCAAACTAGTGGACTGTTGGAGGGGCTGGAAAAAGTGTACAAATGTGATTTTTGGGGTGCCCAAAAGCATTCTTCCATCATGCAAATCCTAAAATTCTCTCCATAACCTCAGAGAGTGGTATATGAAGATGCTTGGGCCTATTTTCACCTTTCCAACTCCTCCCTTAGTGCATGCTAATTCACTCCCCAAAAGAGGCCTAAAGCAAGATTTTTGCTTTTTATGCAAAAACTTAGATGGGAGCTTTTAGCAAGCTTCTAATCCACTCTAAATGTGGATTTATCTTGGATTATATACAATAATCCATGGGAAGCCTCTAAATGATCTTTTTCTTACTCCAAGAAGTGGAGTTTGGCAAAAGATTAGTTTCTGAAATTTTCCAAAAAGTGCGGGAAGGGGGTCTTTGAGGAAGTAAAATTCTTCCTTCACTTATCATTTTGATGAATCTAATGATTCGCCTAAGAATTCCATACACCATATTCTCAGTATGTATACTTTTTCCCATCCATCCATAACTATCGCACCTCTTTTTCCCTCTTCCAAAATGGGAATTTTTTAGATTTAGGTGCTGAAATTTTGTCAAACTGTGATGGAAGGGGGTTTTGTGGAGCTTCAAACTCCCATAAAACTGAGGTATCTTTTATATTTCTTGATCTTGCATGGAAGTCAATATGCTAGACTATAGGTGTGCATGCTTTTTTCCATAAAACTATGAAAAATACCTCCTCTTTTTGCCTTTCCAAAATGGCTATTTATCCAAAATAGCTCCTGAAATTTATGCAAAAATCATAAAAATAGAGTATTTTAGAGATACTCTAAACTTGGCCTTCTTGTATTTGGAGGGAATCTTTGATCCTAGATGAGAATATATATACCTCATACTCTCCGTACATGTGATTTCCCTCCCGGATCTTGGCCTCCTAACAGTTCATGGTGCTTCTCGAAAATGCAAACCTCTCAAAATTGAAATAATAATACCTGTGATTAACATGAAGCTCCATGCCTGTAAATTTGAAATCAAGACCTTGCACAAGTCCTGGAGTATATGCTCTTCATTCGTAGACTCTTCATATGCAGCAGGTGCATCCCATCTCTCTCTCTTGTTTGTTCTCGATCTTCCTCCTCTTTTATGGTACTTAATGATGTTGATGGGGTTCAATCTCCACACAATGAAGTAAGCTACATTTTCTCTCGAAAGTAGTCTAATGACACTTCCAATTGATATTTCCCTCATCCTTCATGCATAGCTCCTGATTCCTCTCGAAGGGGATGATCACACGGTTCTCTGGAGGAAATCCGAGCTCGGGCTGATTTGCCATAGCGTTTCTTTGTACATCGTGAGTTTACCCACACACTCACACGCATTCAATTGGTAACCCTATGAGTGATAGCGTACGCGGCTGCTGTTGGAGTTCTCCAAGAGGAGGGGAGGAGGGAAACGGTGACCCCATCCGCTGCTACGCTCTCTTGCGTGCTGCTCGTGGGCATCCTCTTGTTTTACTGCTACTAGAGGCAGCGCTCGCGAATTATTGGTATGAAAGAGACAACGGCGCCCTGGATAGTGTAGGCGCCTCCTACTGTGAGCGCCTGAGTTCGATTCCTGATTGGTGCACGCGGGAAAATGTGGGGATCATAGCTGCTCTGATACCAGTATTACAAAGTTCTTTTGTGTTCTTCTGCCTCGATCTGCATCCGCGAGCACACACAGAGAGTTGATCGTTCGAACCTCCCAGCCACGTCCGAGCTGCTCATTCTTATCTTCTCTCATAAGAGATCATAGTCTTACTTAGATACTCTCTCATATATGAGATCTTCTTAGTCTCTTCTACCATATGATATTACTCCCATTAGATGCCATGTGGCATGAGTGCCACCTCACCCAAGAGGATATACATCCATAATATGACACATTATGAGAGTCCATACATTTGTGATGAGGTTTACATGAGACCAACAAAAGTTGTAGATGATCTATGTGATCAGTCAAGTTTGAAGGCTAGTAAGGGCTTATAATTTAGTCACACTTGAATTTTGGACGTATGACATATTGGTAGTCACCCAATCTAGAATTATGGTCATTTGTCTAGGATCGTGTAGGGATGATAGTTTTGCAGTCAACGAATCCCAAATCATGGGGATGTGTCTGGAATCCTAAAGGAAGTCCGGAAGAGTGTTGTCAACGTGTTCAAAATTATGGTGACCAGTTTTGTAGTAAACTTGTTCGGAACTACAGTGATCAGTTAGGTAGTCAATCTCTCTAGAATTACAGTGAATAGTTTGGTAGTTAACCTGTTTACAATTTTTGTTAACAGTTCGGTGGTTGGGTTTTGTCCGGTGGTCTAAGTTCTATCCAAATACCTACTCAGTCGAGTAATTAGGGATGTTTCCAAATTATAGATGACCCTAACGGTTATTCCTAAAACATAGTATCACATGGACCCAGGGATCATGTCTAAATGAATGGATCACGAAGCCCTCAATTATTGAGGAAAATCACGGTTATGCACACTATAAAGCCCTTCATCTAGAGTCTCTCTACATCCCCATTGAAGCTCCATAGTGGGAGTGCACGGGTGGACAATTGCATCGTTATATATACACTAGTACTGATAATTTGAGAAATTGAGTTCTCCCTCTCTATAGTATTTTGAGTTAGCATGTTTCACCTATATTTACTCTAGTTGTCGATCCAATTCTGTTGCATTATTCCTCTTGATCATTTATTTTCTAACATGGTATTAGAGCATAGGAGGTTTTGAGTTTTGTAGAAGCAAACAGTAGAAGTTGTAATAAGTCTTTGACTAATTTAAAGAGGGAAGATGTCAAGCTGTGTCCTCTTCTACGCCTAGGAATCAAGGTGGTTAATCAGCAGGAGCATGTGGAACACAAATCAGAGCAGTAATGATGCCGATTATGCAAACGTTGCAGATTCGATCACCAACCTTCACGAAAGGTAAACTCGATGGTACTAATTACACCCTATGGAAATTTAAAGTCACTTCTATCCTTGACTCTTATGAGCTACTCGAGACTATAATTGGGATTGATTGTGAGCTCCAAGAAAAAATTGACTCAAATGATCGTGGATGAATGATTCCTCTCGATGCTGATCTTTTACATTCTTGGAAGCATAGGAAAGCATATGCACTTTGTACTCTAGTTACAAGTACTTCTGATAGTGTTTTGACTCTTCTTGAGCACACCACAAAGGTGTTTTAGGCTTGGGAAGTATTGAGAAATCAATATGAAACTCAAAATTAGACACAGATTTAGAACCTAGAGAAATATCTAGTAGTAGAGAGGTTTGCTCAAGGGGGGAGTGTTGAAGTGTTCATCACTTGCATAAAGAATCTATGTGCTCAAATTGGGAGAGAAGATGTACCAAAGTCAAGTGAGGAGCTAGCTTGGCGTGGTCTCTAACTTTGTGCACCAAAGTTTGAGGGTCTAGTAACTATGCTTAATACCTAGACTAGACAACAATCACTTACCTTTGAAGAATTGTGAGAAGCATTTAATAGATTGACAAAATGTTGGGGTACATTGTTTGTATAGAGTTGATGGTTTAGCTAATACAAGTTGGATGATTAGCAAATAAAATTATGATGTTTAATGAGGTAGAAGGAACTAGAAGAAGCTTGGACCACAACACAATAAAGAATGTAATTAATGTCAAGTGACATGTACAAAGATAAGTGGCCTAGTAGGGTTATAGGCATATATACAAGCAGGGAGAAAAAAATCTCCTAAAGAGGGAGAAAGTTCTCTGACCATCCTTAGTGTCTCTACATACATCACTGCCAAAATACATAAAGAAATCCGCTTTGGAGTGATGCAGTGAACAAGGAGCTTGCACTCATGTATAAGGAAGTATCAAGCAATGTGGAAACAAATCAATCCACAAAACGAAGTATGCCCAGATCTTTGCAGAAAGCTTCAAACTTCTCCCCTCGGTAGAGCCTTTATTAAAAGGTCAAATATTATGTGTGGGAACGTAAGAAAAAATTGATATATCTAGTAGAGAACCTCTCCATGATGTAATGATAGTGTAGCTCAATCTACTTTGTGCAAACATGGAACACGGAGTTGCTCACAACTACCAATGCACTCTAACTAGTAGCAAAGATTGTGGTGGTAGGAGACTAACCAACACCCAAATTAGCCAGAAGGCGTCTGGGCCACACACACTTAACAATCACTATGAAATGTACCCTATAGTTAGCCTCACAACTAGAAGTGGTGAGAATGGGCTGCTCCTTGCACAACCAAGATAGCATGAGCTAGCAAGCATCAAGCAAAAACCACTAGTGGACACATGAGTTTCATAGAAACCAACTTCTTTTAAGTTATAAAAAGCAGGCACATTTGGCCGTAATGATCACACTTGGTATAAAAGCACCAAAGTAGTCTAGTACCACTCAACTAGTGAAAGATGTGCTTATTTGCTTCTCAATGATTGACATCTAGGCAATGCATGAATTCGCTAGTCTAATAGACAAAAAAGTGGATTTCACACTTTATGCATAAGTAAATCAGGCATCTAGTAACCTTTTGATAGAGAACAACATCAAATGCATCTCCAACATCATGAAGTCTCAGTTGTAAACCTCTCTCCATGCGAGTGGCAATAGGTTTGTAGCCTTCAATGACAAATATGCTGCAATAATGTGTCACTATATTTTGTTTGACAAAAAGCTCTTCCCCTTATTAACTTGCGTAAATGGAATGTCCAAATAATTATGTAAATACCCCAAATCTCACATCTCAAAAGAGGCATCTGGATTGGCCTTAAATTTAGCAATATGCCTCTCATTAGGACCAGTGAGCAGCATAGCATCAATATATAAAAATGATGAGAAGTAAGTTATCTACAACTTAACATTTAAGGTTCTCTGAGTTGGATTGTTCTCAAACCATGTATAAGCAAGTAGGCATGTATTTTCTCATACCAAGCATATGGTCCTTGCGCCAAGACACATAATCCCTTTTTCAACCTACACACTTTGTTTTTATGCCCTTTTTGCACAAGAGCGGGGGACGGAAGAACATAAAATTCTTCATGTAACTCACAAAAGGTGCTTGCTCCAAACCAAATATTTCCTTTTGAAATCTACACACTTTGTTTTCATGCCCTTTCTGCACAAAACCATGATGTTGAAATACATAACCTTGGGCTTCTTGCCAAAGGTTATGCCTCTCAGCATAGCCTTTGGCAACAAGCCTAACCTTGTACCTATCAATTGTTCCATTAGGTTTACATTTACCAAGTATCATTCTTCACAATAGCATCACACTCTGATTGCATAGCAGTCATCAAATTCTCTAAATTTTGAACTTCATCCAAAGAAAGAGGCTCACTCTCATCACAAAGATTAGAGGATTCCATTGCATAACAATTTGATGCAAAGGAAGCACTATGAGAGTGTGGAGAAGTAGGATATGAAAAAGGTGCATCTAATTTGGTATCTTTCAAAGTCTATATCAACCATTTATGCATAGTTTTTGCTTTTTATATGTTAGTTCTCTCATTAGAAACTACATCATGTAAACATGCAATAGAAATGGAATAATCTTTACCACCATTTTGAATCTTTTAAGGTTGTGAAATTGCCTCATTTGGACCAACACTTTACTATCCACCTATAAAAAGAGAAAAAAATGTGCCATATACATCTTCACATCTAAGTGATGTCTCCTTGGTGCATGAAAATAAGGCTTGAATCACATCTTCCACAAAAAAAAACATCATGGCTCACAAGAATGCATTTGATTTGTAAATTATATAGAGGATACCCTTTGTTTTCAAATTTGTATCTAAAAAAAATACATCTCACTACTATATCGTCTAGTTTTCTATGTTGTTTTTCAAGCACTAATGTGTATGCTAGAATGATCAATTTTAGTGCTTTGATGGGATACATGTTAAGTACATATGATACACACATAAAAACCCCAAGCGAAAATCTATGTGGTAAAGCCTGACTTTTGACAATACATCTTGCTATCTCCATGAAAGCCCTACTCGTTCTTTCAACAATGACATGTATTTGCCTTGCAATCAGAACAAAGAGTGCCCAATTTACATGTTGAGAAATTTTCAGCCATAATAAGGAAATGGTTGAAGCACATAAAAACTTTGGACTTTGGTTTTCATGGATACACCAATGAATGCCTATGAAATTCATCAATAAAATTCACAAAGTTTAGGTAGTTTGCAAATGAAGATGTCTGCATAGGAGCAGAGACCACTATGAACAAGTGACAACTTATGGGAAACTCTAACTCAACCTTCTTTTGGGAAGGAGGAAAGCTGCATTTTATCTAACATAAAAGCTTCAAAGGCATGTTTAGAAGGTTCCTCAAGTTTCTCTAAGTACACCATTACACATTTTTCTAGGTGTAACAAACTAGAAAAATTTAGATGATCAAACCATGCATGCCACATCTTTGCATATGGGATTGCCTAAAAATCTGGAACTACAAATGTGGAATCATTTAGAGTTTTAGTGAAAGCATCTTGGATAACATACAATGTGTTTGCAACAGGAAGACCAACTAGAATATGGTAGAGATTGCCTAGAACTTTGCGACTAGGAGATGGTTGGATGATAGGGCCTATTGAGCTTGTGAGTCATTTCAAAGACGTTGTTTTCAAAGTAGGTTGAAGGAAATTTTTAGGTAAGATTTTATTAGAACAATAATCCAAAGGAGTGGAGGATGATCTTCTTGATTGTTATCTTTTGAAATATAAACCATGTTAGTGTGGGCTACTTCTCTAGTTCCAATATTACGTTTTGGTCCTATTTTTCAAATAAAAACTCCCAAACATGTGATTTTGTATTGTCTTTTGGTCCTCATTTTCAAATACAAACTCCTAAACATGTGATTTTGGAAATTAGGGATTTTTTCCTACTTAGAATATTGAGTTCCAAATGATGGAAAATGTAATTATTTAGACAAGGCATATAAATGAGATGCCCCTTCTCATGCTTCAAAAATAGTCATTCCAATGAATTTAAAGAGATTTGGAGCATATTGGCCAAACAAATCAAATGATATGGATAAATATTTCAAATAATGATGTAATGATGATTGTTCCAAGTAAATCCAAAGTGGAATGAAAATATAGTTGAATAGTTGAAACATAAATCAAATGCCATTTCGAAGGCATTGAATGTAAATAAAAGTCAAATACACGAATTGTTTAAGTATTATTTTCTCATTAATAAACTTGTAAGATGATTCTATAGTCTCACTTTTGAAGTTCGAATACATTTCAAAATGCAAGTCTTATGTGGATAGTTGTGATATTTGTACAAGGTCAAAGTATCAAATGAGAAATTTTGAAATTCCTTTCAGACCCTTGATTTCATTGAGAGCCTTCAGTAAATAGGGATAGGACTTCATTAGACCCTATTTTTCACATGCTAAAAGTTTTCATGCATTAATGAGTATTTATGGAGTTGATAGTGATTTCATTAATGGAATATATGTTGTTTAGTGTTGATTGAAAAACATATATTAGTATTGACATATATCAACGAGCATTAGTTAATGGATTCATAACCATGGAAATGTGTTCAAATGTTTGCATTTGAAGGTTTTTCTTGGATAAGAGGAATATAAATGAAATATTGCTACGTTTTCTAGGGGTTAATTGAAGGCATAGAGCGAGATTCGTCACACTCCTCTCATCTTGAAAATTGGAGAATTAAATAAGTTTGCATTACGTGAGAAAACATTGAGTAATAATACGAATCTTATATCTATGGAAGAGAGTTCTCGCATCACTTTTGATAAAAAAAAAAAAGAAAATTCATATGCATTTTGGACTTGAAAAGAAAGGATTTGTAGGTTTGGATGGTTGAATTTCAAAGAATTTTTGCGACTCGTAGTTGATTAAATGGCTTCTATGTTGAAAATAATAAATGCATCTTAGATATATTTTGAGTCATCATTGTTGGAGTTTGAGGTATGCATAAGCACACAAATAGCACAAATCAATCAACAAAAGGAAGTAAGCCCAAAACTTTGTAAAAAGCTTCAAACTTCTCCCTAGTAGATCCTTCATGAAAAGTTCTAAAATATTATTTTGTGTGGGGACATAAGTTATCATCCCTCTAGTAGAGAACCTCTCTTTGACATAATGATAGTGTAGCTCAACGTGCTTTGTTCCATGTTCAAACATAGGGTTTTTCATAACCACAAATGAACTCTAAATGGTAGTAAAGATGGTGGTGGTAGAAGATGAATGAACACCCAAATCAGCCAAATGTCATATGAGCCACACACACTTAACAATCACTAAGAAAGGTGCACTATACTCAGCCACACAACTAGAAGTGGCCAAGATAGGCTGCTTCTTGCTTACTAAGATATGCATGAGCTAGCAATCATGAATAAAAAAGTACTAGATATACTCAGTACTCCACCTACATGAGACGGCAAATGATTCATGGTACTCAAAGTTCCATGACTCCCATTATTAGGAGAAGCCATTATGAGAGTCCATACATTTGTGATGAGGTTTACATGAGACCAACAAAAGTTCTAGATGATCTATGTGATCAGTCAAGTTTGAAGGCTAGTAAGGCCTTATAATTTAGTCGTACTTGAATTTTGGATGTATGACATATTGGTAGTCAACCAATCTAGAATTATGGTGATTTGTCTAGGATTCTGTAGGGATGATAGTTTTGCAGTCAACAAATCCGAAATCATGGGGATGTGTGTGGTATCCTGAAGGACGTCCGGAAGAGTGTTGTCAACGTGTTCAGAATTATTGTGACCAGTTTTGTAGTAAACCTATTCGGAACTACAGTGATCAGTTAGGTAGTCAATCTCTCTTGAATTACAGTGAATAGTTTGGTAGTTAACCTGTTTCGAATTTTTGTTAACAGTTCGGTGGTTGGGTTTTGTTTGGTGGTCTAAGTTCTATCCAAATACCTACTCAGTCCAGTAATTATGGATGTTTCCAAATTATAGATGACCCTAATGGTTATGCCTAAAACATAGTATCACATGGACCCAGAGATCATGTGTAAATGAATGGATCACAAAGCCCTCAATTATTGAGGAAAATCACGGTTATGCACACTGTAAAGCTCTTCATCTAGAGTCTCTCTACATCCCCATTGAAGCTCCATAGTGGGAGTGCACGGGTGGACAATTGCATCGTTATATATACACCACTATTGATAATTTGAGAAATTGAGTTGTCCCTCTCTATAGTATTTTCTTTTAGCATGTTTCACCTATATTTACTCTAGTTGTCAATCCAATTCTGTTGCATTATTCCTCTTGATCATTTATTTTCTAACATGGTATTAGAGCAAAGGAGGTTTTGAGTTTTGTAGAAGCAAACTGTAGAAGTTGCAATAAGTCTTTGACTAATTTAAAGAGAGAAGATGCCAAGCTGTGTCCTCTTCTACTCCTAGGAATCAAGGTGGTTAATCAAGAGGAGCATGTGGAACACAAATCAGAGTAGTAATGATGCCGATCATGCAAACGTTGCAGATTCGATCACCAACCTTCACGAAAGGTAAACTCGATGGTACTAATTACACCCTATGGAGATATAGAGTCGCTTCTATCGTTGACTCTTATGAGCTACTCGAGGCTATAATTGGGATTGATTGTGAGGTCCAAGAAACACTTGACTCAAATGATCGTGGATGAATGATTCCTCTCGATGCTGATCTTTTACATGCTTGGAAGCATAGGAATGCATATGCAATTTGTAATCTAGTTACAAGTACTTCTGATAGTGTTTTGACTCTTCTTGAGCACACCACAAAGATGTTTTAGGCTTGGGAAATATTGAGAAATCAATATGAAACTTAGAATTAGAACCTAGAGAAATATCTAGTAGTAGAGAGGTTTGCTCAAGGGGAGACTGTTGAAGTGTTCATCACTTGCATAAAGAATCTACAGGCTCAAATGGTGAGAGAAGATGTACCAAAGACAAGTGAGGAGCTAGCTTGGCATGGTCTCTAACTTTGTGCACCAAAGTTTGACAGTCTAGTAACTGTGCTTAATACCTAGACTAGACAACAACCACTTACCTTTGAAGAATTGTGAGAAGTATTTAATAGATACAAAATGTTGGGATACATTGTTTGTATAGATATGATTGTTTAGCTAGTACAAGTTGGATGATTAGCAAATAAAATTATGATGTTTAATGAGTAAGGATTTAAAGAAAGTCCATGATTTCACTAAGAAACTCACAAAATTAGATGAATATTTATTGAGTGCATGAATGAATGAATATGGAGTTCAGAGTGATTTCATGAATGGAATTGTTTAAATTATAAAGTTGGTTAGTTTAGGAATGGAAAACATACATTAGTATTGACATATATCAATAAGCATTAATGAATGGATCGAAAGGTTGTCTTGGTGTGGGAGAGGATAAGAGGAATATAAATGAAATATTGCTAGAATTTCTAGGGAGTAATCGAAGGCAAAGAGGGATATTGGACACAAATTATGTAAATACCCCAAATCTCACATCTCAAAAGAGGCATCGGGATTGGCCTAAATTCAGCAATATGCCTCTCATTAGGACCAGTGAGCAGCATAGCATCAATATATAAAAATGATGAGAAGTAAGTTATCTACAACTTAACATATAAGGTTCTCTGAGTTGGATTGTTCTCAAACCATGTATAAGCAAGTAGGCATGTATTTTCTCATACCAAGCATATGGTCCTTGCTCCAAGACACATAATCCCTTTTTCAACCTACACACTTTGTTTTTATGCCCTTTTTGCACAAGAGCGGGGGATGGAAGAACATAAAATTCTTCATGTAACTCACAAAAGGTGCTTGCTCCAAACCAAATATTTCCTTTTGAAATCTACACACTTTGTTTTCATGCCCTTTCTGCACAAAACCATGATGTTGAAATACATAACCTTGGGCTTCTTGCCAAAGGTTATGCCTCTCAGCATAGCCTTTGGCAACAAGCCTAACCTTGTACCTATCAATTGTTCCATTAGGTTTACATTTACCAAGTCTCATTCTTCACAATTGCATCACACTATGATTGCATAGCAGTCATCAAATTCTCTAAATTTTGAACTTCATCCAAAGAAAGAGGCTCACTCTCATCACAAAGATTAGAGGAATCCATTGCATAACAATTTGATGCAAAGGAAGCACTACGAGCGTTTGGACAAGTAGGATATGAAAAAGGTGCATCTAATTTGGTATCTTTTAAAGTCTATATCAACCATTTATGCATAGTTTTTGCTTCTTATATGTTAGTTCTCTCATTAGTAACTACATCATGTAAACATGCAATAGAAATGGAATAATCTTTATCACCATTTTGAATCTTTTAAGGTTTTGAAATTGCCTCATTTGGACCAACACTTCACTATCCACCTATAAAAAGAGGGAAAAATGTGCCATATACATCTTCGCTTCTAAGTGATGTCTCCTTGGTACATGAAAGTAAGGCTTGAATCTCATCTTCCACAAAGAAAAAAACATCATGGCTCACAAGAATGCATTTGAATTGTAAATAATATAGAGGATACCCTTTGTTTTTGAATTTGTATCTAACAAAAATACATTTCACTACTATATCGTCTAGTTTTGTGCATTGTTTTTCAAGCACTAATGTGTATGCTAGACTCATCAATTTTAGTGCTTTGATGAGATACATGTTAAGTTCATATGATACACACATAAAAACCCCAAGTGCTTGACTTTTGACCATACATCTTGACATCTCCATGAAAGCCCTACTCTTTCTTTCAACAATGACATGTACTTGCCTCGCAATCAGAACAAAGAGTGCCCAATTTACATGTTGAGAAATTTTTAGCCATAATAAGGAAATGGTTGAAGCACATAAAAACTTTGGAATGGTCTTCATGGATACACCAATGAATGTCTATAAAATTCATCAATAAAGTTCACAAAGTTTAGGTAGTTGCAAATCAAGATGTCTGCATAGGAGTAGAGACCACTATGAACAAGTGCCAACTTATGGGCAACTCTAACTCAACCTTCTTTTGGGAAGGAGGAAAGCTCCATTTTATCTAAAATAAAGGCTTCAAAGACATGTTTAGAATGTTCCTCAAGTTTCTCTAAGTACACCATTCCACATTTTTCTAGGTGTAACAAACAAGAAAAATTTAGATGATCAAACCATGCATGCCAAAGCTTTGCATATGGGATTGCCTAAAAATCTAGAACTACAAATGTGGAATCATTTAGAGTTTTAGTGAAAGCATCTTGGATACCATACAATGTGTTTGCAACCGGAAGACCAACTAGAATATGGTAGAGATTGCCTAGAACTTTGCGACTAGGAGATGGTTGGATGATAAGGCCTATTGAGCTTGTTAGTCATTTCAAAGTAGGTTGAAGGAAATTTTTAGGTAAGATTTTATTAGAACAATAATCCAAAGGAGTGGAGGATGATCTTCTTGATTGTTATTTTCTGAAATATAAACCATGTTAGTGTGGGCTACTTCTCTAGTTCCAATATTAAGTTTTGGTCCTAATTTTCAAATAAAGGCTCCCAAACATGTGATTTTGTATTATCTTTTGGTCCTCATTTTCAAATACAAACTCCTAAACATGTGATTTTGGAAACTAGGGATTTTGTCCTACTTTCAAGGCATATGTATCATGCTAATCAAATTAGAGTTTTAGAATATTGAGTTCCAAATGATGGAAAGTGTAATTATTTAGACAAGGCATATAAATGAGATGCCCCTTCTCATGCTTCAAAAATAGTCATTTCAATGAATTTAAAGAGATTTGGAGCATATTGGCCAAACAAATCAAATGATATGGAGAAATATTTCAAATAATGATGGAATGATGATTGTTCCAAGTAAATCCAAAGTGGAATGAAAATATAGTTGAATAGTTGAAACATAAATCAAATGTCATTTTGAAGACATTTAATGTAAATAAAAGTCAAATACACGAATTGTTTAAGTATTATTTTCTCATTAATAAACTTGTAAGATGATTCTATAGTCTCACTTTTGAAGTTCGAATACATTTCAAAATACAAGTCTTATGTGGATAGATGTGATATTTGTACAAGGTCAAAGTATCAAATGAGAAATTTTGAAATTCCTTTAAGACCCTTGATTTCATTGAGAGCCTTCAGTAAATAGGGATAGGACTTCATTAGACCCTATTTTTCACATGCTAAAAGTTTGCATGAAAAATATATCATATTTGCAATTGAGTACTTAGAAAGTGGGTTAAAGTCAAGGATACTTACAAAAATGATGCCCAAACAACAACCAAGTTCTTGTATGAAAATGTGATTACAAGATTTGGATTACTTATAGAATTGATAAGTGATAGAGAAAACTCATTTTTTGAATGAAGTCATATGGTGTTTGACAAGGTAGTTTATGATAGCTCAAAGAACGTCAACATCCTATCACCCTTAAGTTAATGGAGTGTGTGCGAGTACTAATAAATTACTTGTTGGAGGAAGCTCAGAAAGTCGGCCTAAGAATCATCAAGTCAACACAGTCAAACTCAGTCAAAGGATGAAGAGTGCATTAAAAGAGAAGGAGAACCATTCAAGTAAAGGATGAACGGATATTTAATTTCATCTCAGGTCCCTCCTCCAATTCAAATATTTTCCACTTTTACACAATTTTCTTTCAAAAATGCCTATTTTTTTTTAATATAAAGGAAGTTCGGCAATAGCCTACTCTCCCGGACTTGAATTAAATAAAGAAAAGTACAAGAGAAGGGGACTAGTGCCCACGGGACCCCCCAAATCCCACAAAGCAGGGGAAGCTTTTACAGAGCTTAGATTACTTTACAAAGAAGGTTAATTACCCTCTCATCACCCTCATGTGGGGCCCACTTGGGTTTAAGCTTGTTATCGATCAAAAGGAGTACTTGATGATGCCTAAAGGGGGGGGATTTTTTACAGTTGACAATCCTTTTGCCAAGGAGGAACAGCGATTTCTCAATTGACCACTCCTTGGGGGAGTCACCGAAGTTGAAAGCACATCTTTCCCGCCAGATTTTCCATAGGACCTCCCCTCTGATGGCGTTCCAGAGAGTCGCGGAGCAGCCGATCGCTTCTCCCAGCAGGGCTTGCTGCCAACTGAGACGTTTTTGAAGTCTTATTCTCTTTCCAACCACCTGCCAGAGTCTGTTGGAGTTGGGGCAGGTAAAGAAGATGTGTGAAACATCTTCGATAGACCGGTGGCAGCGTTTGCACCAGGGAGGGATCCCACAAATTTTGCTAGCCTTAAGGTTGGTCCAGATTCCATGATGAAGAATTTGCCATAAGAGGATAGACTTTTTGATTTCTATGAGGGGGTGCCAGATAGCCATGAACTTCATGTCCCACCGAAGCCGCGTCCATGACAGGCACCACTTTTTGTTGAGGTTAACCTGATAGTCGATCGTTTCTTTGATGTTCGGGATTTTTGATAGGCTATTCCCATTGTGCCATTTGAGACCAAGCGAGCTCGGCATGTCGTGTCCCATGAGAAGGCGAACTTTGTGACGGTCCCAGGCGAGACATCTGCTTTGCAAAGTGTTCCATTCTTCATGTGAAATGTTGATGCTAGGGTCAATATCCTCAAAGTTGATCCAGCGGTTGGTGTCTTGTTTCCAGAGATGTTTCCATTTTTTGAAGCCTTTGTTCCATAGCTTCTTGGCATTTTGAATGTTCCAAGATTCCACACTCCGGATGCCATGGATCGGAAACCAGATAGAGTCGTTTTGTCTGATACCGGCAGCCCACTTCCAGTCTTCACTTATTCTTGTGAAGCTTTTGACTTTATTCCAACTCTTCCAAAGGGAGCACACCAGATTAGAGCCTTTCGGGAAGACGGGGATCGGGGAAAACAACAAGGTCAAGATGTCAAGATTCTTCCAATTTGGGAAACCCATGAGCGCCAACTCATTCTTGTTTATGAAGATCAGCTTGGCCCACGAGGCCTCCCCGTTGCACCAGGCCTTAATCATCCATTTGGCCGACAGTTTGTTAGCCATGCACCCAATGTCGAAGATACCAAGTCCCCCACTATCTCTATGGCTGGTGCAGATGGACCATTTGATTTTAGGCACCCCCCTCCTATTGTGGTCGCCCGTCCAAAGGAAGTTTCTACAAATACTATCCAGTTTGGACAAATCGCGCTCTTTCGGTCTCCAACAAGAAAGGAAATAAATGGTAGATGATAAGAGGAACGTGTTGATAACCATAGCACAACCAGCAAGATTGATTTGCATACCTCTCCAATAGTTAAGCTTGTTTTCGAGTTTGGCAAGCACCCAGTTCCACCGCTGTTCCATAGAGACGCCAAACCCCAAGGGAATCCCAAGAAGCCGAAAAATTTGGCCCTGCGGAATGATTTGACAGCCATGATCAATGAGAAGGTCGGGCTGTGACCCACCAATAGCTCTAAAGGCGGTCTTAGAGTGGTTGATTATGGATCCAGAGGCTTCACAAAAAGTAGCAAGACACTTCCAGAACGTCTCAAGGCTGGTACTATCATTGTGCACAAAAGCGTTCATAT
This sequence comes from Ceratopteris richardii, assembly GCA_020310875.1. Lineage (NCBI taxonomy): Eukaryota > Viridiplantae > Streptophyta > Polypodiopsida > Polypodiales > Pteridaceae > Ceratopteris > Ceratopteris richardii. The sequence goes on from CM035434.1 coordinate 53,120,761, forward strand.
CATCGGCAAAAAGTCTCATGGTGATCTGACTGTGGTCATGCGGCAAACGAAGGCCTTTAATGTTACCAGCTTCCACCTGATGCTCCACCAGCCTGCTAAGCCCTTCCGTGGCAATGGCAAAGAGAAGGGGAGCCAATGGGCACCCTTGTCTGATAGATCTTCTGAGTTTGATCACCTTTGAAAGATTTCCATTAATGTTAATTTGGGTCGATGCGTTTCCGAGAAGGGTCGCGATCATCTTGGTAAATTTTTGACTACATCCAAGATCTTGTAGCAACTGTAGAATATAGTCCCTTTCTAGCCTGTCGTAGGCTTTATCAAAGTCGATCTTGAGGAAAACTACTTCTTGTTTAGACTCATTTGCAAATTCAAGACCTTCCCAGATATCTATAATGGTTTCCAAAATTGACCTGCCTTTGATGAAACCTTTTTGGTCCTCGCTTAACCACGCTCTCAAGTGGCAAGAGATTCTGTTGGCAATGACTTTGGCGATGATCTTGTATCCTGTTTGGAGCATTGTAATGGGACGCCAGTTCTCTATTCTGTTCTTTTCCCCTTTTTTGTGTACTAACTTGATAATGCCGTTGTTGAGACAAGGAGGAAGCGCGCCAAACTTGAGTGCCTCTTGCCAAACCAAACGAAGAGGGGTGGCAACCACCAACTTGAAGGATTTAAAGAACTCATTAGTGAGCCCGTCGGGTCCCGGGCTTTTACCTGAGGGGAGGGCATCAATGACCTCAATGATTTCGGCTTCAGAGATAGAGGCATGAAGCAGAGAGTGAAGGTTGGGTGGTATCCTGTGGGGGGAAACCCTAGATATGGCAGCCATACAGTTCCTTCTATAGTGGGAGAGGGGGTTCGAGGTCCCCAGGAGTCTCGTGAAGTGCCCTTCAATGATCCCAAAATTATCTTCTTCCGTATTGCATACATTGCCATTTGCGTCTAGCAATAGGGGGATCGATTCTCTGTTGTGTTTCCTTTTGAGGATACGGCACATCTCTTTGGTGGGTTTGTCGGCTTTGCCAGCCCACCACTCCTTGAAGAAAATTTGCAAATTTTTCCTTTGTATCTCTTCCTCGTATCTCAGCAGCGCTCTGATTTTTTGAAGTCCTTTCTGGGCTTGAGATTTTCCTTTGTTCACTTCCTCCTCGAGCCGCCAGAGTCTATGCTATAGAGCTTCTCTACGAGCCCGCCGCACAGTCTCTAGCATCTTCCTGGATCTAATCATGATCTGTCGTGACTTATCGACCGCACTTCTCCAACACTTGGCTGGGGACAAGCCAGAGGCGAATGCCTCCTTCCACACATCAGAAATTTCTTGATGGACGGAGGGGAGAGAGAAGGAGGGCACACTGGCATGGAACCACGGAGCCTTACGGATCTTGTTGGGGGGTTGAAAAGTGATGACGATCGGGTAGTGATCAGAGATGGTGAGGTCGGTGCGTTGCGAGAGGGAAGGGTGGCCCCATTGATGAGTAAAACTCTGAGAGATGTAGCATCTATCAAGTCTAGCTTTCCTCAAGTCCTCGCCTGCTTGGAGATTTGACCAAGAAAAGCCCTGCGAGTCTTTGAATTCGACCAAATCCAAGTGTAGTTTAGTTTTGTCCCACGTTTCTTTCTCCCGACTATCGATGACCCTACCCTTGCCCATCCATCTGTCCATAGGGTCCTCAACCATGTTGAAGTCACCACAAATAAGCACGTTGTGGGGGAGCGAGTCCAAGGAGGCCCAAGTGTTAAGTCTCTCTAACTCCCCATTAGGGGCATACAAAGAAACTAAAGTAAAACAAAAGGGAGCACCGAAAGAAACAACAATCCAACGATGGCATACATCTTCAATGGAGTTCTCAAGCTTTTCAAACCAGAGTTGATTAATACCGATTACCGTTCCACCGGACCCCCGCTGATGCGCCGTTGAAATCCAAAGATGGGTCGAGGAGACATGTCTAAGCCGTTTCTGGAGGTCTTCTCCGTCAATTTTAATCTCTTGAATACATATAAAATCTGGATTTAGGCTAATGTCGCGAAGCCATTGACCAATGATGATCGCTCTTGAGGGGTCGGTTAGCCCTCTAGCATTTAACGAGATAATGATCATTGTCGTAGTGAGCCCTCTTTGCGGGAGGGAGCTTTGTCCTTTTTTTTCTTGGATTCATCTTTCTTTTTCGCTCGGATCGGATCCCGAGTTAGCATTAGGTTCTTGTGGGGGCTTTTCCACGGTAACTCCATAGGTTGTTTTCCTTTGCAGGATGCCTCCTGCTGGGAAGAACTGGGCACCGTTTTCAGCTCCGTTTCCGGAATAGTCGATCCGATGATGGAGCTTTCACTATCCATGTTATCTTCGTTGCTAGTAGTAAAGCCGTCTTCTTTGCTTGTAGTGTAACCCTCCTGCAAGGTTTCTTTACTGTCAGGGATCTCTAGGCCTTTGACGTCGGTGTCCACCTCGAGTTGGATACCACCTGGGTAGTCAAACTCATTGATTTCCTTTTCCAGATTGCAATACAAGTTGCTAGAGGGGGTAACTGGCATGTTTGCCCTAGGGCTTCTTTTCCTTCTTCTTCTGACTTCGATGAACCCGTCTGCATCAGCTTCTGGATTAAGGGGACCCTTGAACTCCTCTACTTTCGTCGAGTGATTCAAAGCTCCATTGCTGTCTTGAGCATTTTTGGGGGCTTCTTGATTTCGCTTGCTTTTTCGTCTCAAAGGGCAATCTTTGATCTTGTGACCTTGTTGGCCACAACGAAAGCACGCGTTGGGCAGGTTTTTGTAACTGATGTCTTGCTCCCATACATCCCCTTCGCCCAAGTCCAGTTTGATCTTCGATGGAAGTGGCATACTGAGGTCAGCCTCGACACAGATTTGAGGGTGCCACCGAGCGTTGAACGAGTGTCTTGCACCTTCATAAATGAGACCACCAATGTCCTCGCGTGAGGCCAACGGCTTGCCGATAGGAGAAACGATGTCCCACACGAAGTTGTACAAGAAGTATGGCAGGTTAGGGAGCTCAACCCAGAGAGGGTACCGAAGCGATTTCGATTTGTCGGGAGTAAAATCAGGGGACCATCTGAATAGGCACAGGGTCGCCCGGCCGAGTTGCCAAGTTTCGACACTAAGGGCTCGAAACGCCATATCTTCTTTTTCAAAGACTAGCAGCAAGTGGCTTGCCGGTAAGAACTGACACTTACAAACAACTAGCCCGCGGGGGAACCACTCGTTGCGAAGCCACTGTCGCACAGTTTCGAGCGGGGGCTTAGGGCCGAACATTTGGCCGACGAGGCAAACTTTCTTGAGCTCCTCCTGAGTTGACAAAATTGCGGATCTATTGAGGGAGACCAAGGGAGGTTCAACACTCTCGAAGGCCCCTAGGGCGGCACAAGAACCCCCCTCCAACAAAGAGGCCATGTTACTAGTCTCCCCCGGAGGAGGGGCCAGGTTATTTCTCACATGTGAGGAGGTCTCTAAATCCATGACAAAGGTCTGCCAGACTCTCTTAATAGAATTTCAGAAATTACTATCTTAAGTATTTTTTTTTTCTTTTTCTTTTTTCTTCTTTTCTTCTATTCTTTCTTTTTTTTTTTTTTTGAATCCTTTTTCTTCTTTTTTTAAAGTAATGAAAAAGCCACGGAGCCCACTCACGAAGAAAAGAAGGAAGCAGGGCTCATGAGCTGAGGTGGCCTGCCGAAAGCCTCCAGACAACTAAAACAAAAACCATCAATCGCTCATGGTAAAACCATCAACCGCCACATTTCAGGCTGGGGAAACCATCAATCGCACGTTACGAAAACCATCAATCGCGCGTTACGAAAACCATCAATCGTGAACTAGTCGATTGTCAGATCGGTCAGTCGCCACCCGTCAATCGCGATGGATAGATCCCCCAGTCTGTCGTGAAACGTGTCAGTCGAGAGCCTTGTCAATCGTGAGAGAAGATCTTGTCAGTCGCCAGTCGCTAGTCCGTCGTGACGAGCACACCCGTCAGTCGCCAGTTGCCACGAAGCCTATCAGTCGTGCGCGACAAACGCCAGTTGCCAGTCGTGCCCATCAATCGTGAGAGAAGATCTTGTCAGTCGCCAGTCGCTAGTCCGTCGTGACGAGCCGCCCATCAGTCGCCAGTCGCTAGTCATCAATCGTGAGAGAAGATCTTGTCAGTCACCAGTCGCTAGTCCGTCGTGACGAGCCGCCCATCAGTCGCCAGTCGCTAGTCCGTCGTGACCAGAGTGTATACTATTTGCGTTCTCACAACGACTTTCTCTTCATTGCGCGCTTAGTCTGCAATCCTCGCGTCCCTCTCAATTCTCCGAGACGGGAGTGTTGCGCAACTGGATTTAACAGGAAACTGCATGGTTCAATTCTCAGATCTCAAATGCCTATTTTTGGCTTGAATCCTATTTTGAGCAATAAGTGGGGCACACAATGAAAAACTGAAGTAGTGCTTCAAGTTCATGTGCATGATTATAATAGCCATATTGATTTACTTATTTTTTTGACACGGTTTCAGCCTCAAAATAGCTTTTACATGTTGTTTTTAGAACTAGGGTAGGCACTACAATATGGATAGGGATCTTAGAAATTCTGTACAAGTGAAAGTGCTCTCATGTGTTAGAGTTACAGAGTTTGAATTACTTTTATGGATTGAGATTAGAGAACTAAAAGGTCTTCCAAAATTTTATTCTAGACTTTTCCAATAGGCTTGTTGGAGGGTTGGAATCCTCTATATCTGCTTACTTGAGTTCTTCAATTACAATCCTCGTGTTGGAACGTTTGCATGCAATACGTGCATTGTGAAGTCTACTTACCACGTGTGTGCTTGCTAAAAGTTTCAATGCCCTAATCAAGAATGACAAACGCTTGTCAGAGTGTATAACATGGTTCTTCAAGAAACCTATGAGTCAGGACCACAAGTACAACACTCTCTCAACTTGCTATTTTTTAAGGGAATGTTTTGGATTATAAATTCTTTGTACGTATTATGTGGAATAATTGTGTATATGTATACATGGAAGCACTAGAATAAACGTTTTGTTCTCTACAGATCATGTCAAATTTAAGGGATTAATTTAATTAAGGTTCATCTTGATTTGAAGTGTCTCAGTTTTATTGATAATGCTAGATTTTAATTACGTGGAGTATAAAGTAGAAAGAGTATTAATGTTTAGTGACTAATGATTTAAAGAAATTCCATGATTTCACTAAGAAATTCACAAAATTGGATGAATACTTATTAGCTTCATTAATGAGTATTTATGGAGTTGACAGTGATTTCATTAATGGATTTGTTTGAATGAGAAAGCTGCTTAGTTTGGGAATAAACATAGATTAGTATTGACATATATCAATGAGCATTAGTGAATGGACTGAAAGGGTTCATAATCATGGAAATGCATTCAAATGTTTGCATTTGAACGTTGTTTTGGTTTAGGAAAGGATAAGAGGAATATAAATGAAATATTCCTGCATTTTGTAGGGATTAATTGAAGGCATAGAGCAAGATTGGACACAGTCCTCTCATCTTGAAAATTGAAGAAATAATTAAGTTGCCATTAAGTGAGAAAAAATTCAGTAATAGTAAGAATCTTATACATGTGGGAGAGAGTTTTGGCATCACTTTTGAAAAGAAATGGAATTTCATATGCATTTTGGAGTTGAAGAGAAAGGATTTGTAGGTTTGGATGGTTGAATCTGAAAGAATTGTCACCATTAAAAGTTACTTAAATGGATTCTATGTTGAAAATAATAAATGCATCTTAGATAGATTTTGAGTCACCATTGTTGGAGTTTGAGGTATGCATAAGCACACGAATAGCACAAGGAAGTAGAAGAAGCTTGGAGCACAACACAATGCTGAATGTATTGTCAAGTGAAATAAACAAAGATATGTGGCACATTAGGATTATAGGCATATATACAAACAGGTTGGAAAAAACCTCCAAAGAGGGAAAAAATGCCTCAACAGTATTGAATTTCTTTACATAGGTCACCACCAAAATATATCAAGAAATCCCCCCTTTCAAGTTATGTGGTGAACAAAGAGCTCACACTCATGTATAAGGAAGTTCGAAGCAATGTGAAAACAAATCAGTCCACAAAAGGAAGTAAGACCAAAGCTTTGCAAAAAGCTTCAAACTTCTCCCTAGTAGATCCTTCATGAGAAGGTATATAATATTACCATGTGTCCGGACGTAAATTACCATCTCTCTAGTAGAGAAAATCTCCTTGACATAATGATAGTGTATCTCAATGTGCTTTGTACAAACATGGAATATAGGGTTTCTCATAACTACCAATGCACTCTAAATAGTAGTAAAGATGATGGTGGTAGAAGAAGAGTGAACACCCAAATCAAGAAAATGTCAAATGAGCAACACACACTTAACAATAACTAAGAAAGGTGCCCTATATTCAGCCACACAACTAGAACTGGCCAAGATAGGCTGCTTCTTGCTTACCAAGATATGCATGAGCTAGCAAGCATGAATAAAAAACTACTAGATATACTCAATACTCCACTTGCATGAGACCGCAAATGATCCATGGTACTCTAACTTGTACTACTCCCATTATCAGGAGAACCCATTATGAGAGTCCAGACATTTGTGATGAGGTCTACATGAGACGAACAAAAGTCCTAGATGATCTATGTGAGTCTAGTATGAAGGCTAGTCACGGCTTGTAACTTAGTCACACTATAATTTTGGAGGTATGACATATCAGTAGTCAACCAATCTGGAATTGTAGTGATTTGTTGAGGATTTTGGAGGTATGATAGTTTTGCATTCAACCAATCTGGAATCATGGTGATGTGTCTCGAGTCTCGAAGGAAGCCCGAAAGAGTGCAATTAACCTATTCAGAATTACTCTCACTAGTTTGGTAGTAAACCTCTCCAAAATTACAATGACCTGTTCTTTAGTCAACCTATCTAGAATTACGGTGAATAATTTGGAAGTGAACTTGTTGGGAAGTTCGGTTACCAATTCGGTGGTTGGGATTTGTCCGGTGGTATAAGTTTTGTCCAAAGACCTACTAGTCCAATAATTATGAATGTTTTGAAATTATAGATGATCTGGACGGTTATGCCTAAAACGTAACATCAGATGGTCCTAGGAATCATGCCTAAATCAATGGATTAGAGAGGTTGAGATTATTGAGGAAAATCAATGTTATGCACACTATAAAGCCCTTCATCTAGAGTCTATCTACATAGCCATTGAAGCTCCATAGTGGGAGCAAACGGGTGGATGATTGCATCATTGTATATGCATCACTACTAATAATTTGAGAAATTGAGTTCTCTCTCTCTATAGGGATTTATTTTAGTATGTTTGGCCTCTCTTTACTCTAGTTGTCGATCCAATTCTATTGCGTTATTCCTTTTGATCATTTATTTTCTAACATGGTATCTGAGCATACGAGGTTTTGAGTTACGTAGAAGCAAAAATGCAGAATTCACAGAAGTCTTTGAACAATTTAAAGAGAGAAGATGCCAAGCTATGTGCCTTGATCTACTGTTGGGAATCAAGATGGTTCATTAGCAAGAGAATGTGGAACACAAATCGGAGCAGTAATGATGTCGATCATGCAAACATTGTAGATTTGACCACCACCCTTCACTGAAAGTAAATTTGAGTACTAATTACACCCTATGGAGATTTAGAATCACTTCTATCCTTGACTCTTATGAGCTACTCAAGACTATACTTGGGATTGATTGTGAGCCCCCAGAAACACCTGACTCAAATGATCATGGATGAATGATTCCTCCTAATGCTAATCTTTTACATGCTTCGATGCATAGGAATGCGGATGCACTCTCTAATCTAGTTACAAGTACTTCTAATAGTGTTTTGGCTCTTATTCAACACACCAAAAAGGTGTGTTAGGCTTGGGACATATTGAGAAATCCATATGAAACTCATAATCACACACGGATTTAGTCGAGCTTAGAAAATTAGCTAGTAGTAGAGAGGTTTGCTGACGGAGAGGGAGTGTTCATCACTTGCATAAAGAACCAATGAGATCAAATGGAAGGCATAGGTGTACCAAAGTCAAGTGAGGAGCTACCTCAACATGTTCTCTGACTTTTTCCACCAAAGTTTGATGATCTAGTAACTATCCTTAACAGCCAGATCAGACTGCAACCATTTACCTTTGAAGAATTCAGTGCCTTACTCAAGGAGGAGGAGCTGTGGCTCAAGGCAAGGAATGTTAGCGACAAAGGAGAGGCTGCATTCATGGTAAATGCCTAAGGTACCAAAACCAATTATTCAAAAGATGGGGGCAAAAAGAAGGACAAGAAGAAGTTCAAGGGTTCTACTACAAGAAGAAAGGCCATGGAATCCAAGACTATCACATAAACAAGGGAGAGGAGAAGAGTGGCTCTTTGAAAAGTGGTAAGGGCAAGGAGGTTGCTTACACTTCCAAACTTAAGCTTGAGTTATTTGTTCTGGTAGAGGAAATGCATTCGTGAGCCAAAGATTCAGCTACATATGACTCGTGGGTATTGCACATTGGTGAAGTTCTTCACATGACAAGAAGAAAAGACCTTTATAGTTCCATACAACCTCTAGAGGAACCCATCTTAGTAAGGGTAGGTAACAATGCAAGACATCCTACTAAGGGCAAAGGCATAGTGTCTTTCATTAACCATAATGGGGACATTAGAAGGCTTTTGGACATCTTGTATGTTCCACAACTCAAAAGAAATTTAATTTTGATAGCTTCTATAACTGATTGAGGTCATCGGGTGTCTTTCAGCAAGACAACAAATGGGATTCTGGACTGGAACAACAATGTTGTCAAAATCGAAATAAGGAGGAACGACCCATATGAGTTTTCTACTCTTAGACCTGCAATTTGTGTAGGCACAAGTAACCTTTGGCATGGGAGATTTGGCCACATAGGGTACATAGTCCCTCTGGTTGTAAAGATGAAAGAACCGTGAAGCTTGCATGATGGGCAAGCATCAGAGGAAGGCATTTCCACAAGTAAGCAGGAATAGAGAAAGTGGTCCTCTTTAGTTGGTGCATGCTTAGTTGTGCAGAAAAATGCCTACATGAGCCTTTGGAGGATCTTCCTACTTCATGTTACTCATCAATGACTATAGCAGGAAGATGTGGGTGTACTTTCTTCATGATAAGGCTCAAGCTTTTCACTACAACAGATCGATGGTATACCAAGGTTTTTACCGAGAGAAATGAACGTGGCTTTATTTTCCACGACGTCGATGTAAAGGTCGATATGTGCATCGATACTAAAGTGTCGGTATAAGCATCGGTATATGCATCCGTATATGCGTCGTTAATACCGGCGCCCATACTGGCGCCCATACCGAGGCCTCTGCTGGGTATACCGTCGTGTATACCGTCACCCGCTGGGTGTACCGATGCTTATTCTGATGACATTACTGGAAGTACCGTCGCGTATACCGAAGACCACACCTGCAAAAATTTTTTTGGGCAGAGTGTGTTGTCTTTTGCTATAGCAACATTACCATGATGTTGCTTAACAAAAGACAATACACTGTGCCCAAAAAAAACCGAGTACATGTGATGTGTACTCTAATGTCAACCGAAATATGATTTCATGAAATAGAGTATTATTGGACACAAAAGAGATAATCAGAATGATCCATGAACCATGTACAAAAGAAGTGATATATTTCAATAATGAAGCATGTACAAGAGTGTGGAAAACCATTGTCATATATGACGCTTTTACAAAATGTGGCAAAGCAATGCATTGCCATATGAAAATCCTACCATACACATGCAAAGAATGTTCCATATCAACAGTCCTGCAACAAAGAACATTAATGGAATGAGATAAATTCACATGAAAATTACAAACAACAAGTAAAAACCAAGTTTATAAATTAATTACCTCATCGCAAACGCTCCCATGAAACGACTGCACTGCATCCCTCCAAAGTCCTCCAATAGTGCAATCAACCCATGACGATATCCGTAAGACTCCTCCGTTCATGTTGGAGGACGACCCATTGCCAGCTCCTGAAACAAATATATAAAAGATTAGAGGAACATACATGAGAAATTTAACACAAATAGATTCAATAAATGAAATGGTACTTAAAAACTCATGATGCATCGTGTCATATCTGTCGCTGCCCAAATATGACGGTCCAACGGTATCTAAACGTGTGGCTGTGGCATCTCGCTGCTGGCAATATCGGTCAGGAGTCTGCTGCTGCTCGTCATGAATCATGTCCCACTCCTCAGCATCTAACCATACAGGCTTTGGTAAGCCTGCTCTGAAAGCATTACGAGCCTCGGATTGTCGATGGGACATAATCTCATGTGCGGTGTGCAGAATCCACTGTGAACTGACAAGAGACTGTCCATCGGCTGGTCGGAACTCCTGATAAATCGTCTGTGTGATATAATTCTTCCAATCTTTATCCTGTTCACTCCATTTCAGCATGATAGAGTGTCCAAATTGGATGGAGCAAAGCTGTCGTATGCGTGCACGCATTGCTTTGCTAGTTGCATCCATCACCGGAGCTCCATCTCGGATACTATACACCTTGGAGTCATCATGGTCATGAGCACCCCAAGGTGTACGTGGTGTACTCCATGGTGTACCTACATCTGACGTACTCGTCCTAGGAGTAGAAGTGGGCGACACAACGTCCGTCGCACTGCCTCCACAACAGCCGCATCCTCCGCCTCTAGACCTACCTGTAGATCCACTCCTAGAACCTCCGACTCCAGAGCATGACCTCGATCTACGAGACGGGCCAGAACTTGTATCACACTGAGGTGTCGAACGCACATGTCTACTAGTAGACCCAGTAGGAGATGGCTGAAAAGATGGTCATGGTGGAGTCACAAAGCTAGGAGACATACCTCCTACGGGAGTAGCACCACCCACAGGAGTGACACCGACAGGAGTGACACCGGTGGGAATGAGGCCAGCAGGAGTGAGGCCGGCAGGAGTAAGGTCGCCAGGAGTGAGGCCAGGAGGAGTGCTACCACGAGCGATCCAATATTGTGATGTAGCGACCATATACGCGGGAGGAACCTGAGAGATGAACTCCAAAAACTGCTCGTCTGTCATGGAATGTGGAGTGACTAGAGGACTGTCTCCCATTGTGCTCTGTAATAGAAGAACTCAAATAATTAGCATGCGATAATAAAAGTAATATAGAGAATAAAAAAAACAAAAATTTGTACGTAAAAGTGTTTTATTCAAAAGTCCTCTAGTCTAGCATCCTCTTGAAGATCCGATGCACCGAGAATATCTATCTCTATATTGATGGCTTCTAAATCGTTTGCTATGCTGGTTTCTTTCTGATCATCGCCTATTGCTTCGTATTCTCGAACAATGACCTCTTCTTCTCGAACAATGATCTCTTCCTCCTCAACTATCGAATGAATCTCTCAGTCCACTAGAGATGGACTTTCTTCTACATCTATGTTCTCAAAAATTTGTCTACTATGTGGAGCAACTTGTAAAACAAATAGCCACTCTAGTTCTTTCGAATCTAGTATAAAAACAACTTGCTCACAATGTTCGGAAGTACAAATGTATCCCTTTCATCTGTCCATAATCTTGTGGAGTCGACTTGAAGCAAACCGCTTTTATCCCGTCTCACTGTTGCATTTCTTCCAGAGGTGACTACTTCGAACCATTTCACATAAAAGAAAAGTAATCAAACTTTCTGAAAGACAGTTTCAAGATGTCTTGAATCACACCACAATAATCTAGCTCGCATTCTAGAGCATTATCATCTCTTGCACTCGCTCTACTTTTTTGCAAAAAATTCACCATCACTCCACTATCAAAAGTAGACCTGTTTTGATCGATTCATGCGATTCGAAAGTGTCGTCCATGAGACCATAGTGCACCGTATTTAATATACTCTCAATCACATCCTTTTGCGAGTTCTTCTTCTTCTTCAGAGATATCTTCACCCGCTGCCTTTTCTTGTGAAACCGCTGTATATAGCCATCTGCTCGTTGGAAAAGGTGGAAGAGGTCGAAGACTTTCTGGAAGAGGCAAAAATCGAGTGGAACGATCTCTTCAAAACTGAGCTCTTTCCTTTGCGTTAGTTTCCTTGGCAAGCTCATACCTTTCTAACCACTTCTGCATAGGCTCAGAGTTAACTATGTAAAACTTCATTGCCTTCTCTCTGAAAGCTGCATCCATTTTTCTTTGCAATCTTTACCTTGTGGTTCATCGCCTACGAGATGAACATCTTCATCATCGCTCCATAAGCTTGGCATTTCGGGATCGGACATACGTAGAAACTCAGTTATGAATACAAGAGATTCTTGTATAAGCCATCCCTCTGCCATGCTACCCTCTGGAGGTGCTCTCTGTCAAACAAACCCTTTTAATGTCTTCATAAAGCACTCTAAGAAGAACATCCATTGACTATGGACAATTCCTGCTATTGCAACTTCATCTACCACATGAACCAATAAATGAAGTTGAATAGTGAAAATACTTGAGGGAAAGTATTTCTCTACCATACAAATAGCCTTGATAGCATTGAGTTTCGCACTCTCTATGCTATCTCTATTTATCTCTTTAGAAGATATCCACCGTACTAAAGAACTAATTTTATAAATGGTTCTTTGTACATCCTCTGAAAGACAATCTTTTAGGACTATAGAGGATTAGGAGACTATGGGGTATTATCAGGAGTACCTGAAGAGTGACTAGTTTCACTCATGCACATCACTTGAGCAAGTAGTGAAGCATTTATGCTACACTACTAAAGAAACCAATTAGTTGGGACACAGATGGGTTTCATGAGACAACATCGACGAGTGCTTATGTGATTCGAGTGATGGTTAGGAAGGCCACAAGTATGGCACTGGCTCTACGATTTAGAGCATAGATCCCTTAGTTAAGAGTAGTTGGGGTACCCAATACATATATATATGTTGGGATCTACATAGAGGTACTTAGACCTAGTCCTTGTACCTAGGAACAAGTTGGTTTGGAACAGAAAGGGATATCCATTGTCACTTGTTGACTAGAACCAAACTATACTAAGAAAAAGGTTCCACTGGTATGGAACAGTGGAAATCACTTCCCTTTGAGCACTCTTCTTCTATGGCTAGGGAGAAAAGGACTCGTCATTCATAGCATCATGTCTCACTAGATCAAAGGAGAGCTCTTAGTAGACATCTCCTTAGGATTGGGAGTTATCCTTTATAGTTTAGGGAAGATTTATGCTTCCAGTAGAGAATGTGATAGGTGATTTTATCACCATTGGTATCACATACTCATTTTTTGAGGTTTTCAAGAAGGATAATTCTATTAGTTTTATTGGATCGCATAGATCCATATGTAGGGGATGGTTGGCAGAGATAACTCTTAGTATGGATACACATGTGTTTATGGTATCATGTCATATCATTGCTGACCATTTAAGCAGAGGGCTTTGACCCTTATAGGGAATTTATTTTCTCCACTCTTCACTACATACACCTTCATTAGTTATGGGAGATTTGTTCTCCATCTTATAGTAATGTCTGTAATGAGGGATTATGCATCAGTCATGGAAGAAAGGAGCAAATGAATTCATAATTTTCTCTTTTAAGGAAAGGAGAAAGTGGGAATTACCTTAGAGATCAAGGAGAGATCACACTTTAGCTTAGTGGTCTCACTTTAGCTCTTGTTCTTTGAGAGAGAAAGAAGGAAAGGAAAATAGGATTTCTTCATAGGAGAAGAATAGAGCATATTTTCGTTTAGATAGAAGAGGTGTTTAGAAAACATATCTTAGTTTATATTTCAGAAGGAATTCATTTCCTCTACTTTTCAAGGTAATTTTCCTTCACATGGGAGTCTCTTTCTCCACTATTTTGAAAGGAGAAACATGGAGAACTTATGTGCATGTTCTCAATTATAGATGAGTAGAGCAATTGAATTTGGCCTAGGTGCAATGTGTGGCCCGACTCAACTCTCTTCTTTGCAGCAGCGTGTTTATTTAAGAAAAAAGAAATACATAAATTAAATGTAAAAAATTACCAAAAATTTTAAATATAAAATATTAATTTGTATACCTTCTACTGAGGAAATGACTCCTAAAGATGTAAATATCTAGGAAAAAACTGCCACGTCTCAGGCGGTCTGTTAGGTCGCCTCTTATTTTTTTCCACCATACAATATCTCTTGTTAATTTGATCTCAATTAGAAAAAAAGAATCAGAATACATACACATATATACACACACAAACACATACACATACCCACATACACATATACATGCAAACATATACACATACATATATGCATACATATACACATATACATACATATAACATAAACACACATATACATATCCACATATATACATACACACACATGCATGCATATACACTCATTCATAGAAAATACATGCATTTATCCCACAATAATGTGTATTTGTGTATATGTGAATATGTGTGTATGTGTATATGTGTATATGTGAATATGTGTGTATGTGTAAATATGTATATGTGAATGTTTATGTATGTGAATAATCAAATTATTAATATCAAATACCATTATTTGTAGATTCTAATCAATCAAATGGAACTCCACCACTGTCTCCTCATCGTGCAAGGACTATATACTGTAAGTATATCAAACATTTAATTTTAAATATATTTGATAGATACATAACATATATATATATTTTTTTCTTATTATAATCAGATTCTGATCAATCAGAGGGAACTCCTTCACCTCCTACCCATGCACCGACTTCACATGTGTCCTTCGATAGGAATTATGATGGATTTTACTATCAAGAGCATATTATATGTTGGTGTAACTCTTGTTATCGCATGTATCGAAGACCACGATTGGAATGTATTGACCATGAGGTAGAGTATCGTACTTTTTGTAGAGAGTACACACGTGGAAGCAAAATGAAAAGTAAAGTACTCTCACAAAAGAAAGAATGTGTGAGACGCAAAATGAGTAGACCATGACATGGGTAAACTCATGTGGATTAGAAATGAGCTTGCCAAGAGCATGGAGTAGGCTCCTCAAGCTTCTAACCAAGTACAAATGAGAGGAGAGGCCCTCCTTATATAGATTTGGGAGGGGATCTCAAAAGTTCATCATATGTGGGATAAGTCTCCTGAAAGGAGAATGAATACAACTGGTAGAAGCACATGGCAAGGTACCCAAATACAAAGGAAATACAATATAAAATGGAAATAGACAAGAAATGGAGTGCCTCCTAGATACAAAATGGAGATGCACTCATGTGAATACAAATTTAGATGAAGTAGGAGCAATCATGTCGTCAACACCCCCTCTACGGCTCCATTTTGGAGCGGGTGAATGCTGGAGAGTTCCACCAAGCAGTGCAGCGGAATCGGAGGGAGAGCCTTCGTGAACATGTCTGCCAGGTTCTCATATGAGGTACACAACTCCAGAGAAATCTCCTGAGATATGATCTTCTCACGGATGAAATGGTACTGGATCTCAATGTGCTTCGTCCGAGCGTGGAACACTAGATTCTTGGTGATGGCCAAGGCTGATTGGTTGTCCGTGCGAAGACATGTCAGAGTATCCTGCAAAACACCAATGTCAGATAATAAACGTCTAAGCCACATGGCCTCACATGCTACAAAGCTAGATGCTCGGTACTTGGCCTCGGTAGATGATAGAGCAACTCTAGGCTACTTCTTACTTGCCCAAGAGATAGGTCTTGATCCGAATAAAAATATGTACCCAAAAGTAGACCGTTGAGAATCAGGATCACCAGCCCAATCTGAATCTGAATATCGAGTGAGTTCGATGCCCCCTCTATACCAAAGACCATGATGTCGGGTGAGGGCAAGGTATCGAAGTAGTCTCTTAGCAGCATCCCAATGAGTCTGATGAGCCTGATGTGCAAACTGACTGAGTATTCCAACTGCGTAAGCAATATCTAGCCTAGTGTTGGCAAGATAGAGTAATGAGCCAACAAGCTGTCGATAGGTATGCACATCCACAAGTGATGATGAGTCCTCCAGTGTAAGCTTGATGTTTGGATCAGGTGGTGTAGAAATTGAGCGACACTGGTCCATGTTATATCTGGAAAGTAGATCAGAGCAGTACTTCTTCTGTGATAGGAATATACCTTCTTTTGTTTGCCAAACTTCCATACCCAAGAAGTAATGAAGTAGTCCAAGATCTATCATAGAGTACGCAAGATGAAGCTCTGTGATGATAAACTGGATGCGTTCTTCGTCTAAGCCTATCAAGATCAAGTCATCTACATAGAGAATGATGATGGCTACTAAAGACTCCTTTTGATAGATATAGAGATTTGCATCAGCATTGCTTCTGTGAAATCCCTTGTCTTCAAAGAACTTGTGAATCTTTTCATACCAGGCCCTAGGAGCTTGCTTGAGTCCATAAAGTGCTTTGTGAAGTTTGTACACTTGATCTTCTTTTCCTTTGATCTTGAAGCCTTCAGGTTGTTCAACATATACTTCTTCTTGAAGATCTCCATTGAGGAATGCACTTTTGACGTCCAGTTGGTAAATTGGCCACTTAAAGTGAGCACTTAATGCTAAGGTGATTCTTATGGTTGTGAATGGTGCAGTTGGGGCAAATGTTTCTTCATAATCTATGCCATGTTGTTGCTTGTAAACTTTAGCAACTAATCTTGCGTTATATTTATCTAGATTGCCATCAGACTTGTATTTGAATTTGTATATCCACTTGACTCCTATGACTTGATAGTTGGTTGGTTTGGGAACTAATGTCCAACTCTTGTTCTTTGCGATTGCATCCAGTTCCTCTTTCATAGCTTCTTCCCACTATGGTTGGCCTTGAGCTTCTTTGTAGTTGGATGGCTCTGCAATTTGTTGAATTTGATGCATTAGAGCATAATTAACATAATGACTTTGTTTGCATTGTCTTTTATCAAGAAGCCTTTGAGATCGGCATGGTTGTTGTGAGTACTTGCTTCTGAGTTGGAGTTTGGAAATACTGAGTCCCCCTCTGAAGTGTAGATAGGTGGACTAAGACTTGTACTTGAATCCTTTCTTGAGTATGTGGAAGCTTCATTGAAGATCACATCCTTCGAAATGGTGATGGAGTGGTTTTCCATATCATATAGATGGTATGCCTTTGATTGGTCACTGTACCCTATGAATATGTGTTTCTTGGACTTTGATTGTAACTTGTTTCTATCTTCTTTTGGTACATGGACAAAAGCTTCACTACCAAAGACTCGAAAGTAATTCACAATTGGTTTTCTTCCAGAGTATGCTTCGAAGGGTGTTTTGTTGTGTAATGCACTTGTAAATCCTCAATTGAAAATGTGAACGGCAGTATGCACAGCTTCTGCCCAAAGCTTGTAGGGTAGATCCTTGTGATGAAGCATAGTTCTTGCCATTTCCATCACATTGCGTATCTTTCTTTCAGCTACTCCATTTTGGGATGGAGTATGAGGCTGAGTGACTTGTCTTTTGATCCCTTTCTGGTTGAGAAAGTTATCAAAGTCATGAGTGATAAACTCACCACCTCCATCTAATATGATGGTTTTAACTTTAGTCGAAGCTTCATTCTCAACTTCCTTGATCTAAGTTTGAAACTTAGAGAATGTGTCTGCCTTTGACTTCAAAAAGTACACCCAAAGATAGCGAGAGTGGTCATCTACTAGAAGATAAAAGTAGAGGATCCACTCAGGGATGGGGTGTTCATGGGTCCACATAAGTCCATGTGGATAAGGGCTAGAGGGTTCCTCGCTCGTGTTGAATCTTCTATGGGAACTAGGGCCCTATGTTGCTTGCCTTGGGTGCAAGCTTGGCAGACATCAGTAAGTTGCCCTATCTTTGGCAATCCCTTCACAAGTTGGGATGAAGAGATTTTTGATAAGTAAGAGGTGTGGCCAAATCTTCGATGCCACAAACTTGAGGTTGATTCTTTGGATACAAAACAAGATAGTTTGTAGAGTGTCTTTTCTTCAATACCTTGAGCAATGACATCCTTTGTATGGGGATCAAAAACCTTAACTGAGGTGTTATCAAACCATACTTGTTTGTCCTAATCTGTAATGGCCTTGATGGAAAGTAGATTCATACATAAATTTGGAACAAAAAGAACATTGGATAAAGACTTGCATTCCGCATGATTGTTGGTAATTTGAACTTTCCCTTTTCCTTCAATGGGTAAACTTTTGTTGTTGCCAAGATAGACTGCTCCCGTGTGCTCTTCGATTTCTTGAAAGGAGTCCTTGTCTTTGCACATATGGGAGGTAGCTCCGCTATCAAAGATCCACTCATGCGGGGAGCTAGAAGTAATTAGGGCATTGGATTCTGTGGAGATGAAGAGTTCCTAAATAGAGCAGTGGGATCTATGTTGGGATCCTTTGGATGCTTGCCTAGACATAGAAGCCTTCGATGATTGTTTCTTTTTATAGCAAAACTTTTCTAAGTGTTGTGATTTTCCACAAAAATTACAAGTGAACTTCTTTGATGAATTATGCGATCCTTGCTTAGATCCATTGCTAGCATGATGACTTGTGGTGTTGCGCTTATTGAATGGGCCTTTGGCCTTCATGGTAGACTCTTGAGAGGAAGTCGATTTGGCTTGCGAGTTGTGAAGGAGCAATAGGCGACAAACCTCTTCCCAAGTTAAGACTTGGCCGCGATTATACAAAGTTGTGATAAATGTCTCGTACGACTTAGGTAACTTGTTAAGAAGCCTAATGGCCATGTCTTCACGAGAGATCTGCCTACCACATAGTGCTAATCTATGCTGGTAGTCCTCAAATTGGGCTATGACCTTGGTAATTGTGTCGTGTGGCCGAATGGTCAAATTATGAAACTTGGCCTCTAATGCATATATTTTCAAAGGGGTTTTGTCTTCATACAAAGTGGCTATTGTATCCCAAGCGTCCTTGGATGTCTTACAAGCCATGATATGTTCTTTCGTTAGTTTGTCACAAGCAAGTAACAACTGACCTAAAGCTCTTTTGTCCTTGACATTCCACACATGCCAATTGTCTAACTTGGTATCCCTATTGGGTTCGGGGTCTGACTCATCTACTACCTCATGAAGAAGATTCGTGTAGAGATATGCCCGCATGACATCTTTCCATAGATTGTAATTTTGTCCATTGAGGTGTTCATCCTTAGGCATAAAAATAGGGGTGAAAGAGGGTAAGAAGTTAGCCATGGATAATGAGCTACATTCACTTTTGGTCATTACGGAGAAGAAAGTGTTTAGAAACACTATCAAAGACACGTGCCAAAAATACCGCTTCAAAAGAATTATGAAGCTTGAAATGAACAACTCGACACCAAACTTAAAATTCCTGGGGAGGGTACTTACAACAAAAGAGATACATACTATCAACAATAGGATTCAATTGATTAGGAATCCTAAAAGATATGGAGCATCTTTCCAAAACATGTTTACTATGGATGATAAGAGCTTATCTGGGTTGAAGACCCATGACTGGCATAACTTTTTGAAACATATTTTACCTTTGATTATCGATGGATGTACAACAAAAGGAGTACGAGATGTGATCTATCGAAAGGATTACATCAAAAGAGATTGACAAAAGCTCAATCCCACAGAAAAAACATGAATGCAAAGAGCTACTATGTTTGATGGAGAAAGAGCTTCCTACTTCATTATTTGATGTTCAGGTTCATTTATTAGTCCTTCTTGTAGATGAAATAGAGATTGCAGGTATTGTCAACACTTGATGGATCTTTTGGGTCGAGCAATTTATAGGAATATTAAAATGTTATGTGCGACAAAGAGAAAAATGAGAAGGATCCATGGCAAAGGGTTGGATGCTTGAAGAGTGCATGTATTACGTTAGTGAGTGCCTTGAAAGAGTTCATGAAGAAGATCCACATGCATGGACCAATGAGTCCTTCAAAAATAACAGATGAGGTATTATCAAGTTAGGGAGTTCCATTTTTATTTACATTTCAAGAAGAAAATGATGTTTCTACTTTTGTAGCATATAATAGCGAATGCATGCAAGAATTCCTTAGCAAGTACGAACAGAAACTTCAAAATCTCTGAAATAAAAGGTGAAGAAACAAAAGACATAGACGTAATCTCGATAATAATGAGATTACAAATATATCTTCTTTCACGGATCGGCTATATAGTCTTTTGCAACGCGCCAATGCAAATAATGAAAAATTCGAGATGAGGAGAGAGAGTTAATGATAAGTTGTGAACGAAAGGTAATTTTATTTTAATAATATTTTTTTTCATATATGTATATTAGTTTCTATTTACTAATTTAATTTTTTTTGCAGGCTCGAATGTTCAGTAATATGTGGGCTTTTGGATAGCATATTAGAATCAAAGCCATTGATTCTTTATGTAAAACAGAGGATTCTAGTATTGTTGCTTCTTTCAAGCAACTATCACATGCTAGATCAAAAGACGCGAACCTTATAGATGGCAAATTTGGTTACATGGGAGCTATTGTTGGTATCTATGAAATTTCATTTCGTACATTCAACAGGTATAAAAAAGTTTATATTTTTTATGATAGAGTTAGTTATTTTTTTAAGCACCTAATAATGGGTTTTTGTTTCTATATATTTTGATAGGTCATTTTGAAGGTTGAATAGTTTCGAGCCGAGTATAAAGGTAGTAATCCCACATGAACAAAGGAATTTTCTGGGTTTCAAAAATCCTATTTCAAAAATCCTAATTCAAAAACACTAATTTTGATACTAGGGTTCTAAAACCCCTAATTTAGAAACTCTAATTCAGCCTTTTGGCCATATGATTGAAGTATATGTGTACACATTGCATCTATTCCTCCGATGTCCTACTAGAGAGATGTCTCTCCTCCCAACCTTATGCCTCTTTATATAGCTACTCGAATCAATGAAATGTGTAAGTATTTTTTTCTCATTAATAAACAATTGTACAAGAGCAGATGTGGACAGATAGATAATCTAAGGATAATATGGACATAGTGGGGGGTACATTTTCCTACACAAAAGGCTTGTAAGATGATTCGATATTCTCACTTTCCAATTTCGATTACATTTCAAAATGCAAGCCTTATGTTGATAGATGTGATATTTGTCAAAGGCCAAAGTATCAAATGAGAAATTTTGAAATTCCATTAAGACCCTTGATTTCATAGAGAGCCTTGATTTCATAGAGAGCCTTCACTAAATAGGGATAGGATTTCATGATCCACGTGCTAAAAGTTCACATGCAAAATATATCATATTGGCAATTGAGTACTTAAAAGGTGGCTTCAAGTCAAGGATACTTACAAAAATCATGCCCAAACGAGAACCAAGTTTTGGTATGAAAATGTGATTATAGGATTTGGATTACTAATAGAATCGATAAGTGATAGGGAAACTCATTTTTGACACGGTAGTTTATAATAGCTCAAAGAACGTCAACACCCTATCACCTTAAGTTAATGGAGTGTCTGAGAGTACTAATTTGAAGGAAGTTCAAAAAGTCAGCTTAAGAATCATCAAGCCAACACAGTCAAACTCAATCAAAGGATGAATTGTGCATTAAAAGAGAAGCAGAATCATTTAAGTAAAGGATGAAGGGATATTTAATTTTTCTCACCTAAAATCCCTCCTCTAATTCAAATGTTTTCCAATTTTTACCCAATTTTCTTGCAAAAATTCCTATTTTTGGCTTGAATCCTATTTTTAGCAATAAGTGGGGACCAAAATATAAAATTGAAGTACTCATTCAAGTTCATGGCCATGATTAGAATATCCATATCCATTTACTTCTTTTTTTTTACATGATTTCACCCTCAAAATAGCTTTTACATACTATTTTTAGAGCTAGGGTAGACACCAGAGTGTGGATAGGGACCTTAGAAATTCTATACAAGTGAAAGTGCTCTCATTTGTTAGAGTTACAAAGTTTGAGTTACTTTCTTGGATTGAGATTAGAGCTAAAAGCTCTTCTAAGCTTTTATTCTAAACTTTTCCAATAGTCTTTTCAATCACAATCCTCGTATCAGAAGATTCACAACTTGTTGGAACGTTCATATGCAACATGTGCATTGTGAAGTCTACTTACCATGTGTGTGCTCACTGAAAGGGTCAATGCCCTGATCAAGAATGACAAACGGTTGTCAGAGCGTAGCATGGTGCTTCAGGAAAGCTATGAGTCATGAACACAAGTACAACACTCTCTCAACTTGCTATTTTTTTAGGCAATGTTTTGGATGATAAGTTCTCTACACGTATTATGTGGAATAATTGTGTATAGGTACATGGAAGGACTAGAATGGACGTTTTTTTCTCTATTGATCATGCCAAATTGAAGGGATTAAATTCAATTAAGGTTCATCTAGATTTGAAGTGCTCTGTTTAATTGATAATGCCATATTTTAATTTAGTGGAGTATAAAGTACAAAGAGTATTAATGTTTAGTGAATAACGATTTAAAGAGATTCCATGATTTCACTAAGAAATTCATAGAATTGGATGAATATTTCTTGCATGCATTAATGAGTATTTATGGAGTTGATAGTGATTTCCTTAATGGAGTTGTTCGAATGAGAAAGTTTCGTAGTTTGGGATTGAAAAACATATATTAGTATTTTACATATATCAAGGAGCATTATTGAATGGATTGAAAGGGTTCATAATCATGGAAATGCATTCAAATGTTTGCATTTGAAGGTTATCTTGGTCTAGGAAGGGATAAGATGAATATAAATGAAATATTGCTACATTTTCTAGGGATTAATTGAAGGCATAGGGCGAGATTGGACACACTATCATCTTGAAAGTTGAAGAGTTAATTAAGTTGGCATTACGTGAGAAAACATTAAGTAATAGTAAGAATCGTATACATATGGGAGGGAGTTTTGGCATCACTTTTGAAAAGAAATGAAAATTCATATGCATTTTGGAGTTGAAAAGAAAGGATCTGCAGGTTTGGATGGTTGAATTTCAAAGAATTTTCACGATTCGTAGTTAATCAAATGGTTTCTATGTTTAAAATAAATAAATGCATCTTAGATAGATTTTGAGTCATCATTGTTGGAGTTTGAGGTATGCATAAGCACACGAATAGCACTAAGGAAGTAGAAGAAGCTTGGAGCATGACAGAATACCAAATGTATTGTCAAGTGAAATGAACAAAGATATGTGGCCCATTGGAGTTACATACATATATATAAACAGGGAGGAAAAAACCTCCGAAAGAGGGAAAAAATGCCTCATGGTCCTCAATATCATTACATAGATCACCACCAAAATATATCAAGAAATCCCCCCTTCGAGTGATGTGGTAAACAAGGAGTTCACAGTCATGTATAAGGAACTTCCAAGCAATTTGGAGACAAATCAATCAACTAAAGGAAGTAAGCCCAAAGCATTGCAAAAAGCTTCAAATTTCTCCCTAGTAGGTCCTTCATGAAAAGGTCTATAATACTATCATGTGTGGGGACATAAGTTATCATCTCTCTAGTAGAGAACCTCTCCTTGACATAAGGATAGTGCAACTCAATGTGCTTTGTAAAAACATGGAACATAGGGTTTCTCATAACTACAAGTTCACTCTAAATGGTAGTAAGGATGGTGGTGGTAGAAGACAAATGAACACCCAAGTCAGCCAGATTTCATATGAGCCACACACTTAACAATCACTAAGAAAGGTGCCCTATACTCAACCACACAACTAGAAGTGGCCAAGATAGGCTAGTTCTTGCTTAACAAGGTATGCATGAGCTAGCAAGCATGAATAAAAAACTACTAGATATACTCGATACTACACTACATGAGACTGCAAATGATCCACGGTACTCTAAGTTGTATGACCCCCATTATCAAGAGAAGCCATTATGAGAGTCAAGACATTTGTGGTGAGGTCTACATGGGACCAGCAAAAGTTCTAGATGATCAATGTGAGTCTAGTATGAAGGCTAGTCAAGGCTTATAATTTAGTTCGGAGCTATGACCTATCGATAGTCAACCAATTTGGAGTTACAACAATTTGTCCTAGATTCTAGAGGTATGATAGTTTTGCAAGCAATCAAATCGGAATCATTGTGATGTGTCTTGAATCCATAGGAAGTTCGAAAGAGTGTAGTCAACGTGTTCAAAATTACGATGACTAGTTTGTTAGTAAACCTGTTTGGAATTACAATGACTAGTTTGGTAATCAACCTATCTAGAATTATAGTTTTTGGTTCCATAGTTAACCTGTTTGGAATTTTGGTTCCCAGTCTGGTGGTTGGGATTTGTCTAGTGGTCTAGGTTCTATCCAAAGAGCTACTCATTCTAGTAATTATAGATGTTTTGAAATAATAGATGATCCCGACAGTTATGCCTAAAAAATAGAATTAGGTAGTCCTAGGGATCATGCCTAAATCAATGGATTAGGGCAGCTTGGATTAATGAGGAAAATCACGGTCATGCACACTATAAATCCCTTCCTCTGAGTCTATCTACATCACCACTGAAGCTCCACAGTGGGAGCACATGGGTGGACAAGTGCATCGTTGTATATACATCGCTACTAATAATTTGAGAAATTGAGTTCTCTCTTTCTCTCTCTATAAACATTTCTTTCAGTGTGTCTGGCCTCTCTTTACCCTAGTTGTCGATCCAATTTTGTTGCATTATTCCTCTTGATCATCTATTTTCTAACATGGTATCATTGCGTACGAGGTTTTAAGTTTCACAGAAGAACAAATATAAAAGTCAGAGAAGTCTTTGAATGATTCAAACAGAGAAAATGCCAAGGTATGTGTCCTCATCTACTACTAGGAATCAAGGTGGTTCATCAGCACAAGCATGTGGAACACAAACCAAAGTAGTAATGATGCCGATCCTGCAAACATTGCAGCTTTGACCACTAGCCTTCATGAAAGGTAAAGTCGATGGTACTAATTACACCCTATGGAAATTTAAAATCACTTATATCCTTGAGTCTTATTAGTAACTTGAGAATGTACTTTGGATTGATTGTGAGCCCTAAGAAACACCGAACTCAAATGATCTTGAATGAAGAATTCCTCCTCATGGTAATCTTCTACATGCTTGGAGTCATAGGAATGCAGAGGCACTCTATACTCTAGTTACAAGTACTTCTGATAGTGTTTTGACTCTTATTCAGCACAACACAAAGGTGTGTTAGGCTTGGGGCCTATTGAGAAATAAATATTAAACTTAGAATCAAACACGGATATAGAACTTAGAGAATCAGCTAGCAGTAGAGAGATTTGTTGAAGCTGAGACTAATAAAGTGTTCATCACTCGCAGAAAGAGTCTATGGGATCAAATGATGGGAGTAGGTGTAGCAAAGTCAAGTGAGGAGTTAACTCGGCATGGTGTTTGACTCTGTCCATTGAAGTTTGATGGTCTAGTAACTGTCCTTAATACCTAGATTAGACCGCAACCACTTACCTTTGAAGAATTTAGTGCCTTAGTGAAGGAGGAGGAGTTGCGACTAAGGCAAGGAGTGACAGTGGAAAAGGAGAGGTTGCATTCATGGTAAATGCCAAAGTTACCAAAACCGATTCTTCAAAAGATGGGGTCAAAAAGAAGAAGGACAAGAAGAAGTTCAAGGGAGAGTATTTTCACTGCAAGAAGAAAGGCCACATAATCCAAGACTGTCGCATAAAGAAGGCAGAGGAGAAGAGTGGCTCTTCAAAAAGTGGTATGGGCAAGGAGGTTGCTAACACTGTGGAACCTGAGCTTGAATTATTTTTTACAGTAGAGGAAATGTGTTCATGACCTGAAGATTCAACTACAAATGACTCATGAGTATTGGATAGTGGTGCCTCTTGTCACATGACAAGCAAAAAAGACCTTTATAGTTCCCTACAGCCTCTAGAGAAACCCATGTTGGTAAAGGTAGGTAACAATGCAAGATGTCCTACTAAGGGCAAAGGCCCAATGTCTTTCATTAACCATAATGGGGACATTAGAAAGGTTTCAGACATGTTGTATGTCCACAAATCAAACGAAACTTAATTTCCATAACTTTTATAACTGCGCCACAATTTGTGTAGGCACAAGTAAGCTATGGCATGAGATATTTGTACACATATGGTATGCAGTACTAAAAGAGATGCACTAGAAGGGTATGGTTGCTCACCTCCCTTCGGTTGCAGAGATGAAAGAAACCTGTGAATCTTGCATGATGGGCAAGTAGTAGAGGAAGGCATTTCCACAAGTAAGAAATAATACAACAAGTGGTCCTCTTCAATTGGTGCATGCGGACTTGTGCAGGAAAATGCCTACATGAGCCTTGGGAGGATATTCCTACTTCATGTTACTCATCAACAACTATAGCAAGAAGATGTGGGTGTACTTTCTTCGTCATAAGGATCAAGCTTTTGGTAAGTTTAAAGAATGGCTAGAGCTTGTTGATACTAAAACATGGAAAAAGATGAAGAAATTCATGATGGATTGTGGCAGTTAGTTCATGTCAACAGAATTTGATGATTTCTGTAAGGGCAAAGGAATCAAGCTTGAACTCACAATGATGCATAACCGTCAAGAGAATGGTGTTGCTGAATTTCAAAATCGAACCACCATGGAAATAGCTAGGTTTGAAGAGAGGAGGACTGCCTAATTATTATTGGGTAAAGGTCATAAACACGGTTGTTTACATCTTGAGTCATTGCTACACTAAGGCACTTGATGGAAAGACTCCATAAGAAGTCTACACTGGTAGAAAGCCTTCTATTTCCTATTTCAAAGTGTTTGGAAGTGAGTGTTATGTACACATTCCAGACAAAGAGAGAAACAAGCTTCAACCAAAAAGCACCAAATGTATCTTCTTAGGGTAGTGTGAAGAGAAGAAACATTACAAGCTTTATAACTCAGAAGCAAAGAAGACCTTAGCGAGTCAGGTCTTCAAGGAGGAGTAGCCACATGTGGTGGAAGAAGAAAAATAATCCTCCATTCTACCAAAAGATGAAGAAGTAATGAATTATGAACCTGATCCAAGAGCTAGCTCTTCTATGGAAGAGAAGGAAGCATCATCTTCAGATGATGAGACTGTAAGTCATCAACCTACACTCACTCAAGTGGAAAATCCATTGCCACGGTGGGTGAGGCACCTCTATGATTCTAGAAATCCCATCCCACAATCAATTGAAAAGATTGGAGATGGTCCAAGATGGTCACAGAGAATAGAAGAATAGAGATGGGCAGAGGCCCATATTGTAAACTCAGCATTGATGGCTAAGATTATCGACAAACAAGCAAAGGATCTGATAGGTGTGGAAGAAGCACTCCAAAATCTAGATTGGAGAACCACTATGCAAACGGAATACAATAATATCATGAAGAATGGAACTTGGGAGCTACTGAAGCGGCCTCAAAAGCAGAAGGTCATCGGCACCAAATGGATCTAGAAGCTAAAATACAAGGCTAACGATACTTTGGAGAAGTACAAATGTTACTTGTTGCATAGGGCTATTCCCGAGTCAAAGGCATTGACTGCAGTGAATCATTTGCCCCGACAGCAAGGATGACTACTATTCACCTAGTACTAGCTGTGGCTACACATAAATGAAGGGCAGTATACCAAATGGATGTCACATCAGTGTTCTTGAATGGAGATATCAAGGAGGAGGTATATGTGTCTTAGCCACTAGGGCTTGAGAATATTGCTACATGTTTTGGGGATTAACTGAAGGCATGGTGGAAGAATGGACACACCCCTCATATCTTGAATGTTGGATAATTGACTAAGTTTGCATTAATGGAAGAAAAATCAAGTAATAGTAAGAATCTTATACATATGGGATAGAGTTTTGCCATCACTTTTGAAAGAAAAGGGAAATTCATATGCATATTGGAGTTGAACAGAAAGGATTTGTAGGTTTGAATGGTTGACTTTCAAAGAATTTTCATGATTCCTAGTTAATTACATGTGGCTTTATATGTTGAAAAGAATAAATGCATGTTAGATAGATTTTTATTCATGAGTCTTGGAGTTTGAGGTATACAAAAACACGTGAACAACACATGTAGAAGAAGCTTGGAGCCCAACACAATACAAAATGTATTGTAAAGTGAAATTTACATAGATAAGTGAGTGTTGAGAGCAGTATGGGCACCCAAGGACCGACTAGACAAGGAAGCGAGCGGAGAGAGTCAGAACAAGGTGAAGGAGTAAGTAGACAAAGCAGCCGACGCAAATCTGGCAGATAGGCCCTTCAAATTTTTTCCAAATCAACATCTTTTAACAGTGATTCTTATCACTAACAATCATTGTAAATACCCTTTCATATTTTTGTAGCTCCATTTTGTGCAAGCCAAGGAGTCCTTGAGCTTGAGGAGCCTTAGAAGTACCTACATATCAATTTTCATATTTTTTAGACGCTGTTTAAGCCCTCAAATTGGCCCTGGAACCTAATTTTTAACTAGGCCGGACACTAGGTCTGGACAGGGCCAAAACCTAGTCAAAAACTATAAAAAGAGCTAGAGAGCTCATTTTTGGGGTTAGCTTGTAATTGAAACGGACTTGTAAGAGCTTTTTGAAAGTAATCAAAGAACTCCATTGATTCTCGCTCTTTGTCTTGCCGTGTGTGCGCGTGTGTGTGTATGTGTGAGCATGTTTGTGTGCTTCTCACTCACGCACTTGTGCCGCCACTTGCTCGAGGTCTTCATACCATCCTCACGTCTTCCCGGATTGACATTAAAGGAGGTGCTACTCATCACTGAGCTACACCAAATTTTGGCGCCGTTGCCGGTGATCGAGCTTTGAGGACGAGCGTGTGATGGTAAGACGTAGAGTTGACGCGTTGGAGTTGTAGGTATTTTCTTCACTTTCATCTATTTTCTTGTTTTTTCTTCACCATCATCATCACCATCTTCCTCATCACCATCTTCCACCGCCATTTTCATCATCGCGAAAATTTCAGTTTTTTGACTATATCCCCATCTCCACCTCATTTCCCTCATTTCACTTGTGAGAGAGAGCGAGAGAGCGATATTGCATGTGTGTTTTCTTGCATGTTTCTTGAGCTTTTTGCAGGACCTTGCTGAATCACCATCCCCAGCTTCCTGCGCAGGTACGAAACTCGTCGAAACTGTCTCGCAGTCGCCGACTCCTGTCGATCGCGATTGACAGAAATTCTCACCTTTTGGTAAATCTGAGTGCACCACAGTGGACTAGAGACCCTGCACATCACCTTTCCATCAAAATTTTTGAAAATCTTGCAAAATTTCAGTCCATCGCGATTGACAGCTCTGTCCATCGCGATTGACTGCCTGTCCATCGCGATTGACTGAACCTCTGTCCATCGCGATTGATTGAGTGTCCATCGCGATTGACTGAAACCTCTGTCCATCGCGATTGATTGAGTGTCCATCGCGATTGACTGAAACCTCTGTCCATCGCGATTGATTGAGTGTCCATCGCGATTGACTGAACCTCTGTCCATCGCGATTGATTGAGTGTCCATCGCGATTGACTGAACCCTCTGTCCATCGCGATTGATTGAGTGTCCATCGCGATTGACTGAACCTCTGTCCATCGCGATTGACTGAACCCCTGTCCATCGCGATCCACTGAACTCCTGTCCATCGCGATTGACAGCCCTGTCCATCGCGATTGACAGCCTTGTCCATCGCGATTGACAGCCAATTTTAGCCAAATTTTTTAGGGTTTGTTAATTGGAGAGTTGGGCTAATTTTGGGGCATAAACATTTTACTCTAGAGCACATTAGGAAGCCTTAGGAAAACAACTTGGGGAGAACCTGTTGCACAGTGATCCTGTTTGAACCCTGTCTTAACCCTGGAACCCTGAACGGTCACAACTTTTGCATACGAAATCCATTTTTTGAGCTCTAGGGCTTGTTGGAAAGCTTGTGGCATATACTACACGCCCTCAACTGTTTTTTATGAAGATAATACGTTGATTTTTGGCTAGGGTATTTTTAAGTTGACCATACTCAGGGGGAATAAAATTCAAGGATCTCTAGAGTTGTGTCCAAAAAAGTCATAGTGCAAATTGGTGAAGAGTTACATGAATGGAAGTGATTGGTTCTGTCTTGTGAGTTTAAGTCGTGAGCTAACAGTGGGCCTTTTACAGGTCCTTCGAGAGCATCAAAGGGTACGCAAAGCAAGAGTAAGTGCAGGCTTGGGAACACACTTCCTGGGCATTCAAGGCAACCAAGAAGGAAACAAAAGGTTGGAAATTCTCAACTCCCTTTATCGATTCCTAGCTTAGGCTAAGAACGACTAGAGGTAGGAGCAAGTCAGGGCAACGATAGGCAGGTATCAAGTTGAAGACTACCTGAAAGCTCAAGTTCAAGCCAAAAACCTAATCTCTGTACTGTCGATAACATAAAGGAAAAGAACCTAACGGGGAACGATCAACCTGAAAGCACGAAGAACAGTCAAGTATTCCTGACGACGTAAAATCAGACAAGACCGTAAACACGAGAAATAAATAAAAAGAATCAACGAGGTTGTACTCTGGGCAAAGAATTGGGCTACTTAGATAGGCATATGAACCTTAGATCAGGACGACATCTTGTAAGGGAGAGACAAAGCCTTAGGTCTTCAGAGGCTAGTGTTAACCACACTTCTAGGTCTTGGGCCCAGCAGTTGAGCCACCACTCGTACTACCCTAGCTCTGACACCAGTGAGTCAGAGATGTCTCAAGGCATGGACAGACCTACGGGAAGTTCAGGAGTGCCTTACTTGTACAGGGTAGAAGGCCCTTACAAAACACAGCTGGAGTACCTTAGGACCAACCGATTAGGTGCTAGCATCTATGAGGACGGCCTAGGAAGATCTGTGGTACAGATTAAGAATCCTGATCAATCCATAGGACTAGAGCACCCAGCAGTCAAGTTTGAAAATGGTGCATACCTGGACAAAGAAGGAACCATATATGTAGTCACGAGTCACCCAAACAGGACAGATGAATTTGGGAATGTAATCTCAGAGGCGGATTTAGGTGACTTGGAACAAGGGAACATGGGTGCGGAACCTAGAACCCCTCGAGGTAAATCAGTTCTCACTAGGATTATCACACCGGAATGGATTCCCCAGGATAATAAGAGCATAGAGTTGCTCCTCAATCGAGAAACTGACGAAGCCTTTTGGAGGTATAAAGCTAATCAGCCAACTAATATAGGAACTATCATGATCTATGAGTTTAAGGATCCGGATAGCCCAGGTAGAGTGACCTACTTAGATCACACTTCGGAAAGGATCTTTGTGGTGACAGAAAATGATAGGCATGCTTACACTGGGAAGGGTGAATTCATTTTCCCCCAACCAAGATCGAATGTATCCTATGGTCACCCGGGAGCTGGAAAATCCCAAGCTCATGGAACTCAAAGAGACAGAAGTAGAGATAGACCAGAAGTAAGCTTTGCCAACCCAGTGGGCAGAGAAAGAACGAGGACGGAGACGAATAGGGTAGAACCTGAGATGCTTAGAGCTCACAGGAACCAAAGAAATGTGGATGGTTTCCCTCTGCCGAGACCTAGAGAGCACACAAGAACTTTGAGACCGACCCAGCTAGTTAAGTCCATGAAGAATTACTTTGATGGCACAGGAGATCCCTATGATCATGTGGCGGAGTTCAAGCAAGTCTTGAGAGCTGAACAAGTGGAGGATCTATTCACGCAGTACAATGCCTTCGGTCTAACCCTTAGGAACACAGCACTTACATGGTTTCAGCCATTGGATGAGCGACAGTTCAGGAGCATATACCAACTCCTAGAGGCTTTCATTGTAGAGTTCTCTAAGAGTGGCATAAGACACAATACCTCATCATTGATTCACAGCTTCAAACAGACTCCCCAAGAGACTGTCAGATTGGCAGGAAGAAGATTTAGACAATATCTTGAAAGGTGCCCTGTTTCGGAGCTACCCACACCTGCAAAACAAGTAGCCTTATTCCTTGATGGATTGCTGAGTACGAAATTGAGATCCTACGTGTATCTGAAGCACCCTAGGACTATAGAAGAGTGTGTACGCATGTGCATTGACATTGAAGATAACCTAGGGGAAGAACTAGAGCTTTCCAAAATCTACAAAGATTCAGATAGTGCTTCGAGTCACTCTGCCACGCAATCCACATCAATTGAGAAACTCGCAGAGAAAGTGGCCCAAAAACTAGGCGTCTCTAGCAAACAAATTCCGAGGTTTACCCCAGCAAAGAGGTGCTATACATGCGGTGGTGACCATATGGCAAACGTGTGTCCCATTATGGCTCAGCCCCAAGTAAATCCTAGTAGCCAGTACTGCACCATAGAACGGAGGTACACCAATCACACCGCACAAGATTGCCCCTACAATAAGCAAACAGTTAGGCAAACCTATCCTCAACCCTATCCACCACAGGGAAGATACCAGAACCAGTACCCTCCACAGCCATATGGCAGACCACAACAAAATTATCAACCACAATATCAAAACCAACAAAGACCTCAACCGGTGCTAGCACAACAACCCCCAGCTCCAGCCAATGTGATCCCGGTAAAGTATACTGCTGCAGAAGAGAACATGAATAGAGCCTTAGTCCCGGTAACATCCTTGCTTTCTGAAAATGACCTCAGTGACCATAGCTTTGATTCTACACATGTTGATAGTCCCCAGGCGTACTACATGCAGTCTCCAGAACATGGTGAGTCCTATTACAACGAAGAGCCAAATGAACCTAGTTGGGAGTCAGATTATACAAACGTCATGTATGCAAACCCCAACCCTAGGCCTCAACCTAGGCAGGTAAGACCTCCATTCCCAAGAGGACCGTGCTACAGATGCCAAGGAGATCACTTCATTCGTGATTGTCCCTTACCTCCGCCTACACAAACTCAGTCTGTGACGATCCAAGGCTTTTGCCAAGACTGTGGAAAAGAGCATCTCTTACGAGATTGCCCTAAGAATCCTAATAATATGCCAAAAATCACGCCTATCAACGTTATTGTGTTAGTGGTAGATTCCACAGGAAGTGTCACTTCCACTGCTCCCGTACAGGTAGTCACTAGAGCTCAAGCATTGCAGCAAAACCAAGGGGTAGACCAGGAAAAGAGCCCAACAGCTAGTGAAACTGAGAGCATAACCAAGAAAAGGACTAGAGCTTGGAGAGATAGCCGTGAACGTATGAAAAGGCAATGGGCAAAGAAGATGAGTGAACTTGAGGAAAGTCTACGAGAAACCAAGGCCAAAATCATAGAGATCACATCCCAACCGCACTCTCACACAATCCCACCGCTACCATCCCCATCACCCTCCATCCCTCCACCCTCTAATACACCCCACGTAACCCACCCACCACCCCAAGCAGGATCAGTATTAGCTGATCCCACTCCCGAGGACCTAAACATGATGCTTAAAGCATATCAGGCCAGAATCCAAGAAGGGCCAAACGTAACTGATCATGAAAAGTGCTACCCTAGAGCAGAGCTAGAGCTTGAACGAACTAAAATTTGTGCGAAGATGGTGGAATTGGCTCAAGCCATGTTCGAAGCTAGCCGCCTCTTTAACATCTCTAGCTCAGCTAAGACGCAGTTACATTTTGATGGACTGTTAGAAAGAATAGAGAAGCTGATTGCACAATCAGAAAAGGAACCTGCCCCTCAAAGAAAGGAAGGGGCAAGAGAACGGATAAGCCAGCCTCTTCAGGAAGCCCATGTGCCTCCTCAAGAAGCTTATCTTCCCCCCCAAAAGGCAGATGAACCCCCCTCGAAAGCTTACGTACCTCCACAGGTTGCCTACATTCCTTCTCAGGGAGCGTATGAGCCTGTTCGGAAAAGTAATAGAATAAATAATCCTCCCCAGGAAGCTTGTGCTCCAAACATCTATGAGAGCGAGGAAAGAGCCAAAGATAGAATAAGCCCTCCTTCCCAGGTTGCTTATGTGCCTAATTCTACGGAGCCAGACACTTCTTCTCATATGAATCGGTTTGCACCAGACTTCCTACGAGAGATTCAAGAAGATAAATGGGATAATGAAAGTGAAGTCGCCCCTCCCTTTGAACTTGTGGATGATGCACACGACCAATTCCCACAAGACATCCCATCTATTTACGGGGAACATGAGAGTACTCAGTCTCACGAGAGATTGGACTTTGAGTCTAATTCCATACAAGAGCTACCCCACTTCACAGGCCCATGGGAAGCTAAGTCCACCTGTATGAGAACACCTACAGTCATGGTAAGAAACGAAGATTTAGTCATACCTAGGAACACAGAGGTAGTGAAGAACACTAACGTGCAGTGCAATCTCAAGTTAGAAGAGCTACTCAAGGTTAGACCTGAATTATGGAAACATGTCGCCAAACAAGTACCAGGAATAGCCAAACCTCGTTCCCAGGTAGGATCCCATAGGACGGTGCCAGAAATTCCCTTGGATAAGATAGGAGATATGTGTGAAGGTGAAGAAGGGAACACCTATCTTCCCATTACCTACCAGGACTACACCACCAAGGCAATTTTGGACTCAGGCGCAGGAGTTGCAATTGCTACCACTTCCCTATGGAAGTGTTGGGGCAAGCCAGCACTCAGGCCAACGAGAATGAAATTGCAGATGGCAGATGGTCATATTGAGAGACCCTTAGGATTGCTAGAAGGAATAACTCTCACCACTTGTGGTGTCGAGTTTGAACATACATTTGCCATATGTGACTTCAGCAAAAATCATGCCTATGAGATGATTTTGGGAAGACCATTTATGCGACAGTTGCAAGTGGTACAGGACTGGGGAACCAATTCTTTGTACCTGCAACACTTAAGTGTTACGACCAAAGTCAATCTAAAGGATTACTCTCATAGAGATGTCCCTCCTATCCAATGGAATCCCATCCATAGAGCCACAGATGATACAGAATCGGTGCATTCCATAGGGTCAGGATCCTCTTGGATGCATGAAGACACCCACTTATGGATGTGCAAGGTAGTAGTCGAGGAAGAGAAGAGAGAGAAAGCCAGAGAGGTAGGTGCGAAAGAAACCCATAGATCAATCCAAGACCCAGCCTATGCACCTGTAGTTTTTCCAGACGAAGAATTTGAACCTCACGGTTGGGCAGAAATCTTAGCAACAATGGACGTAGCCATCAATGAAGAACAATGGACACCTCACTGTGATGAGGATGGCTATGACATTTCAGTCTTCTCCATAGAGCCAATCATGGGAGAGGCAGTTCTAGAAGAATGCGAACCTAACCCTGATGCATTTGAAGATGCAAGTGACTCTGACCTAGAGTCAATCATTATGGACCCACCATTTGCATCAGATGAAGAATACTTCCATGAAGTAGAATTTCAACCCCAAAGGCATGGAGAGATTGCAAATGATGTAAGATTAGCAACACATGTGACCCCGAAGGAAGAAGGAGAGAAACGAAAGAAGAGAGAAATCTCACCGGAAGAGGAAGAATCTTTGTTTGAGGTCCCAGAAAATTTTAAGAAGTATGAGATAGACGACAGGAGAGTCATGATAAGAATGCCTAAACGAGAGGCACAATCAGGAGAGGCCTATGATAACAAAGAAACCACCAAGAAAATAGTAGTGGCCCTAGAAGAAGGAGAGGAGAGATGCACATACATAGGCCATGACCTAACAGAGGAAGAAGAGCATGCGTTAATTGCCTTGCTAAGAGAATACAGAGATGTATTCGCTTGGAGTTACAAGGATTTGAAAGGTGTTGACCCTGACATATGCTCACACACCATCCCCATGACCTCAGATGCTAAACCCTATAAGCAAAAGCCCTACACATATAACGATAATTACGCTGCTAAGATCAAAGAAGAGATAGACAGACTGGTTGAAGCTGGGTTCATCTATGAAATTGAGCAGACTGAATGGGTATCCCCCATCGTAGTGGTGCCCAAGAAGAATGGCAAGCTGCGTGTGTGCATTAACTTGAAAAAGGTTAATGCAGCCACGATTCGAGATAACTATCCGCTTCCCATCACAGAACATCTCTTAGAAAGAGTGGCAGGCAAGGAAGTGTACAGCTTCCTTGATGGATTTTCGGGCTACAATCAAGTAGCCATAGCTCCAGAGGATCAACATAAGACGGCCTTTGCCACAGAGTGGGGCATTTTTGCCTTTAGAGTAATGCCATTTGGGCTTACCAATGCACCCGCAACCTTCCAAAGACTAATGTGCCATGTATTTAAAGAGTTCCTGAGGAAAAACTTAGAAGTCTATGTTGATGATCTTTGTGCTCATTCCAACATTAGACAAACCCATATCCCTGAACTCAGACAAATCTTTGACAAATGTAGAGAATATCAAGTCTGCCTGAACCCAGAAAAGTGCGTTTTTATGGTCAGGCAAGGCAAGATTCTAGGACACATAGTGTCAAAGAATGGCATATCTACTGACGAAGAGAAAGTGAGAGCTATAGCAGAGCTACCTAGGCCAAAGAATGTCAAGGAAGTACAA
Organism: Ceratopteris richardii; assembly: GCA_020310875.1. NCBI lineage: Eukaryota > Viridiplantae > Streptophyta > Polypodiopsida > Polypodiales > Pteridaceae > Ceratopteris > Ceratopteris richardii. Next base: position 53,157,083 of record CM035434.1, read on the forward strand.
GCTTTCATGGGGCATTGTGGTTATTACCGACGATTTATACACATGTATGCTGTCATTGCAAAGCCCATGTACGGACTCCTGACTAACTTTGAGTGGACGGATGAATGTGAGAATTCCTTCCAGGAGCTGAAACGAAGATTATGTTCAGCACCAATCTTGACCACACCAGATTGGAATAAGCCATTCCATGTTCACGTGGATGCGTCCAATTATGCCATTGGGTGCGTGCTTGCTCAACCTACTGGTGAAGGTAATATGGATTGTAGAGCCCTAGCCGGTTGAAACTAAAGGTACAAGGTATTTTTCCTCTTAAGGTTCAAAGGTTGAATCTAAATCTTAAGGTGCAAAAGTAAAAGAATTAAAAGGAAAAGTGAAGGAGGAAGGCCGCGTACGAAAAGGTGGAAATAGGCCGCCCAATCAAACTTTTATTTTAAAAGTCACTCTTGTTCTAAAGTCACTACAAGACAAAGTAGCGAATCGTTGAGGACCAGTTCAAAAAGGCAATCTTGGGACATTGAAAGGACACCAAGATTGTATTGCAGTTAGAGTGCGCGAACCGGCGGACTCTCAAACAAAAGGAAGGACAAAGGCTATTCTTACACATTGAGAGTTGGGAACAAGGGAGAGCTTCAGAGGAGCAAGAAAGGAAGCAAGAAGAGCCTCCAGTGTGTGACGACATTCAAGAGTGCAAGAGGTGCCAAGAGGAAAGTGTGTAGAGAAGAGAGAAGGCGGGCTGGATTCCAAGAGTTCCAAGGGCTATTGCGTGCTGCGCAGTGATACCAATTCCTTAGCTTGGCGGCAGCTTAGTGCAAGGTGTGCACAAGGGAAGCGGGAAGCAAGTGAAGGATTGGTGCACGAGAGGCCGCCGCTAGAGGACTTGAGATAATTGGTCTTCAGTAATTGATACTCTCTGAAGTGGTATTTAGTCATTGATTGGACTGTGCGCAGTCATTGTAATTGATGCAGGATAATTAATATTCAAGGTTTCCAAGAGTATTCCTTTGCAGAAGTTCTCACTATTATTCCATTTTCATCATCTCTTTTTTTCTCCTACAAACCCTCAAACTCCTTCTTGTCCCCGAATCCCCAACAAATTTGGCACGCCCGGTGGGACTTCCAAGGAGCTTTGAGCATAGGAGACTATATATTGCCATTGGAGGACAACATTCCAGTGTCGACAACATTACTCCAGTGGGCCAAAAGGTATATCCTTCTATCAAGGTCTCATTTTAAGTGGACTATGAATAGCTCATGACCGCGACCCGGTCACAAACCTTGAGAATCAAGTGCAAGCAGACAAGAAGAAAGACGAACCGAAGATCATCGAGTCCACTTTCATCGACTTCCTCGGTAGGAAGCATGGCAGGACAGGTGGACCTAGAAATCTTGCTCTCCAGGTTAAACATAAAATTCCCCTCCTTCAGAGGTTTAGCCCATGAGGACCCAGATGAGCACATTCGACGATTTCTTTCATTATGTAAGACTAGGGGACTAATGGGTAGGGAAGATGCTTTCTTGATACTCTTCCCCGCCACATTGGAAGGTCTGGCAGACAAGTGGTTCAGTCAGTTTGCCGAAAATCACTTTACCTCTTGGGATATGATGAAAGAGGCCTTTAAGAATCAATTTCAGCATGGCAACACGGCTGAAATCATTATAGAAGAATTGGAAAACTTGAAGTTGGGTCCAGGAGAGAAGTTCCCCGAATTCGTGACCAGGGCAAAAGCATTAATGGCCAAATTACCGGATCCACCACACGACTTCTTTGTCAAGAAGTGGTTAGCCAAACCTTTACCTGTGGTCACCCAATGCAAAATAAAAGAGTTGGTGCTACCTACGGCCTCTGTTGAGGAATTCATCAACACGGCCACCCGCTTGGAACAAATAAGGCACCAGTATGGTACGACGTCTTCCCAACTATCATATGGTACAGAACTGGAGGACCCAGTGAGCCAGTTAAGAAGGGAATTGGAAGGCTTGAAGAGGAATAAGCCCTATACAGAGGAGGAGACTACTGTAGCTCAGCTGAGAAGAGAGATCGAAGCCCTCAAGCTCCAAAAGGAAGAGGAAGCCCAAGCAGAGGAACTAGCTCAGCTGAGGCAGGAGTTGCAAGAACTAAAAGGAGGCGGCATTAAGAACGGACTATGGTGCTCCATGTGCAGTAAGCAAGGACATATAGTAAGTGAATGTCCTTTGCTAAATGTGACTTGTCAATTATGCAGGAAGATTGGGCATGAGGCCCATGAATGCCAATCAAGGGGGATACCGACAACGACATACTGGACACAAGGCGGGCTTCTGCCACCAGCAAATGTAATGGCAGCAGCAACAAACCAAGGTAATAACTATAATCCTAGACCAAGAACTAACCTTGCAAATGGGCCTAGAAGGCCAATTATTTGCTTCAGATGTGGAGAATGTGGGCACTACCAATCTAGATGCACCCTGCCGGAAAATGCACCCCCTTGCAGAAATTGTCCAGAGGCCAGAGATCATTATACAAACTGTTGTCCTAAGAATCAAGCCTCTACTTCCGGACCCCATCTCCAAATGATCTCTGTATTCAAGGAGGAGATATTTCCTCAGGTAAATGAACCCTCACCATCCACTAGAGTGGTACAATTAGAAGAACTCGAATCTTTTGCAGTACAGACAAGAAGCAAGGGAACAGCAAAAGTGGTAGAAAATCAAGAATTGACAATTAAGGAGTTGAACAAAGACAGAGTTGCAATGGAAGACAAAGATACTACAGGTGCAGACACAAACCACAAGGAATGTCTCACAGGCACCGGAGATGCCATTGGGCATGCCTTCAAGAGGGCTCAAGAAGAGTTTAGCAAAGCAAATGAAGCTCACTTCCTTAAAGAATCAGAGGCTTCAAAGCTACTCAAGTCTATTAAGAAGGAGGTTAGTATTCTTGATTTAATAAAGATGGATGGGAAATTCAGGTCAGAATTATTGCAGATAATTGATGAAGCTTCTACGACAAGCTTAGTGGCTAAGACTGCTATCTTACATCAAGGGATAATTAGGGGGGAAGCACCCCTTACAGATTATAAAAGCCCTCGGCTTACAATATCAATCAAGGGCCATGAATTTCAAGGTGTTATTGTAGATGGTGGTTCTGGCATTAATTTGATGCCTGAACATACCATGAAAAGGATTGGACTCCACCCTTCAAGACCTGCAAATTTCACGGTCACTTTGGCAGATCAGAGCAAAGTAAGGCCCTTAGGGGTAATCCCAAAAGTCCCACTTGAAGTACAAGGTAATCTATTTATCCTGGATTTTGTGGTTTTAAGATTGCCCCAGGTTGAAGGAGGATTTCCTCTCTTAATTGGAAGACCTTGGCTGAGGCATGCCAGTGTCATTCATGATTGGGGTAAGGACACCATGTGGGTACAAAAGAAAGGGCAGGAGCTGACACAAATTCATTTAGAAGAAGGCCCAGACAATCAAGGAAACACTAGTATGATGCAAACAGTGAGCATTTGCATGGAAACAGAAGCGGAGGATCAACCCCAAATAGATTTTGAGGAAGAAGAGGATATTTTAAGTTGGCTTCATGCCGGCAACTCTTCTTCTTGTTTTGGAATTTTTCTTGATAATCCTGGTACATTTGGAGGCTATGATGAAGACAAAGGAAAGGTCCAGGTTGATGGATTGGGAGAGCCCATCACTGACCACAGAAGGGGCAGAAAGATACCCCTCAAGTACAAATTGGAGGAGGATGTGTCAGCATCAGATAACGAAGTTTCCCAAGCTAAAAGCAAGGTAAAAAATTCTGAGGTTGAATGTTCTTTCCCAATTCAAGAAATCCCTGCAGGATGGATGCAGGACAAGGAGGAAAACATCGAAGTTCAAAATACACCTGCTTATGAAGCAATGCACGAAAAGCTAGTAGAAGAAGACAAGGAAGCAGATGCACAAGAAGATAATCTGGTAACAAGAAATCCGGTTCAAGAAGTACATTTATGCACCCAAAACAATAATCAACCAGTTCTAGTGGCCACTTGGTTGTGGAGCCACCCAAAGCTTCTGGAAAAGGTAAAATCATTCTTAACCCAGTATGCAGATGTTTTTGCCTGGCATTATAAAGATTTAGAAGGAGTGCCTGCATCTTACGGAGAGCACAGAATTCCTCTGGTTGAGGGAGCCAGACCCATCAGAGGAAGGAGTTATAGACTCAATCCAAAGTATGCAGAAGCTGTCTATGTGGAAATCCAAAAGATGGAAGATGCAGGAATCATCATTCCTGTGGAACACTCAGAGTGGCTCTCACCTATGGTTATAGTACCAAAGAAGAATACTAATAAAATCAGGATTTGTGTGGACTTTAGAGCTCTCAACAAGGTGACCATTCCAGACGGGTTCCCTATGCCTTTTGCAGAACAGGTCATTGAAGAAGTGGCGGGGCATGCACTATATAGTTTTATGGATGGCTTCAGTGGCTATAATCAAATATCAATACACCCAGAGGATCGTGAAAAGACTGCTTTTATCACACCGTGGGGAACGTATGTGTATGTAAAAATGCCATTTGGGCTAAGAAATGCTCCAGCCACATTTAACAGAACGGTCAATCTCATTTTTGGGCCCTTATTGCTGGAATCACTTAGAATCTTCATGGATGATTTCTCTTCATTTTCAGGATCTCACAAAGAAACTCATCTAGATTGTTTGGACCAGCACCTGAGACAGCTGCAGAATATTTTCCAAAGATGCAGAGAAACCAAGTTAAAGCTCAATCCAAATAAATGTCACTTCCTTGTGACAGAAGGAACCCTCTTAGGACATGTGGTATCCGCTAAAGGTATGGCCCCAGATCCTGACAAAATTCTCTCTATATTAAAGTTACCTAAACCCAAAACTCCTAAAGAGATCCAGAGTTTTTTGGGGCATACCGGTTATCATAGAAGGTTTATAAAAATGTATGCAGAGATAGCTAGACCTCTGACTAGACTCACAGGTAAAGAAGTACCTTTCAAATGGGAAGAAGAGGAGGAAAAAGCATATCAGACATTAAGGTCACGGCTCGTGTGTGCTCCTATCTTGGTCACCCTGGAGTGGTCAAAAATCTTTCATATACATGTCGATGCCAGTGCATATGCAGTAGGAGCAGTTCTAACTCAACCCAGTGAAGAATTTAAAATGGACAGGCCAATTCAATATGCCAGTAGAATCTTGACCAAGGCTGAAAGAAATTATAGTACTACCGAAAGGGAAGCACTAGCAATGGTCTTTGCAGTTCAAAAATTCCGCCATTACTTATTGGGGGTAAAATTTATTATTATATCAGACCACCAACCTCTCAAGTACTTACTCAACAAACCACATGCTACTGGTAGAATATGGAGGTGGTTACTGTTATTCCAAGAGTTCGATTTCTCGGTAATCCATAAGCCAGGAAGAGAAAATGTGATGGCAGATCACTTATCCAGAATCAATAGGAAGGATCAAACCAGTGGTATCAATGATGATTTCCCTGATGCACACTTGTTTGCTATACAACCTAAAGGATGGTATGATGATATCAAGCAGTTCATTAATAATGGATTGTATCCAGAAAGTGCTAATGTTGTACTAAGAAAGAGGCTACTTATCAAAAGTAGACCATATACTTTCATTGAGGGCAAACTCTACAGACAGGGCAAGGATGACAAGATGAGGAAATGCTTAGAGGAAGATGAAGTGAGGGAAATACTGCAATTTGCACATGAAGGAACAGGTGGTGGGCACCTTCCAGGGCATATCATGAGCCAGAGAATATTAGATGCTGGTCTATGGTGGCCTACACTCTTTAGGGATGCAGATAATTGGAGAAAAACATGTGATGTGTGCCAGAGGTGTGGACCTAAACCCACCAAGCAAAGACATCACCCTTTGGTAGTTTCCACTTCTTGGCAGCCCTTTGAGAAGTGGGGATTAGACTTTGTTGGGCCTATATACCCTCCGGCACTTCCAAAAAGGGAAAAGTACTTACTGATAGCCACGGACTACGCAACAAAATGGGCTGAAGCTATTGCATCAACGGATTGCTCTGCACAAACAGTGGCTGACTTTTTGTATTGTAACATCATTTGTAGATTTGGATGCCCGCTGGAAATCTGTACCGATCAGGGTACTCATTTTGTTAACAAAATATTGCAGGAAATTTCCAACAGGTATCGCATTTTACACAGGACTTCTTGTGCATACTACCCACGAGCTAATGGACAAGCCGAGTCAACAAACAAAGTATTAATTTCAATGTTACGAAAAGAATGCATGTTGCAGCCGACCTCTTGGGGACGGGCCTATCTGGGTACATTATGGGCATACAGACTGGCCTATAAAGAGACTGGGTATTCCCCATTTCAATTAGTTTATGGCTTGGTTCCTATTGAACCATTTGAATTTATCAGAGGCTCTATAAGAACGGAAAGACTAGAGAAAAATGGGATGGAAGTTTCAGCAAGACTGACTGCTTTGCATAAACTGGAAGAATCAAGAATTTTAGCATCCAAACAGTTAGAGAAGCTGCAATTACACAGGAAGAAGACTCATGACAAAAATCTATGGCAAAACAATTTGAAGCCTGGAGATTTAGCCCTGCTACACAGACCACAAATTTCTAATCAAAACAAAGGGAAATGGATCCCTCACTGGGAAGGCCCTTTTCGCATTACGAAGATGCTGCAGTGGGGGGCAGTGCAATTGGAAACACTCGATGGCAACACCCTACCTTTAGTTAACATTTCCAGACTCAAGGCTTATTATCAAGTATCATAACCATTGCATTTTCCTTTATCTTGTTGGTTTTGGATTGTTTTAATAAGTAGTAATAATAAGTTAACAGTAGTAATAATCACATAAAATTTGGGCGCACGTTTTTTCTTTTTTTTTACGAAAATCAAATAAAAATTTTGGACGTAAGTTTTCTCTTCCATCAAAAATCAAGAAATTCCTCACTTCATAAATAATATTCATCACTTGAATGGCTCATAGTTTTGCTAAGTAACTTTCAGTTTTGCCCTTTCCTTTGTTTGTCTCTTGGATGGATGAGATTAACATTGTCATCTCCTCTCTTTTTGATCACTTTTTTATGCTAGTCCGCTCCTTCTTGAGAGGTGCTCCCTCATTCGAACCAGCTATATAATATGGCCTCTTTTTTCATTCTTGCTTCACCATCCTCAGGAATTCCGTTCTTATTTTCAGTGCCAAGTTGTGCTAGGGAGGAAAGAAGGAGAGCATTTCACACCCCCTCACACTCAATCCCCCTCAACAATCTCCACAACTCAACCCCCCGGCGGCAACAACCGATCCCCCCTCTCCCTCCCTCTCCGCTCCACCTCCCCCCTCGACATCACCCTTCGACACCCCCCTCATCACACCCTCTTCAACCCCTCTCTCCGACCCTCCACAACCCACCCCCCCGGCGGCACCCACCAATCCCCCTCTCCCACCCTCTCCGTTCCACCTCCCCCTTGTCATCACCCTTCGACACCCCCCCTCATTACACCCTCTTCAACCCCTCTCTCCGACCCTCCACAACCCACCCCCCGGCAGCAACATCCGATCCCCCCTCTCCCACCCTCTCCGTTCCACCCCCCTCTCAAACCCACGCCCCCCCCCTCCCGACCCCGCTCGGCACAGCACCCCCCAGCCCCCCCCCTCTCCAATCCTCTACACACCCCACCTCTCAAACCCACGCCCCCCCTCCCGACCTTGCTCAGCACAGCACCCCCAGCCCCCCCCTCTCCAATCCTCTACACACCCCCCCTCTCAAACCCACGCCTCCCCCCCTCCCGACCCCGCTCGGCACAGCACCCCCCAGCCCCCCCCCTCTCCAATCCTCTACACACCCCCCCTCTCAAACTCTCAACCCCACGCCCCCCCCCTCCCGACCCCGCTCGGCGCAGCACCCCCCAGCCCCCCCCTCTCCAATCCTCTACACACCCCCCCTCTCAAACCCACGCCTCCCCCCCTCCCGACCCCGCTCGGCACAGCACCCCCCAGCCCCCCCTCTCCAATCCTCTACACACCCCCCCTCTCAACCCCACGCCCCCCCCCTCCCGACCCCGCTCGGCACAGCACCCCCCAGCCCCTCCCCTCTTCAATACTCTCTCAACACCCCCCCTCTCAAACCCACGCCCCCCCCCTCCCGACCCCGCTCGGCGCAGCACCCCCCAGCCCCCCCCTCTCCAATCCTCTACACACCCCCCCTCTCAAACCCACGCCTCCCCCCCTCCCGACCCCGCTCGGCACAGCACCCCCCAGCCCCCCCCCTCTCCAATCCTCTACACACCCCCCCCTCTCAAACTCTCAACCCCACGCCCCCCCCCCCCTCCCGACCCCGCTCGGCACAGCACCCCCCAGCCCCTCCCCTCTTCAATACTCTCTCAACACCCCCCCTCTCAAACCCACGCCCCCCCCCCTCCCGACCCCGCTCGGCGCAGCACCCCCCAGCCCCTCCCCTCTTCAATACTCTCTCAACACCCCCCCTCTCAAACCCACGCCCCCCCCCCTCCCGACCCCGCTCGGCGCAGCACCCCCCAGCCCCCCCCCTCTCCAATCCTCTACACACCCCCCCTCTCAAACCCACGCCTCCCCCCCTCCCGACCCCGCTCGGCACAGCACCCCCCAGCCCCCCCCCTCTCCAATCCTCAACACCCCCCCTCTCAAACCCACGCCCCCCCCCCCTTCCGACCCCGCTCGGCACAGCACCCCCCAGCCCCCCCCTCTCCAATACTCAACACACCCCCCCTCTCAAACCCACGCCCCCCCCCTCCCGACCCCGCTCGGCGCAGCACCCCCCAGCCCCCCCCTCTCCAATACTCTCAACACACCCCCCCTCTCAAACCCACGCCCCCCCCTCCCGACCCCGCTCGGCGTAGCACCCCCAGCCCCCCCCCTCTCCAATCCTCTACACACCCCCCCTCTCAAACCCACGCCTCCCCCCCCTCCCGACCCCGCTCGGCACAGCACCCCCCAGCCCCCCCCCCCCCTCTCCAATCCTCTACACACCCCCCCTCTCAAACCCACGCCCCCCCCCCCCTCCCGACCCCGCTCGGCACAGCACCCCCCAGCCCCCCCCTCTCCAATCCTCTACACACCCCCCCTCTCAAACCCACGCCCCCCCCCCCTCCCGACCCCGCTCGGCACAGCACCCCCAGCCCCCCCCCCTCTCCAATCCTCTACACACCCCACCTCTCAAACCCACGCCCCCCCCCCTCCCGACCCCGCTCAGCACAGCACCCCCTAGCCCCCCCCTCTCCAATACTCAACACACCCCCCCTCTCAAACCCACGCCCCCCCCCCCTCCCGACCCCGCTCGGCGCAGCACCCCCCAGCCACCCCCTCTCCAATACTCAACACACCCCCCTCTCAAACCCACGCCCCCCCCCCTCCCGACCCCGCTCGGCACAGCACCCCCAGCCCCCCCCTCCCCAATCCTCTACACACCCCACCTCTCAAACCCACGCCCCCCCCCCCCCCTCTCGACCCCGCTCGGCACAGCACCCCCAGCCCCCCCTCTCCAATCCTCAACACACCCCCCCCTCTCAAACCCACGCCCCCCCTCCCGATCCCCCTCACCCAACACCCCCCCTCATCATTACCCCGCGCCCCCCTCCCGACACCGCTCAACCAACCCTCCCCCCTCCTCACAACCCAGCACAAACCCCTCCCGACTCCATTCACCCCAACGCCCCCCCCTCATCAAAACCACCCCTCTCCCTCTCCACCGTACGCCCCCCCTCTTCCTCCCAACACCATCCAATCATCACACCCTCTGCCCCCCTCCCTCCACTTCAACCTATCGATTCCTCTTCCCCTCTAGAGGCTTTCTTCTGCTCCATTTCATTTCCCCAGTTTCATCCATGGCGGACCCCGCTCCGGGTGATAGTTCTGCTCCTGCCTCAACAATTGCTTCTGCCCATCCCAATCAACCTCCTCCTTCATCGGCAGACCCATCTGTTCAAGCGACTCAAACAGCACCAACCCTGGATCTTCCCCTTTATTCCATAGACTCAGATTCCAGCTACCTGTATTCCCCACCTCCCCTCCCGCACCCTCCTTCTCCTTCCCCATCTATGTCTCATTCATCCCACCCATCTTCACCAACAGGGGATTATATGCACCTGTTTCTCCCACATTCCAGCACATTCTGCACACAATGCTGCTTATCTCCCCTCCCAACCTGGACCTTCCATTGCTCCATCTCCCTCCCCCCCTCTAATCTCTATTGACTCAGCTTCCGCCTCGACACCCACCTCCGCGCCACCTGATGTAACTTCCTGCCCTCCCCAATCTTCTTCACCCCTCCCTCCTGCATCTACCACCTCTCCATTCATAACTAACCCCCCTGATGTAACCTCCATCCCTCCCCATTCTTCTCCAACTATCCCTCCTGCCTCTACCACTTCTCCGTTCTTAACTCATCCCCCTGATGTGCCCTCCTTCCCTCCCCAATCTTCTTCACCTATCCCGCCTACAGCCACCTCCTCTCCATTCATGACTCCCACCCCTCACGTCCACTCCTTCACTACCCAATCTTCTTCCCCTTTCCCTCCTGTATCTACAAATTCTCCATCCATGCCTACCCCTCCTATTATCCCTAGACCTCCCCTCTCTTCCGATTTCACCCCACTTATTCAAACCCAGCTCAACCCTCAAAACCCCACCTGTATGCCACCCATTCACCCGGATTTCACATCCCCCTCTACCAGTAACCTTCCTGTCAGTCAACATCTCCCTTCCCCCAATCTTTCACTTCCCACTCCATCGACCACTCCAACCCTTCATACTCCTCCGCCGTATATTCCCCCTCCCCCTCCCCCTCCTGCTCCACCGGCCAATCCCACTCCGCCTTTTGACCTACCATCAACACCTTCATTTTTGCAATTACTCCAGGACGCGAGTGTAGTCGCTATCGGCAATGCTCAGGCCTCTCAGATTTCCTTGGATTCGGTTTCCGCAGCAGCTTCGGTTCATCAACAGTATATCTCAACAATAGAAAACATCAATCGCATGGCAACCTCTCAATGGCACTCCCTCAACGAATCGGCCCGATTGCTCAAAGAAGAGCGAGATCATTATCGCGATATGGCCAACTCTGCGATGAAAGCCTTAGAAGATCTTCAGAATCGCTCCAACTTAGGGCTTTGTGCTAATGCTGCATGCCGACGTATACGCAGGGAAAGGGATCACCTTAGACAATGCCTTAGTTCGCTACAGCTTACGATCGAACAAGCTTCTGCTCCTTTGCCCCCTTCTCCATCAACCTCGGCTGACAACCTCAATCACCCTCCACAATAAATTGAATTCCTCAGTCTAAATAAATTACTCATCCCGGTCATAAAATATTGCTCTTAGATTCCAGTATCCCTTTGCCAATAATTACCTCATAATTTTGATTCCTCATCATTCTTGTCGGGTGCATTATACTTTTTCTGCTCAATAAGATACACACCCTTTATTTTTGCCTCCGTCATTTTCATCTCTGTGTCTTTGCAATTTCTCAATTGGTATTGCTGTTGTCTCTCCGAGACGGAGAGATCTTTAGGTGGTGGGCATCTGTAGAGCCCTAGCCGGTTGAAACTAAAGGTACAAGGTATTTTTCCTCTTAAGGTTCAAAGGTTGAATCTAAATCTTAAGGTGCAAAAGTAAAAGAATTAAAAGGAAAAGTGAAGGAGGAAGGCCGCGTACGAAAAGGTGGAAATAGGCCGCCCAATCAAACTTTTATTTTAAAAGTCACTCTTGTTCTAAAGTCACTACAAGACAAAGTAGCGAATCGTTGAGGACCAGTTCAAAAAGGCAATCTTGGGACATTGAAAGGACACCAAGATTGTATTGCAGTTAGAGTGCGCGAACCGGCGGACTCTCAAACAAAAGGAAGGACAAAGGCTATTCTTACACATTGAGAGTTGGGAACAAGGGAGAGCTTCAGAGGAGCAAGAAAGGAAGCAAGAAGAGCCTCCAGTGTGTGACGACATTCAAGAGTGCAAGAGGTGCCAAGAGGAAAGTGTGCAGAGAAGAGAGAAGGCGGGCTGGATTCCAAGAGTTCCAAGGGCTATTGCGTGCTGCGCAGTGATACCAATTCCTTAGCTTGGCGGCAGCTTAGTGCAAGGTGTGCACAAGGGAAGCGGGAAGCAAGTGAAGGATTGGTGCACGAGAGGCCGCCGCTAGAGGACTTGAGATAATTGGTCTTCAGTAATTGATACTCTCTGAAGTGGTATTTAGTCATTGATTGGACTGTGCGCAGTCATTGTAATTGATGCAGGATAATCAATATTCAAGGTTTCCAAGAGTATTCCTTTGCAGAAGTTCTCACTATTATTCCATTTTCATCATCTCTTTTTTTCTCCTACAAACCCTCAAACTCCTTCTTGTCCCCGAATCCCCAACATGGATCTTCCAATTGCCTACGCTAGTAGACAATTGAATGCAGCTGAACGAAATTACACCACTACGGAGAGAGAAGGCTTAGGCATGGTTTATGCAGTCAAAAAATTCAGACACTATTTGCTTGCAAATAAGTTTAAATTTTTTACTGATCATCAAGCATTGCTATATCTCGTAAACAAGCCATGCAATACAGGAAGATTAGTGAGATGGTTTCTCTTGCTAATGGAGTATGATTTTGAGGTTGTGGTAAGGAAAGGGAGGACTCATTTGCGAGCAGATCATCTCTCTAGGCTCACATCTGGAGAAGCCCCACAAGGAGTGTCGGATGACCTTCCTGATGCTTACTTGTTTAATTTGGAAGTTGTACCGCAGTGGGCTAAGCCATTGGTACCAGTATTGACATACGGGCCTAATCATCCAGTGGTGAACACACGGAATAGAGAGGTTGTGAAAGCTCAAAAGTACCACATCATGGCAGGAAGCATGTACAAGCACACAGATCAAGGGATCTTGGCTTGTTGCGTAGAAGAGGATGAGTACGCTAAATGGTTGCAATTAGCACATGTAGGTGCACTAGAGCAACACCATTCAAAGCAACGAACTTTACAGACGCTAAGGAGACTCGGAGTGCATTGGCCGACTATGGAAGCGGATGTCCAAAAGTTGTGCAAGGAATGCCCAATCTGTTGCACTAAACCACCAGTGGAACACGCCACTCTTTATCAAGTATCCATTGTGCCCGATTGGAGTGAACCTCTAGTATCATTCTTGAGGACAAACACATTCCCTCCAGACATGACTCTGGTTAGGAAAAGGAGTTTAGAACAAGAAGCCCAGGATTACTCACTCATTGGTGATAATCTATATAAGCGTGGTAAAGATGGTTACCTGAGGCTATGTGTCCATGAAATTGAATATCTTAAGATCTTGGAAACTGCTCACCAAGGTGTAGCAGGAGGACACTTTGGACCAGATCGGGTGATCAAGGCAGTACTATTTGCGGGCTTCTGGTGGCCGACCCTTCACATGGATGCACATACCTATGTGAAACGGTGTGGTGTCTGCCAGCGAACTCAGTATCCTATACGTAAAGATGAGATGCCACTGAAACCTATGATGGGTGGACGAGCATTCTCTAAGTGGGGAATAGACTTCGTAGGTCCTATTAATCCCCCAGCTAAGAGTTCCCATGCGGAATACATTATTGTTGCAACAGACTCTAACTAAGTGGGTAGAGGTAAAAGCCACGACGAAGAACGATGCTCAAACAACTGCCAAATTCTTGTTTGAGAATGTATTCACAAGATACGGGCTACCCATAGAGCTTGTAAGTGATAGAGGCACTCACTTCTTGAACGAAGTGATTGAAAATCTACTCCAAGAATTCTTGGTAGTTCATAAGAAGTCTGCCCCCTATCACCCTCAAGCTAATGGACAAGCTGAGAGCACCAATAAGATCCTATGCAATGTACTGACAAAATTAGTAAACACTAAACGCTCTGATTGGGACAAACAGCTACACCATGCTGTTTGGGCATACCGAGTCGCCTATAAAACGGTACTCCAAGCCACACCCTTTCAGATGGTATTTGGCCAAAACGCTGTGCTACCCTTGGACTTCTTGATTCCTACATTGAGAGTAGCACAAGAGCACGAATGGACGGGTCATGAACTCTCCTCTAGACTTTTTGACCTTGAACGATTAGGAGAAACCAGACTAAGAGCAGCTGCAGGAATATATGCAGCTAAGAAGAGACAGAAGGCATACTTTGATGCCCATGTGAAGGATAAGGGTTTGAAAGCAGGAGATCTAGTTTTAGTCTACACACTGAAACAACACGCAAAGAAGCTAGAAAAGAGAGGCTATGGACCTATGATCATCAGTAGGATCTCCACAAGCGGAGCAGTACAACTAGCCACGTTAGAGGGTGATGTTCTCCCAAATTACATTAGCGGTTGCAGAGTCAAGTTGTATCAGGAACCCCTCACGGAGGAAATGCTCAACCGACTCAACACTGCTAAGAAACCCAAAGAGGAAGAAAAGCGAATTCGAGAAGAAGCTCAAGCAGAAGCTTTAGAACGCATCAGAAGGATGAAATTACGAAGGCAAGGTAGAGATCAGCCTAGAACAAATGACTATGCAGATCAAGGATATCATATGGCAATGTGTGAAGTCGCAGGAACAAGCTCACATAGGATAACTGATCGACGTCCTTTCATAACCTTAGATATCGGACAAGGAAAGAGTACAAGGACCGTAAGAGCCTTGATTGACTCAGGTGCGGCCACTAGTGCTGTTAAATTGTCTTACTGTCAAGAGTTGCAGTTAATTGTCAATCCTGTGGAAGCATATCTCATAGGATTGGGAGGCGTGGAAACCCCTTGCATGGGCGAGGTGGAACTTCCCCTCTACATTCATAATGAGACAATGACAGTTAAAGTACTAGTGTGTCAAGATGAGGACCTCACGGAACCCCTTGTCTTGGGTCAAGACTGGATCTATGACCAAGCAGTCAACTTGAACCTAAGAAGTGGACTTCTTCAGGTATGGGTCAATCATAGTCGAATTACAGTAGAATTAGATAATGGAGCACTCAAGGAACTAGGAAAGGCACAGACTCCTGGTCCTTCCAGGAGTACACATGAAGATGTCCATGCTGTTCTTGTCCAAAACTATGTGTTGCAGAGGAATGATGGTTGCAAACAAGGAGTCAAGGATGCAATGGAACTCCCTTCTTTTCCAAAGGCCAGAGGGAGGTGGCAACCAAAGGTGGATCAAAGGAAGAAGAAGCAGAGTACTACCTATGTTGGAAATCAAAAGTACCTGCGCAGCAAAATGTCTCAGCAAGTGAAACAAGTGTGGGTGCGGAAAGGCGAACACCCAGTTGCACTTCAGCCAACCACACGGGCAAAGCCTCTTATTAGTGACCAACAACCTGTTAATAATAAGAAGTCTTTCAGAAGCTCATCTTCTAACGTGAAGTCTATTTGGGTGCCCAAGAAGTCGATGAAGGCCAGCCCACAATCAAGACAAATTTGGGTGCCTAAGGCTTGTTTGCGGGCTCAAATAGCTACACCAAGAACACACCCTACACAGCATGATCCATTCACTCGCACAGCCTACATCCACCTCATTTTCAACACCAAAGCCCATGAGCACGAACAGAATCACTTGTAAATGGGTCCCTAAAAGGCCTCACTTCCAAGCTGACCCGCCTATAAAGCTCTCGAGAGTCTCTACGGAACCAAGAGCAAAACCCATCCACTGCATTTGGCAGCCCAAGATTTGTAACAAACCCCCGGACCCCAATTGTAAATCCATGACCACCTACTAACCGCTTCACTCTCACTTCACATCATTCCGCTTAGCTCGTAGGCCTACCCAATTCCTAACTACACACACTAGCACCAAGCACCTATTAACCTCTAACCACTCCCGAACTTTAAGTTAATGTTGTAACAGGGGACATCGTGTCATTTTTGTGTCCATTGCAATGTTAACGTTTATTCATATATTCTCACAGAACCAGCTGCGAAGTTTTCAACATGGCTGAGGCAGCAGGAACTAGCTCTCACACAGAAACAAGCCCGCAAGTGGTGGACTTAGACAGTTTACCCGTTTTGCCTGAGACAAATGAAAGACCAGAAGAATTGCAGGCCGTCAAAATCATACCTATTGCGGACCCTCCGCGTGGCCACACCATGCCCGTGGGAAAGACTTCCCACTGGTTTACCGAGGTGGCAGGACCCTTGGGTGAAGGAACGTACCTATGGGAATCAGAGTTGGACTTCAATGGGAAGCAAGGCAGATACCATTTCTTTACAAGAGAATTTGAGAAACTACAAAATGCAGAAGGTCTACGTCCGATATGGGAAAAGGCAGGATTGAGTGCCTATTTCAGTGCACGACTCCCAAAACCTGACTTCATGCGATGCTACTATCTCATCAACACCTTGACTCCAAACCAGAACCCAAAAGGTGCAAGCTCATTTGTGATTCCATCTCTGACAAAGGGGAATGAGCTCAAGAGGTTCAGGCTATCAAACAATTTGGTGAGAGAGGCTCTAGATATGCGCGGAATGCATATTCCTATAGAGAAGGAAACCCTAGTACCGGATTACATGAAGAATCGAAGTCTCACCAAACTCAAGGACATGGTATCCATGACGCCTAATATTGCAATACACCTTCGCATGTGCATGCAACACTTTGCTTTTCCTGCACAAGATAGATTCACCATGCCGCCCAAAAAGATTTGGTTTAGCTTGTATCTGGCAGAGACACAGAGCCTCACCATCAACTTACCCCACTGGATAATTGATCAGATACACCTAGCTCACAAACGATGGCCGCGGAAACAGGTTTTATATGGTTGCTGTGCTCTGACAAGAATCATTTATAGGTGTTTGGCTTACGACATTCCGATCCAACGGGCCCTAATGTGGAATCGGGTAGAGCAGTTTAGAGGCAGGACATCCACTGGACCCCCTTCTAAGAAGATGAGAGGCACTGTCCAAGTCCCATGTGCTCAACCACGTGGAGCCACCCTAACACCAGACGTCACCCCTCCACCCCGAAGAGTCCGACCGTTCACACTCCGACTTCCAAGATGCAGCACCGATGGTTCCACCTTGATATTCCCTCCCATCCCAACCGATCTGGAATTTCCTAGTGGTGCACCTCTGGAAGAACTCACTAATGAAGATTTCGAGCAATTATTACAAGATGTAGAGCTGGAGGCAGAAGAGGCACAACAAGCGGAAAACGTGCAAACGCAGGCCACAACCTCCCAAGCACCTGTCACACCTGTTGAAGTGGATGCAGAGGATGACGGAGATGAAGAACAGGAGGATGATGAGGAGGATTATGATCAAGAGCATCAAGAGGAGCAACAAGAAGTGCCAGAACTTGTAGGTGCACCAGCATATACAGCTCAACTACGAAGGTTATACGACACAATCAAAGCAGTACAAGAAAGGCATCAACTCTCTCTTGTATCCGGTCAAGCTTTGATGCAAGAAATGCTATCAGATGAAGGGGTGGACCAACACTTCATTGATACCCTCAAATTAGTGTCAGACTCTTTAGGAGTTCCGGAGGCTGTCCACACTGCAGTCCGCTAGTCCGTAAGGTATGACAAACACAGAGTTGACACGTTACCATGAGCAGGTAAGACTATCAGGATACCCGTCACAGAATATGAAGTACCCATTGAGACAACAGCCACCCCCACAACCACCACTGACCTCTCTGCCGAAACCTTCGTTCAGACATCACCCATCTCACCCCAGCATCCTCCATCACCACCTTCTCCAACCCCACCACCACCTCCCAGCATGGAAGAAACGACACTCATCACCTCTACCTTCACTTATAACCCATCCTCATTCAAATCATTCTCATTTCGAGAACCCACCTCACAAGACACCCTCTTCTCCTTTGTCACCAATCCCTTGTACACTTCATCCCGTCTATCCTCCGAACCCATGACTGGCCATCCCATAATTCCAAGCGTAGTTGGAAACCCAGCTCCCACCGAAGGCACCCTGTGTTTCCCTACCTATCCCCCAATACGGGTACCTCCATTCCATGACCCTCACTTCCCATCTGGCCCCTACACCTCTCTCAACCTGACCGCACCACCCCAATACCCGTCCTTTGTGGAGCAGTTCATCCGCTCTCCAATGTTTCAGAGGCACATTTCTCCGATGTTCACAACGACATCAATTTACACGAACACCACACTCACTTCACCTACCATACCCACCTACATGGTAGCCCCTGTACACACCACCTTGTCTGACCCAATGGACATTTCACCAACCACAGCACCTCTCCCCACGGTTCCACCATTTCCCCTCCCTTGCCCCCCACCTCACCACTCACATCATTGGCACACACAGCATTCACTACCCCCCTACCCGATCCCACCTCCCCTGCACTTCAAACTTTTCCCCTTGCATCTCATAATGTAAATAGCACGTTCAACACCTTACTTCAATGCGCACATCAACTACAACAAGAGTACCATCAATTGGAAGAACGCACTACGGCCCTCCAGGCAGAATCTCAACGTCTGCAAGCTAGGGTCAACACTCTTGAAGCTGACTACCAGACGCTCCTAACCGAGCATACCACACTACAGCAGGCTCACTCCGAATTGGAATCAAAGGACCGACTAGACAAGGAAGCCAGCGGAGAGAGTCTAACAAGGTGAAGGAGTAAGTAGACAAAGCAGCCGACGCAAATCTGGCAGATAGGCCCTTCAAATTTTTTCCAAATCAACATCTTTTAACAGTGATTCTTATCACTAACAATCATTGTAAATACCATTTCATATTTTTGTAGCTCCATTTTGTGCAAGCCAAGGAGTCCTTGAGCTTGAGGAGCCTTAGAAGTACCTACATATCAATTTTCATATTTTTTAGACGCTGTTTAAGCCCTCAAATTGGCCCTGGAACCTAATTTTTAACTAGGCCGGACACTAGGTCTGGACAGGGCCAAAACCTAGTCAAAAACTATAAAAAGAGCTAGAGAGCTCATTTTTGGGGTTAGCTTGTAATTGAAACGGACTTGTAAGAGCTTTTTGAAAGTAATCAAAGAACTCCATTGATTCTCACTCTTTGTCTTGCCGTGTGTGCGCGTGTGTGTGTATGTGTGAGCATGTTTGTGTGCTTCTCACTCACGCACTTGTGCCGCCACTTGCTCGAGGTCTTCATACCATCCTCACGTC
Source organism: Ceratopteris richardii (assembly GCA_020310875.1). Lineage (NCBI taxonomy): Eukaryota > Viridiplantae > Streptophyta > Polypodiopsida > Polypodiales > Pteridaceae > Ceratopteris > Ceratopteris richardii. Next base: position 53,176,204 of record CM035434.1, read on the forward strand.
TTCCCGGATTGACATTAAAGGAGGTGCTACTCATCACTGAGCTACAGTGAGCCACTAGGGTTATAAGCATATATACAAGCAACAAGAAAGAAGTCTCTAAAAGAGGGAGAAAGTGCCCCAATGGTCCTATATGCCCCTACATATGTCACTACCAAAATACATAAAGAAATCTCTCCTTGGAGTGATGCATTGAACAACGAGCTCACAATCATGTATAATGAAGTGCCATGAAATGTGGAAACAAATCAATCCAGAAAAGGAAGTATGCCCAATTCTTTGCAGAAAGCTTTAGACTTCTCCGTGGCCTAAGCTTTTATGAAAAGGTCTACAATATTATCATGTGTAGGAATGTAAGAAAAATTTGATATCTCCAATAGAGAACCTCTCCTTGACATAATGATAATGTACCTCAATGTGCTTTGTACAAACATGGAGCATAGGGTTGCTCACAACTACCAATGTGCTCTTACTAGTAGCAAAAATGGTAGTGATAGAAGAGTGGTCATCACCCAAATCAACCAAAAGGCATCTGGGCCACACATACTTAACAATGACTGTGAAAGGCTCCCTATAATCAGCCTCACAACTAGAAGTGGAGAAAATATGCTACTCCTTGCTCAACCATGATATGCAAGAGCTAGCAAGCATGAAGCAAAAACCACTCATGGACACATGAGTTTCATAGAAACCAACTTTTTTAAGTTATAAAAAGCATGCACATCTGGCCATAATGACCCCCCCTTGGAATAAGACAATCCAAGAAGTCTAGTATGGCTCACAAAAAAGTGGACTTCACATCGAGTTATGCATACGTAAATCAAGCATCTCGAAGCCGTTTGATAGAGAACAACATCAAATGCATCTCTAGCATCATGAAGTCCCAATTGTAAGCATGTTTCCATGTGAGTGGCAATAGCTTTGTAGCCTTGAAGGCCAATATGCTACAATAATATATCACTAGATTTGGTTTGACACAAAGCTCTTCCCCTTATCGGCTTGCATAAATTGAATGTCCCAATAATTATGCACATGCCCCAAATCTCACATATCAGAAAAGGCATCTTGGTCTACCTTAAATTCAGCAATATGCCCCTCATTCAGACCAGTGAACAGCATAGCATCAGTATAAAACAATGGTTAAATGTACATTATCTACATGCTTAACATATGAGGTTCTCTGAGTTGGATTGTTCTCAAAACCATGTGCAAGCAAGTAGGCATGTATTTTCTCATACCAGGCATGTGGTGCTTGTTCCAAACCACAAAATCCCCTTTACAACCTACAGACTTTGTTTTCATGCCCTTTTGCACAGGATCACGAGTCTGAAGGACATAAACTTCTTCATGTAAGTCACAAAAGGTGCTTGCTCCAAACCAAATAATTCCTTTTGAAACCTAAACACATTTTTTCATGCCTTTTGTGAATAAAACCATGGTGGTGAAATACATAACCTTGGGATTCTATAAAAGTCTTCATGTTTTTCTTGTCATGGCCCTGAATTATGCCGCGTGTTGCTCACGGACCGAACACACAGATATGAGACATTTTGTTCTCCTCCCAGCCATCGAGCCCATCCGTTTCTCAAAAACTCTCTTATGAGAGTGATTTCATACTCTATCTTCTACCTAATTATGTATTCATACCCAATGAGTATCATATCTCAATGAATATCATATGACATTTCCTTCCCCTAAAATGCATTTTTGTCCTCGAAAAAGTAAATGAAATGTCCGTAATGGTAGAAGAAAGTGCTCACACTCCCCTGAACCCCGTGTACTCTATGTACATGGTCATCTCTGTGTGTTGTTTCCCCATATCCTTCCCCTTAAGAAGTCTTATATGTGATCATCTCAAAGGTGGGAAACCATCTAAGTGGTGCCTATTATCTCCCATGTACACTCAACTTCCAAATTATCACTCCCATCACATAACATCATCAAAATGACCTAAGTTCATATGATGTATCCTCTATGGATTAATTATATGTAAAGAAAGTGTAAAAGTGCCAAACTTATAAGCTTGACCGTAACATAATGGAGATAATAAACCATAGAATCCTCTGAAAGTACAAAACAAAGTCCCATAAAAAGTGACTTCAAACCCATCTAGGAGTACATGATAGATTGCCCTCATATCACTCTAGGTTTGCTAACCTTGAGTATAATCACAAATAGTAGTTTTATCTAAACTACCTTGTGAACTATGAAAATCCACCATCTAGCTCATATATAAGAATTTCTTGATGGTAAAATGTAATCTCTAGATTTCACCAACCTAGAATTCTGTGGTGTTTCATCCTTTACCATGGGACTAAGTTCTATTGGAAGAGCAACTTTTGGGACTTGTGCAAACTCTAAAATATCCTCTTCCCTGTAGTTTGCCATATGAATGCAGAAAGCATTCCCTTTGAGATTCAGATAATCCTTAAGTACCCATCCTCCTAACTGATGTTTACACATCATGCTCATGATGTAACACCAACTAAGAGTTTGGTACCCCAATAGGTTAGATATCTCCCTATCTCCTAGAAACCCTAAAGAGAGAATTCATAAGTTTATTCCCAGTCTCACTAATGTCAATAACTAGATCATCTCATCTAGTCAACGACCATCACTACAAATAAACATAACTACTTCTCTCTAGAGCCTAAAAGTGAGATTCAATCTAACCATCATGATTAACTGATCTCCCTCTTTTCTTTGGTAGAAGAGTGCCACTTCTATCTAAAGAACCAAAATGAGAAAGTGAAACTCTCTCTATGTCTCTCTCTCTATAATCTCCTCTAAGGAGAAATGCTCTAGTAGTGGAATCTATTCCACTTTAACTCTCTCTATGTCTCTCTCTATAATCTCCTCTAAGGAGAAGTGCTCTAGTAGTGGAATCTATTCCACTTTAACTCTCTCTATGTCTCTCTCTGTAATATCCTCTAAGGATAAGTGCTCTAGTAGTGGAATCTATTCCACTTTTCCTTTCCCTTTAAAAGAGATTCTATCGGCCATCATGGTTTTGTAGCTACGTTTGTAAATATATGTATTATTGTGAGTATATTTTTTATTTTAGTTAAAATGCAAGAAACTAATCTTTTTTATTTGTTTCAATGCAATGAAAGGATTATGGTGGATATCCTACGAAACATGAGATCGAGTATGCTAAACATATTGGATATCGGCATTTGAGCGAGTATATGCGAGATCATCCGGATGCCTTTGTGAGTATTATTAAATTTTATATAATTATTTTATTTTTATGAATGTTTTAATTGTCTTACTTATTTATGTTTGTTATATGTAATATAGGAGTATTATGGAGAGGCAGATAAGGATGAGCAGGAGAGACAGACATAGGAGGCATGATCTCGATCATCACAGGGTGATCAGGATGATGAGGATGAGGATGAGGATGATCATGATGCTGATGATGATGATGATCATGATGATGATGATGATGATGATGATTATTAGGATTCTTGATTATGACATAAGATTATATGTATTTACATTGATATATATATATATATATATATATATATATATATATATATATATATATATATATATATATATATATATATATATATATATATATATATATATATATATATATATATATTGCTCATTTCAGTTATGTTTTGATTGTGTATATGGTATTACGTAATGAAAAGTTTTGTTCTATTGATTATTATTATTGTTTATATTAAGAATGTGTTCTAGTACTTTAATTGCATAATTCATTCATATGTGTGTACGTATGTGCATGTATATGTGTGTAATATGTGTGTACGTATGTGCATGTATATGTGTGTAATATGTGTGTGTATATGAATGTATGTACATATGTATATGTGTATATGCATGTATGTGCATGTGCATGTGTAAGTGTATATGTGTATGTATGTGTTTGTGCATGTGCATGTGCATGTGTATGTGTGTGTATATTTATGTATGTGCATGTGCATGTGCATGTGTAAGTGTATATGTGTGTATATGAGTATGTGCATGTGCATGTGTATGTGTGTATATGTATGTGCATGTATATGTGTAAGTGTATGTGTATATGTGTGTATGTGCATGTATATGTGTATATGTATGTATGTGCATGTGTGTGTGCATGTTTTATATGTGTATGTACGTATGTGCATATATATGTGTATATATGTGTATGTGTGTGTATATATACATATGTGCATATGTATGTGTATAAACATATACAAATGTATGTACATGCATGTGTATATGTATGAAACATGCATGTGCATGTGGATGCATTTCCATTTGCATCCATGTGCATGCATGTGAATGTCCATGCATGTGAATGTGCATGCATGTGGATGTGCATATACATGTATTTAAGTATATTTTAATGTGTGTATGTGTATATATATATGCAATAATGCATGCATGCAAGTCTTTTTATGTGGTTGTAGAAATGTTTGTGCATATGCATGTGTATGTGTGTGTATGTGTAAGTGTATGTGCACATGTATGTGTGTGTATATATGTGTGTGTGTGTATATATGTGTGTGTATCTGCATGTGTATATGTGTATATGTGTGAACATGCATCTTCATCATCTATAAGTGAATATGTGCATATCAATAAGTGTGAGTATGATAACTAATGAAAATAACACAATTCAAATCATATGCAAAGAATGGAAATTGTACTTACAATAGTTAGCCATACTTTTTGCTTGGATAGCTTCTTGAATAACTTGCAATAAAGAGAGATAGAGAGAGAGAGAGAAGAGAGAGAGAGAGAGAGAGAGAGAGAGTGAGAGAGAGAATTCAAAGAGAGAAAGATGTAGAGAGAGAGAAACAGAGACAGAGAGAGACAATAAGATAGAGATTAGGCAAAACAACAATTCTGCATATACTTGTTTCAACTCGTAAGCACAGCACAATTGCGAACGTTGGAGAGCTCTTCGATCAAATGCATGAACATGCCAATCAAAGAGCCTCCAACGTTTTAATTTTTATTCTTAGCATTGCTTATGTGATGCACAAAAGCATCGCTTATGCGATGCTTTTTTAAACAGTCGCTTTAGCAACACTCTATGCGAGCGTCGCACATCCCATCATGCCACATGTAAAGAAAATGTTGTTTAATCGACGGTCCACGCTCGATGCTTCTTGTAATGCTTTTTGCAATTTTATAACGACAAAATTGTGTCACCTTACCGTCATACTACACTAAGAAGATACAATTGGTGCTTTTTGGTTGAAGGTCGTTTCTCTCTTTGTCTAGAATGTGTACATAACACTCACTTCCAAACACTTTGAAATGGGAAATAGAAGGCTTTCTACCAGTGTAGGCTTCTTATGGAGTCTTTCCATCAAGTGCCATAGTGTAGCAAGGACTCAAGATGTAAAAAACCATGTTTATGAACTCTACCCATAAATGATTAGGTAGTCCTCTCTTCAACATGCACCTAGCCATTTCCATGATGGTTGGATTCTGACATTCAGCAACACCGTTCTCTAGAGGGTTATGCACCATTGTGAGTACATGCTTGATTCCTTTGCCCTTACAAAATTCATCGAATTTTGTTGACATGAACTAACTGCCACAATCCATCGTGAATTTCTTCATCTTTTTCCATCTTTTAGTATCAACAACCTCTAGTCGTTCTTTAAACTTACCAAAAGCTTGATCCTTATCACGAAGAAAGTACACCCACATCTTCTTGCTATAGTTGTCAATAAGTAACATGAAGTAGGAAGATCCTCCCAAGGATCATGTAGGCATTTTCTTGCACAAGTCCGCATGCACCAACAAAAGAGGACCACTTGTTGTATTCTTCTTACTTGTGGAAATGCCTTCCTCTACTTCTTGCCCATCATGCAATATTCATAGCATTCTTTCATCTCTGCAACCCAAGGGAGGTGAGCAAACCATACCTTTCTAGTGCATCTCTTTCAGTACCGCATACCATATGTGTACAAATATCTCATGCCATAGCTTACTTGTGCCCACACAAATTGTGGCTATAAGAACAAAAAACTCGTACACATTGTTCCTCCTTATTCTCGTTATAACAACATTGTTGTTTCAGTCTAGAATCTCACCTCATATCTTGCTAAAAGACACCTAATGACCTTGATCAGTTATAAAAGCTATGGAAATAAAGTTTTGGTTGATTTGTGGAACATACAACATGTTTGAAAGCTTTTTAATGTCCCCATTATGGTTAATGAAAGACATTGTGCCTTTGCCCTTAGTAGGATATCTTGCATTGTTACCTACTTGTACCACCATGGGTTCCTCTAGAGGCTATACAGAACTGTAAAGGTCTTTTCTGCTTGTCGTTTGACAAGAGGCACCACCATCCAATACCCATGAGTCATCTATAGTTGAATCTTCAGCTCATGAACACATTTCCTCTACTGTAACAAATAACTCAAGCTTAGGTTCCACAGTGTTAGCAACCTCCTTGCCCTTACCACTTTTTGAAGAGCTACTCTTCTCCTCTACCTTCTTTATGCGACACTGTTGGATTCTGTGGCCTTTCTTCTTGCATTGAAAACACTCACCCTTGAACTTCTTCTTATCCTTCTTCTTTTTGTCCCCATCTTTTGAAGAATTGGTTTTGGTAACTTTGGCATTTACCATGAATGCAACATCTCCTTTGCCAATGTCATTCTTGGCCTTGAGTCGCAACTCCTCCTCCTTGACTAAGGCATTGAGTTCTTCAAAGGTAAGTGGTTGCAATTTGATCTGGGTATTAAGGACAGTTACTAGACCATCAAACTTCAATGGAAAGAGTCGAACACCATGCGGAGCTAACTCCTCACTTGACTTTGCTACACCTGCTCCCACCATTTGATCCCATAGATTCTTTCTGCGAGTGATGAACACTTTAGTAGTCTCCCTGTCTGCAAATCTCACTACTGCTAGATGATTCTCTAAGTTCTAAATCCGTGTCTAATTCTAAGTTTAATATTTATTTCTCAATATGCCCCAGGCCTAACATACCTTTGTGCTGTGCTGAATAAGAGTCAAAACACTATGAGAAGTACTTGTAAATAGAGTATATAGTGCATCTGCATTCCTATGCCTCCAAGCATGTAGAACATTAGCATCAGGAGGAATCCTTCATCCACAATCATTTGAGTGAGGTTTTTCTTAGGGCTCACAATCAATCCCAAGTAGATTCTTAAGTAGCTAATAAGGTTCAAGGATAGAAGTGATTTTAAATTTCCATTGGGTGTAATTAATACCATCGACTTTACCTTTCATGAAGGCTAGTGGTCAAATCTGCAATGTTTGCAAGATCGGCATCATTACCGCTCCGGTCTGTGTTCCACATGCTTGTGCTCATGAACCAGCTTGATTCTGAGTAGTACTTGAGGACACATACCTTGGCATTTTCTCTCTTTAAATCATTCAAAGACTTCTATGACTTCTATATTTTTACTTCTGTGAAGCTCAAAACCTCGTATGCTCTGATATCGTGTTAGAAAATAGATGATCAAGAGGAATAATGCAACAAAGTTGGATCGACAACTAGAGTAAAGAGAGGCCAAACACACTGAAAGAAATGTTTATAGAGAGAGAGAGAGAACTCAATTTCTCAAATTATTAGTAACGATGATATACAATGATGAACTTGTCCACCCATGTGCTCCCATTGTAGAGCTTCAATGGTGATGTAGACACACTCTAGATGAAAGGCTTTATAGTGTGCATAACCGTGATTTTCCTCATTAATTTGGGCCTTCCTAATCCATTGATTTAGGCATGATCCCTAGGACCACCTATTGTTATGTTGTAGGCATAAATGTCGGGATCATCTATTATTTTGAAACATCTATAATTACTAGAATGAGTAGGTCTTTGGATAGAACTTAGACCACTACACAAATCCCAACCATCAAACTGGGAACCAAACTTCCAAACAGGTTAACTATGGAACTAGAAACTATATTTTTGGATAGGTTGATTACCAACCTGGTCACTGTATTTCCAGACAGGTTTAGTAACAAACTGGTCACCGTAATTCTGAACACGTTGACTACACTCTTCCAAACTTCCTGTGGATTCAAGTCACATCACAATGATTCTGAATTGGTTGATTGAAAAACTATCATACCTACAAAATCCTGGAGAATTCGTTGTAACTCCCAATTGGTTGACTACAGATATGTCATACCTCCGGAATTCCAATGTGACTAAATTATAAGCCTTCACTAGCCTTCATACTAGACTCACATAGATCATCTAGAACTTCTGCTGGTCCCATGTAGACCTCATCATAAATGTCTTGACTCTCATAATGGATTCTCTTGATAATGGGGTCGTACAACTTAGAGTACCATGGATCATTTACACTCTCATGTAGTGTAGTATCGAGTATATCTAGTAGTTTTTTATTCATGCTTGCTAGCTCATGCATACCTTGGTAAGCAAGAACCAACCTATCTTGGCCACTTCTAGTTGTGTGGTTGAGTATAGGGCACCTTTCTTAGTGATTGTTAAGTGTGTGTGGCTTATATGAAATTTGGCTAATTTGGGTGTTCATTTGTCTTCTACCACCACCATCCTTATTACCATTGTTGACCTAAGTATCAACTTAGGGACTTGCGGAGAAAGAGACTATACCTCAATCCCCTCACAAGTGCATATAGTGGGGATACACGCTTTTAATTATCAATCCAAAGAGTATACAAACCTAGCCGAGTGTATGAGGACATGCAATCATGTAATGATCAATGCAAGTGAACTACTCAAGAATGTAAATGAGACAAAGACTTATCCAAGCAAGCTTCAACTGTTGGTCATGGCGAAACGATACTTGGTGCAGCAGCCGTCAGTATTTTGGACTTTTCTTCCAGCTCTGAACTCCAAATATAGCGAATAGCATATGCGTTTCGAAGCTCTCAAAAAGACGCATCCAATGGAAGTGGTTTCACTCAATTCTGATGCTCCTACTTCAAGTTATGAGCAAAATACTGAGTCACAGGAATACTTTCCTACACTTCAGCACTTCCTACACTTCGCAAGCACCTTACCTACAGCAAATAAACACTTTCATGGATAGACAACACTCACAAGCACTCTTTCCAAGCAATACACATGCATACAAGCTCACAAAGAAGAAGATACAGAGTGAAGAAGACACAATTTCGAATTTCTGTGCTCTCTATTCTCACAATGGCAAAAAGTTCTTTACAAAGAGTCACATTTGACTTATATACTAGTGCCCTAAAAATGGTCCTTTCACACAAGAGACCGGCACTTTATTCACTAAAAGACTAATTTCCTACTATTTTACATGGGTAACTCTCTAATCTTCTGTGGGAATGCATCTAGAGGACTCCTCTAGTGCATTTACAATGGGAAATATATTACAAGGATGAGTATGATACAAAAATATGATGTCCAAAACGGAAAAATTTTGGGGCCCGTCTTTTTCTCTGCTTTGTACTTTCTTTAGCTCTGCAACACTCTCCCCCTCTTCGTCTCTGTCGTCCCTTGACAGGCTTTGCTTCGTGTCATCAGTTTGTTGTCCGTACGCACCTAGTGGTCAGTATTGTCTTATTCTTGATCTTGCATTACGTTTTAGAGGCGCTCTAATTTGTCCTGGTTGCACACATCGGACCTTGCTGTGTTATTCACTTCTTTTTCTGCACGCAACCTTTGCTCATTGTTACCTGTTTATAAAACAGGTGTTCAGCTTTGACGACCTCTTCTTAATTCTTGTTTTACATTCTCTGGGCGTGATGCATTCGCCTTGCTTGCCCGCAACCCTTGGAGTTAGACTGACTACCTGATATTCCGCAGTCTAATTCACCTATAGGCTCATTAATTCTGGTTGCCACGCACGCCACCAGTGGAAGGTCTGAGGATGTGGTGCTTCAGTCTTTGATCTGGACCTTCCAGAGATCAAGAGGTTGAAGCACCCATGTGGGTTACGTCCTTTCCTTGGTGTGTGTGCCCGTGCGGGGCTTCTTGCAGAGATATATCTTCAGATCTTGCTTTTTAGTGAAGCTGCTTCTTTCGTTGTCTTCTTCTTTTCTTCTTCTTACTTGATTCTCCCTCAGCACTGCCCCCCTCTTGGACTCTGTCATCCCCGACAGGCTTTTTGTGGCGACGTGTGTAGGTTTGGATGGCTTGTTGCTTTCTTTGATTTAGCAGATTAGCGTGACATAGCATGAACTCCTTCCATTGTTGAGACTTTACTCCGTCCTCTGGCGCCTGTCTATGATCAGCAAAGAAACTTGTCTCGTAGGCCACCAGTCTTGCATTCAAGTTGGAGGTCATTTTAATAAAAATCTCTGAATCCATTTCAAAGAAGCCTGTAAAGAATGCTTCTTCAAAAGTCTGCATATATATCGATGGCAGAAACATGAGACGAGAAAAGTATGCCATAATAGTTAACCGGCTGGGAATAGTAGATAAATAAAAAATTAATGCCTCCGATCCTTGCGTAATGCCGATGAAATTCAAAAATGTATACTGTGCATGTTGGAACACTTTTATTACCATCAGGAACATGCTAAATATTTTATTTGTCATTTTGACTGCTAAATCTGGAACGGTAGCATATCTTGCAAGCCAAAATTCCATGGTTTTGACCATGTATTCCTCTGTCGGTAGGTAGTTATGTGGTGGACTAGGTAATAGCGGATAATTTAACCACTGGTTATTAATGCTGCCTTGTCGTTGGCCTTCCCAAAATTGCATCCATGCTCTTCTACGGGGTAGTGGGCAAAATGATGGGTTGACTTGAAGCTCATACAGGGATGCTTCCCACTGTACCTGTAGTGTAGGGTTCTTTTCCAAGAGCTTTCTTCTCCATATTGGATCTGCTGCCTCAAACTCGGCTTGAGTGTAGTTAAACGTGTTATATCGAAAGTGGAGATTATTATCCGGTTCTTTATTTGTCGTCTGATTTATGTAATTCCGAGTTTGTTCCTTCAATAGCCCGTATGGTACATTGAATGGCTTGAGTATGTGCTCGAGTTGCTTGTTGTCGATTTGAGCCTCTTTCATTAATTTGATGATTTGATCTTCAAACTCCACAGTAAGCTGGGACACTAGTAGTGCCCTGTCTGCCCGGCTTAGTTCTGCAATGTCTCGAATGTTAGGTTCAATGGGAACCTCCTTTTCCGCCCTTATTGGTGAATGATACGAGGGGGGAGAGAGAGGACGTACCTCTTCCTCCACAGTAGCCGTGGTCTCTTGTGGAACTACTGGTGTCCCCTATTGTTGAAGGTCAAAGTCAAGGACAAAGCATGGAAGCACATCAAAAGGTGGACACACGAGGAAAGGGAGCAAGTAGGGAGCTCCAAGAAGTGTATGTCAAATTTTCAGAAGAATCCCCTACAAAAATAGTGATTTTCATCACTAGAAACCATTGTAAATACCATTATCTATTTTTAGTAACTCCATTTTGTTCAAGCCGAGGAGTCCTCGAGCTTGAGGAGTATTAGAAGTACCATCGTACCAATTTTCATAATTTTTAGACTTCGTTTGAGCCCTCAAATAAGCCCTGGAACCTAATTTTTAACTAGGCCGGACACTAGGTCTGGACAGGGCCAAAACTAGTCAAAAAACTATAAAAAGAGCTAGAGAGCTCATTTTTGAGGTTAGCTGGTGAGAGAATAGAACTTTTGTAAGAGAACTCTTTTGCAATCTAAGCTTTCCATTGTTCCTCTCTTTGATCTTACTTTGTGCGCGTGTGTGTGTATGTGTGTGCATGTTTGTGTGCTTTCACTCACGCACTTGTGCCTTCACTTGCTCGTGGTCTTCATACTGGTCCTCACGTCTCCGCGGATTGACAAGTAAAGGAGGTGGTGCTTACGCTTGAGCTACACCAAATTTTGGCGCCGTTGCCGGGGAGAGAGCTTCGAGGACGAGCGTTGTGATGGTAAGATCGTAGATTTGCGACGTTGGAAGGTAAAAAAACTGTAATTTCAGTTCATTTTCTGTTTTTTTCCTCTTCATCTTCATCATCATCATCATCTCCACCTTCTTCCATCTTCTTCTTCATAGAAATTTCTTGTTTTTTAGTGCATTCTCACCATCTTCATACCATTTTTCATGCATTATTGTGTGGGAAGGAGTTAGGAGAAGCAAGGGAGAGCAAGCGCTGTGTTTTTTTCATGATTTTCTGCTCATACGGAGCTCGCCATAGCCGGCGCTCAGAAATTTGAATTTCCCGCCAAAAAACGCGATTCTGTGATGAAAATCGCGATTCTGTGAAAATTCAAAATTTTTTGAAAAATCACGATTTTCAGTAAAGTTGGTTGAAAAGAATCGCGATTCTGTGTTTTTTCTCAAAAAAAAAAAAAAAAAAAAAACACGATTCTCTGCTCAAAATCGCGATTCTCAAAAAACACGATTCTCTGCTCAAAATCGCGATTCTCACCAATCACGATTTTCAGCAAAAAACACGATTTTGTGAAAAACACGACTTTCTGCTCAAAATCGCGATTCTCACAAATCACGATTTTCAGCCAAAAATACGATTTTGAGAAAAACACGATTCTGTGGAAAAACACGATTCTCTGGGACAAAATCGCGATTTTCAAGTCAAAAACACGATTTTGAGAAAACACGAATTTTTGCTCAAAATCGCGATTTTCAATTCACGATTTTCTGCTCAAAATCGCGATTTTCATGTCAAAAACACGATTCTGAGAAAACACGATTTTCAGTCAAAAACACGATTTTGTGAATCACGATTCTCTGAGTCAAAATCGCGATTTTCAGAAACACGATTTTGTGATCAACATCGCGATTCTCTGAAACACGATTTTGTGATCAACATTGCGATTCTCTGAAACACGATTTTGTGATCCACATCGCGATTCTCTGAAACACGATTTTGTGATCAACATCGCGATTCTCTGAAACACGATTTTGTGATCAACATCGCGATTCTCTAAAACACGATTTTGTGATCAAAATCGCGATTTTCAAATCACGATTTTCTGCACAACATCGCGATTTTCAAAAACACGATTTTGTGATCAACATCGCGATTTTCTGAGTTCACAAAATCGCGATTCTCTGAAAGTTCACAAAATCGCGATTTTCTCCAAAGGCCCTGTTTGCCTGTTTTGACCCCCAGGAGCCTGAATTGGCATAACTTTTTCATCCAAAGTCCATTTTTTGAGCTCTATAGCTTGTTGGAAAGCTCGTTTCAAATCCTACAGTTGACCCTCAGGTGGGACTAGGGAACCAAGGGGGCTTTAAAGAATTTTGAACCATACCAAAGGGAAAATTTGGACTCTTGACTAAAGCTTATGAACCTGAGATCTGGTAGACACTTAGGCAAGGATAAACAAAGCATTAGATCTTCTGAGGCTAGTGTCAACCATACATCCAAGTCTTGGACACAACAACTAAGTGGTGATCTTTTACTAAGTTGAGACACAAGTGATTCAGAAATGTCTTTTAGCATGGGAAAACCTGCAGGTGGCTCAGGGACTGCCCATCTACAAACACCGGAAGGTCCCTATAAGACACAGTTGGAATATATTCGGACCAACCAATTAGGTGCTCGCATCTATGAGGATGGTCTGAGGCGATCAGTGGTCCAACTCAAAAATCCAGATCAATCCTTTGGACTTGAACACCCGGTGGTCAAGTTCGAAGAGGGTTCATACATTGATAAGGAAGGAACCATGTATGTGGTTACCAACCAACCAGATAGAACCGATGAGTTTGGAAATATCATTCATGAGAATGAGATAGGAGACCTAGAACAAGGAAATATAGGACAAGGACCCCAGACTCCTAGAGGTAAGTCAGTTTTGACCCGAGTGATCACTCCAGACTGGATCCCTCAAGACAACAAAAGCATAGAACTATTTTTGAATAGAGAAACAGAGGAAGCCTTTTGGAGATTCAAGCCAGAACAACCTAGCCAATTGGGCATAGTCATCATCTACGAGTTCAAGGATCCAGAGATACCAGGACGGGTTGTCTACCTGGATAACACATCAGAGAAAATTTTCTTGGTAACAGAACATGATAGACATGCATATACTTGGAAGAATGAATTGATTTTCCCCCCACCAAGATCCAATGTTTCCCACGGCCTCCAAGGAGTAGGGTCATCCCAAGCTCAGGAAGCCCAGAGAGAAAGAACTAGAGAGAGATCGGAGGTAAGTTTTGCACACACAGTGGGCAGGAATAGGTCAGGATTTGAAAATGAAAGACCTGAAAGAGAGAGATATCAAGCACATAGGCAACAAAGAAATGAACATGAATTTCCATTGCCTAGAACCCGAGAGCACCCAAGAACCCTCAGACCCACTCAAGTGATCAAGGCAATGAAGAATTATTTTGACGGGTCAGGAGATCCTTATGATCATGTGGCTGAGTTCAAACAAGTGTTAAGAGCTGAACAGGTTGAGGATTTGTTCACCCAGTACGAGGCATTTGGTCTGACTCTTAAGGGCACTGCCTTAGCTTGGTTTCAACCATTGAGTAGTCGCAACTATCACAATATAGGTCAACTGCTAGACGAATTCATTGTAGAATTTTCCAAGAGTGGTATCAGGCATAACACTTCATCTTTGATCCACAGCTTCAAGCAGACACCCCAAGAAACAGTGCGACTAGCAGGTAGAAGGTTTAGACAGTACCTAGAAAGATGCCCTGCTCCAGAGCTACCCACACCAGCCAAACAAGTGGCTTTGTTTTTAGATGGCTTACTGAGCACAAAGTTAAGATCCTATGTATACTTGAAAGATCCTAGATCCATAGAAGAGTGTGTGCGGACGTGCATAGACATAGAAGATAACTTGGGTGAGGAGTTAGGATTGTCCAAACTCTACAAAGATTCGGATAGTTCCACTAGTCATACTTCAAAGATCTCCACAGAAATAGAAGAGATAGCTGAGCAAGTTGCCAAGAAGCTGGGAGTCCAAAATAAACAAACACAGAGAGTCACTCCAGTGAATCGGTGTTATACTTGTGGGGGCGACCACATGGCTAATGTATGCCCAACACAAAACCAAAACATTAGAGAAAGGAATGCTCCATATTGCACTATTGAGAGAAAATACACAAACCACACGGCTCAAGATTGTCCCTACAATAGGCAAGCTGTTAGACAGAATTATCAGCAACCTTACCCACAAGGTAGGTATCAGAACCAATACCAACAGCCATATTATAGACCACAACAGCAATATCAGGCACCATATAGGCCACAACCTGTCTTGGGAAACCAACCACCAGCTCCAGCCAACGTGATTCCAATCAAATATGCTGTGGGAGAGGAAAATCCAAATAGAGCTTTGGTGCCACTAACCCCATTGATACCAGATAATGACTCTCATGCTCATAGTTCAGACTACTCCCATGAAGGTAGTCCACATGCTTATTACACAGAGTCACCTGAACATAGTGAGATTTACTCGTATCAATATGAGGCACCGCCTATGGAGCAAAATTGGGAGCCAGAATACTCCAATGTCATGTACACAAATCCTAACCCTAGGCCCCAGTTGAGACAAATGAGACCACAAGCCCCTAGAGGATCTTGTTTCAGATGTCATGGTGACCATTTCATTCGTGACTGTCCCCACCCACCATCTCCGAGCCAAGGACAGGCTATCACAATACAGGCTTTTTGTCCTGATTGTGGCAAAGACCATCTCCCCAGAGATTGTCCAAGAAACCCCTCTAGTGCACCCAAGATTACACCCATTAATGTGGTAGGCTTAGTGGCAGATCCAAGTTCAAGTAGTAGCAATGTGGCTCCTATACAAGCTGTCACTAGAGCACAAGCCTTAAAACAGGATAAACCAGTAGAACAATCAGATTCGAGTGAATCGGGAGAGCCTAGTAAGAGGAAAACAAGAACATGGAAGGATACCAGAGAGAAGGCCAATCGCAAGTGGAATAAAAAGTTATCAGGACTAGAAGAAAGCTTAAAAGAAGCGAAAACAAAAATAGAAGACATTGCATCTCAAAGCCCCTCGCATGCCGAAACTCCATCCACTCCACCTCATCCCACCCCACCACCCATTATAAATAGACCGCAACCAGGGTCTGTTCTTGCAGATCCAACCCCAGAAGGCTTGGACATGATGTTCAAGGCCTACCAGGCTCGACTTCAAGAAGGGCCTACAGCGGCAAACCTAGACAAGAGTTACCCTAGAGCAGATTTAGAGATTGAACGGATGAAAATGTGCATGAAAATGGTAGAACAAGCTCAAGCCATACTTGAGACTAGTCAAAAGTTCAATCAGACAAACTCTATCAAATCGGATTTGCATTTCCAGGGCTTACTAGAACGATTAGAGCAGTTGGTAAACAAACCACAAGTTTCTTTACCTCCACAGGCTCAACCAGTTATTGAAAGAGGAAGCTCACCACCAAGGGGAGCTTATGTTCCTAATTCCACGGATGCTGGAATACCTCCTTCTATTCAACAGTACTCTCAAGAATTCTTGCGGGAAATACAAGAAGAGAAATGGGCCAAGGAGAAGGGTAATTCCCCTCCTATTCCTGAGATTGATGATCTTCATGATCAATTTCCCCAAGACATCCCATCTATTTATGAAGATGAAGCAGAACAACAAGAGGACGGAAGGTTAGATTTTGAATCTAATACCTTAGAAGAACTGCCTCAATTTCCAGGCCCATGGGAATCTGAATCACTCCAGATTAGAGCTCCCACAATACTAGTAAGAAATGAAGACTCAGTGGTTCCAAGGAACACGGATGTCGTGAAGAACACTAAGGTTCAGTGTCATCTCACTGTAGAAGAGTTGCTCAAAGCAAAACCTGAGTTATGGAATCATGTGAAGGATCAGGTCCCAGAACTTGAGTCCAATATGCCAAAAGCAGGCTCTAAGCAAAGGGTACCAGAGATACCTCTAGACAAAATAGGGGACATGTGTGAGGGTGAAGAAGGTAATACTTATCTTCCAATCACCTACCAAGGTTACACAACCAAAGCAATCATAGATTCAGGTGCTGGTGTTGCTATTGCGACCACCTCCTTGTGGAAGCAATGGGGCAAGCCCACATTAAGACCAACTAGAATGAAGCTTCAAATGGCTGATGGTCATTTTGAAAGACCTCTAGGATTGCTAGAAGGGATCACTCTAACCACTTGTGGTGTAGAGTTTGAGCACACATTTGCTATATGTGACTTTGAGGAAAATAATGTCTATGAGATGATCCTAGGAAGACCCTTCCTACGACAATTGCAAATAGTACAGGATTGGGGAACTAATTCCTTGTACTTACAGCACTTAGGGGTTACCACCAAGGTCAATTTGAAGGATTACACCTTCAGAGATGTACCACCCCTACAGTGGAATTCTATCCACAAAGTGAAAGAAGATTCCATCTCTGTGCATTCTGAAAGTTCACCTGATCCATCATGGCTGCATGAAGATACTCATTTGTGGATGTGCAAAGTCGCAAAGGAAGAGGAAAAACGTTTAAAGGCAAGGGAAGAAGGAACTTCACTAGGAGATAGACCGGTTAGAGACCCAGCCTACACACCGATGATCTTTCCAGATGAGGAGTTTGAGCCTCATGGCTGGCCAGAAATCTTAGCCACCATGGACATTGCTGTCAATGAGGAACAGTGGACACCTCATTGTGATGAGGAGGGTTATGATATCTCAGTGTTCATGTGTCAACCCTTGCTAGAAGAATGTGACCCTAGTGATGTCATAGAAGAAGAAGAGAATGACGATGATCTGGAGTCTATTGTGATGGATAGTTGCTTTAACTCAGAGCAACACTATCTAGAAGATATAGGAGTGTTCACCCAGAAAGAAGAAGAACCTCTCACAAGTATTAAAACAGTAAACTCAAAGAATGGAAGTGAGAGTAGTCAAAAGAAAAAGAAAAGAAAAGCAGTGAAACAAGAAAAGGAGGAATCATTGTTTGAAGTGCCAGAAAACTTCAAGAAATATGAAGTTGACGACCGCAAAATTTTGGTACGAATGCCTAAGAGAGAGGCCATCATAGGAGAATCATATGATAATAAAGAAAAGACCAAGAAGATTGTAGTGACCATTGAAGAGAACGAAGAGAGATGCACATATATAGGAGATGACCTAAGTGCAAGAGAAGAAATGGAGCTTGTAGCTCTATTAAGGGAATATAGGGATGTGTTTGCGTGGCACTATAGAGACTTGAAAGGGGTAGATCCAAGGATTTGCTCTCATACTATCCCCATGACTGCTGATGCCAAGCCCACCAAACATAAGCCCTACACATATAATGACACCTATGCAGCCAAAATAAAAGAAGAAATTGATAGGTTGATTGAAGCTGGATTCATCTATGAGATTGAGCATACTGAATGGGTGTCTCCCATTGTAGTAGTGCCCAAGAAGAACGGAAAGTTGCGAGTGTGCATTAACCTAAAAAAAGTTAATGCCGCTACAATCAGAGATAGCTATCCGCTTCCAATCACCGAACATTTATTGGAGCGTGTTGCAGGCAAGGAAGTTTATAGCTTTCTTGATGGATTTTCAGGTTACAACCAAGTAGCCATTGCCCCAGAAGATCAACACAAGACGGCTTTTGCCACCGAATGGGGAATCTTTGCATTTCGTGTGATGCCATTTGGGCTCACCAATGCACCTGCAACATTCCAAAGGCTCATGTGTCATGTCTTCAAAGAGTTCTTACGAAAGAGCTTAGAAGTGTATGTGGATGATTTATGTGCTCATTCCCAAGAAAGAAGATTTCACATCCCTGAGCTCAGACAGATCTTCAACAAGTGTAGAGAATATCGAGTGTGTCTGAACCCAGAAAAGTGTGTGTTCATGGTGCGTCAAGGTAAAATCCTCGGTCATATTGTTTCTAAGAATGGAATCTCAACGGATGAAGATAAGGTACGAGCTATAGCGGAGCTGCCAAGGCCAAGGAATGTTAAAGAGGTACAAGCCTTTATGGGCCATTGTGGATATTACCGTAGGTTTATCCACATGTACGCGATCATAGCTAGATCCCTTTATGCCTTGTTGTCTAATTTTGAGTGGAACGACGAATGCGAGAATTCTTTCAATGAACTGAAGAAACGTTTGTGCACAGCACCAATATTGACCACTCCTGATTGGAATAAGCCATTCCATGTCCATGTGGATGCATCCAATCATGCCATAGGATGTGTGCTAGCACAACCCACAGGTGAAGGGAATTTAGATTTGCCCATAGCATATGCTAGTAGACAACTAAACCCAGCCGAAAGAAATTATACCACAACCGAGCGAGAAGGGTTAGGCATGGTATATGCCGTAAAGAAGTTTAGACACTATTTATTGGCCAACAAGTTCAAGTTTTTCACTGATCATCAAGCTTTGTTATATTTGGTCAATAAACCTTGCAATACTGGACGCTTAGTAAGATGGTTCCTCTTACTAATGGAGTATGACTTTGAAGTTGTTGTCAGGAAAGGTAGAACCCACCTTCGGGCAGATCACCTTTCTCGCATTACTTCAGGAGAGTCACCACAAGGAGTGTCTGATGAACTACCTGATGCTTATCTGTTCAATTTGGAAGTTGTTCCTAAATGGGCAAATAAGTTGGTACCAGTCCTAACCTTCGGCCCTGCAAATAAGAATGTGAAAACATCACAAGAAGAAATTGTAAAATCACAAAAATATCACATATTGGCAGGAAGCATGTACAAACAAGATACTGAGGGTGTATTAGCTTGTTGTGTCGAGGATGATGAACATAGTAGTTGGTTGCAGCAAGCTCATGAGGGATTGCTAGGAAATCACTATTCTAAACAACGAACATTGCAGAATTTGAAACGTTTAGGAGTGTATTGGCCTAGCATGGACAAAGAAATACATGAGTGGATCAAGAATTGTCCAATGTGCAGAGAGAGACCACCAGTGGAGCATGCGACCCTTTATCAAGTATCATTAATTCCAGATTGGAGTGCTCCATTGGTAGAGTTTATGAGATCGGGAAGATTACCCAAAGAGGCCAGTCTAGCAAGAAGACGAAATATGGAGCAAGAGGCTCAAGGCTATGCCTTAGTAGGAGAGAACCTATACCGAAGAGGTAACGATGGTTACTTAAGACTGTGCGTTCATGAATCAGACTATTTAAGGGTCTTAGAGACTGCACACAGTGGTGTTGCAGGTGGACATTTTGGTCCTGACCGAGTGATTAAGACCATTCTATTCTCAGGACTTTGGTGGCCCACTCTTCATATGGATGCACATACCTATGTGAAGAAATGTGACACATGCCAACGTGCACAATATCCAGTTAGAAAAGACGAGATGCCTTTGAGGCCAATGATGGGAGGGCGTGCATTTTCCAAGTGGGGCATAGACTTCATAGGTCCTATTAATCCCCCTGCTAGAAACTCCCATGCAGAGTATATTATTGTAGCCACAGATTACCTTACCAAGTGGGTAGAAGTGAAAGCCACAACGAAGAATGATGCTCAAACGACGGCTAAGTTCTTATTCGAGAATGTGTTCACGAGATATGGGCTACCAATAGAGTTAGTGAGTGATAGAGGCACACACTTCTTGAATGAAGTCATTGAAAATCTTCTCCAAGAATTCTTGGTGATACGTAAGAAATCCGCCCCCTATCATCCACAAGCCAACGGACAAGCCGAGAGTACCAATAAGATCCTCTGTAACGTATTGAAAAAACTGGTGAATAATAAACGCTGTGATTGGGACAAACAACTTCATCATGCTGTTTGGGCTTATCGAGTTGCCTACAAAACGGTACTCAACGCCACCCCATTTCAGATGGTCTTCGGACAGAACGCTGTGCTACCATTAGATTTCTTAATCCCTGCCTTAAAAGTAGCACAAGAGTATGAGTGGAATGGACATGAATTGTCCTCTAGGATCTTTGATCTCGAACGCTTGGGTGAAACGAGGCTACGAGCGGCAGCAGGCATCTACGCTGCAAAGAAGAGGCAAAAGGCATACTTTGATGCACACATCAAGGATAAGGGATTGAAAGAGGGAGATCTAGTGTTGGTATACACACTAAAACAACATGCCCGTAAGTTTGAAAAAAGAGGATATGGACCCATGATCATTAATAGAATTTCCACTAGTGGTGCAGTTCAGTTGGCCACTCTAGAAGGAGATATCTTGCCAAACTATATTAGTGGCTACAGAGTCAAGCTATATCAAGAACCTCTTACTGAGGATATGCTAATGAGACTCAACACTGCTAAGAAGCGAAAAGAAGAAGAGTTAAGAGTGAGAGAAGAAGCACAGGTAGAGGCCAGAGAGCGTATTAGGCGAAATAAGTTAAGGCGATTAGGCCTAGATGTCAACTCAAAAGCCCCAAAATATCACATGGATATGTGTCAAAAGTCAGGCATTGCGACTTCTCAGGTCATTGACCGAAGACCCTTTGTGACCATAGAGATAGGACAAGGGAAGGGTGCAAGGATGGTGAAAGCATTGATTGACTCAGGTGCAGCAAGTAGTGCAGTTAGACTTTCCTACTGCCAAGACTTGGGGTTGAACATCAATCCCATAGAAGCTTATCTCATAGGATTGGGAGGTGTGGAAACCCCTTGTTTGGGCGAGGTGGAACTTCCCATCTACCTTCAAGATGTTCCAATGAAAGTCAAAGCGCTAGTATGTCAAGATGAGAACCTTACAGAACCACTTGTCTTGGGTCAAGATTGGATCTATGACCATGCAGTTAACTTAAACCTAAGAAGTCAAATTCTTCAAGTTTGGGTACATGAACAATGCATTACATTAGAATTAGAGAACTGCATGCTCCTAGATCATGGCACCACACACTCTCTTAGTTCTTCCAAGACTAATCATATGAAAGAAGATGTTGTATGTGTCAAAAGCTCTATGATGCAGAAGGAGTCAATCGTGGAAGACCAGGTTCGAAGGCGGGTGGATCTTTCTTCTTCTCCAAAGACTCAAGTAGCCACAGTAGTGAGCCCACCACACAAGCAGACACAACCGTTCACGACAACTGCTACATCAAATAGAAAGACACCATTCGATAAAAAAGCGGTTCCGGGCATGAAGCAGATCTGGGTACGCAAAGGAGAGCAACCACCAGCCTTACCCCCACAAATCCCATCCATGCACACTAACCAGGCCAGAAGACGAAGGAAGCAGCTCAGACAAGCTCCATCACAAGATATCCAACAAGTTTGGGTGCCTAAGAAGTTAGCTGCAGCTCAACAAGGGCAATTACAGATGTGGGTACCTAAGAAGATCCTACACCCACAACAACCTTTGTTCTCCCACATGCAAAAGGTTTCAACAAAGAAGCCAAAAAGAGAAAAGGGTAAGAACCACGTACAGAGACCAAAGGAAGATCAAATCAGCTCTTCAACATTAGTAGGAAGACATGCAAAAAGGATATGGGTTTGGAAGCCAAAAGTGCAAGTAGCCTCCACCGAACCAAAGCATCAACCACATTGGATACCACAGTTCAGAAAGCATCCAAAGAGAAAGACGCCTGAAGTGACCTCTACAGTGCCAAATGATGTTCTAAAATGGACTCCAATAAGGAGGATTACATCAGTTCGAGACTCAATGGATACCTCCACCAAGGTCGGCATCAACCTCCACAAATAACATCGAAAGCCTCGAACGAGCAACAACCATGTGCTCCTTGCACAACCCTGTCTTTTGCACCATTTAGGTCATGCATTTCCAAAGTATGCATTAATATAGGGCCACATTACACGGCCGTGCATAGACACACTGGAGAATCCCATGCACAAGAGCACAGTGACATATGTCGAACATTTCTATTGATACTAATTTTTGTGTTCTTGTTTTGTGATATCCTGTTCCTCAAAAAAAAAAAAAAAAAAAAAAAAAAAAAAAAAAAGAGAAGTGTGAGAGAGCTTAGTTGAAGGTGGAACTGTTGATTACTAGGCATTTATCAATTTGGATAAAAGTGTGTCTCGGCCAGCAGAATGAAGAGCTTGAAGGTCCGCAACTTGAGTGATGCTTAACTACTTCATGTACCAGAGCACCCAAGGAGATATCTGCACAAGGTAGTTCTGGAGGAGAAGACTCCTGCATATGGTGAGCTAAAGAGAATATGTGACACTCAGCTTGGTGTAGTTACCCGATGTTGCTTGCCAAGGAATATAAAGCAATTCAATTCTCAGTCTTTCCTGAACCAGTATGGAACAGTAGCACTGGTGAATGGTCTATGTCAATCAGCATGGTAATCTCTTAGAAACCGGCACGTGTCCAATATTCCTCTGAGTGTCAATATAGGGAAGTGAACGTGCATGAGCCCAAGCTCAGAAATGCACATTGTTAGTGACAAATGTTGCTTTGAAAAGAGGAGAGGGGATCCACCACTCAAAAGATCTCATCAGTGGACAATCAACATGGACATTCATCAACAAGGTTCCATCCCAAAGGCCGAGTGTACAACACGAAGAGGCAAACATCCATCAACCTTCGCCATGGTAAGTATCTTTACTCTGGAAACACCATAACCATGATAGTTTAGGAAACCTCTTCGTCAGCATACCCTTGAGCACTTAGCTCAAGACCCGCAATTTTTGCACCATACTTCTTCCAATGCATTTTCCAAGTAAGCATGCGTAGGGCTACATTACAAGGCCATGCACAAGGCACATACTTTTTTCAACCCAGGCACGAACACACTTACCCATCATTCATTATGGGTTATGAGTAGTTGGCATGAATGCTCTCAACATCATCTTTAAAAGAGCTAGCAGACATCATGGGAACAACATCCATATCTCGGAAGCAAATTGAAGCCAGTAGTTGCTCCAAATCACTCTTGACAACCTCTTCTGAGCAACTTGCAGTTTTGAAAGCTCACAACGACACATTCTTGTTGGAATCCAAGGAACCAGCTCATACAACGGATGGACACCACCTCTCAAAGCACTACACAGAACAGCCCTTCCAACAAGGGTCTGTCAGGGACGACAGACTCGAGAGGGGGGGGAGTGTTGAAGCTCAAAGTCAAGGACAAAGCATGGAAGCACATCAAAAGGTGGACACACGAGGAAAGGGAGCAAGTAGGGAGCTCCAAGAAGTGTATGTCAAATTTTCAAAAGAATCCCCTACAAAAATAGTGATTTTCATCACTAGAAACCATTGTAAATACCATTATCTATTTTTAGTAACTCCATTTTGTTCAAGCGGAGGAGTCCTCGAGCTTGAGGAGTATTGGAAGTACCATCGTACCAATTTTCATAATTTTTAGACTTCGTTTGAGCCCTCAAATAAGCCCTGGAACCTAATTTTTAACTAGGCCGGACACTAGGTCTGGACAGGGCCAAAACTAGTCAAAAAACTATAAAAAGAGCTAGAGAGCTCATTTTTGAGGTTAGCTGGTGAGAGAATAGAACTTTTGTAAGAGAACTCTTTTGCAATCTGAGCTTTCCATTGTTCCTCTCTTAGATCTTACTTTGTGCGCGTGTGTGTGTATGTGTGTGCATGTTTGTGTGCTTTCACTCACGCACTTGTGCCTTCACTTGCTCGTGGTCTTCATACTGGTCCTCACGTCTCCGCGGATTGACAAGTAAAGGAGGTGGTGCTTACGCTTGAGCTACACCTATTTTGCTCGCTGCTCTAATTCTTCCTGAAGCTATTTGATTAAATCATCTTTTTTGTTGTTTTCCTCTTCGGCCTTAGCAATGGTTGCCTGGTGTTTAATTAGTTCCTGAGCCACAATATTCATGTGCTCTGTGTCTTCCTTACACTGTCGCAGGTAGTTATTCTCTGCTTTTTTCCATTTCGTTCTGAGGGCAGCTGTGTCCTCCATATACCTCTTTTCCCAATCTGTAATGACAGCTTGCTCATGTCTGAGCTGGTCTTGTAATTTAGTGATCTGTTCTTCCAGGTTTTTGATATTTCCTTGTTGGTCATCAGTAATTGCCAGTGGCTGATCACTAATGAGAGCTGTCATTAACTCTTTATTTCTTTGTCGCATATTGTCAGCTTCCTCCATACTTACTTTAAGTTGAGACTCTAAGATTTTACTGCGTGCTTGAAGACGTGTCTTCTCAGTCTCACTCATCTCTAATTTCTTTGTTAATTCCTGGACTTGGTCTTTCAGTTTTGTCTGCTCTATCTCTAGCATGTTGTTTTGTGTTTTGACCTCTTGAAGTTCCTTCTCTTTATTCAGAGCTTGTTCTTGCACCTTGGATAATTCTTCGGAAAGATGTTTACCTGCTCTTTCAAGTTCTTTCTTGTCTCGCATGGCTTGGTCGTAATCTTCATCAGCATCAAGCATTAATTGTTGTGTATCCAGAGCCGTTCTAATCATATCTTGCACAACAGGCTTGAGCTGAGCTATGTCTACATTCAGCCATGTCTTTGCTATTTCTGGAGTCTCTCCCGTTTGCACATCTTTGCCTTCTGCCACCTGGATTGTTTCATTATGCGGTTGTCTAACTTGCAGTTTCATTCTGGGTTCTTCATCATCTCCTTTTGCTTCATTCTTTTTAGTGGAACTCCCCTGAAATGCGACATCCATTGGGGAGGGTTCTGCCACAACCCTGATTGGTGTGAAGGGTTCTCCCGTTTCTATAGCATTATCCTCATTTTCCATTCGTGATATTTCCTCCTCTGTCTTTGCGCTTGTGGTTTTCTGATTCACTTTTATTTCTTGATCTATTGGCTTGAGGCCTTCTGGTTCTTCACCATAATCAACTTCATTTAATTCGGTCCATTGCCCATCATCTTTGGATTCGCTTCGAATATCTACATCCAACAATGATGCGTCTTTTTCTTCTTTGTCCTGTGATGAAGAGCTGGAATTATCTAATCCGATTTCGCGGTATCGGTGAACTTTAGTGAGTTTTCTTTTTGTGTTTAATTCCTGGTGCGACTGCTGATAATGATGACCTTGCACTGGTAAGTTGATTTGTCCCTCCGTATATTTGTGCGTCTCTTCCAGTGCTTTAGTCAACTCTTCCTCCGTAATTTGTTTCTGTCCTGCAATGGTTACTTTGGGAAGTACATGGACTCTTTTTGTCATAGGTCCTCCTTCTTCATCTTGCTTGACTTCTCTGTGTCTTTTTGTGCCTCTCATTCTCGACTGAGAACTGGTTTCGGCTTCTTATCCGCTAATGGCAACCTTCTTTTTCTTAGGGACCGTTGCTGGTTTTGCATATTGAGCTAGCTTCTCTGAAGTGGGCATCTCTCTCAAACAATTCTTCATATCCAAAGCTTCATATATCATTAATGTGAGAGCTGAACTACCATTCAAAAATTTCTTCTGGCCCCACTTCTTCTGGGCTTCAAATAATCTTTCCTGAACATAGCCTGTCAAGTTCACTTTGTTCCCAATTTGTCTCATGGCATGCGATAATAATTGTACGATTATCTTCTGTGGAGCGGTATACATGTGCATGCTTGGGAAACAAAAGTGTTGATGCACCAATCGGACAACATCTTCTATGTCAATTCTGTTTATATCCAAAAATGATCTCTTCTTGGGATCATGGCACTCGTCTTTGACACTAGTAATACCTGCTTGATTCCATCCAAAAGCTTTATTGATTAACTCATGTGTGAATTGGATTGTCTTCCAAACTGCGACTTTATCCAAGACGCGTGCTTCGGGAACTGAGATCTTTGTTGCGGCAGGTTGCATGGTATTCATTACCTGTGCACATCTCTGAAAATCTGGAACATATATAGGCAATTTGAGAAATGCCTCTATGCCCGCTTGTGTCCATACATCTTCAATATGAGGTAATCCTTGTATTATTGTCTTGAAATCCTGTGACATGATTGGAAAGTAATGATCTGTATCCATAATTTTGATTGTTGCCATGAAGATGAGCTCTGTCACTGGTTGATCATCCAGAAACCAGTGACCTCTTGCTTTTGTAACGGACTCGAGTGGGAAAAGCTGAACCTCTTCCACTTGGGTACCTTCAGAACTAGTAGATGCCATCTGCACTCAATATAGAGTATGAATTAGTAGCCATATATTATCAGAAATCCTCCTTTATTTGTTTGTCATAAGCTCGATATTGCTCCGAGTGAACGGTGTTGTCCCTTTCCCGTGTGTGTGAGAAAGGTAATACCTGGATTTTTCACATTTTTATGTATTTTTATATTTTCATCTAAAAAGGAAAACAGAAAAGTTAGTTTATAGCCGAAGCGGTTATTAAATTTTTTGGAGTATTTTTCTTAATATATGTACAAGTGCTCTCCTATTTCCCAAGAGGAAAATGTGCTTGACTATCCTGAAATAGAAGAAGGATGTGCCGAATGCTTGGCCCTGTAATGTGGCCCTACTATGCATACTTTGGGTATTGACAATTCCATATGTGTGCAAAAAATTGGAAGTAGTTGGTTGATGCAAGCTGTTTGTTTTGTCTTTCGGTATCCAAATCTGCTTCCTTGTGCTGGGCCTTGTTGTATGTTGCCCACTTCCACTGAATGTGGCTCTTTTCTTCTTGTTGTAGGTCTGTTTGATCTGATTTGTAAATATCCGCTTCCTATCACAGAGCATCTCTTAGAAAGAGTAGCAGGCAAGGAAGTGTACAGCTTCCTCGATGGATTTTCGGGCTAGAATCAAGTAGCCATAGCTCCAGAAGATCAGCATAAGATAGCTTTTGCCACAGATTGGGGTATATTTGCCTTTCGTGTAATGCCATTTGGGCTTACCAATGCTCCTGCAACCTTCCAAAGACTAATGTGCCATGTATTTAAGGAGTTCCTGAGGAAGAATTTAGAAGTCTATGTTGATGATCTTTGTGCTCATTCCAACATTAGACAAACCCATATTCCTGAACTCAGACAAATCTTTGACAAATGTAGAGAATATCAAGTCTGCCTGAACCCAGAAAAGTGTGTTTTTATGGTCAGGCAAGGCAAGATTCTAGGACACATAGTGTCAAAGAATGGCATATCCACTGATGAAGAGAAAGTGAGAGCCATAGCCGAGTTACCTAGGCCAAAGAATGTCAAGGAAGTACAGGCTTTAATGGGGCATTGTGGGTACTACCGCCAGTTCATTCACATGTATGCTGTCATTGCAAAGCCCATGTACGGACTTTTGACTAACTTTGAGTGGACTGATGAATGTGAGAATTCCTTCAATGAGCTTAAACGGCAATTATGTTCAGCACCGATCTTGACCACACCAGATTGGAATAAGCCTTTCCATGTTCATGTTGATGCATCCAATTATGTTATTGGGTGTGTACTCGCGCAGCCTACCGGTGAAGGTTATATGGATCTTCCAATTGCCTATGCTAGTAGACAATTGAATGCTGCTGAACAAAATTATACCACTACGGAGAGAGAAGGACTAGGCATGGTGTATGCGGTTAAAAAGTTTAGACATTATTTGCTTGCAAATAAGTTTAAATTTTTTACTGATCATCAAGCTCCTATACTTGGTAAACAAGCCATGCAACATAGGTAGATTGGTGAGATGGTTCCTCTTACTAATGGAATATGACTTTGAGGTAGTGGTGAGAAAAGGCAAGACTCATTTGAGAGCAGATCATCTCTCTAGGCTCACATCCGGAGAAGCCCCACAAGGAGTATCTAATGCTTACTTGTTTAATTTGGAAGTAATACCTCAGTGGGCTAAGCCATTAGTGCCAGTATTGACATACGAACCTAACCATCTAGTAATAAACACGTAGGATAGAGAGGTAGTAAAAGCCCAAAAGTATCACATCATGGCAGGAAGTATGTACAAGCACACAGATCAAGGGATCTTGGCTTGTTGTGTAGAAGAGGACGAGTACACTAAATGGTTGCATTTAGCACATGTAGGTGCATTAGAGCAACACTACTCAAAGCAACGAACCCTACAGACACTAAGGAGACTCGGAGTGCATTGGCTGACTATGGAGGCTGATGTCCAAAAGTTGTGCAAGGAATGCCCAATCTGCTGCACTAAACCACCTGTGGAACATGCCACTCTTTATCAAGTGTCCATAGTGCCAGATTGGAGTGAACCTCTAGTATCCTTCTTAAGGACGAGAACATTCCCTCCAGACATGACTCTGGCTAGGCAAAGGAGTTTAGACCAAGAAGCCCAGGATTATTCACTCATTGGTGATAATCTATACAAGCGTGGTAAAGATGGTTACCTGAGACTATGTGTCCATGAGAGTGAATATCTCAAAATATTGGATACTGCTCACCAAGGTGTAGCAAGGGGACACTTTGGACCAGATCGGGTAATCAAGGCAATACTATTTGCGGGCTTTTGGTGGCCAACCCTTCACATGGATGCACATACCTATGTGAAACGGTGTGATGTTTGTCAGAGAACTCAGTACCCTATACGCAAGGATGAGATGTCACTGAAGCCTATGATGGGCGGACGTGCGTTCTCTAAATGGGGAATAGACTTTGTTGGTCCTATTAATCCCCCAGCTAAGGGTTCACATGCTGAATATATCATCGTGGCCACAGACTATCTAACCAAGTGGGTAGAAGCAAAAGCTACTACAAAAAATGATGCTCAAACAACAGCAAAGTTCTTATTTGAAAATGTATTCACGAGGTACGGATTGCCAATAGAGTTGGTGAGTGATAGAGGCACACACTTCTTGAATGAAGTCATAGAAAACCTTCTCCAAGAATTCTTGGTGATACATAAGAAATCGGCCCCCTATCATCCGCAAGCTAATGGCCAGGCTGAGAGCACTAATAAGATCTTATGCAATGTGCTGACTAAACTAGTGAACAATAAACGCTCTGATTGGGACAAACAGCTACACCATGCTGTTTGGGCATACCGGGTTGCCTATAAAACGGTGCTCCAAGCCACCCCCTTTCAGATGGTATTTGGCCAAAATGTTGTGCTGCCTCTGGACTTTTTGATACCTACATTGAAGGTAGCACAAGAGCATGACTGGACAGGCCATGAACTCTCCTCTCAAATCGTTGATCTTGAACGTCTAGGCGAAACACGATTGAGAGCGGCTGCAGGGATATATGCAGCTAAGAAACGACAGAAGGCATACTTTGATGCCCACGTTAAGGATAAAGGTTTGAAGACAGGGGACTTAGTTTTAGTTTACACATTGAAGCAACATGCAAGAAAATTGGAGAAGAGAGGCTATGGACCCATGATTATAAACAGAATCTCAACAAGTGGAGCAGTGCAACTAGCCACATTAGAAGGCGACGTTCTCCCGAGCTACATTAGCGGATGCAGGGTCAAGTCGTATCAGGAACCTCTCACAGAGGAAATGCTAAGTCGACTCAATACTGCTAAGAAATGCAAAGAAGAAGAAAAGCGAATTCGAGAAGAAGCCCAAGTAGAAGCATTGGAACGCATCGGGAGAATGAAGTTGAGAAGACACAATAAGGAGCAACCTAGGACGGATGCCTATGCAGATCAAGGATATCATGTGGCTATGTGTGAAGTTTCAGGTATCAGCGCTCAAAGGATAATTGATCAACGTCCTTTTATAACCTTAGAGATAGGACAAAGAAAGGGTGCAAAGACTGTAAGAGCTTTGATTGACTGAGGTGCATCCACTAGTGCTGTCAAGTTGTCTTACTGTCAAGAATTGAAATTAAC
Source organism: Ceratopteris richardii (assembly GCA_020310875.1). Classification (NCBI taxonomy): domain Eukaryota; kingdom Viridiplantae; phylum Streptophyta; class Polypodiopsida; order Polypodiales; family Pteridaceae; genus Ceratopteris; species Ceratopteris richardii. The sequence continues at coordinate 53,206,681 of CM035434.1, forward strand.
TGTCGATCCTATAGAAGCATATCTCATAGGATTGGGAGGTGTGGAAACCCCTTGCATGGGCGAGGTGGATCTTCCCATCTCCATTCAAGACGAAGTGATGACAGTCAAAGTACTAGTGTGTCAAGATGAGGACCTCACTGAGCCTCTTGTCTTGGGTCAGGACTGGATCTATGATCATGCAGTCAACCTCAACCTAAGAAGTGGACTTCTTCAGGTATGGGTAGATCATAGCCGAATTACAGTTGAATTGGAAAATGAGGCACTCAAGGAACTAGGCAAGGCACAAACTCCTGGTCCTTCCAGGGGCACACATGAAGTTGACAATGCTATTTTTGTCCAAAACTGTATGATGCAGAAAGAGGCTTGTCTCAACAACGGAGCCAGGGAGAGGACGGAACTCCCTTCTTTTCCAAAGACCAGAAGGTTGCAACAACCAACGGCAGATCAAATACAAAAGAAGCAGAACACTACCGATATTGGATGCCAAAAAAAGGAGCAAAGCAGATTGTTTCAGCCATGGAAACAAGTATGGAGGCGAAAAGGCGAATACCCTGTTCAGACCAGTCCGACCCCACGGCCAAAACCTCTTATTAGCAGTCAACAACACGACACTAATAAGAAGTCCTTCATTAAATCTTCTGCGAAAGTGAAGTCTATTTGGGTACCCAAGAAGTCAATGAAGGCCAGCCCACAATCATGACAAATCTGGGTGCCTAAGGCTTGCTTGCGGGCTCAAATCGCTACACCAAGGCCAAACCCTGTACAACATGTTTCACTCACGCGAACATCTGAGGCCCAGTCTTACACATCATGCACTAACACGTATTCTTCCATGAGCACAAGTAGAATCACTTGTAAATGGGTTCCTAAAAAGCCCCATTTTTCAAGTAAATACCCTATCACACTCCCCAGAGCCTCCACAAAGTCAAAATCAAAACCTATCCATTGCATTTGGAAACCTAAAACTTGTAATAAACCCCCAGACCCTAGTTGTACATCCATGCCCACCTACTAACTACGTCACTCTCACACCGCATCATTCCACTTAGCTCCTAGGTCTAACCAATCCCTAACTACACACACAAGCACCGAGCAGTTACTAACCCACTAATCTCTCCCGAACCTCATGTTAATGTTGTAATGGGGACAAAAACGGTTCTCTCTTGTCCTTTACAATGTTAACACATGTTTCTATATTCTCACAGAATCAGGAGGCAAGAAGTAACATGGCAGATACGGCAGGAACTAGCTCCCAAGCAGGCACCAGCACCCAAGTCGTGGATATTGAAAGTCTTCCCGTTGAGGAGGAATTGAAGGAACGCCCTGTAGCATTGAGAGCATTACACGCCATACCGGTTCAGAACCCTCCACAAGGGCACACTATGCTAGTCAGTAAAAACTCTCATTGGTTCAGTGATGTGGCAGGACCCCTAGGTGAAGGCACTTATATGTGGGAGGCTGAGATAGAATTCAATGGGTGCTGGGGCAGGTATCACTTTTTCACTAGGGAATTTGAGAGACTGCAGAATAATGAAGGACTAAAACCTATATGGAAGAAGGCAGGACTCTACGAGTACTTCAAATTCCAATTGCCAAAGCCGGATTTTCTAAGATGCTCTTATTTGATTAGCACCCTTACTCCGAGCAAAGACAAAAAGGGATACAGCTCCTTTGTCCTCCCATCTCTCACAAGGGGCAATGAGCTCAAGCATTTCAGATTAACTATCAACTTGGTAAGGGAAGCTCTAGACATGAAAGGTATGCATATTCCTACGGAGAAAGAGACTATGGTCCCCGACAATATGAAGAATAGGAATCTGACAAAGTTAAAAGACATGGTGGCAATGACGCCTACAATCGCTATTCATTTGCAAATGGTCATGCAACACTTTGCATTTCCCGCCCAAGAGAGGTTCACAATGCCACCTAAAAAGATATGGTTTAGTTTATACTTGGCCGATGCCTTTGATTTGACAATCAACATGCCCCACTGGATTATCGACCAAATCCACTTGGCTCATCAAAGGTGGTATAAAAAACAAAAGTCTGTACTGTACGGATGCTGTGCTCTGACCAGGATTGTGTACAGATGTCTTGCGTATGATGTACCAATGCAAACGGCACTCATTTGGACCAGGGTACAAGAGTTTCAGCACCGATTATCCTCGGCAGGACCACCATCCAAGAAAATGAGAGGCGTCGTTCAGATGCCCTGTGCACAACCCCGCGGTGCGACATTGACACCAGAGACAACGCCACGATTTCCAAGGCGGGTACAACCCTTCACTATTAGATTACCAAGACACAGCACTGATGGACCAAATCTAGTGTTTCCACCTGTACCAACCGACCTAGAGTTCCCTCACGGATTCACTTTAGAAGACCTAACTGATGAGGAGGTAGCCAGAATCATAGAGGCTGTTAACGCGGAAGTCGAGGCAGAGCAAGCTAGTGGACAACAAACTGCTACAGATCAACCCCATCCCAGACAACCAGAGGTCGTCGATGTGGAGGGTGAAGAAGAAGGAGGACAAGAGGAGGAACATGATGGACAATCCGAGGAAGAAGAGCAGGAATATGATCAGGAAGCTTTGCAGGTACTTGAAGGGACCCCAGCTTATACGAAAGCATTGAAAAAGCTCTATGACACCATGAACAGAGTTCAAGAGCAACATAGATTGTCCCTAGCAGCAGGCAAGGCCCTTATGAATCAGATCCTTGAGGAGGAAGGCGTCGACGAGCAATATCGTGCCACTCTTGACATGATATCTGAGGCATTAGGCGTCCCTGAAACGGTGCATACTGCCCTTGCACAAGCACGAAGAATGGAACGAAGATATGGCAGACGCCCCCCTCGAACAGGAAAGCAGATGAATGTATTAGTATCAGAACCACAAGGCACATCCACAACCACGGGCACCGCACACACTGTCCACGATACTGAGGAAACCCATGTATCAAGTGCACCTCCGTCACCCCCGTTTCCACCCCTGCCTCCATCTCCACCACATTCATCTCTCACAACCAGTGTAACCACTACTGTCACCGCCTCCGAGTCCACTACCCATACCGAAGCACAGACCGTCACTCAACCCACACACCCTATCTCCACTTCGTTTGTCCATACGACCACTGAAACAGTAGTTCTAATTGCTACCACAGAAGATCTCAACCCCCCGATCACACTTCCGGGCAGTTCGTATTCACAATTGCACACACCACTGTACACTTTCACCACTATCACCGCACCCACAATTCCACTATTCACAATCACTCCCACTACTGCATCCACCGTTGATCTTATGGACATCTCACCCACCTCCGCGCCTCTCCCTCCCCCCATGCATCCACCATCTCCCATTCCCCCACCTCCCACTTCACCATTTTCGAGCACCACATCCACACTTCCATTCCCCTTCCCCTTTCCCTTCCCCTCTCCATTCAACACCCTACCAGCATCCACCCCTATCAATAATGTATTTAATAATATGTATCAGTGTATGTCGCAACTACAACAGCACTACCAACATCTTGATAACCAACACACAAGACTCTTTCGAAGCCATGAGGAACTTCAACTCCGATTCATTGATCTCGAAAGGGAAAAGCGGCTACTACAACAACAACATGCCACTTTACAGGAACAACATGAACAATTAGTAGCCAATCCACCTCAGTCAGATGCAAAGGAAAGACAACATATGGATGAATTGCTACACTCCCAGATAACGGAGAATCTCAAACTTAGATGCAACCTGGCCCTCCTACGAAAACACATGTCTACAGCTCTCGAAGAGAATAAACGGCTGCAGAAACAGAATGAAGAGAACTTGGAAGCAGCCATGGAAGGTTCCCCGCAGGAAATCGACCCAGAAAAATTCAAGGCCATTCCCTCAGAGAATATGAAAACTGTGTTAGAAACCCATGCCGACCTCCTGGAGGCCCATGCAGCGCTAGAACGAGAAAGGGATGATCTACTTAAGCAACTGGCAACTCAGCAGGAGTCACCAAGCAAAGCCACAGCCACAGACGACACATCCGAAGAAGTCACAAAAATCAGAGCAGAACTCGAAGAATTACGCAGCAAAGTCATGCAATACGAACGTCAGCCCTCTCCCCTTGTCGAGCCCGAGCCTAAAGATCTAGTGCCAATCGAGATAGAGGAAACTTTCGAAGACCCGTATGTTCCCATTCCTGCACCAGGGGGCAAGCAAACAGACGAGGGCATGGACACCATTGAAATAGAGGCTCCTGAATGGATGCAAAGGTTAGAGAAAGTGGCCACAACCCATGATGATAGAGTGGCAGTTCAGATAGCATCTATGTCACGCTTGGAAGAAGTAGTCATAAAATCGGATTACTTTAGGAATCTCTCCCATCATAGGTGGACGGCACATCCGACAATTTGTATGTTCCTTTTTGTGTCCTAATGGCGGATTACAATGCGGAAATCAAGAGCCACACATCAAAAGAACCAACCTCGGCTACACAGTTTGCACCGGAAGACATCCCAGCGAGTGCCAAGCAGGGCAATATTCATCAACCGATGTGGAGGATTCGTCTACTGGAAACCTACCTAGAAATGGTCAAAACATGGAATAACATGCCCTTCTACATCAAATACAACCCATGCTACTGCCCTGTGTTTCGAAGAAGGTCATGGCCGGAATACACAAAAACGGTGCTGATAAAAACGATTCGGCATTGGGGGGTCAGGTTTAAAAATGTGCCTGACGTCATGGCCCAAATGTGCTTGAAAATTTTTGAGCTCATGTTGGTCACATTCAGGACTTTCAAAAATGTCAAGGAACCTCATCTGTCAGCCCTTGGATTTAATTAAGGAAATCAGGACCTCGTCTACGACATGAGTGCAACACCATCTATTAATGTTGTATATGCATGGCACGCGCGCATCAAGTATCTACGAGCCTGCTTCAAACAGACGCTTGAAGAAATGTTCGTCACGGGATTTTGGGAATATCATTCAGAGATATTCATTCCCAGACCATCACATTTATTGCAGTTGTTTGCAGTGGAACAAGCTCTTCATTCAAAAAAGTTACGTATACCACATCCAGAGGTTCTCGGGCCGGTAGATTGGGATGCTTTACTCACGGACTTGGCCAAAGGGTTGCGGATTGAAGAACATCACTTAGCACAAGACGTCGTTGAGTACTACATCCAACGACCCACCCAACAAGGGTCTGTCAGGGACGACAGACGCGAGAGAAGGGGGGGTGTTGGAACTGAAGGACTCACTAGGCAAGGAAGCTTAAGAAGGGAGTCAGAGAGAAGAGAAAGTACAAGCAGACAGAGCAGTCAACGACGACCTGGCAAGTAGGCCAATATTTTTTCAAGACACTAACGCATATAAGAGAGGTGGATACACAAGGAGAAGGAGCAAGTAGAGAGCTCCAGGAAATGTATGTCAAAATGTTAGAAGAAATCCCTACAACAATAGTGATTTTCATCACTAAAAACCATTGTAAATACCATTTCATTTTTTTTTAGCTCCATTTTGTGCAAGCCAAGGAGTCCTTGAGCTTGAGGAGCTTTAGAAGATCCTATCTGTCAGTTTTCACATTTTTTAGACTTCGTTTGAACCTCCAAATAGGGTAGAGAACCTAATTTTTAACTAGGCCAGACACTAGGTCTGGACAAGGCCAAAACCTAGTCAAAAACTATAAAAAGAGCTAGAGAGCTCATTTTTGGGGGTAGCTTGTAATTGAAATGAACTTGTAAGAACTTTTTGAAAGGAATCTAAGAACTCCATTGCTTCTCACTCTTTGTCTTGCCGTGTGTGCGCGTGTGTGTGTATGTGTGTGCATGTATGTGTGCTTCTCACTCACGCACTTGTGCCTCCACTTGCTTGAGGTCTTCATACCATCCTCACGTCTTCCCGGATTGACATTAAATGAGGTGCTACTCATCACTGAGCTACAATACTCATTAATGCATGCAAGAAATATTCATCCAATTCTGTGAATTTCTTAGTGAAATTTGTGAATTTCTTTAAATCGTTAGCCACTAAACATTAATACTCTTTGTACTTTATACTCCACTAAATTAAAATATGGCATTATCAATAAAACAGAGCACTTCAAATCTAGATGAACTTAATTGAATTTAATCTCTTCCTTAACTGAATTTAATCCCTTCAATTTGACATGATCAATAGAGAAAAAAAGTCCATTCTAGTCTTTCCATGTACGTACAAAGAATTTATCATCCAAAACATTCCCTTAAAAAATAGCAAGTTGAGAGAGTGTTGTACTTGTGGTCATGACTCATAGCAGATACAGAGCATTCCAACGCTGCAACAAGACTATTGGAAAAGTCTAGAATAAAAGCTTAGAAGAGCTTTTAGCTCTAATCTCAGTCCAAGAAAGTAACTCAAACTTTGTAACTCTAACAAATGAGAGCACTTTCACTTGTATAGAATTTCTAAGGTCCCTATCCACACTCTAGTGTCTACCCTAGCTCTAAAAAAGTATGTAAAAGCTATTTTGAGGGTGAAACCGTGTCAAAAAAAAAAAGTAATGAATATGGATATTCTAATCATGCCCATGAACCTGAATGAGTACTTCATTTTTTTTATTTTGGCTTCCACTTATTCCTAGAAATAGGATTCAAGCCAAAAATAGGCTTTTTTGCAAGAAAATTGGGTAAAAATTGGAAGACTTTTGAATTACAGGAGGGATTTTAGATGAGAAAAACTAAATATCCCTTCATCCTTTACTTGAATGATTTTACTTCTCTTTTAATGCACAACTCATCCTTTGACTGAGTTTGACTATGTTGACTTGATGATTCTTAGGCCGACTTTTTGAGCTTCCTCCAAAAAGTAATTTATTAGTACTCTCAAACACTTCATTAACTTTGAGTACTCTCAAACTACCATATCACTTATCGATTCTATTAGTAATCCAAATCCTATAATCAAATTTTCATACCAGAACTTGGTTCTTGCTTGGGCATGATTTTTGTAAGTATCCTTGACTTGAAGCCACCTTTTAAGTAATCAATTGCCAATATGATATATTTTGCATGTGAACTTTTAGCACGTGGATCAATGGGCCTAATGAAATCCTATCCCTATTTAGTGAAGGCTCTCTATGAAATCAAGGCTCTCTATGAAATCAAGGGTCTTAAAGGAATTTCAAAATTTCTCATTTGATACTTTTGCCTTTGACAAATATCACATCTATCAACATAAGACTTGCATTGTGAAATGTAATCGAAATTGGAAAGTGAGAATATAGAATCATCTTACAAGCCTTATGTGTAGGAAAATGTACCCCTCACTATGTCCATATCTGCTCTTGTACAATTGTTTATTAATGACCTTTGATTTATGTTTCAACTATTCAACTATATTTTCATTCCACTTTGGATTTACTTGGAACAATCATCCCTCCATCATTGTTTAAGATATTTATCCATATCACTTGATTTGTTTGGCCAATATGCTCCAAATCTGTCTAAATTATTTGGAGTGACTATTTTTGAAGCATGAGAAGAGACATCTCATTCATGTAAGTTGTCTAAATAATTACGCTTTGCATCCTTTGGATCTCAATATTCTAAAACTCCTCTTTGACTAAGATGATACATATGCCTTGAAAGTAGGAAAAACTCCGTACTTTCCAAAATCACATGTTTAGGAGTTTGTATTTGCAAACGAGAACCAAAAGACAATACAGATTCACATGTTTGAGATTTTGTATTGAAAATTAGGACCAAATGTCAATATGGAACTAGAGAAGTAGCCCACACTAGCATGATTTATATTTCAAATAGGTAAGGATCAAGAGGATCATCCTCCACCCCTTTGGACTATTCTTCTAATAAAACTTTGGATTGATGATCCGCCATGATATGAGTCTTACCTTGTTTGGCAATGACCTCAAAGTCAAATTCCATCAATAGAAAAAACCATCCTACAATTAGATTCATAAATATATTAAGGCACGAAGGCAAACAAAGAATTATAATTTCCTAGCCAAAAGGTAATTCCTAAATCTCTTTACAGCATAAAGCATACCCAAACCTTCTCTTTTATGAGTTATATACTTTTTTTTTACATGATTTTATTTTCAACCTGCATAAGCTATGAAAGAACCTAATTTTCTTCCTCCAATATGTTGTGCTAAACACATCCTAAAGCACAATTCAAAGCATCCACATGAACATCAAAAATCAAAGTAGAAAGTCGGATGATATAGTAGTCAAATGTATTTTTGTTACATAAAAATGTTAAAACAAAGGGTATCGTCTATATCATTTAGAAAATAAACAGATTCTTTGTGAAGAGAGATGGTGGATGCAATCCAAAGATGAGTTGGTGCTGCTACAACCAGCTTCGCACCAGCCAACTGAGACTTCAGAGTTGATTAGAGATAGACAAGTTGCAAGATGACTAGCTCCCAAAAACTTACTATTTTTGGACATACACCTGCTGGAAAAACTGCATAGTGCTCTCAACCTGGTAGGAATTAGATAAACTCCTTTTGGGCATAGCAAAAAGACTTAGCAAGCTTCCCAATCCAAGTTAAAGCACTTTAAATGATGGACTGAGCATTGAGAACAAGATTCATCAATTTCAGGAACATGCCCACCATTCTCGGGGCTTTGCAGAGATAGACCAGTGAGTAGTAAAATGCAGATATCTCCAAAACTGTAAATCCAATGACCACGGAAATTGATACAGAAACTAGACAGTGAGAGCTATCCAACACATGTTAAAACACTGAAAAATGTTGAGCACAACTCGAGATATGACCTTCTGAAATTACTGCTCTGAGTGAGTATAGCAGAGAACAAAATAGAGAAGTAGATAATGACAAATGTATAGATTCACATATGATTACAACCACATTGGCAAAGAATCTTTGCACAATGGGAGTAGAATGATAGAGCTATGGAGTAAGCTCTTCAATCTCTACAAAATGACATGAAGTGGTCACGTACAAGGCTTGCTAATCACCTCTTCCTTCTTGCTCTTTTTATAGATATTCTTGGAGGGAGTTTTGAATTCGAATTCAAATGGCTCCACCTAAAAGTGATCCCCAAAGTTAGGAGATATTCCCTCAGCTCAAAAATTCGTGGTTGTTGGTAGTTAGAGTCACGAATTTTCTTTTACATCATGGATGAGGTAAGCCATCCTTTTCCTTTTTTCTTTTTTCAATTACAAGAGATAAAATGTACTCTTTTTACAAGAGAGGTTCACATGACTACACATGTGACTTACAAATGAGGAAAATATCAAGCATATGAAGCATGTAGGCTTGAATAAAATGCACCAACAGATCCCCCTCAAGCCTAACATGCTTGGCCTCCAAATAAGTCTTCAATTGTCCTTGATTTCCTACAAGCCAATCATCAACTTGAATCTACTTAACTTTGTACCATCAAGAGCTTTAGTCAATATGTCTGCACATTGCATATCTGTAGAGACATAGGATAGTTGAATATCCTTGCTCATTAGCTTCTCCCTTACATAAAGGTAGTGGACTTCAATATGCTTGGTTCTAGCATGGTATACTGGATTAGCTGCTAGATGTAGTGAGCTTGTGTTGTCACCAAAAATGTGAGGTGTTGAAGAATGAAGTCCAAGATCTGTGTACAAAGACTTTAACCACATGATTTCTTGAGGTGCATTAGCCAAACCTCTATATTCCACTTCAGTAGAAGATAATGCCATGGTTGGTTGCTTCTTTGATGACCAAGAAATGATTTTTGAACCTGCAAATGATATATACCCAGATGTGCTTCTTCTATCATCTCTAGATCGAGCCCAATCTACATCTGAGTAGACCTTTAGCTCAATATCTGAAGTAAATGAATTAAACAAACCTTCATTCATGGTCCCCTTTAGATACTTGAGGACTCTCTGGGCTGTTTCCATATGTGGTCTTGTCGGCTTATGCATAAACTGACTCAATATACTAACACTATAGCATATTTCCACCCTTGTGAGTGTTGCATAGTTCAAACTTCCAACCAAGCTTTGATAGGTTGTGATGTCTTCAATTGGCTCTCCTTCATAAGCAGTAAGCTTATGATTTTGCTCCATAGGTGTACGTGCACACTTGGTATTTTCCATCTTGAACTTGACGAGCATGTCATGGACATACTTCCTTTGTGTGATGTATATACCTGAATCTGTGTAGATCAACTCCAATCCAAGAAAATAAGTGAGTGGTCCGAGGTCACTTATTTTGAACTCCTCCTTCATTTGACTCTTTACCTGTTTGATTCCTTCAAGATCATTGCCTGTGATAATAATATCATCAACATACACACATAAATAGATCACTTCAGATCCATTCCTCTTTATGAACAAAGAGGTTTTCGCCTTGCTAGCTTTGAATCCTTGGTCCTGCAAATAAGTCACCAATCTGAAATTCCAAGCTCTTGGAGCTTGCTTCAATCCATACAAAGCTTTCTTTAGTTTGCATACATAGTTAGGATGATGTGCATCCTCATATCCAGGAGATTGTGCCATATACACTTCCTCAGAAATCCATCCATTCAAGAAAGAATTCTTTACATCAAGTTGATAGAGATTCCAATTTCTAGATGCAGCAAGACTAATGAGAACCCTAATTGTAGGCATTTTTGCAACAGGAGAGAAAGTCTCCTCATAATCAATACCATGGGTTTGAGCAAACCCTTTAGCAACTAATCTTGCTTTGTGTCTATTTATACTTCCATATGATTTCCTCTTGATTTTGTATATCCATCGAGATCCAATTACCTTCATAGATGGCTTGTTAGGTACAAGCTCCCAAGTGTCATTCTCCTTCAAGGCTTCCATTTCTTCATCCATTGAATCTCTCCAAGCTTTCTTGCTTTGTGCTTCTTCGAATGTGGTAGGTTCTTCATTGGTTGAATCCTTTGCAATGTAGATTGAGTGCTTGGTGACCAAGGAAGTATCATAACCAAACATCTCTGGTTTCTTCTTCTCCCTTGAAGACCTTTTAAGTGGTTGATGTGAGCTCTCGGGTCCATATGTAGCATCCTGCATCTTTGCTTTACCTTTCTTCTTCCATATCTTTAGTCTTTCCAAGTCTTCTAAGTCAATCTCCGAATCACTTTCTTCAATCTGCTTTGGCTCGTTTGGTTGAAGTGATGAAAAATCTTCATCCAAGTCATATGGGAGCTTCACTTTCCTGTCATCATCAAACCATGATTTGTTTTCATCAAAAATTACATCTCTACTCATAGAAAATCCTTTATTGGTTGGATTGTCTATATCCTTTTTGGTTTTGATCATAACCAATGAATACACACTTCTCTTCCTTGGGATCCAATTTCCCTCTTACTTGAGAAGGAATGTGAGCATAGGCTAATCATCCAAAGATTTTACAATGCTATAGACTAGGTCTTCTTCCATTCCACACTTCATATGGAGTGGTTCCATCTAGTGACTTAGATGGAAGTCTATTTATGAGATATGTGGTTGTAGACACAGCGTCTGCCCATAGGTAGTTTGGCAATCCCTTTACGTTGAGCATGGACCTTGCATCTTTGACAATAGCTCTGTTTCTCCTCTCTGCTACACCACTGAGTTTGGGTGTATACCTTGTAGTGACTTCCCTTTTAATGCCTCTTTCATGCAAGAAGGCATCAAATTCAGAAGAGAAGTATTCTCCTCCACCATCTAATCTGAGTCTTTTCAAAGTCCTACCTGTTTGGTTTTCAACAAGAGCAATATACTTCTTAAAGCAATTAAACACTTCATCCTTGTGCTTCATGAAAAACAGAATGGTCCATCTGCTACAATCATCTATGAAAGACACATAATATCTTGAGCCTGATATAGATGGCTCCTTACTTGGACCCCACACATCGGTGTGCACTAGATCCAAAGGATTTTGATACATATATCCTTTCTTATTGAAAGGTTGTCTATGAGCCTTGCCGAGTTGACAAGCTTCACACTTATAAATCATGTGTTGCCTTGTGATATTAGGCAAACCAAGTACACTTTGGTCCCTGCAAATTTGTTTGAGTTTCCTCTCACCAATGTGAGAAATCCTTTTGTGCCATATCTCCAACTCTGTTAGAGTTTGAGATCCATAGCTAAACAAAGCTATGTTCTTTGTATCTTCCACTTCAAAAGTGAAAAGCCTTCCTGTCTTTTCTCCTTTGGCAATCCTTCTAAAGCCTTGCCTTGGGTCTTCAACATATGCTCCAAATCGGTTGAATCTAACCTGCAATCCTTTTTCAACAATCTGTCCAACACTTATTAAATTTTTGGTAATTGTAGGGACATACAAGACTTTGCTTAAGAGGTTCATATTCCCATCTGATGTCTTCACATTACCTATCTTCTCCACTGAGTGCTTTGTGTCATCTCCTGTTTGCACTTCATGCTTGTTATGAGGATCTTCCAAATCAAAAAGTAAAGCCACATTTCTTGCTACATGGTTTGAGCACCCCGAATCAATGTAAAATATGTGATCATCATCCTTACCCTTCTTCACTGATAGATTCATAATCAATAATGAATCTTCTTGACTTTGGTCCTCTGCATAGTTATTGTAGTCTCTTCTTCCTCTATGGCCACTTTGATAGTTGTTGTTGTTGTAATTGTTGTTGTAGTAGGTGTTGTTGTTGTAGCCTCCATTGTATCTGCCTCTAGTTGATCCATAGCCACCTCTATTGAATCCTCTTCCTCTTGAGTTCCTTGGATTCCTGAAACATTCTTCAGTAGTATGGTTAGATAAGCCACATATATTGCAAGGTTGAGATGATTGGAATCTCCCCCTGCCTTGCTTTCCACTTCTACTTCTTCCTCTAGCTCTTCCTCTACCTGCAAAGTTTGCTTAGTAAGAGCTACCTTCATCTTTATTCTTCCTATTCTTTGACTTGTCCTTGACCTTAGCTTTATCAGAATATAAGGGAGAATTTTGATTACCTCTTGAGGACTCACCACCTTTGCTAATCTTTGCTTCATGAGTGAAGAGTTGGCCCATGAGTGTGTTGAGGTCGGGTACATGCATATCCATGTATAAATCCATGGCTGTTGTGAATGACTCCCACTTGTCATCTGCTTTGATTCCATTTATGATTTGTCTAATGATTTTCTCCTCTTCAATTACCTCTCCAATGCTTCCAAGTTGGTCGGAAATCTCCTTCATCTTTGTGACATAATCAGTCACATTTTGCTTCGGGCTTTTCTTCATTGTTGTGAACTCCATCCACAATTGGTTCTTCCTTGCTCGAGTGTTGGAAGAGAAGAAAGAAGCAAGTGGATTCCAGGTCTCTCTTGATGTCTTGCATCTCTTGACATGAGGTAAAAGAAAATCAAAGATTGAGTTTAGAATATAGGACCTTGCAAGTGCATCCTTCGAACACCAATTTGAAAGTCCTTCCACTTCTTCATGTGATGGTTGCCCTTTGTTCCTCATGGTTGGCATTGCTTCATCTCCGGATATGAATCCATATAGATTCCTCCCTTGAAGGTAAGCCTCCATCCTTAGAGACCATGCCGGGTAGTTGTTTCGATCCAATTTGTCAATTTTTGATGGAAATCCATCTCCCATGTTGCTTGACTATGCTCTGATACCACTGTGAAGAGAGATGGTGGATGCAATCCAACGATGAGTTGGTGCTGCTACAACCAGCTTCACACCAGCCAACTGAGACTTCAGAGTTGATTATTAGACCCTTTGAGCTTCCTAAATCCACCAAAATATCAGCCAAGTACTTTGGAACATGTATCCCAAAAGTTTAAGTCAAGACAGACAAGTTGCAAGATGACTAGCTCCCAAAAACTTGCTATTTTTGGACATACACCTGCTGGAAAAACTGAACAGTGCTCTCAAGCTGGTAGGAATTAGATAAATCCTTTTGGGCATAGCAAATAGACTTAGCAAGCTTCCCAATCCAAGTTAAAACACTTTAAATGATGGACTGAGCATTGAGAACAAGATTCATCAATTTCTGGAACATGCCCACCATTCTCGGGGCTCTCCAGAGATAGACCAGTAAGCAGTAAAATGCAGATATCTCCCAAATTGTAAATCCAATGACCACAAAAATTGATATGCAGAAACTAAACACTAAGAGCTATCCAACGCTCTGAGTGATTATAGCAGAGAACAAAACAAAGAAGTAGATAATGACAAATGTATAGATTCACATATGATTACAACCACATTGGCAATGAATCTTTGCACAATGGGAGTAGAATGATAAAGCTATGGAGTAAGCTCTTCAATCTCTACAAAATGACATAAAGTGGTCACGTACAAGGCTTGCTAATTGCCTCTTCCTTCTTACTCTTTTTATAGCTATTCTTGGAGGGAATTTTGAATTCAAATTCAAATGGCTCCACCTAAAAGTGATCCCCAAAGTTAGGAGATATTACCTCAGCTCAAAAATTTGTTGTTTTAGGTAGTTAGAGCCACAAATTTTCTTTTACATCATGGATGAGGTAAGCCATCCTTTTCTTTTTTTTTTCAATTTTAAGAGATAAAATGTACTCTTTTACAAGAGGGGTTCACATGACTACACATGTGACTTACAAACAAGGAAAATATCAAGCATATGAAGCATGTAGGCTTGAGTAAAATGCACTTATGTTTTATAAGTATAGGTATTATGGATCCTATTAGAGAGAGAAAGGTGAAACTCACTCATAAAAAGTCTTATGAGAGCAAGAGTTCCGCCTGATACTCTAGGGTTCATCATGCATGAGTTCTCAGAGATGCTTGATAATGAGTTGGATTATACAATCCAGATGCTTACCCAACGATCAGAGGAGGAACCTTTTGCGGCTCCACATGCAGGAAGACAGCTATTTGCTCATAGGTATGTTTTTTTCATAATTTTCTTTAATGATATTATATTACATATTTTTATTTATTTTTATCTATCTATTTTCAGGACACCTATACCACCTCCAGATCATGATAGCAGAGCACAGGTGCCTATGAGGACATGCATAGGCACCTTAGGGTTAGAGTGCGATATAGAACCAGAGGGGAACATTGTGTACATAGGGAATGGATTGGAGTTCAAGAAAAGAATGTGAGCATTTGCGACTCTTACCTATGCCTTGTCCACTTATAGTGGAAGTAAGTATAAATTTTACAAATAATTTGAAATAAATATCTTATGTTTTATCTACATGATTATTTTTTTGTAGTGAGCATGATGAGAGGGATAAAAAATATGTACTCAGTTCACTTGAGATAGATTTTGGGACAAGATGGTCGCATAAGTGGTTTCTAAAAGAGATGCGGACACTTATGGCTCATCGCCATGATAATGCATGGTACGCATTGCTTTTATGTATATATATGTGGATATGAGTGTGCGTGTTTATGTATGTATGTATGTATATGAGAGAGAGAGAGAAAAGAGTGAGACTAGAGGTACAAATACATGCATACACACACATATACATCATACATGCACATTTACACACATATACACATACATGCACATTTATATATACACACACATACATGCACATTTTTACACACACATACACATGCATGCAGTTACACACATATAACGAATACACATAGACACATACACATACTCACATACACATACACATACTCACATACACATACACATACTCACATACACATACACATACTCACATACACATACACATACATAATCATATGTACACACACATAGACTCACATAATCATATTTACATGCACATATACATATACACATGCATATACACACACACACAACACATGCATACACACATATAGATACAAATACATACACACACATGCATACACACATATAGATACACATACATACACACATGCATACTAATATATCTATATGTATGTATGTATGTATGTATGTATGTATGTATGTATGTATGTATGTATGTATGTATGTATGTATGTATATGTATATATATATATATATATATATATATATATATATATATATATATATATATATATATATATATATATATATATATATATATATATATATCCTAATTCAAAAACACTAATTTTTATATTAGGGTTCTAAAATGCCTAATTTAGAAACTTTAATTCAACCTTTTAGCCATATGATTGAAGTATATGAACACATTGCATCTATTCCTCGGACATCCTACTAGAGAGATGTCTCTCCTCCCAACCTTATGCCTCTTTATATACCTACTCGAATCAACAAGGGTCATAATATATATAAAGATATATACACATCATGTAGTTACACATACATAAATATAAAATGGAGTAGATACATTATGCATCACACATACATGCCTAAATGCACACATAAATATATATACATGCATACATATTTACATGTACACATTTACACATAGACACATATACACATATACATGTACACATCACATATACATGCCTACATGCACAAATGTATACTTATACATGCATACATAATTATAAACACTTGCATATATTACATGAATATATGAATATTTTACACAAATGCATATGCATATATACACATATGCGTACTAACACATGTATATATATATCACACATATGCACACACATACATATACATGAAATACATATATATGCCTACTAACACATGTATACATATAATACACATGAATTCACACACATATGCATACATACATGATAAAAACTTGCTCCTCGAAGCTAAAGCTATATATAAAATAATTAGGCATACCCCCGAGCTTCATGTTCTAACTTAAAAGAACACGATTTCATCTCTGTGGTAGGATTTATCATTATTCAAGTTGAATAAAGAATCTATTATCTGATATCCATTCAGAAGCTTCAAGTTATTGATGGATAACTAGAGTAGAATTTATTATCTAATCTGCTCATATGTTTTTCTTATTGCCATCATTTTGGTAAGACATCAATATAGTCTCATATTCATTATCCTTATTGATTTCATTTATTTCTTCTATTGTTAAATCTGTGTTCTCATGAGTCACATCATCTATTGATGAATTAATATCAAATTCTAGTAATTCCTCTTCCTCATCAGTAGAATGAGCATGTAGAGTATTATCCTTTTCATAAAAAAGATTAGTATCATTATCATGTATAATGATTCTAATTTCTCTTTCAGATGTTGATGTATTAGTATCTGATGGTGAATCATCAAGAGGATTTTCTTCCATCTCTCTAACAATAAACTATTCAAACAATGACACACCTCTAGGTTGAACATGAATGACTTGTCACCAAGGGTGAGCATCTGGGTTTTTATAAAAAAATGCTTGTTCAATATACCTAGGAAGAATATATGGTTCTTTAGTAGATCGCATTACCTTGGAAGAATCAATTGGCCAAAACCCAAATAATTCCTTTCTTAATGTGGAATTGCTACCTTTATACTTGGCTGAAAATGAGTCAACCTCAAAATGACCTATCAAAATATATAGAAACAAAAACCCATTATGAGGTGCTTAAAAAAATAACTAACTCTATCATGTGGTTTGAATGTACGAAATGAAATTTTGTAGATACCAACAAGAATTCCCACGTAACCAAGTTCGCCATATATAAGGTTCGTGTATTTTGAGCTAGCAGGTGATAGTTGCTTGAAAGAAGCAACAATACTAGAATCCTTTGTTTTACATACGGAATCAATGGCTTTGATTCTAATATGCTATCCAAAAGCCCACATATTAGTGAACATTTGAGCCTGCAAAAGAAATTAAATAGTAAATACAAACTAATATACATATATGAAAAAAACAAAATATTATTAAAATCAAATTACTTTTCATTCACAACCTATCATTAACTCTCTCTGCTCACCTCAGATTTCTTCATTATTTGCGTTGGCACGTTGCAAACGATTATATAGCCAATCCGTGAAAGAAGATATATTTGTAATCTCATTATTATCAAGATTACGTCTATGTCTTTTGTTTCTTCACCTTTTACTTCAAAGATTTTGAAGTTCGTGTTCATACTCGCTAAGGAATGCTTGCATGCATTCGCTATTATATGCTACAAAAGTAGAAACATCATTTTTTTTTGAAATGTAAATAAAAGTGGAACTCCCTAACTTGATAATACCTCATATGTATTTTTGAAGAAGACTCATTGGTCCATGCACGTGGAGCTTCTTCATGAACTCTTTCAAGGTACTTACTAACATAATACATGCACTCTTCAAGCATCCAACCCTTTGCCATGGATACTTCTGGTTTTCCTCTTTGTCGCACATAACCTTTTAATATTCCCATAAATTGCTCGACCCAAAACATCCATGGAGTGTTGATAATACCTGTAATCTCTATTTCATCTACAAGATGGACTAATAAATGAAGATGAACATCAAAAAATTAAGTAGGAAGCTCTTTCTCCATTAAACATACTAGCTCTTTGCATTCATGTTTTTTTTTTGTGGGATCGAGTTTTTGTCAATCTCTTTTGATGTAATCCACCTATACATATCATAAAAACATTTATAAAGAAGTTAATTCAAAAATAAAAGATATCCAATAGTCATAAATATGAAATATAAAAGTATCATAATTACATTATAAGCGATCCAAGATGATAGATCACATCTCGTACTCCTTTTGTTGTACATCCATCGATAACCAAAGGTAAAATATGTTTCAAAAAGATATGCGAGTCATGGGTCTTCAACCTAGATAAGCTCTTATCATCCATAGTAAACATGTTTTGGAAAGATGTTCCATATCTTGTAGGGGTCCTAATCAATTCAATCCTATTGTTGATAGTCTGTATCTCTTTTGTTGTAACTACCCAAGGAGCAGGTGCATAATCCGTTTCCTGTCGATGTCTATCAAAAATTGGCCATAACTTTGGTTTTAAGTTTTGATCTTTCAAATCATTCGTTCATGTTATGGTATCCTTTAGTCCAAGAAGATGCTACCATAGTGAATAACCAATATTCTTGAATATATGCATAGGATCAAGAAGATGACATACTTTTAACTGTTTCGAATACTCCAAAGAATACCATATTGATTTGTTCTCTGTGAGT
Organism: Ceratopteris richardii; assembly: GCA_020310875.1. Classification (NCBI taxonomy): domain Eukaryota; kingdom Viridiplantae; phylum Streptophyta; class Polypodiopsida; order Polypodiales; family Pteridaceae; genus Ceratopteris; species Ceratopteris richardii. The sequence continues at coordinate 53,225,653 of CM035434.1, forward strand.
GCCAATTTTCCTTTACCTCTCTTCAGATACTCATTATCTTCATCATCACTGAAGATTTTTGATTTTGGATCTATGAGAGGTCCATCTGTCCATTTTTTATACCAACCCATAGGCGTCATAGGTTTTGGACACTGACCTATTTCAAGCTTTCCATTAAAATGTATCGCTTCTCTTTTAGATCTTAATGGATGATCATCAGGCAAGACTCGTCGATGTTTAAGATAAATATTTTTGTTGAGATTCTTACTATAGATTGATCTCAACCAATCACCACAATATGGACAAGCTTTATAACTCTTAGTAGATAGTCCTCCATCATGAAAATGATAAAATATAATTAGAATAAATCACATTTATTTATATGTATACTGAATAAAAAACTTACCTCAATACTTCAACAAACACCATATCCTGGAAAGTCGTGAATAGTCCAAACCACAATACCACGAACTATAATATGTCTTTCATTGATGCTTTTCGATACATCAATGACATTAATACCTCTCCATCGCTTGGAGATCATCAACGAGAGAAGCAAGATATATATTCATATCTTTAACTTGTCTTTTGCCTGGGATTAAAAGTGAAAACATTAAATGTTCCTTTTTAATGCTAAGATATGGCGGAAGATTGTAGTTTATGACTACCACTCGCCATGTTGACCATTTACAGATTTTTTGCACATTCACGCCATGTGAATCAATATGTTGAAAAGAAACACTATCAGAAGTCAGATTATTCCATCAGTACTTTTATAATCATGTCCCCATGTCAAAAGCTTTGATAATTTGGGGCTTTGAAACATACGTTAATCCGTGGAGCCAATCAAAAATGAAAGATATATTAAAATAAATAAATATATATATACACACACACACACACACACACATATATATATATATATATATATATATATATATATATATATATATATATATATATATATATATATATATATATATGCATATAATTTTATAAATGTGTATGCTTATGTGTATGTGTATGTGAATGTGTATATGCATGTGCATGCGTATACATATTTGTATATGTATATGTATATATGTATGTATATGTGTTTTATAGGTGTATATGTATGTATATATATGTATGCGTATGTGTATGCATATATGTATATGTATGTGTGTATACATGTGTATGTAAGTATGTGTATATATGTATGAATGTGTTTGTATGTATGTATATGTATGTATGCATGTGTAGCTGTGCATATTTTATTTCGTTTTTTATTTTCTTTTTTGTATATTGTGGTTTGCCGATTTTCATATCTAGACCATTGAATCGTCTCGTTGTCTCCCATTTTATAGTCAATCTATTACCTGTCTTGCTAAGTTGTTTACAAATATAAAGTATCGGTTAGTTATGGAGGTATTCAATCATTAGTAAATTGGGAGGATCAAATTTATTGCGAATATTTTAAAAGATGCATGAATAGTTTTAAAGGATGGGCAGACAAAAAGTGTCCATTCAATGCAAGTTCTTGTTCTTACCTTAGCTAAAGTAAGAATAAGAACATGCATTGAATAGATGCTTTTTTCCGGCCCATCCTTTAAAATTTTATTTTTCCATCCTTCAAAATCTTATAGATAAATTTGGTCCTCCCAATTTTACTAATGACTTAATACCTTCATAGCTAACTAATACTTAATATTTGTATGCAAAAGAGTTAGCAGCACAGGTATTAGGTTGACTAAAATAGGAGAAACATATGTGTCAAGAAGATTCTAAAGGTTGGGTGGACAATTCTAAAGGCTAGATGGACAAAACATCTTCATTCGATACAGGTATGTATAATTTGACCTTACTCTCATAACATGTGTATGTGTGTATATGTTTATATGTGTGTATACATTCATGTATATTATGTGTATGTTTATATATGCATGTGTGTATATATATATATATATATATATATATATATATATATATATATACATGTGTGTATGTATATATATATATATATATATATATATATATATATATATATATATATATATATATATATATATATATATATATATATATATATATATATATATATATATAAAGAGATTGAAAATTGAAAATTATACCTTAATAGTGTCGAAACAGATACATTACTCCATCCAAAACGATTTTGAAGATTGAGAATAAGTAAGCTTGCACTTAGTCGTGTCAAACGACTTCCTTCATATACATACTTTAGACATTCCTCTCGAAGATATTTCTCATTTTTAGAAATATCAATGCTCTCACTATCATTTTGATACCAATCCTCAATAAAATCTACCATGCCATCATCTTTATCATTGTCTCTTCTTTTGAATATAGATCTTTCAACAACCTTGCATATTCCATAGGATCACTTTTGTGTAGCCTCCTCATAGAAGCTTCTAATAAATGAGGTCTTACTCGCAATTATGAATGCTGTGCAGGAATATCATCAACATCATACGTTGGAATCTACACACATGAATAAAATTCAGTAGTATTCCATAAATGAATAAAAAGTAAACTTTAAACATAAAATTAAATATATAAGTTATTAAATATGGATAGAAAATTTTCATTCTTTCTAGCTAAAAGATGCTCTTGGAGGTCTACGCCATCCATAATTCACTAATTATAGTTCATCACCTGCATGTAATGTAGTAATAGCACTGAGAACTATGTATCTTCATACATCTCTACTCATGTCTGTGATTCATGACTATTTTCACGCTCCTCAAATGTGCAATTATTCCTTGAACTATTATGTAACCCTCGACTCCTATTTATTAAACATGCTAATTTCCATGCGTGTAAGGTCTTCCATCAATATATAATCTTTCATTTTCTACATGTGAAATCTGTCTACTAGTAAGGCATGATGCATTCAAGCATATTCCATAAGTATTCATGCTTTGAACATAATGTGCAAGTCCATGCCAATCTCCCCATCCATATATAGGACCACAAAATGATATAAGAGTGACTTTAGAGTTCGAAGGCATATACAAATCCTCTACAATAAAGAGATGACAACCAGCATTAGTAATAGTGGATGGAGCAATCATATAGCGATTACCCCAAAAGTTGAAAACCTCTCCATCTAAATGAAGGGGTCCTCTATTCCATCCTCCATATCTTCTTCTATCATATGTTTGTACTAGAGAACGATCACGAGCTGGCCATGGATAATCTCCAGCCATTTCAGTCTCTAAACTAGGACGTAGAGGATTTCTAGAAACTCTACTTGTAATTGAGGAAGAGCAAGTCCATGACGTGTATGAGGTATATTAACATTATGAGAAAAATTATCATCATCATCATCATCGAGAAAATATTCTTGTATGTCAACACTAGTTTGATTTTGTATATGGTTTTTAAATACAATAATGACATTAATTTATAGAAAAAATACATATCCAAGCATTATCACATTGACCAGGTGATGGTGCACACTCAAAAGTACCATACTTTGCCTCATGTTCAATACATTTCAATTGTGGTCTTCGATACATGCCATAACAAGAGTTACACCAACATATAATATGCTCTTTATAGTAAAATTCATCATGATTCCTATTGAAGGACACATGTGAAGTCATTGCATGGGTAGGAGGTGGTGGAGTGCCCTCTGATTGATCAGAATCTGATTATAATAAGAAACAAGAAAATATATACATTATGTATCTATCAAATATATTTAAAATTAAATATTTGATATACTTATAGTATAATAATCTGATTATTTACATACATAAACATTCACATATACATATTTACACATACACACATGTTCACATATACACATTTACACATACACACATATTCACGTATACACAAATACACATTATTGTGGGATAAATGCATGTATTTTCTATGAATGAGTGTATATGCATGCATGTGTGTGTACGTATATATGTGGATATGTATACGTGTTTTTATGTTATATGTATGTATATGTATGCATATATGTATGTGTATATGTTTGCATGTATATGTGTATGTGGGTATGTGTATGTGTATGTGTGTGTATATATGTGTATGTATTCTGATTCTTTTTTTCTGTTTGAGATTAAATTAACAAGAGATATTGTATGATGGAAAAAAATAAGAGGCGACCTAAGAGACCACCTGAGACATGGTAGTTTTTTCGTAGACATCTACATCTTTAGGAGTCATTTCCTCAGCAGAAGGTATACAAATTAATAGTTTATATTTATAATTTTCATATATTTTAGTAATTTTTTACATTTAACTTATGTATTTCTTTTTTCCTAAATAAACAGGTTGCTGCAAAGAAGAGAGTTGAGTCGGGCCACACATCACACCTAGGCCAAATGGGCCATAATGGTTTTGTAGCTACATTTGTAAGTATATGTGTTATTGTGAGTATATTTTTTATTTTAGTTAAAATGCAAGAAACTAATCTTTTTTATTGCTTCAATGCAGCGAAACGATTATGGCGGATATCCTACGAAACATGAGATCGAGAATGCTACACATTTTGGATATCCGCGTTTGAGCGAGTATATGCGAGATCATCTGGATGCCTTTGTGAGTATTATTAAATTTTATATAATTATTTTATTTTTATGGATGTTTTAATTGTTTTACTTAATTATGTTTGTTATATGTAATATAAGAGTATTATGGAGAGGCAGATATGGATGAGCTGGAGAGACAGACACAGGAGGGACGATCTCGATCATCACAGGGTGATCATGATGATGAGGATGAGGATGAGGATGAGGATGAGGATGAGGATGAGGATGAGGATGAGGATGAGGATGATTATGATGCTGATGATTTATCATGATCATGATGATGATGATTAGGATTCTTGATTATGACATAATATTATATGTATTTACATTGATATATATATATATATATATATATATATATATATATATATATATATATATATATATATATATATATATATATATACATACATATATATATGTGTGTGTGTGTATGGTATTAGGTAATGAAAAGTTTTTTTCTAATGATTATTATTATTGTTTATATTAAGCATGTGTTTTAGTACTTTAATTCTATAATTCATTCATATGTGTGTACGTATGTGCATGTATGTGTGTAATGTGTGTGTATATGAATGTACATATGTATATGTGTATATGCATGTATGTGCATGTGCATGTGTAAGTGTATATGTGTATGTATGTGTATGTGCATGGGCATGTGCATGTGTATGTGTGTGTATATGTATGTATGTGCATGTGCATGTGTAAGTGTATCTGTGTATATGAGTATGTGCATGTGCATATGTATGTGTGTGTATGTATGTGCATGTATATGTGTAAGTGTATGTGTATATGTATGTATGTGCATGTATATGTGTATATGTACGTATGTGCATGTGTGTGTCCATGTGTATATGTGTATGTACGTATGTGCATATATATGTGTATATATGTGTATGTGTGTGTATCTATACATATGTGCATATGTATGTGTATGTGTATGTGTATAAACATATACAAATGTATGTATATGCATGTGTCTATGTATGAAACATGCATGTGCATGTGGATGCATTTCCATTTGCATCCATGTGCATGCATGTGAATGTGCATGCATGTGGATGTGCATATACATGTATTTAAGTATATGTTAATGTGTGTATGTGTATATATATATGCAATAATGCATGCATGAAAGTCTTTTTATGTGGTTGTAGAAATGTTTGTGCATATGCATCTGTATCTGTGTGTATGTGTAAGTGTATGTGCACATGTATGTGTGTGTATATGTGTGTGTATGTGCATGTGTATATGTGTATATGTGTATATGTGTGAACGTGCATCTTCATCATGTATAAGTGTATATGTGCATATCAATAAGTGTGATTATGCTAAGGAATGAAGATAACACAATTCAAATCATATACAAAGAATGGAAATTGTACTTACAATAATTAGCCATACTTTTTGATTGGTTAGCTTCTTGAATAACCTGCAATAGAGAGAGAGAGAAGAGAGATAGAGAGAGAGAGAGAGAGAGAGAGAATTCAAAGAGCGAAAGACGTAGAAAGAGAGAATCAGAGGCAGAGAGAGTCAATAAGATAGACATTAGGCAAAACAACAATTCTGCATATACTTGTTTCAGCTTGTAAGCGCAATGTAATGGAGAGTGTTAATCTCCAAAAGAGCAAGTTGACCTTGAATTTAGATCACCTCTATATCAAGATCAACTTTAGACTCCACCAAATTTAGAGATCATTCACCAATTTATCAAGAAATTGATTTTTCTGAAAAAATCCAACTTCTCAGAAAAGTCTGCTGAAGATTAATCACTCATTGATTAATCAATCCTGTAAAGTTTTTGACAAAACTTTGCACAACACTTCGCCTTGAGATTGCGCAACTTTACCAAGTTAAATTTCTCAAAATGATTGAGTACACACTGAGAAATGTGTGAAACACTTTACCTATGTCTGAAACAGCTTCTCTGTAATAGCGACTTTGACACCTGCAACTTCTTAGCTACAGTTCTCCCAATGTCGAACCCGTTTGGTCAAGATCTTTTAGCCATAGATGGCTTACCTTCCAACTGAGATTTTAAGCCCTCATTTGTGTAAAACTTTACACTACACACTGAGTAATGTTCATTACACTGAACATGAAATCTGCGCTAGTTTTGTCGACTCTCAGAACATCTTCACATATGAATGTTCCTAAACAAAATTCTCTCAGCCTGGTTGCAATTAACCTCTGAAATTCTAGCCATAGATAGATTAGCTATGGACTTAGATATGTGCAAAAGGATTCCTCAAAAGATTAGACACAGAAGGAGCAGACAGCAAATTATCGGGCGCAAGATTTTTCGATTTCTCAGAAAAATTACATCTAAGTGAGGATAAACAATTCACTCACTCTTCATGTGTCTAATGACACTTCTTACAACTGATTTCTCTCTACCTATTCTCTATTCTTCTTCTGCTCTATTTGCCCCGACATTTTCCAACATATTTATAGATGAATATATACAAGTGTATGACTAGACAAAAGTATAAGTCAGCTAATGTACATATGTGTACACATCTTTGGATTTCTAAATATGTCCTTCCTTCAACCATCTGAATTTGTTCTCTTCTTGACTCCTTGACTTCATTTCTTCATAATCCTTCAATTGATGATTGTCATGCACCAACAGCTCCCCCTCAATCATTAATTGAGGTTCTTCTCTATCTTCTTGATTCCTGCCATATCCTTGAATCTTTGTAGCTTTGGTCCATCTAGACTTTTTGTCATCATATCTGCAAGTTGATCTTTTGTAGGAGTGTGTATGACTTCAATCTCCTTCTCAATGACCTTCTCTCTCAGAAAATGATACTGTATTTCAATATGCTTAGTTCTAGCATGAAACACAGGATTAGCTGCCAAGTATAAAGAGCTCATGTTGTCTCCACAAACAATAGGAGTACTTTGAACAACATCAAAAACTTTCATAAGTGTCTTTAGCCATATTACCTCCTTTGCAGCTTCCACCATACCTTTATATTCTGCCTCTGTGGATGACAAAGCAACTGTATGTTGCTTCTTAGAACACCATGAAATCAATTTGTCTCCTACATAGCACAAGTATCCATGTGTTGATCTTCTATCATCCACATTACCTGCCCAATCTGCATCACTATATATCTTCACTCTTGTATCAGAAGTAAATCCATAGTACAACCCTTCTCTGAGTGTACCCTTGATGTACCTAAGTACTCTTTGTCCTGCAATCCAATGTTCCTTTCTAGGACAATGCATAAATTGTGAAAGCACACCAACTGCATATGACAAATCAGGCCTTGTCAATGTAGCATAAATCAAGCTACCAACCAAACTTTGATAGAGTTTCATATCTCTGAACTCTTCTCCTCCAAACCTAGACAATTTATGGTTCACTTCCAAAGGTGTAGGTGCAACCCTGCAATCTTCCATTTTAAATTTGGTTAGCAAATTTTTAAGATACCTTTCTTGGGTCACATATACTCCATGTTGAGTATAAGAAATCTCCATTCCCAAGAAGAATGAGAGGTTCCCCAAATCACTGATTTTGAACTCTTTCTCCATCTACTTCTTGATCATTTGTATTCCTTTATCATCTGTTCCTGTAAGTATTATGTCATCGACATAAATACAAACATAAATGAATCCATCTTCACTTGCTTTGACTAGCAAGCTACTATCTGCCTTTGATGCTTGAAATCCAAGATCATTCAAGAATTTTACAAGCCTATAATTCCATGCCCTTGGGGCCTGCTTTAATCCATACAAAGCTCTCTTGAGCTTACACACATAATTTGGATTCACTTGATCTTTGAACCCATCTGGTTGCTCCATGTAAACTTCATATGAAATATAACCATTCAAAAAAGCATTTTTAACATCCAATTGAGACAACTTCCAACCTTTACAAGCAGCAATTGCTATGAGGGTTCTAATGGTTGTCATTTTTGCCACAGGACTATAAGTCTCATCATAGTCCACTCCATATGTCTGTGCATACCCCTTCACAACAAGTCTAGCTTTGTATCTAGACACACTTCCATATGCAAATCTTTTTGTTTTGTAAACCCACTTACATCTAATAATTTTCTGGCTATTAGGTTTAGGAACCAGATCCCAAGTCTGATTCTCTATCAATGCATCATACTCCTCTTGCATGGCTTCTTCCCAATTTCTCTTGCCTTTGGCTTCATCATATGTAGATGGATCTTCATCTGCTTTTATCAAATAAGCATAATCTTTAGTAGTCAAGAATGAGGTGTCATAGCTATACCTTGTAGGTTGCCTTTTGTGCCTAGATGACCTTCTAACTTCTGCACTTCTTGAAGTCTCTGGTTCATCACATTCTGGATCAAACCTTGGCCTCTCTTCAACTTCAACCTGTACTTCATTATTTTCATTTTCATCAAGTAATTGAATCTTTGCTTTACCTTTCCTTTGATCTACTATTTCTTCATCATCTGCATGTACATTATATTTACCTGCATACCAAGTACCTTGCTCATCAAATGTAACATCCTTGGATACAAGGAATTGCTTTGTGGATGGACTCCACAACCTGTATCCCATTTGCTTATCATCATAACCAATGAATACATACTTTTCTGCCTTAGGCTCCAACTTATGCCTCAATTGAGATGGCACATATGCATATGCCAAGCATCCAAATATTCTGCAATGATCCAAGGTAGGTTTCTTACCCCACCAAGCCTCATATGGTGTCATACCTTGCAAAGCTTTACAAGGCAATCTATTAACCAAATATGTAGCTGTATTTACAGCCTCTGCCCACAAATAATTTGGACAATTCTTCTCTTTCATCATGGACCTTGCAAACTCAACAAGAGTCCTATTTCTTCTTTCTGCTACCCCATTTTGTTGAGGAGAATACCTGCAAGTAATTTCTCTTTTTATACCTGCATTCCACAAATAATCATTGAATTCATTTGAAAAATACTCTCCCCCTCCATCTGACCTTAGTCTCTTTAATTTTTGACCTATAATCCTTTCTACATAAGCATGATAGTGTTTAAATGTATTAAACACTTCTGACTTTTCTTTAATCACATAAATTGTGATCCATCTGGTAGCATCATCAACATAAATGACATAATATCTTGAACCATTTATACTAAAGTCCTTTGAAGGACCCCACACATCTGTATGCACCAATTCAAGTCTTTCTGAATACATAAACCCATGCTTGGAATAGGATTGCTTATGAGCCTTACCTAATTGACATGCCTCACATCTGTATGTCATGTGTTGACCTGCAATGTTAGGCAATCCAAGCACTGAATCATTGTTAATCATTTCTTTGATACCTCTTTCATTGAAGTGTCCAAGTCTTTTGTGCCAAAGATCCAATTCTGACACCTTCTGCTCTCCATATGTGAACATAGCATGTCCAACATTTCCTTGTACCTTCAATGTGAAGAGCCTTCCTTCTTTCTTTCCTGTAACAACCTGTTTATACCCTTGACTAGGGTCTTCAACATACACTCCATCATTGGTGAACCTTACCTCATATCCTTTTTCCACAATTTGACCTACACTGATCAAATTCTTTGGGATTGTGGGAACATAAAGTACCTTACTCAGAAGAGTGCTCCCATCCTTAGCCTTGACTGAACCAATTGACTTTACCTTATGCTTTGTATTATCACCTGTCTGAACTGTATGATTAATTGCATTATGATCTAGGTCAGTCATCAAAGCAATATTTCCACTTAAATGATTACTACATCCTGAATCAATATAAAACACTCTCATGTCCTCATGTGAGGTCTCATATGTTGCATTCATAATGAGAGTCGAATCCTCCTTCTGATCTGATGCATAGTTGTAGTAGGTGTTATTATAAGATTGATTTTGGAAGCTTCTTCCTCCACCTCTTCCAAAAGAATTCCTACCACCTCTACCTCTGAAGTTTCCTCTCTGAAATCTACCACCTCTTGCTCTTTGATTAAAATTCTGATAATTACCATTGTTCTGATTATTGTGCCAACAATCATGAGATAGGTGATTGGTCTTACCACATATCCAACAAGCTCTTGCATTATCTTTGTTGTTTCTGCCTCTTCCTCTACTTCTGCCATTTCCTTTTCCTCTTATGAAATTTGCTTGGTTTGAAGTACCTTCTTCTTCACCTGATTGTTGCTTCCCTTTGTTAGCTTTCTTCTTGTCTTTAGAGTACATTGCATGACCTGCACTCTTATCAACATCTCCTTTGATATCATTCTCAAAAGTTAGCATATGACCTAACAATTGATTCAAATCAGGAGTAAAGTGATCTAATGAAAGTTCTGTGGATAAAATGAAAGGCTTCCATTTCTCATCTCCTCTTAGCCCTGTGAGAATTTGTCTTACCAATTTGTCTTCTTCAATATCTTCATCCACTGCACCTAGAGAATCTGCAATGTCCTTCATCTTTGTCACATAATCAGAGATTGACTGTGAGGCCTTCTTCTTGAAGGTAGTAAATTCTGCCCATAGTGAAGCCTTCCTTGATTTAGTTGTGTTTTGGAAATGCTCCTCCAAAGCATTCCAAATGTCACATGCACTTTCAAGTCCTCTAATGTGAGGAAGCAAATAGTCATTGACTGCCATGTAGATTATGCTCCTTGCTTGAGCATCCTTCTTCATCCAATTCTTTAGATCTGACAATTCTTCCCTAGTTGGAACACTAGGATCTCTGAATTTAGGTTTCTCTTCTTCACCTGTAATGTAGGCTATCAAATCTTTGCTCATTAGATGAGCTTCCATCCTCATAGACCATGCAGGATAGTTTTCTCTATCCAACTTTTCAATTTGGAGACTATCTCCCATTGTTTCTTTACCTGTAGTCTCAAAACTTTAGACTTTACAAGGAATAAATGTACCTTTACTTCGTGTCTTTCTTCTTCTGATCCTTTTGATAACTTCAATGTGTCTACCTTCAAGTTTTCTTTAACCTTTATCCTTCTGCACCTTCAAGATGTAAAGATTTGTATTTCTGCAGTAGTCGGAGTCTTCTTCTCTTCAATTTTGACACAACCTGCTCTGATACCACTGATGGAGAGTGTTAATCTCCAAAAGAACAAGTTGACCTTGAATTTAGATCACCTCTATATCAAGATCAACTTTAGACTCCACCAAATTTAGAGATCATTCACCAATTTATCAAGAAATTGATTTTTCTGAAAAAATCCAACTTCTCAGAAAAGTCTACTGCAGATTAATCACTCATTGATTAATCAATCTTGTAAAGTTTTTGACAAAACTTTGCACAACACTTCGCCTTGAGATTGCGCAACTTTACCAAGTTAAATTTCTCAAAATGATTGAGTACACACTGAGAAATGTGTGAAACACTTTACCTATGTCTGAAACAGCTTCTCTGTAATAGCGACTTTGACACCTGCAACTTCTTAGCTACAGTTCTCCCAATGTCGAACCCGTTTGGTCAAGATCTTTTAGCCATAGATGGCTTACCTTCCAACTTAGATTTTAAGCCCTCATTTGTGTAAAACTTTACACTACACACTGAGTAATGTTCATTACACTGAACATGAAATCTGCGCCAGTTTTGTCGACTCTCAGAACATCTTCACATATGAATGTTCCTAAACAAAATTCTCTCAGCCTGGTTGCAATTAACCTTTGAAATTCTAGCCATAGATAGATTAGCTATGGACTTAGATACGTGCAAAAGGATTCCTCAAAAGATTAGACACAGAAGGAGCAGACAGCAAATTATCGGGCGCAAGATTTTTCGGTTTCTCAGAAAAATTACATCTAAGTGAGGATAAACAATTCACTCACTCTTCATGTGTCTAATGACACTTCTTACAACTGATTTCTCTCTACCTATTCTCTATTCTTCTTCTGCTCTATTTGCCCCGATATTTTCCAACATATTTATAGATGAATATATACAAGTGTATGACTAGACAAAAGTATAAGTCAGCTAATGTACATATGTGTACACATCTTTGGATTTATGAATATGTCCTTCCTTCAACCATCTGAATTTGTTCTCTTCTTGACTCCTTGACTTCATTTCTTCATAATCCTTCAATTGATGATTGTCATGCACCAACACAATGCACTTGTGAACATTGGAGAGCTCTTCAATTCAATGCCTGAACATGCCAATCGAAGATCCCCCAATGTTTTAATTGTTTTCATCAACAGGCCATCGTGTAAGCGATGCTAAGGCATCACAAAAAGCATTGGAATTGGCATTTCATAAGCGACATTCTTAGCATCCCTTATGCGATGAAAAAACGCATCGCTTATTCGATGGTTTTTTAAACCATCGCTTTAGCAATGCTCTATGTGAGCACTGCACATCCTCTCATGCCACACGTCAAAAAAGACATCCTTTAGCTTGTCGTTTAATCGACGGTCCATGCTCGACGCTTCTTGCAACGCTTTTTGCAATTTTATATTGATAAAATTGTGTCGCCTTAACCGTCGCTATGCGCCCATCTTCTTTGTAGTGCTCAAACTCCAAGACTCATGAATCAAAATCTATCTAACATGCATTTATTATTTTCAACTTGGAAATCCACATGTAAGTAACTAGGAATCGTGAAAATTCTTTGAAACTCAACCATTCAAACCTACAAATCCTTTCTGTCAACTCCAATATGCATATGAATTTCCATTTTCTTTCAAAAGTGATGGCAAAACTCTCTCGCATATGTATAAGATTCTTACTATTACTTAATTTTCCTCACTTAATGCAAACTTAGTCAATTCTCCAAATTTCAAGATATGACGAATGTGTCCATTCTCCCACTATGCCTTTAGTTACTCCCTAAAAAGTGTAGGAATATTCTCAAACCTTGGTGGCTAAGATACATATACCTCCTCCTTGAGGTCTCCATTTAGGAACACTAATGTGACATCCATTTGGTACACTGCCCATCATTTATGTGTCACCACAGCTAGTACAAGCTGAATAGTAGTCATCCTTGCTGTCGGGGCAAATGATTCACCGAAGTCAATGCCTTTGACTTTGGAATAGACCTATGCAACAAGTATACCTTTGTACTTCTCCAAAGTACCGTCAGCCTTGTATTTTAGCTTCTAGATCCATTTGGTGTCGATGACCTTCTGCTTTGGAGGTCGCTTCACTAGCTCCCAAGTTTTGTTCTTCATGATATTATTGTATTCTATTTGCATAGCGGTTCTCCAATCTAGATTTTGGAGTGCTTATTCCACACTTGTGAGATCCTTTGCTTATTTGTCGATAATCTTAGCCATCAATGCTGAGTTTATAATATGGGCCTCTGCCCATCTCTATTCTTCTATTCTTTCTGACCATCTTGGACCATCTGCAATCTTTTCAATTGATTGTCGGATGGGATTTCTCGAATCATATAGGTGCCTCACCCACCATGGTAATGGATTTTTCCACTTAAGTGACTGTAGGTTGGTGACTTACAGTCTCATCATCTGAAGATGATGCTTTCTTCTCTTCCATAGAAGGTCTAGCTCTTGGATCAGGTTCATACTTCATTACTTCTTCATCAATTGATAGAGTGGAAGATTATTATTCTTCTTCCACCACATGTGGCTACTCCTCCTTGAAGACCACATCACGACTCGCTAAGATCTTGTTTGCCTCTGAGTTACAAAGCTTGTAAAGTTTCTTCTCTTCACACTACCCTAAGAAGATACATTTGGTGCTTTTTGGTTGAAGCTCGTTTCTCTCTTTGTCTAGAATGTGTACATAACACTCACTTCCAAACACTTTGAAATAGGAAATAGAAGGCTTTCTACGAGTGTAGGCTTCTTATGGAGTCTTTCCATCAAGTGTCTTAGTGTAGCAATGAGTCAACATGTAAACAACCATGTTTATGAACTCTACCCAAAAATGATTAGGCAGTCCTCCTCTCTTCAACATGCACCTAGCCATTTCCATGATGGCTCGATTCTGACATTCAGCAACACCATTCTCTTGAGGGTTATGCACCATTGTGAGTTCATGCTTGATTCCTTTGCCCTTACAAAAATCATCAAATTCTGTTGACATGAACTAACTACCACAATCCATCGTGAATTCCTTCATCTTTTTCCATGTTTTAGTATCAACAAGCTCTAGCCATTCTTTAAGCTTACCAAAAGCTTGACCTTTATCATGAAGAAAGTACACCCACATCTTCTTGCTATAGTTGTGAATGAGTAACATGAAGTAGGAAGATCCTCCCAAGGTTCATGTAGGCATTTTCTTGCACAAGTCCGCATGCACCAATTGAAGAGGACCACTTGTATTCTTTCTTACTTGTGGAAATGCCTTCCTCTACTACTTGCCCATCATGCAAGATTCATAGCGTTCTTTCATCTCTGCAATCGAAGGGAGGTGAGAAACCATACCATTCTAGTGCATCTCTTTCAGTATCGCATACCATATGTGTACAAACATCTCATGCCATAGCTTACTTGTGCCCACACAAATTGTGGCTATAAGAACAAAAAACTCGTACACATTGTTCCTCCTTATTCTCGCTATAACAACATTGTTGTTTTGGTCTAGAATCTCACCTCTTGTTTTGCTAAAAGACACTTGATGACCTTGATCAGTTATAAAAGCTATGCAAATTAGGTTTTGTTTGATTTTTGGAACATACAACATGTTTGAAAGCTTTCTAATGTCCCCATTATGGTTAATGAAAGACATCGTGCCTTTGCCCTTAGTAGGATATCTTTCATTGTTACCTACCTTTACCAACATGGGTTCCTCTAGAGGATGTACGAAACTGTAAAGGTCTTTTTTGCTTGTCATGTGACAAGAGGCACCACCATCCAATACCCATGAGTCATCTCTAGTTGAATCTTTAGTTCATGAACACATTTCATCTACCGTAACAAATAACTCAAGCTCAGGTTCAACAGTGTTAGCAACCTCCTTGCCCTTACCACTTTTTGAAGAGCCACTCTTCTCCTCTGCCTTCTTTATGCGATAGTGTTGGATTCTGTGGCCTTTCTTCTTGCAGTAAGAACACTTGCCCTTGAACTTCTTCTTATCCTTCTTCTTTTTGTCCCCATATATTGAAGAATTGGTTTTTGTAACTTTGGCATTTACCATGAATGCAACCTCTCCTTTCCATTATCATTCCTTGCCTTCAGTCGCAACTCCTCCTCCTTGACTAAGGCACTGAATTCTTCAAAGGTAAGTGGTTTCAGTCTGATTTGGGTATTAAGGATAGTTACTAGACCATCAAACTTCAATGGACAGAGTCCAACACCATGCCGAGCTAACACCTCACTTGACTTTGCTACACCTGCTCACACCATTTGATCCCATAGAATCTTTTTGGGAGTGATGAACGCTTTAGTAGTCTCCCCGTCAGCAAATCTCTCTACAGCTAGCTGATTCTCTAAGTTCTAAATCCGTGTCTGATTCTAAGTTTAATATTTATTTCTCAATATGCCCCAAGCCTAACATACCTTTGTGTTGTGCTAACTAAGAGTCAAAACACTATCAGAAGTACTTGTAACTAGAGTATAGAGTGCATCTGCATTCCTATGCCTCCAAGCATGTAGAAGATTAGCATCAAGAGGAATCCTTCACCCACGATCATTTGAGTTAGGTGTTTCTTAGGGCTCACAATCAATCCCAAGTACATTCTCAAGTAGCTAATAAGATTCAAGGATAGAAGTGATTTTAAATTTCCATAGGGTGTAATTAGTACTATCCACTTTACCTTTCATGAAGGCTAGTGGTCAAATCTGCAATGTTTGCATGATTGGCATCATTACCGCTCCGGTTTGTGTTCCACATGCTTGTGCTCATGAACCACCTTGATTCTAAGTAGTAGAAGTTGAGAATCTCAAAACCTTGTATGCTCTGATACCATGTTAGAAAATAGATGATCAAGAGGAATAATGCAACAAAATTGGATCGACAACTAGAGTAAAGAAAGGCCAAACACACTGAAAGAAATGTTTAGAGAGAGAGGGAGAGAACTCAATTTTGCAAATTATTAGTAGCGATGTATATACACCAATGCACTTGTCCACCAATGTGCTCCCACTGTGGAGCTTCAATGGTGATGTAGATAGACTCTAGATGAAAGGCTTTATAGTGTGCATAACCGTGATTTTCCTCATTAATCCATGCCTTTCTAATCCATTGATTTAGGCATGATCCCTAGGACCACCTAGTGTTATGTTTTAGGTGTAACTCTCAGGATCATCTATCATTCCAAAACACTTGTAATTACTAGAATGAGTAGGTCTTTGGATAGAACTTAGATCACTAGAAAAATCCCAACCACCAAACTTGGAACCAAACTTCCAAACGGGTTAACTATGGAACTAGAAACTATAATTTTGTATAGGTTGATTACCAGACGGGCCACTGTAATTGCAGATAGGTTTAGTAACAAACTCGTCACCGTAATTCTGAACATAATGACCACACTCTTCCAAACTTCCTGTGGATTCAAGTCACATCACAATGATTTTGAATTGGTTGACTAGAAAACTATCAAACATCCAAAATCCTAGACAATTCGTTGTAACTCCAAATTGGTTGACTACCGATAGGTCATACCTCCGGAATTCCAATGTGACTAAATTATAAGCCTTGACTAGCCCTCATACTAGACTCACATAGATCATCTAGAACTTCTGCTGGTCCCATGTAGACCTCATCACAAATGTCTTGACTCTCATAATGGATTCTCTTGATAATGGGGATCGTACAACTTAGAGTACAATGGATCATTTGCACTCTCATGTAGTGTAGTATTGAGTATATCTAGTAGTTTTCTATTCATGCTTCCTAGCTCATGCATACCTTGGTAAGCAAGAAGGAGTCTATCTTGGCTACTTCTAGTTGTGTGGTTGAGTATAGGGCACTTTTCTTAGTGATTGTTAAGTGTGTGTAGCTCATATGAAATTCGGCTGATTTTGGTGTTCATTTGTCTTCTACCACCACCATCCTTACTACCATTTAGAGTGAATTTGTAGTTATGAGAAACCCTATGTTCCATGTTTTTACAAAGCATATTGAGCTGCACTATCCTTATGTCAAGGAGAGGTTCTCTGCTAGAGAGATGATAACTTATGTCCCCACACATGAGAATATTATAGAACTTTTCATGAAGGACCTACTAGGGGAAAGTTTAAGATTTTTGCAACTTTTTGCACTTACTTACTTTTGTTGATTGATTTGTTTCCAAATTGCTTGGAAGTTCCTTATACATGACTGTGAGCTCCTTGTTCACCACATCACTCGAAGGGGGGATTTCTTGATATATTTTGGTGGTGATCTATGTGATGATATTGAGGACCATTGAGGCATTCTTTCCCTCTTTTGGAGGTTTTTTCCTCCCTATTTGTATATATGTCTGTAACCCCGATTGGCCATATATCTTTGTTCATTTCACTTGGCAATACATTCGATATTCTGTTGTGCTCCAAGATTCTTCTACTTCCTTGTGCTATTCGTGTGCTTATACATACCTCAAACTCCAACAATGATGACTCAAAATCTATCTAAGATGCATTTATTAATTTCAACATACAGTCCATTTGATTAACTATGAATCGTGAAAATTCTTTGAAATTCAACCATCCAAACCTACAAATCCTTTCTTTTCAACTCCAAAATGCATATGAATTTTCATTTCTTTTCAACAGTGATGCCAAAACTCCCTCCCATATGTATATGATTCGTACTATTACTCAATGTTTTCTCACTTAATGCCAACTTAATTAACTCTTCAACTTTCAAGATGATAGTATGTCCAATCTCACCCTATGCCTTCAATTAATCCCTAGAAAATGTAGCAATATTTCATTTATACTCAGCTTATCCCTTCCTAAGCCAAGACAACCTTCAAATGCAAACATTTGAATACATTTCCATGATTATGAACCCTTTCAATCCATTCAATAATGCTCCTTGATATATGTAAATACTAATATATGTTTTTCAATCCCAAACTAAAAAAGTTTCTCATTCGAACAACTCCATTAATGAAATCACTATCAACTCCATAAATAGTCATTAATGCATGCAAGAAATATTCATCCAATGCTGTGAATTTCTTAGTGAAATCATGGATTTTTTTTAAATCATTAGTCACTAAACATTAATACTCTTTGTACTTTATACTCCACTAAATTAAAATATGGCAGTATCAATAAAACAAAGCCAAAAATAGGCATTTTTGCAAGAAAATTGGGTAAAAATTGGAAAACATTTGAATTAGAGGAGGGATTTAAGAAGAGAAAAATTAAATATCCCTTTATCCTTTACTTGAATGATTTTGCTTCTCTTTTAGTGCACAATTCATCCTTTGACTGAGTTTGACTATGTTGGCTTGATGATTCTTAGGCGGACTTTTTGAGCTTCCTCCAAAAAGTACTTTATTAGTACTCTCAGACACTCCATTAACTTAAGGGTGATAGGATGGTGACGTTCTTTGAGCTATCATAAACTACCTTGTCAAAAACTATATGACTTCATTCAAAAAATGAGTTTTTTCTATCACTTATCGATTCTATTAGTAATCCAAATCCTGTAATCACATTTTCATACCAGAACTTGGTTGTTGTTTGGGCATCATTCTGGAAGCCACTTTTTAAGTACTCAATTACCAATATGATTTATTTTGCATGTGAACTTTTAGCACGTGGATCAATGGGCCTAATGAAATCCTATCCCTATTTACTGAAGGCTCTCTATGAAATCCTAACCCTATTTCAAAATTTCTCATTTGATACTTTGGCCTTTGACAAATATCACATCTATCGACATAAGACTTGCATTTTGAAATGTAACCGAAATTGGAAAGTGAGAATATAGAATCATCTTACAAGGCTTATGTGTAGGAAAATGTCCATATTATCCTTAGATATCCGTCCACATCTGCTCTTGTACAATTGTTTATGAATGAGAAAAAAATACTTACACATTTCGTGTATTTGACTTTTATTTACATTCAATTCCTTCGAAATGACATTTGATTTATGTTTCAACTATTCAACTATATTTTCATTCCGCTTTGGATTTACTTGTAACAATCATCCCTCCATCATTGTTTAAGATATTTATCCATATCACTTGATTTGTTTGGCCAATATTCTCCAAATCTGTCTAAAATATTTGGAGTGACTATTTTTGAAGCATGAGAAGAGACATCTCATTCATGTGAGTTGTCCAAATAATTACGCTTTGCATCCTTTGGAGCTCAATATTCTAAAACTCCGTACTTTCCAAATCACATGTTTAGGAGTTTGTATTTGCAAACGAGGACCAAAAGACAATACAAATTCACATGTTTGGGATTTTGTATTGAAAATTAGGACCAAAGGTGAATATGGAACTAGAGAAGTAGCCCACACTAGCATGATGTATATTTCAAATAGGTAAGGATCAAAAGGATCATCCTCCACTCCTTTGCATTATTCTTCTAATAAAACTTTGGATTGATGATCCGCCATGATATGAGTCTTACCTTGTTTGGCAATGACCTCAAAGTCAAATTCCATCAATAGAAAAAACCATCCTACAATTAGATTCATAAATAGATTAAGGCACGATGGCAAACAAAGATTAGAATTTCTTAGCCAAAAGGTAATTCCTAAATCTCTTTACATCATAAACCATACCCAAACCTTCTCTTTTATGAGTTTTATAGTTTTGTTTTACATGATTTTATTTTCAACCTGCATAAGCAATCCAATTTTCTTCCTCCAATACGTTGTGCTAAACACATCCTTCCATAATTCAAAGCATCCACATGAACATCAAAAATCAAAGTAGAAAGTCGGATGATATAGTAGTCAAATGTATTTTTGTTACATAAAAATGTTAAAACAAAGGGTATCGTCTATATCATTTAGAAAATAAATGCATTCTTTTTAGCCATGATGTTTTTTTTGTGGAAGATGTGATTCAAGACTTACTTTCATGTACCAAGGAGACATCCGTTAGTTGTAAAGATGTCTATGGCACATTTTTCCCTCTTTTTACAGGTGGATAATCAAGTCTTGGTACAAATGGGGCAATTTCTCAGGGTTAAGAGGTTTAGAATGATGATGAAGATTAGTCTATTTCTACTCAAGATTTACATCATGCAACTACTTATACTGAGAGGACTAACATAGAAGAGGCAAAAACTATGCATAAATGGTTCTTATCGACTTTGAGAGATACCAAATTAGATGCACCTTTTTCATATCCTACTCATCCGTACCCTCATGGTGCTTTTTTGCATCACAATATTATGCAATGGCTTCCTCTACTCTTTGTGATGAAAATGAGCCTCTTTCTTTTGATGAAGCACAAAATTCAGAAAATTTGATGGCTGCTATGCAATCATAGTATGATGTTATTATGAAGAATGCTACTTGGTATTTGTGTGATTTTGCTCGAGGGAAAAAATCCATTCACACTAAAGGGGTATACAAGCTAAAATGTAAGCCTAATGGAACAATGGATACATACATCACTAGACGTGTTGCAAAAGGTTGTGTAGAGTGGCATAACCTTTGCTAAAACGCTCGAGGTTATGTATTTAACCATCATGGTTTTATGAAGAAAGGGCATGAAAACAAAGTGTGTAGGTTTCAAAAGGAATTATTTGGTTTGGAGCAAGCACCTTTTGTGACTTACATCAATAAGATTATGTTCTTCAGCCCTATGGTCTTGTGAAAAAGGACATGAAAACAAATTGTGTAGGTTGTAAAGGAGATTATGTGCTTTGGAGCAAGCACCACATGCTTGGTATCAGAGAATACATGCCTACTTGCTTGCACATGGTTTTGAGAAACAATCCAACTAAGAGAACATTATATGTTAATCATATAGATAATGTATGTCCAACAATTGTTGTGTATTGATGCTATGCTACTCAGTGGTCCGAATGAGGGGCATATTGCTAAATTTAAGGCCGATCACGATGCCTCTTCTGAGATGCGAGATTTGGGGCATTTGCATAATTATTTGGACATTCAATTTATGCAAGTCGATAAGGGGAAGAACTTTGTGTCAAACAGAATATAGTGATACATTATTGCAGCATATTGGCCTTGAAGGCTACAAAGCTATTGCCACTCGCATGGAAACACTTGATTTATTTATGCATAAGTCAATGTGAAATCCACTTTCTTGTGAGCCATACTAGACTCCTTTGATTGTTTTATCCCAAGGGGGATCATTACGGCCAGATGTGCATGCTTTTTATAACTTAAACAAAGCTGGTTTCTATGAGACTCATGTATCCATGAGTGGTTTTTGCTTCATGCTTGCTAGCTCATGCATATCCTAGTTGAGCAAGGAGCAACCTATTTTCTCCACTTCTAGTTGTGAGGCTAATTATAGGGAACCTTTCAGAGTCAATGTTAAGCATGTGAGGCCCAGGTGCCTTTTGGGTGATTTGCATGTTGGCCACTCTTCTACCACTACCATCTTTGCTATCAATCACGGCACATTGGAAGTTGAGCAACCCTATGTTCCATGTTTGTACAAAGCACGTCGAGGTACACTATCATTATGTCAAGGAGAGGTTCTCTATTGGAGATATCAATTTTTTCTTACATTCCCACACATGATAATATTATAGCCTTTTCATAAAATTGATGCCCAAGGAGAAGTTTGAAGCTTTACGTAAAGACTTGGGCATACTTCCTTTTCTAAATTGATCTCTTTCCACATTTCATGGCACTTCATTATACATGATTGCGAGCTCATTGTTCACTATATCACTCCAAGGGGGGATTTCTTTATGTATTTTAGTAGTGACATATGTAGAGGCACTTAGGACCATTGGGGCACTTTCTCCCTCTTTTGGAGGCTTCTTTATCCTTGCTTGTAAATATGCTTATAGCCCTAGTTGTTCACTTATCTATGTTCATTTCACTTTATAATACATTGTGTATTGTGTTGAGCTTCTTCTACTTGTGTTGTTCATGTGTTTTTGCATACCTCAAACTCCCACACTCATGATCAAAATCTATCTAACATGCATTTATTATTTTCAACATATAAAGCCACATGTAATTAAATAGGAATCATGAAAATTCTTTGAAAGTCAACCATCCAAACCTACAAATCGTTTCTGTTCAACTCCAAGATGCATATGAATTTCCATTTTTTTTCAAAAGTGATGGCAAAACTCTCTCCCATATGTATAATATTAAACTTAGTCCATTCTCCAACTTTCAAGATATGAGGAGTGTGCCCAATCTCCCCTTATGCCTTCAATTACTCCCTAGAAAATGTCGCAATATACTCAAACCTTGGTGGCCAAGACAAGTATTCCTCCTCCTTGAGGTCTCCATTCAAGAATGATGATTTGACATCCATGAGGTATACTGCCCATCTTAATGTGTAACCACAACTAGTACTAGCTGCATAGTAGTCATCCTTGTTGTCGTGGCAAATGATTCACCGAAGTCAATGCCTTTGACTTGGGAATAGCCCTATGCAATAAGTCTACCTTTGTACTTCTCCAAAGTACCATGAGTCTTGTATTTTAGCTTCCAAATCCATTTGTTTCCAATGACTTTCTGCTTTGGAGGTTTCTCCACTAGCTCCCAAGTTCCATTCTTCATGATATTATTGTATTCTGTTTGTGTAGTAGTTATCCAATCCAGATTTTGGAGTGCTTCTTCCATGCTTGTCGGATCATTTTCTTGTTTGCAGATAATCTCAACCATCAATGCTGAGTTTACAATATGGTCGTCTCCTCGTCTGCTAACATTCCTTGCCTTGAGCTGCACCTCCTCCTCCTTGAGTAAGGCACTCAATTCTTCAAAGGTAAATGGTTGCAGTCTGATCTAGCTATTAAGGATAGTTACTAGATCATCAAACTTTGGTGGAAAAAAATAGAGAACATGTCAAGCTAGCTCCTCACTTGACTTTGGTACACCTATGCCTTCCATTTGATCTCATCGACTCTTTATGCAAGTGATGAACACTTCAACCGTCTCCGCTTCAGCAAACCTCTCTACTGCTACCTGATTTTCTAAGTTCTAAATCCGTGTGTGATTCTAAGTTCCATATTGATTTGTCAATATGTCCAAAGCCTAAGACACCTTTGTGGTGTGTTGAATAAGAGTCAAAACACTATTAGAAGTACTTGTAACTAGAGTAGAGAGTGCATCTGCATTCTTATGCATTGAAGCATGTAAAAGATTTGCATTAAGGGGAATCATTCATCCATGATCATTTGAGTCAGGTGTTTCTTGGGGCTCACAATCAATCCCAAGTACAGTCTTGAGTAGCTCATAAGAGTGAAGGATAGAAGTGATTTTAAATTTCCATAAGGTGTAATTAGTACCATCAAATTTACTTTCAGTGAAGGTTGGTGGTCGAATCTACAATGTTTGCACGATTGACATCATTATTGCTCCAATTTGTGTTCCACATTCTCTTGCTGATGAACCATCTTGATTCCCAGCAGTAGATCAAGACACATAGCTTGGCATCTTGTGTCTTTAAATTGTTCAAAGACTTCTGTGAATTCTGCATTTTTGCTTCTACACAACTTAAAACCTCCTATGCTCTTGTACCATGTTAGAAAATAAATGATCATGAGGAATAACGCAACAGAATTGGATCAACAACTAGAGTAAAGAGAGGCCAAACATACTAAAACAAATCTCTATAGGGAGAGAACTCAATTTCTCAAATTATTAGTAGTAATGCATATACAATGGTGCAATCATCCACCCGTGCGCTCCCACTATGGAGCTTCAATGGCGATGTAGACAGACTCTAGATGAAGGGCTTTATAGTGTGCATAACATTAATTTTCCTCAATAAACTTGGCCTCACTAATCCATTGATTTAGGCATGATTCCTTGGACCACCTGATGTTATGTTTTAGGCGTAACTGTTGGGATCATTTGTAATTTCAAAACATCCGTAATTATTGGATTAAGTAGGTCTTTGGATAGAACTTATACCATAAGACAAATCCCAACCACGGAATTGGTAACCGAACTTCCCAACAAGTTGACTTCCAAACTAGTCACCGTATTTCTGGACAGGTTGACTAAAGAACAGGTCATTGAAATTTCGGAGAGATTTACTCCCAAACTAGTTAGAGTAATTCTGAATAGGTTAATTGCACTCTTTTGGACTTCTTTCATGACTCAAGATACATCACCATGATTCCAGATTGCTTGAATGCCAAACTATCATACCTCCAAAATCCTCAACAAATTACCACAATTCGAGATTGGTTGACTAGTGATATGTCATACCTCCGGAATTCCAGTGTGACTAAATCATAAGCCTTGACTAGTCTACATACTAGACTCACATAGATCATCTAGAACTTTTGCTAGTCTCATGTAGACCTCATCACAAATGTCTCGACTCTCATAATGGGTTCTACTGATAATCGGGGTAGTACAATTTAGAGTACCATGGATCATTTGTGATCTCCTGCAAGTGGAGTATTGAGTATATCTAGTAGTTTTTTTATTCGTGCTTGCTAGCTCATACATATCTTGGTAAGCAAGAAGCAACCTATCTTGGCCACTTCTGGTTGTGTGGATGAGTATAGGGCACCTTTCTTAGTGATTGTTAAGTGTGTTTGGCTCATTTGACATTTTCCTAATTTGGGTGTTCATTCTTCTTCTACCACCATCATCTTTACTACTATTTAGAGCACATTGGTGGTTATGAGAAACCCTATATTCCATTTTTGTACAAACAACATTGATATACACTATCATTATGTCAAGGAGAGGTTCTCTAGCAGAGAAATGGTAACTTACGTCGTGACACATGGTAATATTACATACCTTCTCATGAAGGATCTACTAAGGAGAAGTTTGAAGCTTTTCGCGAAGCTTTGGGCTTACTTCCTTTTGTGGACTGATTTGTTTCCGCATTTCTTGGAACTTCCTTATACATGAGTATGAGCTCTTTGTTCACCACATCACTTGAAGGGGGGATTTCTTGATATATTTACTTCCTTGTGCTATTCGTGTGCTTATGCATACCTCAAACTCCAAGAATAGTGACTCAAAATCTATCTGGAATGCATTTATTATTTTCAACATAGAAGCCATTAAAGTAACTTTGAATGGTGAGAATTCTTTGAGATTCAACCATCCAAACCTACAAATCCTTTCTCTTCAACTCCAAAATGCATACGAATTTCCATTTCTTTTCAAAAGTGATTCTCCCATATATATAAGATTCTTACTATTACTCAATGTTTTCTCACTTAATGCCGACTTAATTAATTCTTCAATTTTCAAGATGACAGGACTGTGTCCAATCTTGCTCTATGCCTTCAATTAATCCCTAAAAAATATAGAAATATTTCATTTATATTCCTCTTATCCTTTCCCAAACAAAGACAATGTTCAATTGCAAACATTTGAATGCATTTCCATGATTATGAACCCTTTCAGTCCATTCACTAATGCTCATTGATATATGTCAATACTAATCTATGTTTTCCATTCCCAAACTAAGAAACTTTCTCATTCAAACAAATCCATTAATGAAATCACTGTCAACTGCATAAATAATCATTAATGAAGTTAATAAATATCCATCTCCCCTGCTTTGTGGGATTTGGGGGGTCCCGTGGGCACTAGTCCTCTTCTCTTGTACTTTTCTTTATTTAATTCAAGTCCGGGAGAGTAGGCTAATGCCGAACTTCCTTTATATTAAAAAAATTCACAGATGTGAATTTCTTAGTGAAATCATGGAATGTCTTTAAATCATTAGTCACTAAACATCAATACTCTTTCTACTTTATACTCCACTTAATTAAATTCTAGCATTATCAATGAAATAGAGCACTTCAAATCTAGATGAACCTTAATTAAATTTAATCCCTTAAATTTGACATGATCAATAGAGAACAAAACGTTTATTCGAGTGCTTCCATGTTCATGTACACAATTATTCCACATAATACGTATAGAGAATTTATAATCCAAAACATTCCCTTTAAAAATAGCAAGTTGAGAGAGTGTTGTACTTGTGGTCCTGACTCATAGGTTTCCTGAAGAACCATGTTATACACTCTGACAAGCGTTTGTCATTCTTGATTAGGGCATTGAACCTTTTAGCAAGCACACACGTGGTAAGTAGACTTCACAATGCATGTGTTGCATGCAAACGTTCCAACAAGTTTTGAATCTTGTGATACGAGGATTGTACTTGAAGAAGTCAAGTAAGCCAACCCTCCAACCCTCCAACAAAAGTCTAGAATACAAGCTTGTGATTGTGATTCCAACCCTCCAACAAGCCTATTGGAAAAGTCTAGAATAAAAGCTTGGAAGAGCTTTTAGTTCTCTAATCTCAATCCATAAAAGTAATTCAAACTTTTTAACTCTAACAAATGAGAGCACTTTCACTTGTACAGAATTTCTAAGATCCCTATCCATATTGTAGTGTCTACCCTAGTTCTAAAAACAGTATGTAAAAGCTATTTTGAGGCTGAAACCGTGTCAAAAAAATAAGTAAATCAATATGGCTATTATAATCATGCACATGAACTTGAAGCACTACTTCAGCTTTTCATTGTGTGCCCCACTTATTGCTCAAAATAGGATTCAAGCCAAAAATAGGCATTTTTGAAAGAAAATTGTGTAAAAAGTGGAAAATATTTGAATTGAAGCAGGGACCTGAGATGAGAAAAATTAAATATCCGTTCATCCTTTACTTAAATGATTCTCCTTCTCTTTTTATGCACTCTTCATCCTTTGACTGAGTTGACTGTGTTGACTTGATGATTCTTAGGCCGACTTTTTGAGCTTCCTCCAACAAGTAATTTATTAGTACTCTCACACACTCCATTAACTTAAGGGTCAAAAACTATATGACTTCATAAACTACGTTGTCAAACACTATATGAATTCATTCAAAAAATGAGTTTTCTCTATCACTCATCGATTCTATTAGTAATCCAAATCTTGTAATCACATTTTCATACAAGAACTTGGTTGTTGTTTGGGCATCATTTTTGTAAGTATCATTTTTCTAAGTACTCAATTGCCAATATGACATATTTTGCATGCAAACTTTTAGCATGTGAAAAATAGGGTCTAATGAAGTCCTATCCCTATTTACTGAAGGCTCTCAATGAAATCAAGGGTCTTAAAGGAATTTCAAAATTTCTCATTTGATACTTTGAACTTGTACAAATATCACATCTATCCACATACGACTTGCATTTTGAAATGTATTCGAACTTCAAAAGTGAGAATATAGAATCATCTTATAAGTCTGATGTGTAGGAAAATGTACCTCCCACTATGTTCATATTATCCTTAGATATCGATCCACATCTCGTCTTCTAAAATTGTTTATTAATGAGAAAATAATACTTAATCAATTCGTGTATTTGACTTTTATTTAATTCAATGCCTTCAAAATGACATTTGATTTATGTTTCAACTATTCAACTATATTTTCATTCCACTTTGGATTTACTTGGAACAATCATCATTCCATCATTATTTAAGATATTTATCCAAATCATTTGATTTTTTTGGCCAATATGCTCCAAATCTCTTTAAATTCTTTGGAGTGAGTTTTTTTGAAGCATGAGAAGAGACATCTCATTTATATGCCTTGTCTAAATAATTACACTTTCCATCATTTGGAACTCAATATTCTAAAACCCTTGTTTGAGTAACATGATACATATGCCTTGAAAGTACGACAAAATCCCTAGTTTCCAAAATCACATGTTTAGGAGTTTGTATTTGAAAATGAGGACCAAAAGACAATACAAAATCACATGTTTGGGAGTTTTTATTTGAAAATTAGGACCAAAACTTAATATTGGAACTAGAGTAGTAGCCCACACTAACATGATTTATATTTCAAATAGATAAGAATAAAGAAGATCATCCTCCACTCCTTTGGATTATTCTTCTAATAAAATCTTACTTAAAATTTTCCTTCAAACTACTTTGAAAACAACTTCTTTGAAATGATTGACAAGCTCAATAGGCCTTATCATCCAGCCATCTCCTAGTCACGCTAGGCAATCTCTACCATATTCTAGTTGTTCTTTCCATTGCAAACACATTGTATGTTATCCAAGATGCCTTCACTGAAACTCTAAATGATTCCACATTTGTAGTTCCAGATTTTTTGGCTATCGCATATGCAAAGATTTGGCATGCATGATTTGATCATCTAAACTTTTCTAGTTTGTTACACCTAGAAAAATGTGGAATGGTGTACTTAGAGAAACTTGAGCAACCTTCTAAACATCTCTTTGAAAATTTTATTTTAGATAAAATGCAGCGTTCCTCCTTCCCAAAAGAAGGTTGAGTCAGAGTTGCCCATAAGTTGTCACTTGTTCATAGTGGTATCTGCTCCTATGCAGACATCTTCATTTGCAAACTACCTAAACTTTGTGAATTTTATTGATGAATTTTATAGGCATGCATTGGTGTATCCATAAAAACCAAAGTCCGAGGTTTTTATGTGCTTCAACCATTTCCTTATTATGGCTAGGCACTCAAAATATAGTGACACATTATTGCAGCATATTGATCTTGAAAGCTACAAACATATTGCCACTCGCATGGAGACAGGTTTAGAACTAAGAATTCATGATGTTCGAGATGCATTTGATGTTGTTCTCTATCAAAAGGTTACAAGATGCTTGATGTACTTATGCATAAATCAGTGTGAAATCCACTTTTTTGTCTATTAGACTAGCGAATTTATGCATTGCCTAGATGTCAATCATTGGCAAGCAAATAAGCACATCTTTCACTACTTGAGTGGTACCAGACTACTTTGGTGGTTTTATACCAACTGTGATCATTACGAATAGATGTGCCTGCTTTTTATAACTTAAGAAAAGTTGGTTTCTATGAAATGCATGTGTCCACTAGTGGTTTTTGCTTGATGCTTGCTAGCTCATGCATATCTTGGTTGAGCAAGGAGCAGCCTATTCTCACCACTTCTAGTTGTGAGGCTAACTATAGGGTACCTTTCATAGTGATTATTAGGTGTGTGTGGCCCAGATGCCTTCTGGCTAACTTGGGTGTTGGTCAGTCTTCTACCACCATAGTCTTTGCTACTAGTTAGAGTGCATTGGTAGTTGTGAGAAACCCCGTGTTCCATGTTGGCACAAAGCACATTGAGGTGTACTATCATTACATCAAGGAGAGGTTCTCTACTAGATATATCAATTTTTTCTTATGTTCCCACACATAATATTTAGACCTTTTAATAAAGGCTCTCCCAAAAGGAGAAGTTTGAAGCTTTCCGCAAAGATTTGGGCATACTTCGTTTTGTGGATTGGTTTATTTCCACATTGCTTGACACTTCCTTATACATGAGTGCAAGCTCCTTGTTCACTGCATCACTCCAAAGGTGATTTCTTTATGTATCTTGGCAGTGATGTATGTAGAGACACTTCGGACCATCAGAGAACTTTCTTCCTCTTTTGAAGGCTTTTTTCTCCTTGCTTGTATATATGCGTATAACCCTACTAGGTTGCTTATCTTTGTACCTCTCACTTGACATTAATTACATTATGTAGTGTTGTGCTCCAAGCTTCTTCTACTTCCTTGTGTTGTTTGTGTGCTTTTGCATACCTCAAACTCCAACACTCATGACTCAAAATCTATCTAGAATGCATTTATTGTTTTCAACATAGAAAGCCACATATGATTAACTTTTAATCATGAAAAATTCTTTTAAATTCAACTATCCAAACCTACAAATCCTT
This sequence comes from Ceratopteris richardii, assembly GCA_020310875.1. NCBI lineage: Eukaryota > Viridiplantae > Streptophyta > Polypodiopsida > Polypodiales > Pteridaceae > Ceratopteris > Ceratopteris richardii. The sequence goes on from CM035434.1 coordinate 53,255,843, forward strand.
GCTCTCCAACTCTAACATGCATATGAATTTCCATTTTGTTCAAACGTGATGCCAAAGCTCTCTCCCATATGTATAAGATTCTTACTATTACTCAATATTTCCTCACTTAATGCAAACTTTATAAATTCTCCAACTTTTGTGTCCAATATCCCTCTTTGCCTTCAATAACTCCATAAAAAGTGTAGCAATATTTCATTTACATTCCTCTTATCCTTTCCCACACCAAGACAACCTTTCGATCCATTCATTAATGCTTATTGATATATGTCAATACTAATGTATGTTTTCCATTCCTAAACTAAACAACTTTCGAATTCAAACGATTCCATTCATGAAATCACTTTGAACTCCATAATCACTCATAAATGCACTCAATAAATATTCATCCAATTTTATGAATTTCTTAGTTAAATCATGGACTTTCTTTAAATCCTTACTCACTAAACATCATAATTTTATTTGCTAATCATCCAACTTGTATTAGCTAAACCATCAACTCTATACAAACAATGTACCCCAACACTTTGTGAAGCTATTAAATGCTTCTCACAGTTCTTCAAAGGTAGGTACTTGCGGTCTAATCTAGGTATTAAGCAGAGTTACTAGACCATCAAACTTTGGTGGACAAAGTTAGAGACCATGTCGAGCTAGCTCCTCACTTGAGTTTGGTACACCTGCTCTCATCATTCGATCCCATAGATTCTTTATGCAAGTGATGAACACTTCAGCAATCTCCCCTTCAGCAAACCACTCTACTACTAGCTAATTCTCTAGGTTCTAAATATATGTCTTATTCTGAGTTTCATATTGATTTCTCAATATTTCCCAAGCCTAAAACACCTTTGTGGTGTGTTGAAGGAGAGTTAAAACACTATCAGAAGTACTTGTAACTAGAGTACAAAGTGCATATGCATTCTTATGCTTCTAGGCGTCCTGGGCTTTATAGTGTGCATAACCGTGATTTTCCTCAATAATTGAGGGCTTCATGATCCATTCATTTAGGCATGATCCCTGAGACCACGTGATACTATGTTTTGGGCATAATCGTCGGGATCATCTGTAATTTCAAAACATCCATCATTACTTGATTGAGTAGGTCTTTGGATAGAACTTAGAACACTGAACAAAACCCAACCAGCGAACTGTTAACGGAAATTCCAAACACGTTAACTACCAAACTAGTCACTGTAGTTCTAGACACATTGACCACCAAACTGATCACTGTAATTCCAGACAGGTTTACTACAAAACTAGCCACCATAATTTTGAACATGGCGAAAACCTACTTGGACGTTCTTTGAGTGAAGGCGACTTGGACGTTCTTTGAGTGAAGGCGAATCCAAGTCTTGTATTCACGTTTTTGTAAGTATTCTTGGCTTCAATCGACTTTTTCAAGTACTCAATTGCCACTATCATATATTACAAATGTGAACTTTTAGCATGTGGACAAATGTGTCTAATGAAATCCTATCCCTATTTACTAAAGACTCTTAACGACATCAAGAGTCTTAAAAGAATTTCATAATTTCTCATTTGATACTTTGAACTTTGACAGATATCACATCTATCCACATAAGACTTCAAAGCATCCTAAAGTAGAATTCAAAGCATCCACATGAACATGAAAATCAAAGTAGAAAATCGGATGATATAGTAGTGAAATGTATTTTTGTTAGATACAAATTTGATAACAAAGGGTATGATCTATACCATTTACAAAATAAATGCATTCTTTTTAGCCATGATGTCTTTTTTTTTTGTCGAAGATGTGATTCAAGCCTTACTTTCATGCAGCAAGGAGACATCAGCTAGTTGTAAAGATGTCTATGAAACATTTTCCCCTCTTCTTACAGGTGGATACTCAAGTGTTGTTCCAAATAAGGCGATTTCTAAGGCTTAAGAGGTTCACAATGATGATGAAGATTATTCCATTTCTACTACAGATTTACATCATGCAACTACTAATGAGAGGACTAACAAAGAAGAAGCAAAAACTATGCATAAATGGTTCTTATATACTTTAAGATATACCAAATTAGATGCACCTTTTTCATATCCTACTGGTTCATACTCTCATAGTGCTTCCTTTGCATCACATTGTCATGCAATGGCTTCCTCTACTCTTTGTGATGAGAATGAGCCTCCTTCTTTTAATGAAGCACAACATTCGAAAAATTTGATGCTACTATGCAATCATAGTATGATGTCATTATGAAGAATGTTGCTTGGTATTTGTAAGATTTTCCTTGAGGGAAAAAATTCATTGGCACTAAATGGGTATACAAGCTGAAATGTAAGCCTAATGGAACAATTGATAGGTACAAGGATATGCTTGTTGCAAAAGGTTGTGCATAGAGGCATAAAGTTTGGGAAGAATCCCAAGGTTATGTATTTCACCACCATGGTTTTATGCACAAAGGGCATGAAAAAAAAGTGTTTAGGTTTCAAAAGGAATTATTTGGTTTGGAGCAAGCACCTTTTGTGACTTACATGAAGAATTTTATGTCCTTCAGACTCGTGATCCTGCGTAAAAAGGGCATGAAAACAAAGTGTGTAGGTTGTAAAGGGAATTTTGTGGTTTGGAACAAGCACCACATGACTAGTATGAGAAAATACATGCCTACTTGCTTGCACATGGTTTTGAGAACAATCCAACTGAGAGAACCTTATACGTTAAGCATGTAGATAATGCATGTTTAACCAATGTTGTATATTGATGCTATGCTGCTCACTAGTTTGAATGAGGGGCATATTGCTGAATTTAAGGTATATCAAGATGCCGTTTCTAAGATGTGAGATTTGGGGCATTTGCATAATTATTGGGACATTCAATTTATGCAAGTTGATAAGGGGAAGAGCTTTGTGTCAAACCAAATATAGTGATATATTATTGCAGCATATTGGCCTTCAAGGCTACAGAGCTATTGCCACTCGCATGGAAGCATGCTTACGATTGAGACTTCATGATGCTGGAGATGCATTTGATGTTGTTCTCTATCAAAAGGTGTCTAGATGCTTGATTTACTTATGCATAACTCGATGTGAAGTCCACTTTGTTGTGAGCCATACTAGACTTCTTGGATTGTCTTATTCCAAGGGGGATCATTATAGCCAGATGTGCATGCTTTTTATAACTTAAACAAAGTTGGTTTCCATGAAACTCATGTGTCCTTGAGTGGTTTTTGCTTCATGCTTGCTAGCTCTTGCATATCATGGTTGATCAAGGAGCAGCCTATTTTCTCCACTTCTAGTTATGAGGCTGATTATAGGGAACCTTTCATAGTCATTGTTAATTGTGTGTGGCCCAGATGCCTTTTGGTTGATTTGGGTGCTGGCCACTCTTCTACCACCACCATTTTTGCTACCCGTCAGAGTGCATTGGTAGTTGTGAGCAACCCTATGTTCCATGTTTGTACAAAGCACATTGAGGTACATTATCAGTATGTCAAGGAGAGCTTCTCTATTGGAGATATCAAATTTTGCTTACATTCCTACACATGATAATATTGTAGACCTTTTCATAAAAGCTTAGCCGAGGGAGAAGTCTGAAGCTTTTTGCAAAGAATTGGGCATACTTCCTTCTGGATTGATTTCATGCATATAGAAATATATATATAGATACACATATATATACACACATAGACACACACATACACACATAGACACATACACACATAGACACATACACACTTACACAAACACATACACACATCCACACACATTTACACACATACATACATATGCATAGACACATATATACAGATACACACGTATATACACACAAACACACACACACACACATACACACACATGGACACATACACACATATATATGCATAGATAGACACATAGAGACATACACACATATATATGCATACACACACATAGAGACACATACACACACACATACACATACATCCATACATATGCATACATAATGCATATGCATATGCATATATAATGCATATGCATATGCATACATAAATACTTACATGCATACACACACATGCATAAATTTGCATACATAATGCACAGACATATGCATATATACGTGCTTACATGCATACACACACTCACATATACACATACATACACATATACACACATGCATATGAACACATATATATATTTATTTCTAACCCATTTTGTTTTATATGTACAGGTATTATGGATCCTAATAGAGAGAGAAAGGCAAAACTCACTCTAATAAAAAGTCTTATGAGAGCAAGAGTTCTGCCTGATACTCTAGGGATCATGATGCATGAGTACTCAGAGATGCCCGATGATGAGCTGGATTATACGATCTAGATGCTTACCGAGGGATCAAAGGAGGGCTCTTATGTGGCTCCACATGCAGGAAGATAGCTATTTGCTCATAGGTATGCTTTTTTTCATAAATTTTCTTAATGATATTATAACACACATTTTTGTTTATTTTTATCTATCTATTTTCGGGACATCTATACCACCTCGAGATCATGATAGCAGAGGAGAGGTGCCTATGAGGACATGCTTAGGCACCTTAGGGCTAGAGTGTGATATAGAGACAGAGGGGAACATTGTGTACATAGGGAATGGATTGGAGTTCAAGAGAAGAATGCAAGCATTATGTGACTCTTACCTACGCCTTGTCCACTATAAGTATATATTTTACATATAAATTGAAATAAAGATCTTATGTTTTATTTACATGATTTTTTTTTATTTTTCTACTGAGCATGATAAGAGGGATAAAAAATACGTACTTAGTTCACTTGAGACAAAGTTTGGGATAGGATGGTCGCATAAGTGGTGTCTAAAAGAGATGAAGACACTTATGGCTCTTCGCCGTGATAATGCACGGTATGCATTGCTTTTATGTATATATACATGGATATGAGTATGCGTGTTTATGTATGTATGTATGTATATGAGAGAAGAGAGAGAGAGAGAAAAGAGTGAGACTAGAGGTACAAATACATGCATACACACACATATACATCATACATGCACATTTACACACATATACACATACATGCACATTTATACATACACACACATACATGCATATTTTTACACACACATACACATGCATGCAGTTACACATATAATGAATAGACATAGACACATACACATACACATACTCACATACACATACACATACATAATCATATGTACAAACACATAGACTCACATAATCATATTTACATGCATACTTATATATCTATATGTATGTATGTATGTATATATATATATATATATATATATATATATATATATATATATATATATATATATATATATATATATATATATATATATATATATATATATATATATATCCTAATTCAAAAACCCTATTATAAATATTCTAATTCACAAATCCTATTTAAAAAATCCTAATTCAGAAACACTAATTTTGATATTAGGGTTTTAAAACCCCTAATTTAGAAACTCTAATTCAGCCTTTTAGCCATATGATTGAAGTATATGTACACATTGCATCTATTCCTCTGACATCCACTACAATAGATTGATGGTATACCGAGGTTTTTACCGAGGAAAATGAACGCGGCTTTATTTGCCGTGACGTCGGTGTAAAGGTCGGTTTCCGTGTCGGTACCAAAGAGTTGGTATAGGCGTCGGTGTAGACGTCGGTAAAAGCATCGGTATATGCGTCGGTATATGCATCGGTATAAACGTCGGTATATGCATCGGTAATCGGCTTCTGCTGCATCGCCTCCTAGGTGTACCGACTGTTATTCCGATGACACTACTCGAAGTACCGTCGCTTATACCGAAGACCATACCTGCAAAATTTTTTTTGGGCAGAATGTTTTGTCTTTTGCTACAACAACATTACCATGATGTTGCTGAACAAAAGACAATACACTCTGCTCAAAAAAAACCGAGTACATGTGATGTGTACTCTAATGACAACCGAAATATGATTTCATGAAACAGAGTATTATTGTACACAAAAGAGATCGATAATCAGAATGAACAATGAACCATGTACAAAAGAAGTTATATATTTCAATAATGAAGCATGTACAAGAGTGTGGCAAACCACTGTCATATATGACGCTTTTACAAAATGTGGCAAAGCAACGTATTGCCATATGAAAATCAAATACAAAATATTGGTCTTCCACTGCCATACACATGCAAAGAACGTCCCATATCAACAGTCCTGCAACAAAGAACATTAATGGAATGAGATAAATTCACATGAAAATTACAAACAAGTAAAAACCAAGTTTATAAATTAATTACCTCATCGCAAACGCTCCCATGAAACTACCGCACCGCGTCCCTCCAAGTCCTGCAATAGTGCAGTCAACCCATGACTATATCCATAAGACTCCTCCGTTCGTGTTGGAGGACGACCCATTGCCAGCTTCTGAAACAAATATAAAAAGATTAGAGAAATATATATAAGAAATTTAACACAAATAAATTCAATAAATGAAATGGTACTTACAAACTCATGACGCATCGTGTCATATCCGCCGCTGCCCAAATGTGACGGTCCAATCGTATGTAGACATGTGGCTGCGGCATTTCACTGTTGGCGTTATCGATCAGGAGTCTGCTGCTGCTAATCACGAATCATGTCCCACTCCTCAGCATCTAACCACACAGGCTTTGGTAAGCCTTCTCTGAATGCATCACGAGTCTCGGATCGTCGATGCGACATGACCTCAGGTGCGGTATGCAGAATCCACTCTGAACTGACAATCGACTGTCCATCGGCTGGTCGGAACTCCTGGTAAATCGTCTATGTGATATAATTCTTCCGGTCTTTATCCTGTTCACTCCATTTCAGCATGATGCAGTGTCCAAACTGGATGGAGCAAAGCTGTCGTATGCGTGCACGCATTGCTTTGCCAGCCGCATCCATCACCGGAGCTCCATCTCGGATACTATACACCTTGGAGTCATCATGGTCATGAGCACCCCAAGGTGTACGTGGTGTACTGCGTGGTGTACTGCATGGCTGTCCTACATCTGAGGTACTCGTCCTAGGAGTAGAAGCGGACCACACAACGTCCGTCGCACTGCCTCCACAACAACCGCCTCCTCTGCCTCCAGACCTACCTGTAGATCCACTCCTAGAACCTCCTGCTCCAGAGCGTGACCTCGATCTACGAGACGGGCCAGACCCTGTATCGCGTTGAGGCGTCGAACGCACATGTCTACTAGTAGATCCAGTAGGAGATGGCTGCAAAGATGGTCCTGGTGGAGTCACAAAGCTAGGAGACATACCTCCTACGGGAGTAGCACCACCCTCAGGAGTGACACCGGCAGGAGTGACACCGGCGGGAGTGACACCGGCGGAAGTGAGGCCAGCGGGAGTGAGGCCAACAGGAAAAAGGCTGCCAGGAGTGAGGCCGAGAGGAGTGCTACCACGAGCGATCCAATACTGTGATGCAGCGGCCATATACGCAGGAGGAACCTGAGAGATGAACTCCAAAAACTACTCCTCTGTCATGGACTGTGGAGTGACTGGAGGACTGTCTCCCATCGTGCTCTGTAATAAAAGAACTCAAATAATTAGCATGCGATAAGAAAAATAATATAGGGAATAAACAAAAAAAAAACCAAAAATTAGTACGTACAAGTCTTTTATTCAAAAGTCCTCTATTCTAGCATCCTCTTGAAGATCTGATGCACCGAGAATATCTATCTCTAAATTGATGGATTCTAAATCGCTTGCTATGCTGGTTTCCTCCTGATCATCGTCTATTGCTTCGTCTTCTCAAACAATGACCTCTTCTTCTCGAACAATGATCTCTTCCTCCTCAACTATCGAATGAATCTCTGAGTCCACTAGAGATGGACTTTCTTTTACATCTACATTTTCAAAAATCTGTCTACTACGTGGAGCGACTTGTAAAACAAATAGCCACTCTAGGTCTTTTGAATCTGGTATAAAAACAACTTGCTCACAGTGTTTGGGAAGTACAAATGTATCCCTTTCATCTGTCCATAATCTTCCGGAGTCGACTTGAAGCAAACCGCTCTTATCTCGTCTCACTATTGCGTTTCTTCCAGAGGTGACTACTTTGAACCATTTCACGTCAAAAACAAAGTAATCAAACTTTCTGAAAGATAGTTTCAAGATGTCATGAATCACACCACAATAATCTAACTCGCCTTCTAGAGCATTATCATCTCTTGCACTCGCTCTACTTTTTTGCAAAAAAATCACCATCACTCCACTATCAAAAGTAGACCGGTTTTGATCGATTCGTGCGATTCGAAAGTGTTGTCCATGAGACCATAGTGCACCGTATTTGATATACTCCCAATCACATCCTTTTGCGAGTTCTTCTTCTTCTTCAGAGATATCTTCACCCGCTGCCTTTGCTTGTGAAATTGCTGCATCTAGCCATCTGCTCGTTGGAAAAGGTGGGAGAGGTCGAAGATTTTCTGGAAGAGGCAAAAATCGAGTGGAACGATTTCTTCGAAACTGAGCTCTTTCCTTTGCGTTAGTTTCCTTGGCAAGTTCATACCTTTCTAACCACTTTTGCATAGGGCTCAGAGTTAACTATGCAAAACTTCATTGCCTTCTCTCTGAAAGCTGCATCCATTTTTCTTTGCAATCCTTTACCTTGTGGTTCATCGCCTACGAGACGAACATCTTCATCATCGCTCCATAAGCGAGGCATTTCGAGATCGGATATACGTAGAAACTCAGTAATGAATACAAGAGATTCTTGTACAAGCCATCCCTCTGCCATGCTACCCTCTGGACGTGCTCTCTGTCGAACAAACCCTTTTAATGTCTTCATAAAGCGCTCTAAGAAGAACATCCATCGACTATGGACAGTTCTTGCTATTGCAACTTCATCTACTACATGAACCAGTAAATGAAGTTGAATAGTGAGAATACTTGTGGGAAAGTATTTCTCTACCATACAAACAGCCTCGATAGCATTGAGTTTCGCACTCTCTATGCTATCTCTATTTATCTCTTTAGAAGATATCCACCGTACTAAAGAACTAATTTTATAAATGGTTTTTCGTACATCCTCTGAAAGACAATCTTTTAGGGCTACAGGGAGCACAAACTGTAAAAACTTCTGCCAATCATGAGACTTGAGTCCTGCAAAATCGTCGTTTCGTGTGAAAGCAGTCTTTAGACATCTCATGCATCTAGTAGGTGTACGAAACTCTGAAATTGTTTTCTTCACTTGTTGCTCTTCCATCTTGCGAAGCACCCAAGGAGCTCTTGGTAACGATACTGTTTCGTTGGGCTTAGTAATTGCCCACAACTCTCGCATACGACCTCGCTCTTTTAGGTCGTCCCTTTGTGCTTTGCTTTCTTTCTTTCCGATCAAAGTTTTCCAAAGCATCTCTCCCACATTCTTGAAAATATGCATCGGGTCTACCAAATGATTGATCACCAATTCACTCCAATAAGGGAGTTCATGAAAAATGGACAACCGTTTCATGCCAGCAACTGGATTTTTTGAATCCCACAGTTGTTTCCAATCGCTAGCTTTCATTTGGTGTTGCGCTTGTCGACCAATTTGTCCTTCATGTAAAACATGCCCATCAGGCAAATATCTATGATGTCCTTCATAGACAGTTTTACGTAGTGCTTTGGAATAGCGTGCTTCGAGTCGTGGTCCGCATAAAGGACAAGCATGGTAACCCGAAATCCATAAACCTGAACATTCACCATAACCAGGCCAATCATGCATTGTCCACATAAGTATGCCTTGCACTCGCACGTCTCGTCTTCTTATAGGTTGAGACATATCACGCACAGTGATCCCATCCCATAAAATGCGCAGTTCTACGTATTAAAATCCTAAAACCCTAATCAGAAAGACTTAGACTTAAATCTGAAATACTAAACCCTAAAACCCTAATCTTAAATATCTAGACCTAAAACCCCAAAACCCTAATCTTAAATATTTAATCCTAAAACCCTAGTCCTATTTAAAATCGTAAAACCCTAATCTTAAATATTTAACCCTAAAACCCTAATCCTATTTTTATATATTTGATGTAAAACAAAAACTTCAAAATAAAAATAGGATTATATGTGTGTATGTATGCATGTGTGTATATATGCGTGTGTATGTATGCATGTGTACATGTGTGTGTATGTATACATGTGTATACATGTGTGTGTATGTGTATGTGTGTGTATGTAGGCATGCATGTGTGTGCATGTGTGTGTACGTGTGTGTACGTGTGTGTATGTATGCATGCATGTATGTGTATGTGTGTGTATGTGTATGCATGTGTATACATGTGTGTATGTATACATGCATGTGTGTATATGTGTGTATGTATGCATGTGTGTATATATGTGTGTATGCATGCATGCCGGTATATGTGTGTGTATGTATGCATGCATGTCTGTATATGTGTGTATATATGCGTGTGTGTATGTATGTGTGTATATGTGTGTGTGTATGTGTATGTATGCATATGTGTATATATGTGTGTGTATGTATGTGTGTATGCATGTGTGTGTATGTATGCATGTGTGTGTATGTATGCATGTGTGTAAATTTATGTGTGTGTGTGTGTATGCATGCATATGTGTATATGTGTGTGTGTATGTAAGCATGCATGTGTGTATAGGTGTGTGTATGTAAGCATGCATGTGTGTATATGTATGTGTGTATGTATGCATGTGTAAATTAATGTGTATCTTCCTTTCTCTTCTCTCTCTCTTTCTCTCTCTCTCTCTCTCTCTCTCTCTCTCTCTCTCTCTCTCTCTCTCTCTCTCTCTCTCTCTTTCTCTCTCTCTGTCTCTGTCTCTCTCTCTCTCCTCTTCTCTCTCTATCAATAGCGAATAAAAGAATCACTTACAAGTATGTCTCTCTTTGAATCGTTGTCGTCAAAGCATAATGTAGGTCGTCTCTCGTCCAATTCCAAACAATCGACACCAATGAACTTTTGCAAAATCAACGAAAAGAGAAATTCGAAACCCTAAAGCATAGAGAAACACAAATGCTAACAGTACGCGCAGCACTTACCAAGATGTGAGAGCTAAGCCGAGAGAGAGTGTTTGTGTGTGTGCACAAGACAATGCAGGTTCGCGCACGCAAGTTTGACAGTAGACCGAAAATACTCAAACACGTGCACAAATGTGAAGTTTTGCTCTCGGGTTCGCGGTATGTTTAAAAATTCACCGCCGGTATAGGCGCCGATATGGACATTGGTATACGCATCGGTAGATGCCAGTAAATTACCGACGCTTATACCGACGCTCATACCGACGCATATACCGACGCTTATACCGACGGTTGCGGGCCACACCGACGATCCGTTTAAAACGGTCATACCGACGGTCACTTGATCGTCGGTATCTCTTACTCAGATTTTTCGAGGGCTATACCAACGTCGACTATGACCGTCGGTATATGCAGCGTCGGTATGCCCCTCATATGTTGTAGTGATCCTACTAGAGAGATGTCTCTCCTCCCAAACTTATGCCTCTATATATAGCTACTCGAATCAACGAGGATCATAATATATATAAAGATATATACACATCATGTAGATACACATACATAAATATAAAATGGAGTAGATACATTATGCATCACACATACATGCCTAAAAGAACACATAAATATATATACATGCATACATATTTACATGTGCACATTTACACATAGACACATATACATATATACATGAACACATCACATATACATGCCTACATGCACAAATGTATACTTATGCATGCATACGCAATTATAAACACTTGCATATATTACATGAATACATGAATATTTTACACAAATGCATATGCATATATACACATATGCATACTAATAGACGTATACATATATCACACATATGCACACACATACATATACATGAAATACATATATATGCATACTACCACATGTATACATATAATACACATGAATACACACACATATGCATACATACATGATAAAAACTTGTTCCTCGAAGATAAAGCTATATATAAAATAATTAGGCACACCCCCGAGCTTCATGTTCTAACTTATAAGGACATGATATCATCTCTCTAGTAGGATTCATCGTTATTCAAGTTGAATAAAGAATCTATTATCTGATATCCATTCAGAAGCTTCAAGTTATTGATCGATAACTAGAGTAGAATTTACTATCTAATGTGCTCATATGTTTTCATTATTGCCATTCTCATCTTCATTATCCTTATTGATTTCATTTATTTCTTCTATTGTTAAATTTGTGTTCCCATGAGTCACATCATGTGTTGATGGATTAATATCGATTTTTGGTAATTCCTCTTCCTCATCAGTAGAATCAACACATAGAGTATTATCCTCTTCATCAAAATATTAGTATCATTATCACGTATAATGATTCTAATTTCTCTTTTCGATGTTGATGTATCAGTATCTGATGGTGAATCATCAAGAGGACTTTCTTCGGTCTCTCTAACAATAAACTATTCAAACGATGACCTACCTCTAGGTTGAACATGAATGACTTACCACCAAGGGTGAGCATCTGGGTTTTTATAAAAAAATGCTTGTTCAATATGCCTAGGAAGAATATATGGTTCTTTAGTAGATTGCATTACCTTGGAAGAATCAATTGCCGAAAACCTAGATAATTCCTTTCTTAATGTGGAGTTACTACCTTTATACTCGGCTCGAAACCAGTCAACCTTCAAAATGACCTATCAAAATATATAAAAACAAAAACCCATTATTAGGTGCTTAAAAAAATAACTAACTCTATCATCAAAAATATAAACTTTTTTCTACCTGTTTGAATATACGAAATGAAATTTCGTAGATACCAACGACAGTTCCCACGTAACCATGTTCGCCATCTATAAGGTTCATGTCTTTGAGCTAGCACGTGATAGTTGCTTGAAAGAAGCAACAATACTAGAATCCTCAGTTTTACGTAAAGAATCAATGGCTTTGGTTCTAAAATGTTGTCCAAAAGACCACATATTAGTGAACATTCGAGCCTGCAAAAGAAATTAAATTAGTAAATACAAACTAATATACATATATGAAAAAAATAAAATATTATTAAAATAAAATTACATTTCGTTCACAACCTATCATTAACTCTCTCTACTCATCTGAGATTTCTTCATTATTTACGTTGGCGCATTGCAAACGACTATATAGCCAATCTGTGAAAGAAGATTTATTTGTAATCTCATTATTATCAAGATTACATCTATGTCTTGTGTTTCTTTGCCTTCTACTTTGGAGATTTGAAGTTCCTATTCGTACTCACTAAGGAATGCTTGCATGCATTCGCTATTATATGCTACAAAAGTAGAAACATCATCTTTTTCTTGAAATCTAAATAAAAATGGAACCCCCTTACCTGATAATACCTCATATGTTATTTTTGAAGAAGAATCATTGGTCAATGCACGTCAAGCTTCTTCATGAACTCTTTCAAGGTACTCACTAACGTAATACATGCACTCTTCAAGCATCCAACCCTTTGCCATGGATCCTTCTCGTTTTGCTCTTTGTCGCACATAAGCTTTTAATATTCCCATAAATCGCTCGACCCAAAACATCCATCGAGTGTTGGCAACACCTACAATCTCTATTTCATCTACAAGATGGACTAATAAATGTACCTGAACATCAAAAAATGAAGTAGGAAGCTCTTTCTCCATCAAACATAGTAGCTCTTTGCATTCACATTTTTTTTGTGGGATCAAGTTTTTGTAAATCTCTTTTGATGTAATCCACCTATACATATCATAAAAAAAATTATAAAGAACTTAATTGAAAAGTAAAAGATATACAATATTCATACATATTAAGTATAAAAGTATCATAATTACTTTATAAGCGATCCAAGACGATAGATCACATCTTGTACTCCTTTCATTGTATATCCATCGATAACCAAAGGTAAAATATTTTTCAAAATTTTATGCCAATCATGGGTCTTTAACCCACATAAGCTCTTATCATCCATAGTAAACATGTTTTGGAAAGATGCTCCATATCCTGTAGGAGTCCTAATCAATTGAATCCTATTGTTGATAGTTTGTATCTCTTTTGTTATAAGTACCCAAGGAGTAGGTGCATAAGTCATTTCGTATCAATGTCTATCAAAAATTGGGCATAACTTTGGTTTTGAGTTTTGATCTTTCAAATCATTCCTTGATGCTATGGTATCTTTTAGTCCAAGAAGATGCTGCCATAGTAATCTTTCCAATACTCCAAAGAATACCATATTGATATGTTCTATGCGAGTTCCGATTTAATTCCTTTACCTCTCTTCACATACTCATTATCTTCATCATCACTGAAGATTTCTGATTCTGGATCTATCAGAGGTCCATCTGTCCATTTTTTATACCACAAAGGGTATCCTCCATATAATTTACAAAATAAATGCATTCTTGTAAGCCATGATGTTTTTTTTTTTTGTGGAAGATGTGATTCAACCCTTATTTTCATGTACCAAGGAGACATCACTTAGATGCAAAGATGTATATGATACATTTTTCCCCTCTTTTTATAGGTGGATAGTGAAGTCCTAGTCCAAATGACGCAATTTCCCAACCTTAAAAGATTCAAAATGGTGATAAAGATTATTCCATTTCTATTGCATGTTTAGATGATGTAGTTACTAATGAGAGGACTAACATATAAGAAGCAAAAACTATGCATAAATGGTTGATATAGACTTTGAAAGATACCAAATTAGATGCACCTTTTTCATATCCTACTTGTCCACACTCTCATAGTGCTTCCTTTGCATAAAATTGTTATGCAATGGATTCCTCTACTCTTTGTGATGAGAGTGACCCTCTTTCTTTGGATGAAGTTCAAAATTTAGAAAATTTGATGACTGCTATGCAATCATAGTGTGATGCTATTGTGAAGAATGATACTTGGTAAACATAAACCTAATGGAACAATTGATAGGTACAAGGCTAGGCTTGTTGCGAAAGGCTATTCAGAGAGGCATAACCTTTGGAAAGAAGCCCAAGGTTATGTATTTCAACACCATGGTTTTGTGCAGAAAGGGTATGAAAAAAAAGTGTGTAGATTTCAAAAGGAATTATTTGGTTTGGAGCAAGCACCTTTTATGACTTACATGAAGAATTTTATGTTCTTCACCCACGTGATCTTGTGGAGAAAGGGCTTAAAAGCATTACAAAAGTTAATAAGGGTAAGAGATTTGTGTCAATCAAAATATAGTGACACATTATTGCAGCATATTGGCCTTGAAGGCTACAAACGTATTACCACTCGCATGGAGACACATTTACAACTCAGACTTAATGATGCTGGAGATGCATTTGATGTTGTTCTCTATCAAAATGTTACTAGATGCTTGATTTACTTATGGATAACTCAGTGTGAAATCCATTTTTTTTGTTTATTAGACTAATGGATTTATGCATTGCCTAGATGTCAATCATTGCGAGCAAATAAGCACATCTTTCACTACTTGAGTGGTACCAGACTACTTTGGTGGTTTTATACCAAGTGTGATCATTACGGCCATATGTGCTTGCTTTTTATAACTTAAACAAAGTTGGTTTCTATGAAACTCATCTATCCACTAGTGGTCTTTGCTTGATGCTTGCTAGCTCATTCATATCTTGGCTGAGAAAGGAGAACCCTATTCTCACCACTTCTAGTTGTGAGGCTAACTATAGGGTACCTTTCATAGTGATTGTTAAGTGTGTAAGGCCTAGACACCTTCTGGCTAATTTGGGTGTTAGTCAGTCTTCTACCACCACATTGTTTGCTACTAGTTAGAGTGCATCGGTAGTTCTGAGCAACCCCATGTTCCATGCTTGCACAAAGCACATTGAGATACACTATCATTACGTCAAGGAGAGGTCATCTACTAGATATATCAATTTCTTCTTACATTCCCACACATAATATATAGACCTTTTAATAAAGGCTCTATCAAGGGGAGAAGTTTGAAGCTTTCCGCAAAGATTTGGGCATACTTCCTTTTGTGAATTGGTTTGTTTCCACATTGCTTGACACTTCCTTATACATGAGTGCAAGCTCCTTGTTCACGGCAGCACTCCAAAGGGGATCTCTTTATGTATTTTGGTAGTGATGTATGTAGAGACACTTAGGACCGTCAGAGAACTTTCTCGCTCTTTTGGAGGATTTTTTCTCCTTGCTTGTATATATCCCTATAACCCTATTGGGTCACTGATCTTTGTACATGTCACTTGACATTAATTACATTCTTTATTGTGTTGTGCTCCAAGCTTCTTCTACTTCCTTGTGTTGTTCGTGTGCTTTTGCATGCCTCAAACTCCAACACTCATGACTCAAAATCTATCTAACATGCATTTATTATTTTCAACATAGAAAGCCACATGTAATTAACTATTAATCATGAAAATGTTTTTAAATTCAACTATCCAAACCTAGAAATCCTTGCTCTCCAACTCTAACATGCATATGAATTTCCATTTTGTTCAAAAGTGATGCCAAAACTCTCTCCCATATGTATACGATTCTTACTATTACTCAATATTTCCGCACTTAATCGAAACTCTATAATTCTCAAACTTTTGTGTCCAATATCCCTCTTTGCCTTCAATTACTCCCTAGAAAGTGTAGCAATATTTTAGTTATATTCCTCTTACCTTTCCCACACCAAGAAAAAATCGATCCATTCATTAATGCTTGTTGATATATGTCAATACTAATGTATGTTTTCCACTCCTAATTCATGAAATCACTCTGAACTCCATAATCACTCATTAATGCACTCAATAAATATTCATCCAATTTTGTGACTTTCTTAGTGAAATCATGGACTTTCTTTAAATCCTTACTCACTAAACATCATAATTTTATTTGCTAGTCATCCAAATTGTATTAGCTAAACCATCGACACTATATAAACAATGTAGCCCAACACTTTGTGAAGCTATTAAATGCTTCTCACAATTCTTGAAAGTTAAGTGATTGCAGTCTAATCTAGGTATTAAGCACAGTTGCTAGACCGTCAAAATTTGGTGGCCAAAGTTAGAGACCACGCCGAGCTAGCTCCTCACTTGACTTTGGTACACCTGCTCTCGCCATTTGGTCCTGTAGATTCTTTATGCAAGTGATGAACACTTCAATAGTCTCCCCTTCAGCAAACCTCTCTACTACTAGCTAATTCTCTAGTTTCTAAATTTGTATCTAATTATGAGTTTCATATTGATTTCTCAATATTTCCCAAGCCTAAAACACCTTTGTGGTGTGCTGAAAAGGATTCAAAACACTATTAGAAGTACTTGTAACTAGATTACAAAGTGCATATGCATTCCTATGCTTCCAAGCATGTAAAAGATCAGCATTAGGAGGAATCATTCATCCATGATCATTTGAGTCAGGTGTTTCTCGGAGCTCACAATCAATCCCAAGTATAGTCTCGAGTAGCTCATAAGAGTCAAGGATAGAAGTGATTTTAAATTTCCATAGGCTAAATTTGTACCATCGAGTTTACCTTTCGTGAAGGTTGGTGATTGAATTTGCAATGTTTGCATGATCGGCATCATTACTCCTCTAATTTGTGTTCCACATGCTCCTGTTTATTAACCACCTTGAATCCCAAGAGTAGAAGAGGACACAACTTGGCATCTTCTCTCTTTAAATCATTCAAAGACTTTTGTGACTTCTACGTTTTGCTTCTACAAAACTCAAAACATTCTATGCTCCGATACCATCTTAGAAAATAAATGATCAAGAGGAATAATGCAACAGAATTGGATCGACAACTAGAGTAAAGATAGGCGAAACATGCTAAAAGAAAATACTAAAGAGAGAGAGAAATCAATTTCTCAAATTATCAATAGTGATGTATATATAACGATGCAATTGTCCACCCATGCACTCCCACTGTGGAGCTTCAATGGCAATGTTGACAAACTCTAGATGAAGGGCTTTATAGTGTGCATAACCGTGATTTTCCTCAATAATTGAGGGCTTCAAGATCCATTCATTTAGGCATGATCTCTGGGACCACGTGATACTATGTTTTCATTAGGGGAAAAAAAGAACCCTGCATGGGCATTTTAGATTAAGGAGTGATTAGGAATGGACCAATGAGAGGAGGGTGGTGGACACAGTCTAGTCCCTTAATCACATAGGCTAGGCATAGGGTTCCCTTGCTTTTTTGTGGTCAAACATGGAAAAACCAGCTAGAAGTAGTGGGTTTCCTGTTGGGAATGGTTTTGGTAATCTCGAATTTCATTTAGAGCCGTAGGATTCTCTCAAAGATCAAAGGTCTAGATGAAATAAAAAAAGTCAAGGCAACTTTGATTTGTGACCCTTGGATTGGATTAAAAACAAGTGGCCCAGATCATTGTAATGATGGCAGAAAGCGCCAAACATTCCCCACCCTTGGATCGGCACTCAAATTCGACGATGTAGTTTGAATGGCGATGGGATAACGGCGCGTGCCTCCATGGCCCTCTGATCTTCATCTCATCCCATGGTTGGTATTCATCGAATTGAAGACAAAGGTGCCTTTTTATCTACACCATGCTATCAACGAGTCCATCCAACGGTTGGCGCCGACTTCCGGATTTTGATCAGTGCCATTTGCACTCTATCATAGGATGTAGCTTGATCTAATGGTCAAGATTCTTGCAGAGAATGTGAAAAAAAGCATGTCCCAAAGGCCCACGACTCTGCCACACTCTCTTTCTAGATGTCCATGTCATTTAACGTGTGCCATCGATCGAAACAATCAAACTGCTACGGATGCGTGCGCATGAAAACTCAAAATAGACATATGATTCAAAGAATATTTTGTTCCACAAACCACTAGTGGTTTTTTTCCCCCCTTTAAATCTCATGTATTAAGCTATAAAAATTAGGAATCCTTACAAGGCCCATGCAAGGCTCACTTTTTCCCCTAATGTAGGCATAACCACCGGGATCATCTGTAATTTCGAAACATCCATAATTACTGGACTGAGTAGGTCTTTGGATTGAACTTAGACCACGAACAAAACCCAACCACCGAACTGTTAACGAAAATTCCAAACAGGTTAACTATTGAACTAGTCACTGTAATTCTAGATAGATTGACTACCGAACTGATCACTATAATTCCGAACAAGTTTACTACAAAACGGGTCATCATAATTTTGAACACATTGACAACACTCTTTCTGATTTTCTTCAAGATTCGAGACACATCCCCATGATTCCGGATTGGTTGACTGCAAAACTATCATACCTACAAAATTCTAGACAAATCACCATAATTCTGGATTGGTTGACTACCAATATGTCATACATCCAAAATTCAAGTGTGACTAAATTATAAGCCCTTACTAGCCTTCAAACTAGGCTCACATAGATCATCTAGAACTTTTATTGGTCTCATGTAAACCTCATCACAAATGTCTAGACTCTCATAATGGCTTCTCCTAATAATGGGGGTCATAGAACTTAGAGTACGATGAATCATTTGTGGTCTCATGTAGGTGGAGTAATGATTATATCTAGTAGTTTTTTATTCATGCTTGCTAGCTCATGCATATCTTGGTAAGCAAGAAGCAACCTTCATTGGCCACTTCTACTTTTGTGGCTGATTATAGTGCAATCTTCTTAGTGATTGTTAAGTGTGTGCGGCTCATATGACATTTGGCTGATTTGGGTGTCCATTCACCTTCTACCACCACCATCTTTACTACCATTTAGAGTGCATTTGTAGTTATGAAAAACCCTATGTTCCATGTTTGTACAAAGCACATTGAGCTACACTATCATTATGTCAAGGAGAGGTTCTCTACTAGAGGGATGATACCTTATGTCCCCACACAAAATATTATTATAGAACTTTCCATGAAGGATCTACCAAGGAGAAGTTTGAAGCTTTTTACAAAGCTTTGGGCTTACTTCTTTTTGTTGATTGATTTGTGCTATTTGTGTTCTTATGCATACCTCAAACTCCAACAATGATGACTCAAAATATATCTAAGATGCATTTATTATTTTCAACATAGAAGCCATTTAATCAACTACGAGTCGCAAAAATTGTTTGAAATTCAACCATCTAAACCTACAAATCCTTTCTTTTCAACTCCAAACTTCATATGAATTTTTTTTTTTCAAAAGTGATGCCAGAACTCTCTTCCATATATATAAGATTCGTATTATTACTCAATGTTTTCTCACTTAATGCAAACTTAATAAATTCTCCAACTTTCAAGATGAGAGGAGTGTGTCCATGCTCGCTCTATGCCTTCAATTAATCCCTAGAGAATCTAGGAATATTTCATTTATATTCCTCTTATCCGTTCCTAATCCAAGGAAGACCTTCTAATGCAAACATTTGAATGCATTTCCATGATTATGAGCGCTTTCAATCCATTCACTAATGCTCGTTGATATATGTCGATACTAATATGTGTTTTTCAATCCCAAGCTAAACAACTTTCTCATCCAAAAAACTCCATTAATGAAATCACTATCAACTCCATAAATACTCATTAATGCATGCAATCAATATTCATCCAATTCTGTGAATTTCTTAGTGAAATCATGGAATTTCTTTAAGTCGTTAGCCACTAAACATTAATACTCTTTCTACTTTATACTCCACTAAATTAAAATCTGGCATTATCAATAAAAGAGAGCACTTCGAATCTAGATGAACCTTCATTGAATTTAATCCCTTCAATTTGACATGATCAACAGAGAACAAAACGGTTAGGGAGCTCGACCCAGAGGGGGTACCGAATCTTGTACAACTTCGTGTGGGACATCGTTTCTCCTATCGGCAAGCCGTTGGCCTCACGCGAGGACATTGGTGGTCTCATTTATGAAGGTGCAAGACACTCGTTCAACGCTAGGTGGCACCCTCAAATCTGTGTCGAGGCTGACCTCAGTATGCCACTTCCTTCGAAGATCAAACTGGACTTGGGCGAAGGGGATGTATGGGAGCAAGACATCAGTTACAAAAACCTTCCCAACGCGTGCTTTCGGTGTGGCCAACAAGGTCACAGGATCAAAGATTGCCCTTTGAGACAAAAAAGCAAGCGAAATCAAGAAGCCCCCAAAAATGCTCCAGATAGCAATGGAGCTTTGAATCACTCGACGAAAGTAGAGGAATTCAAGGGTCCCCTTAATCCAGAAGCTGATGCAGACGGGTTCATCAAAGTCAGAAGAAGAAGGAAAAGAAGCCCTAGGGCAACCTCTGAGCGAAACAACATGTCAGTTACCCCCTCCAGCAACTTGTATTGCAATCTGGAAAAAGAAATCAATGAGTTTGACTACCCAGGTGGGAACCAACTTGAGGTGGACACCAACGTCAAAGGCCTAGAGATCCCTGACAGTAAAGAAACCTTGCAGGAGGGTTACACTACAAGCAAAGAAGACGGCTTTACTACTAGCAACGAAGATAACATGGATAGTGAAAGCTCCATCATCGGATCGACTATTCCAGAAACGGAGCTGAAAACGGTGTCCAGCTCTTCCCAGCAGGAGGCATCCCGCAAAGGAAAACAACCTATGGAGTTACCGTGGAAAAGCCCCCACAAGAACCTAATGCTAACTCGGGATCCGATCCGAGCGAAAAAGAAAGATGAATCCAAGAAAAGAAAGGACAAAGCTCCCTCCCGCAAAGAGGGATTACTACGACAATGATCATCATCTCGTTAAATGCTAGAGGGCTAACCGACCCCTCAAGAGCGACCATCATTGGTCAATGGCTTCGCGACATTAGCCTAAACCCAGATTTTATATGTATTCAAGAGATTAAAATTGACGGAGAAGACCTCCAGAAACGGCTTAGACATGTCTCCTCGACCCATGTTTGGATTTCAACGACGCATCAGCGGGGGTCCGGTGGAACGGTAATCGGTACCCCGATCCCCTTATTGCTAGATGCAAATGGCAATGTATGCAATACGAAAGAAGATAATTTTGGGATCATTGAAGGGCACTTCACGAGACTCCTGGGGACCTCAAACCCCCTCTCCCACCATAGAAGGGACTGTATGGCAGCCATATCTAGGGTTTCCCCCCACAGGATACCACCCAACCTTCTCTCTTTGCTCCATGCCTCTATCTCTGAAGCCGAAATCATTGAGGTCATTGATGCCCTCCCCTCAGGTAAAAGCCCGGGACCCGACGGGCTCACTAACGAGTTCTTTAAATCCTTCAAGTTGGTGGTTGCCACCCCTCTTCGTTTGGTTTGGCAAGAGGCACTCAAGTTCGGCGCGCTTCCTTCTTGTCTCAACAATGGCATTATCAAGTTAGTTCACAAAAAAGGGGAAAAGAACAGAATAGAGAACTGGCGTCCCATTACAATGCTCCAAACACGATACAAGATCATCGCCAAAGTCATTGCCAACAGAATCTCTTGCCACTTGAGAGCGTGGCTAAGCGAGGACCAAAAAGGTTTCATCAAAGGCAGGTCAATTTTGGAAACCATCATAGATATCTGGGAAGGTCTTGAATTTGCAAATGAGTCTAAACAAGACGTAGTTTTCCTCAAGATCGACTTTGACAAAGCCTACGACAGGCTAGAATGGGACTATATTCTACAGTCGCTACAAGATCTTGGTTGTAGTCAGAAATTCACCAAGATGATCGCGACCCTTCTCGGAAACGCATCGACCCAAATTAACATTAATGGAAATCTTTCAAAGGTGATCAAACTTAGAAGATCTATCAGACAAGGGTGCCCATTGGCTCCCCTTCTCTTTGCCATTGCCACGGAAGGGCTTAGCAGGCTGGTGGAGCATCAGGTGGAAGCTGGTAACATTAAAGGCCTTCGTTTGCCGCATGACCACAGTCAGATCACCATGAGACTTTTTGCCGATGATATGAACGCTTTTGTGCACAATGATAGTACCAGCCTTGAGACGTTCTGGAAGTGTCTTGCTACTTTTTGTGAAGCCTCTGGATCCATAATCAACCACTCTAAGACCACCTTTAGAGCTATTGGTGGGCCTCAGCCCGGCCTTCTCATTGATCATGGCTGTCAAATCATTCCGCAGGGCCAAATTTTTGGCTTCTTGGGATTCCCTTGGGGTTCGGCGTCTCTATGGAACAGCGGTGGAACTGGGTGCTTGCCAAACTCGAAAACAAGCTCAACTATTGGAGAGGTATGCAAATCAATCTTGCTGGTCGCGCTATGGTTATCAACACATTCCTCTTATCATCTACCATTTATTTCCTTTCTTGTTGGAGACCGAAAGAGCATGATCTGTCCAAACTGGATAGTATTTGTAGAAACTTCCTTTGGACGGGCGACCACAATAGGAGGGGGGTGCCTAAAATCAAATGGTCCATCTACACCAGCCATAGAGATAGTGGGGGACTTGGTATCTTGGACATTGGGTGCTTGGCTAACAAACTGTCGGCCAAATGGATGATTAAGGCTTGGTGCAACGGGGAGGCCTCGTGGGCCAAGCTGATCTTCAGAAACAAGCATGAGTTGGCGCTCATGGGTTTCCCAAATTGGAAGAATCTTGACATCTTGACCTTGCTGTTTTCCCCGATCCCCGTCTTCCCGAAAGGCTCTAATCTGGTGTGCTCCCTTTGGAAGAGTTGGAATAAAGTCAAAAGCTTCACAAGAATAAGTGAAGACTGGAAGTGGGCTGCTGGTATCAGACAAAACGACTCTATCTGGTTTCGGATCCATGGCATCCGGAGTGTGGAATCTTGGAACATTCAAAATGCCAAGAAGCTATGGAACAAAGGCTTCAAAAAATGGAAACATCTCTGGAAACAAGACACCAACCGCTGGATCAACTTTGAGGATATTGATCCTAGCATCAACATTTCGCAGGAAGAATGGAACACTTTGCAAAGCAGATGTCTCGCCTGGGACCGACATAAAGTTCGCCTTCTCATGGGACACGACATGTCGAGCTCGCTTGGTCTCAAATGGCACAATGGAAATAGCCTATCAAAAATCCCGAACATCAAAGAAACGATCGACTATCAGGTTAACCTCAACAAAAAGTGGTGCCTGTCATGGACGCTGCTTCGGTGGGATATGAAGTTCATGGCCATCTGGCACCCCCTCATAGAAATCAAAAAGTTTGTCCTCTTATGGCAAATTCTTCATCATGGAATCTGGACCAACCTTAAGGCTAGCAAAATTTGTGGGATCCCTCCCTGGTGCAAACGCTGCCACCGGTCTATCGAAGATGTTTCACACATCTTCTTTACCTGCCCCAACTCCAACAGACTCTGGCAGGTGGTTGGAAAGAGAATTAGACTTCAAAAACATCTCAGTTGGCAGCAAGCCCTGCTGGGAGAAGCGATCGACTGCTCCGCGACTCTCTGGAACGCCATCAGAGGGGAGGTACTATGGAAAATCTGGCGGGAAAGATGTGCTTTCAACTTCGGTGACTCCCCCAAGGAGTGGTCAATTGAGAAATCGTTGTTCCTCCTTGGCAAAAGGATTGTCAACTGTAAAAAATCCCCCCCCTTTAGGCATCATCAAGTACTCCTTTTGATCGATAACAAGCTTAAACCCAAGTGGGCCCCACATGAGGGTGATGAGAGGGTAATTAACCTTCTTTGTAATGCCATCTAAGCTTTGTAAAAGCTTCCCCTGCTTTGTGGGATTTGGGGGGTCCCATGGGCACTAGTCCCCTTCTCTTGTACTTTTCTTTATTTAATTCAAGTCCGGGAGAGTAGGCTATTGCCGAACTTCCTTTATATTAAAAAAACATAGAACAAAACGTCCATTCTAGTCCTTCCATTTACATATACACAATTATTACACATAATACGTACAGAGAATTTATTATCCAGAACATTGCCTAAAAAAAGTAGCAAGTTGAGAGAGTGTTACACGCTCTGACAAGCGTTTGTTTGTCGTTCTTGATCGGACATTGAGCCTTTCAGCGAGCAGCACGCATGCGGTAAGTAGACTTCACAATGCACATGTTGAATCTTCTGATGCGAGAATTGTAATTGAAGAAGTCACGTGAGCAGATACAAAGGACTCCTACGCTCCGACGAGACCAGATTCAGCTCTCCGACAAGAAGTCCCCACGCCATCTCCTAGTCGCCATTTCTGACACACAGGACTCCTCCAACGCTCATTGGAATCAGCCTACTTGGAAGCAACCTTATCATCCAGCCATTTCCTAGTCGCCATTTCTGACAAGAACACACTCCAACGCTCATTGAAATCAGCCTACTTGGAAAACAGCTTCTTTCAAATCATTGCCCAGACTTCACGGTGTGTGCATTATGCGTGAGTGAAGGCGAAAACCCACTTGGAAGACAGCTTCTTTGAAATCATCGACAATTGAGTAAAATACAAGCTCCAAAGGAAGGAATTGCAAGCGTAACGTCCTCCTCCATGCACCTCGGTCTGTGAGATCTAGGAGTGCGGGTCGCCTTTAGTGCCCCTCTCCCCCCTCGATACGAGGGGGGCGCGCGCTCTCCTGTTTGGTCATTTCCCGGGGGTTGCCCCTGGGGAGCTCTTCAGGGTGGTTCTCTGTGGGTCGCTGTTCTGGGTATCGCCATGGCTCTTCATGAAGCTCTCAGGGACGGGATGGCGGGTCCGTCCCTACTGATGGGGGATTTGACTAGTGTGCAGACTACGAGCAACCCTATATTCGAATGTGGAGAAACCCTAAATGGTAATGGTTTTTCGTATGCTTCTGGCTCGCAAGTTTATGACAAGTCCGGGATGCATTGTGCTGGAGCTTCGTCTTATGCGGGTGCTCTTCAAATCCCTCAACAAAATGCATTTTCCATGTTCAACATGCAAGGCTTTACAGGTATGTCTCCTCCTCAGTTGTCTTCACGGGATAGTAAAGGAAAAGAAAAAATAGGTTTGGACAAGGAAGAGGAAGGTTCTTCCCCTACTCGTCGGCCTGAGCATACTATAAATCTTGAACCTGAAGGTAATGATAGAGACGATTCAACGCTGGTCATTGATAGTATCTCCTTAGAAAAATGGAATAACCATTTGTCTGAGAAAGTTGTCATTGGTTTATGTCATGGTCTTAGACCTGCTCAGGAAGTTCTGAAGAGTTGGATGAAGATCAATTGGGAAACTAGAGGTCTCTTTGCTAAACATATTCAATATTTACCTAATAACTATTTTCTGTTCTTTTTTGAGGATGGAAATAATGCTATGCAAGTGATAGCTGAAGGTCATTGGCTTATAAGAAATACTCCTATCTCTTTTTTTAAATGGTTTCCTGGGTTTAATCCCAGAGGCCCAAAACCTACTAAGGTTCCTGTGTGGATTGAACTTCCTGATTTACCAGTGGAATACTTTCCTTGGATTGAAAAACTTGGGGGGCTTTTAGGCAGGGTTCTTGGGCAGAAATCTAGGAACGGCTTTAACCCTAAGTGGGATCCGATGATGCTTGTTGAAGTTGATATTTCCAAAGATATCAAACCTACTCTAGTCCTTAAGAATTCTGAAGGGTATAAGTTGCATGAACAAAAGGTTATTTACAGGAATTTACCTAATGCTTGTTTTCACTGTTATAGACAGGGACATTTGATTAAGGATTGTCCTTCTCTTGTGAGCAATCATAGTAAAGAAAACAGAGATGATAAAACAGGAAAACAGGGTTCTTATGCTAAGAAGGAGGAAACTCTCAAGGAAGATTTAGAGCTCAGAAAGCAGAGAGGTAAACTCAAAAGGAGGTCTTTTCAGGTCGGGTTAAAATCTGAAACTCTTGTTAAAGGTATAAATAATCCTTTTCAGATTCTGGATTTGGATAATTCTTTTGAGTCTGAAAATGCAGATTCAGCTAGTCAACAAAAGAGTAATAATGAGCTTTTGGCTACCAGCTCGGTTAAGAATCACATTGAAAGCAGTGAGGGCTGGACCGTGGTGGGTAAGAAAAACAGTATTAAACCCCAATCTCTCAAATTTAATCCCTCCCACATTCAGACTCACTCAGAAGAAGACAATGAATGTTGTCTACAAAAATCTGTTGACCCTTTTGTAGAACAATTGAATAAAAGTGATGAAGAATGTATGATTCAAGCAGGGGTTTTAGATGATAATGAGGATAATATGATTATTGATAAGATTGCTAGTCCTTCCGTCAAAGATAAGTCTAAACCCAAAAGGAAAGAAGTTATCAGGACTTCAATCTCAGCAGTGAAGCCGATCAAGAATCTAAAAAAATAATTTTTCTTTGTTTATGGATTTCCTCAATATTATATCTTTAAACACTAAAGGATTGTCTGATCCTGTTAGAAGTAAGGTTATAAGTAATTGGTTAAAAGATGCCTCTCTGTCTCCTGATTTTATTTGTCTGCAGGAACTTAAGATAGGTGGAGATCAGCTTATGGCCAATCTGAAGATCATTGACAGTAACACCAAATGGTTTTCTACTAAACACAGTGGAAAGGGTGGGGCTGCTATTGGTATTAAGACTAACATTAGTCAAGCTGTTGAAAAGATTTTGATTAGTGATTCCAATCAGTGGATTGGTCTCAAGTGTAAAGACCCTTTCAACTGCACCTTTATTTCTGTGTATGCTGCTAATAATCCTTCTGACAGGTCTAAGTGTTGGGAAGAAATTGGTAAGCTTGATGGGGATATTATCCTCACTGGTGATTTTAATATGGTCACTAACTCTGCTGACAGAATTGGCAATTGTAATAATGTGATAGCTGGAGGTGAAAAAAATCAATGGTTCAGATTAGTTAACTTGCATAATCTTGTTGATATTTCTTCTAGTACTGGTCATACCTGGAATAATAGATGTGCTAGTAATAAACTTTCTGCCAGACTTGATAGAATTTACATGAACTCCTCTAGATTTCAGGTTTTGTGGAACTGTAGTTGTTATACAAATTCCTCCCTGCAGATCTCTGATCACGTGCCTTTAGTTGTTAAATTGGCTAGTAACAACCCGGCTTACAGAGCCGGGTGGCCTCATGTGGATATATCTTTGTTTAAACTTCCTATAGTTAAGATGGAAATCATTAATATTTTTAAAAAGCATTTCTTTAGGGGATGTTCCCCCTTCAAGGCCTGGGAGAAGGCTATTAAAGATGTTCAATCTGCTCTTGCCTTTTTTAAGAAAAGAGCCAGGGAGAACAGATATAACAGAAGAATGATGCATATTAAAGAGATAGAAAGAATTGAAAGCTCCAATCTTAGTAGTACTGATAAGATTCAGAAGATCCTGATGCTTCAAGAAAAAGTGAAGTATGAAGATTACCTTCTGGCTTGTGGTGCCCTTGCCACGTCTAGAGATTTCTGGGCAGGGAAAGTGGATAAACCTAATAAACACATGTATGAGATTATGAGAAAGAAGAAAGCTAAAGATTTCATTCCTCTATTAAGGAAAAGCAATGGTGAAATTGCCACCAATATTAAGGATAACTTACAGGAGGCTGTGTCCTTCTTTACCAATGTTTTCTCTATGCCTCCCAAGAGAGGGGAGCAGGTCTGGAGTGCAAGAGCTGCCATTGCCCTTTGTAGGAAGAAAGTTGTTCCTCAGGGATTGGTCTCCCTCCTTGATCTCCCCCTTTCTGCTGGTGAGGTTAGAGAAACCATTAGTAAGTTGAAGCCCTGTAAGTCCCCTGGTCATGATGGCATTCCTAATGAGTTTTTTCAGGAGTTTAAAGAAATTCTGGTGCCCATTATTCTCTGGATCTGGCAAGAAGCCATAAGTAGAGGTTCTCTCTCTTCTTTCATTAATACTGGAGTTATCAAACTAGTGCATAAAAGAGGATCTAAGGATGATCTTAACAATTGGAGACCTATCTCATGTCTGACTTCTCTTTACAAAATTTTTGCCTCCTCCCTTGCTAGAAGATTGAGTCCCTTGATGGACTCCATTATTCTTCCTGAGCAGAAAGGGTTTATTAAAGGAAGATTTATCCTTGATGCTATTATCACTATTTGGGAAGGGATGGATTATGCTAAAGACAAGAATATTGAAACTTTTTTTTTCAAAATTGATTTTGATAAGGCTTATGATAGGATTGAATGGGATTTTATTCTCCAATCTCTGCATGATGTTGGGGTTGGGAAAAACTTTATTAAGTACACTAGTGTTTTGTTTGGCAATGCTCATTCCAAAATAGCCATGAATGGTCACCTGTCTTCCCCTTTTAAAATCTGTAGATCTGTTAGACAAGGTTGTCCCTTAGCCCCCTTATTGTTTGCCATTACCAGTGATGCTCTTGGCTGGCTTGTTAAAGATTGTATGAATAAAGGTCTTATTAAAGGTCTTGAAATTCCTCAAGCTTCTGACAAACTTTGCTTACAGATGTTTGCAGATGACACTAATCTTGTGATGGAAGCTGATCCCATGTCTGCTAACACTTTTTTAAGCTGTCTTAATACCTTTTGTTTGGCTAGTGGTTCTTCAGTCAATCACCAAAAAACTGGTTTTTATGCTTCTAATGATTCTGTTCCTGACTGTGTTCATAGAGCAGGGTGTGACATCATTAAAAAAGGTACAGTCTTCAGATTATTGGGTATCCCAATGGGATTTGAAATTACTTTTCAGCAGAGATGGGACTGGGTCATGGATAAATTTAGAGCAAAAATCTTTAAATGGCTTGACATGCAGGCCAACCTTTCCCAAAGAGTCTTTGTTTTGAAGCATTACATTCTTCCTGGTCTAACTTATTTCCTTGCTTGTTGGCAGCCTTCTAAGAAGCAGCTTGCTCAAGTCATTGCTTTATCCAGAAGGTTTTTATGGGGCAGCTCTAAAATTCCAAAAGTAGCTTGGAAGATCTGCTGCATGAAGAAATCTGAAGGTGGCCTTGGTCTTTGTTGCCCCTCCAGGATGGCTAATCAAATGGCTGCTAAATGGATCCTGAGATCTATTTCCTCTTCAGACTTTTGGGCCTGCCTAATTAAAAGAAATCTCAAATTTTTTAGTTTAAGTAACAATAAAAGCTGGTGTAATTTTTCTATATGGGATATTGTGACTTCCCCTGTCACCTTTGTTCCCAAAGGGAGCCAGTTGGTTTGTAACTTTTGGAAGGCCTGGATGTCTATTAAGGAAGGATACAAACTGCCCATATGGCTTGCCAAGAATTCCTCTTTTTTTTATCAGGATTCTCTTTGGGTTGGTTGGTTTACTAAATATAGGGAAATCTCCCTCCCTATAAGATGGCATAAATGTAAAAAGCATGGTTTCAATAAATGGGAGGATCTTATCAGAAATGGTCAAGTGTTGGATGATAATCAAATTATGAATTTAATTGATCTTTCTGTGGCCTGTAAACAGATTATCAAAGAAAGGAAAAGGC
This sequence comes from Ceratopteris richardii, assembly GCA_020310875.1. NCBI lineage: Eukaryota > Viridiplantae > Streptophyta > Polypodiopsida > Polypodiales > Pteridaceae > Ceratopteris > Ceratopteris richardii. Next base: position 53,286,019 of record CM035434.1, read on the forward strand.
TGTTGCTGAACATGAGGGCAGAGTACTTGTGGGACAAAAATATCGACTTACAGGTGGTGGCTCAGGACATGTATGATCGTTACAAGTCGTCCTTCATCAGTATATGTAGTATAAGTGAGAGATTGAATAAAAAGTGGGACCTGTCCTGGAACTATCATCAATGGAGATACAGGTTTCAAAGCATCTGGGCTTACCCTATGGCTAACAAGCAATCCTGTCTGCTGTGGTTGATTCTTCATAAAGGTGTTTGGACTGGGAGCAGAGCCAGAAAATATAATATTGATGCAGGACTGTGCAAAGCTTGTGGCAAGGTTGAAGACTTAGAGCATTTGTTCTTTAAATGTAAAGACAGTTTTGACTTCTGGAAAATCATTCAGTTCTACTGTCAAACTGCTGGAATATACCCTCTGGGATTCAAGGAGTTGCTTATTGGAGAAACTTACAGGATGGACATTGCTTTATGGCAGATGGTGAGGGCTCACATACTCTGGTTTGTTTGGAAAAACAGGAACAGCAAGATTTTCGACAATAAAGGAAAATGCTTTCTTTTCTCCTGCCTTGTTGGAATAAGAAGAATAGTTAACAAGTGCAGCAATATTCCCCTCAATGAGAAATTGCTTGATAAGAGCCCATTGTATATTGTAAAAAATTACCCCTTTAGTTCTTGGAAGAGCAAAATGCTTCAGATACAATCTAGGGACAGAAACAATATGATCAGTTACTTTAACTGGTATTTTAGAAACATTCTGAAGTAAATTGTGGGGTTTGGGCTCCCTTTGCCTTGCCTCTAGTTGCAGCTGTTGTTCTTAACTGTTCTCCTCCCGTGCAAAAGTTCTGGGAGTTAGCCTTGTAATTTCTTTTCTGCATCAATATTATATTTTCTGTTGTGTTCAAAACAAAAAAAAAAGAAATCATCGACAATTATGCGTGAGTGAAGGCGAAAACCCATTTGGAAGCCAGCTTCTTTGAAATCATTCACAAGCTCGATAGGCCATCTCCAGCCATCTCCTAGTCACCAGTTCCGATACAGAGGCCCCCTCTAACGCTCTGACAAGACCAGACTCCACGGTGCGTGCATTATGTGTGAGTGAAGGCGAAAACCTTCAAACCTACTTGGGAAACAGCTTCTTTGTAGACTCAACGGTGCCTGAGTGAAGGCGAAAACCTTCAACCTACTTGGAAGACAGCTTTTTTGAGGACTCCACGGTGTGTGCATTTTGTGTCCTCCAACCTACTTGGAAAACAGCTTCTTTGATCATTGACAAGGTTGATAGGCCTGGTCATCCAGCCATCTCCTAGTCGGGAAGTTCTAGGCAATCTCTAGCGTATTCTCCTTGTTCTTCCCATCACAAACACACTATACTGCAAAAGTCTATAATAAAAGCTTACAAGAGCTTTTAGTTCTCTAATCGCAATCCAAAAAAAGTACCTCAAACTATGTAACTCTAACAAATGAGAGCGCACACTCTAGTGTCTACCCTAGCTCTAAAACTAGTATGTAAAAAAATAAGTAAATCGGCATGGCTTATTCTAATCATGCCCATGAACCTGAAGCACTACTTCAAATTTTCATTGTGGGACCCACGTATTGCTAAAAATAGGATTCAAGCCAGAAATAGGCCTTTTTTAAAGAAAATAGGGTACAAAGGAATTTCAAAATTTTTAATTCGATACTTTGACCTTTGAAAAATATCACATCTATCCACATAAAACTTGAATTTTGAAATGTAGTTTAAGACCAAAAGTGAGTATATAGAATCAAGTTACAGGTTTTATGTGTAGGAAAATGTACCCCCCCACTACTCTTGAGTGAGAAATTGTTCATATGTCCATATTATCTTTAGATATCCACCCACATCTCCTCTTGTACAATTGTTTATTAGTGAGGAAAAATACTTACATATTTATTGTATTTGACTTTTATTCACATTCAACTCCTTCGAAATGAGAGTTCATTTATGTTTCAACTGTTGAACCATATTTTCATTCCATCATTGTTTAAGATATTTATCCATCATTTGATTTGTTTGGCCAATATGCTCCAAATCTCTCTAAATCATTTTGAGTGACTATCTTTGAAGCATGAGAAGCGACATCTCATTTATGTGCCTTGTCTAAATAATTACGCTTTTCATCCTTTGGAACTCAATCTTGTAAAACTCCTCTTTGACTAACATGACACATATGCCTTGTACAAAATCACATGTTTGGGAGCTTTTATTTGAAAATTAGGACCAAAAGTCAATAGTGGAACTAGAGAAGTAGCCCACACTAGCAGGATTTATATTTCTCAAATAGATAAGCATCAAAAAGATCATCCTCCACTCCTTTGGATTATTTTTCTAATAAAATTTTGGATTGATGATCTTCCATGATATGAGTTTTACATTGTTTGAGAATGACCTCAAAGTTAAATTCCGTCAATGGCAAAAACCATCCTACGATTCCCCTTGTACCATGTGGTTTATTGATAAATAGATTAAGGCACGATGGCAAACAAAGAAGTAGAATTTCTTAGCCAAAAGGTAATTCCTAAATCGCTTTGTAACATACACCATATCTAAACCTTCTCTTTTATGATTTATATAGTTTTTATCGACATGATTTTATTTTCAACATGCATAAGCAATCATAAAATACAATTTTTTTTCCTCCAATATGTTGTGCTAACCACATCCTAAAGCAGAAATCAAGGCATCCGCATGAACATGAGAAATCATATCCCATTGTGGCATTTTCAAAACATAGGACTTGTAATCAAACGAGTTTTTCAATCTTTAAAGGCGTCCTAACATTCCTTAGAGCATTGAAATTGAGTCAATAAATCATAGAAAGGGCTTGTTATCTTAGTACAGTTATATACAAATTTGTGTCCATGAAACAAAGCACTAATAGATAATGTAAAACTAAACTAACCTAGTTTAAATTACTATCTCAAAAACATTAAAAAACCCACAAGGTGTGAGAGATGCACACATCCACCCAGTCAACCCCTCTAATATATAGCTCTAAAGCCAAAGGGGTAACTCACCTACAAGGTTGCATGTGTACCTTTCATCACATGAGTACACAAGGTGGTCACATGGTTCCTAAGCTTATGAAATCACATTAAATCACATGTTCTAAAAGAATACCATAGTGTATGGTTCAAGTGGTGAGGAGAAGCTTCGAATAAAGCCTAAGGTAATCAAAGCAAAGGTTAAAGACCCTTCAAGTAGAGGTAAATAATCAATAAATTCCAGGGGTTTCAAACCTAGAAACCAAAGGGTTCTACCCATTAACCCATGTGATTATAAAATATTCGCCTCCCCTTAAAAGAATTTAGATCCTTGGAAGTGAGTGAAGATATGTAGCTTTGGGTGCTCCCTTTTGCCCCATGATCAATCTCATCAATCGTGGTCTTCATCTATGTGGTTCACCTCTTTATCAAGACAAGATTGTGGACTTGTGGTTCTCTAATTTCTACACTATGAAGGGCACACATCTAACCAAGATGAGAGAGGGTGACCATGCAACATCCACAATTAGCATTGCATATGCATGTGAGTATGCATATATGTGTGTGTACATGTATGCATGTATGCATGTATGCATGTATGCATGTATGCATGTATGCATGTATGCATATGTATGTATGTAACTATGTACATGTATGTATGTATATGTGTGTGTGTACATATATGTATATATATGTATGTATGTATGTATGTACATGTATGTATGTATCTATGTGTGTATGTATGTATGTATGTACATGTATGTATGTATATATGTGTGTATGTATGTATGTATGTATGTATGTACATGTGTGTGTACATGTATGTATGTATATGTGTGTACATGTATGTATGTATATGTATATATGTATGTACATGTATGTATGTATGTATATGTGTGTATGTATGTATGCATATGCATGTGTGTATGCATATATGTGTGTGTATGTATATGCATGTGTGTATGTAATATGTATGTGAGTGTGTATGTAATATACATGTGTGTATGTAATATGTATGTAAGTATGTGTATGCATATGTGTGTATATGTATGTATGTATGCATATGCATGTGTGTATGTATGTGTATGTACATGTATGTATGTATATGTGTGTGTACATGTATGTATGTGAGTATGAGTATGCATATGTGTGTGTATGTATATGTATGTGTGTATGTACTATGTAATATGCATGTGTGTATGTAATATATATGTGAGTATGTGTATGTATGCATATGCATGTGTGTATGTATGTGTGTGTACATATATGTATGCATATGTGTGTGTATGTATGTATGCATATGAATGTGTGTATGTATATGTGTGTTTGTACATGTATGTACGTATATGTGTGTGTACATGTATGTATGTGAGTATGAGTATGCATATGTGTGTGTATGCATTTTTGTATGTAAAATGCATGTGTGATGTGATATGTATGTGAATATGTGTATCTATGCATATGCATGTGTGTATGTATATGTTTGTGTGTGTGTACATGTATGTATGCATATGTGTGTGTATGCATGTATGAATATGCATGTGTGTATGTATATGTTTGTGTACATGTATGTATGTATAGGTGTGTGTACATGTATGTATGTGAGTATGAGTATGCATATGTATGTGTGTGTGTATGTATATGCATGTGTGTATGTAATATGTACGTGTGTATGTAATATGTATGTGAGTATGTGTATGTATATGCATGTGTGTATGTAATATGCATGTGTGTATGTAATATGTATGTGAGTATGTGTATGTATGCATATGCATGTATGTATGTATATGTGTGTTTGTACATGTATGTATGCACATGTGTGTATGTATGTATGTATATGCATGTGTATGTATACATGTGTGTGTGTACATGTATGTATGTATATGTGTGTGTACATCTATGTATGTGAGTATGAGTATGCATATGTGTCACTACAACAAATCGGCCGTATACCAAGGTTTTTACCGAGGGAAATGAACACGGCTAATTTTGTCGCGACGTCGGTGTAGCTGTCAGTATGCACGTCGGTACTATAGCGCCGGTATGGGCATTGGTATAAGCCTCGGTATAAGCATCGGTATGAGCATCGGTATAAGCATCGGTAATTCGGACACTATTACCAACACCCATACCGATGCCTCTGTTGGGTGCACCATCGCGTATACAGGTGGCCGCTGGGTGTAGCGACGCTTATTCCGATGACATTACTAGGAGTACCATCGCGTATACCGACGACCATATCTGCAAAATGTTTTTTGGGCAAAGTGTGTTGTCTTTTGCTACAGCAACATTACCATGATGTTGCTTAACAAAAGACAATACACTCTGCCCAAAAAAAAAACCGATTACATGTGATGTGTACTCTTATGTCAACCGAAATATGATTTCATAAAACAGAATATTATTGGACACAAAAGAGATAATCAAAATGAACTATGAACCATGTACAAAGAAAGTGATATATTTCAATTAATGAAGCATGTACAAGAGTGTGGCAAACCACTTTCATATATGACACTTTTACAAAATGTGGCAAAGCAATGCATTGCCATATAAAACTCAAATACAAAATTTTGGTGTGCCACTGCCATACACATGCAAAGAATGTTCCATATCAACAGTCCTACAACAAAGAACATTAATGGAATGAGATAAATTCACATGAAATTACAAACAACAAGTAAAAACCAAATTTATAAATTAATCACCTCATCGCAAACGCTCCCATGAAACGACCGCGCCGTGTCCCTCCAAGTCCTCTAATAGTGTAGTCAATCCATGTTTATATCTGTAAGACTCTTCCGTTCGTGTTGGAGGACGACCCATTGCTAGCTCCTGCAACAAATATACAAAACATTAGAGGAACATACATGAGAAACTTAACACAAATAAATTCAATAAATGAAATGGTACTTACAAGCTCATGACGCATTGTGTCATATCCGTCGCTGCCCAAATGTGATGGTCCAACCGTATCTAAACGTGTGGCTGCAGCATCTCGTTGCTGGCGATATCAGTGAGGAGTCTGCTACTGCTCGTCGTGAATCAGATCCCACTCCTCAGCGTCTAACCATACAGGCTTTGGTAAGCCTGCTCTGAAAGCATCACGAGCCTCTGATCATTGATGGGACATCACCTCACGTGCGGTGTGCAGAATCCACTCTGAACTGACAAGAGACTGTCCATCGGCTGGTCGGAACTCCTGATAAATCATATGTGTCATATAATTCTTCCGATCTTTATCCTGTTCACTCCATTTGAGCATGATGGAGTGTCCAAACTGTATGGAGCAAAGCTGTCGTATACGTGCACGCATTGCTTTGCTAGTCGCATCCATCACCGGAGCTCCATCTTCGGATACTATACACCTTGGAGTCATCATGGTCATGAGCACCCCAAGGTGTACGTCACTACAATAGATCGATGGTATACCGAGGTTTTTACCGAGGAAAATGAACGCGGCTTAATTTGCCGCGACACACGTAAAGGTCGGTTTGCGCGTCCGTACCAAAGAGTCGGTATATGCGTCGGTATATGCATCGGTATATGCATCGGTATATGCATCGGTATATGCGACGGTATATGCGCCAGTAATACCGACGTTCATACCAAGGCTTTTGCTGGAAGTACCGTCGCCTATACCATCGCTTGCTAGGTGTACCGACGGTTATTTTGATGACACTACTAGGAGTACCGTCGTGTATACCGACGACCATACCTGCAAATTTGTTTTTGGGCAGAGTGTTTTGTCTTTTGCTACAGCAACAGTACCATGATGTTGCTTAACAAAAGACAATACACTATGCCCAAAAAAAACCGAGTACATGTGATGTGTACTCTAATGACAACTGAAATATGATTTCATGAAACAAAGTATTATTGGACACAAAAGAGATAATCAGAATGAACTATGAACCATGTACAAAAGAAGTTATATATTTCAATAATGAAGCATGTACAAGAGTGTGGCAAACCACTGTCATATATGACGCTTTTACAAAATGTGGCAAAGCAATGTATTGCCATATGAAAATCAAATACAAAATATTGGTCTTCCACTGCCATACACATGCAAAGAACGTTCCATATCAACAGTCCTGCAACAAAGAACATTAATGGAATGAGATAAATTCACATGAAAATTACAAACAACAAGTAAAAATCAAGTTTATAAATTAATTACCTCATCGCAAATGCTCCCATGAAACTACCGCATCGTGTCCCTCCAAGTCCTGCAATAGTGCAGTCAACCCATGACTATATCCGTAAGACTCCTCTGTTCGTGTTGGAGGACGACCCATTGCCAGCTCCTGAAACAAATATAAAAAGATTAGAGAAACATAGATGAGAAATTTAACACAAATAAATTCAATAAATGAAATGGTACTTACAAACTCATGATGCATCGTGTCATATCCCCTGCTGCCCAAATATGATGGTCCAATCGTATCTAAACGTGTGGCTGCGGCATTTCGCTGTTGGTGATATCAATCAGGAGTCTGCTGCTGCTCGTCACGAATCATGTCCCACTCCTCAGCATCTAACCATATAGGATTTGGTAAGCCTTCTCTGAATGCATCACGTGCCTCGGATCGTCGATGGGACATGACCTCACATGCGGTGTGCAGAATCCACTCTGAACTGACAATAGATTGTCCATCGGCTCCTATCAAAGGATCCATGATCTCTAACATGTGCAGTACAAATCCTTCGTTTGTGATAAATTTGATACTTGCACTGTGTGCAAGGACATGTCATTCTCTCTTCAGGATCCAAAGAAGCCATCTGCTACAATATGGACATTTTAGAACATTTGTTTTTTCATTAAACCTAAAAATCTAACTCTTAAACACTTAAATTTGAAATACTAAACCTAAATACTTAAATACCTAAAAAAACTTAAAACCCTAATTTTAAAACCCTAATCTATATAGTTATCCTATTTTATCTATATATTCAGATTTTTTTCCTCTTAATTGAGTTATATGTATGCCTAAACCCTAAAACCCTAATTTTAAAGATCTAGTCCTAAATTATGTATATTTCTATATACATGTGTATATACATGTATATATGTATTATATGTGTATGTGTATGTGTGTATATATGTTATGTAGGTGTTAAAACCCTAAAGCCCTAATCCAAATGACCTAGACCTAAAACATATATATATATATATATATATATATATATATATATATATATATATATATATATATATATATATATATATATATATATATATATATGCATGTGTATATATATGTGTATATGTATATATATGTGCATATAGATAGGTGTACAAGTATGTGTGTTTGTGTATTGTATATATATTCACTCTATTTAAAATGATTAAATTTAAACCTATTTTTATATATTTAATCATATATATTTCATTTATTTATTGAAAATACTAGTTCTTATGATATTTTATTATCTATATAATTATCCTACCTTATATATATATTATTTATATATTCAGATTTTTTCCTTACTTAATCCTATTTTTATATATTTAATTATAAATATTTAATTAAATTTTTAAAAACACTAGTTCTTTTTATATTTATTCATCTATATAATTATCCTATTTTATATATATATTTATTTATATATTCAGATTTTTTCATTACGTAATCGTATTTTTATCTATTTATTTTATATATTTAATTATATATATTTAATTAAATTATGTAAACACTAGTTCTTTTTATATTTATTTATGTATATAATTATCTTATTTTATATATATATTTATTTATATATTCAGATTTTTTCCGTATGTAATCCTATTTTTATATATTTAGTTTTATATATTTAATTATATATATTTAATTAAAACCCTAATCTTAAAAATCTAGATCTAAAATATGTATATTTTTGTATGCATGTGTATCTACATGTATTAATGTATTATATGTGTATGTGTGTATATATGTTATGTAGGTGTTAAAACCCTAAAACCCTAATTTTAAAGATTTAGACTTAAATCTGAAATACTAAAACCTAAATACTTAACCACCAATAAAAATCTAAACCCCTAATCCTAAAACCCTAATCATATTATATATATATATATTTATTTATATATTCAGATTTTTTTTCTTATTTTTCTCTATATTTTTCCTTAATATAAATATAATTGAGTGATATGTCTGTCTAAACCCTAAAACCCTAATCTTAAAGATCTAGACCTAAAATATGTATATTTCTATATACATGTGTATATACATGTATATATGTATTATATGTGCATGTGTATGTGTGCATATATGTTATGTAGGTGTTAAAACCCTAAAACCCTAATCTGGAAGATTTAAATCTAAAATATGTATATTTTTGTATGCATGTGTATCTACATGTATGTATGTATTATATGTATATGTGTATGTGTGTATATAAGTTATGTAGGTGTTAAAACCCTAAAACCGTAATTTTAAAGATTTAGACTTAAATCTGAAATACTAAAACCTAAATGCTTAAACACCTATCAAAATCTAAACCCCTAATCCTAAAACCCTAATCATGTTTTATATATATATTTATTTATATATTCAAAATTTTTTTCTTATTTTTCTCTATATTTTTTCCTAAAATAAATATAATTGAGTGATATGTATGTCTAAACCCTAAAACCCTAATCTTGAAGATCTAGACCTAGAATATGTATATTTCTATATACATGTGTATATACATGTATATATGTATTATATGTGCATGTGTATGTGTGTGCATATATGTTATATAGGTGTTAAAACCCTAAAACCCTAATCTTAAAGATTTAAATCTAAAATATGTATATTTTTTTATGCATGTGTATCTACATGTATGTATGTATTATATGTATATGTGTGTTTGTGTATATATGTTATCTATGTATTAAAACCCTAAAATCCTAATCAGAAAGACTTAAACTTAAATTTGAAATACTAAAACCTAAATACTTAAACACCTATCAAAATCTAAACCCCTAATCCTAAAACCCTAATCATATTATATATATATATATTTATTTATATATTCAGATTTTTTTCTTATTATTCTCTATATTTTTTCTTAATATAAATATAATTGAGTGATATGTATGCCTAAACCCTAAAAACCTAATCTTAAATATCTAGACCTAAAATATGTATATTTCTTTATACATGTGTATATACATGTATATATATATATTATATATGTGTATGTATGTGTAAATAGCGTAAAAACCCTAATCCTATTTTTATATATTTGATATAAAAAAAACTTCAAAATAAAAATAGGATTATATGTGTGTATGTATGCATGTGTGTATATATGTGTGTGTATGTATGCATGTGTACATGTGTGCGTGTGTATGTATGCATGTGTATACATGTGTGTACACTGTATGTGTGTGTATGTAGGCATGCATGTGTGTGCATGTGTGTGTACGTGTGTATGTATGCATGCATGTGTGTGTATGTGAATGCATGTGTATACATGTGTGTGTATGTGTATGTGTGTGTATGTATACATGCATGTGTGTATATGTGTGTGTGTGAATGTATATGTGTGTATATATGTATGTGTCTATATGTGTGTGTGTATGTGTATGTATGCATATGTGTATATATGTGTGTGTATGTATGTGTGTATGCATGTGTGTGTATGTATGCATGTGTGTATATGTGTGTATGCATGCATGTGTGTATATGTGTGTGTATGTATGCATGCATGTATGTATATGTGTGTATATATGTGTGTATGTATGTATGTGTGTATATGTGTGTGTGTATGTGTATGTATGCATATGTGTATACCGACGCTCATACCGATGCCTATACCGATGTATATACCGACGCACATATCGGCGCATGTGGGCCACACCGATGATCTGTTTAAAACGGTCATACCGACGGTCACTTGATCGTCGGTATCTCCAAGTCACATTTTTCCAGGCCCATACCGACGCCGACTGTGACCGTCGGTATATGCAGTGTCGGTATGCCCCTCATATGTTGTAGTGCATGGTGTTCCACGTGGTGTACTACATGGCATACCTACATTTGAGGTCCTAGGAGTAGAAGTGGGTGAGACAACGTCTGTCGCACTGCCTTCACAACAGCCGCCTCCTCCTGACCTACCTGTAGATCCACTCCTAGAACCTCTTGCTCTAGAGTGTGACCTCGATCTACGAGACGGGCCAGAACCTGTATCGCGCTGAGGTGTCGAACGCACATGCCTACTACTAGGCCCAGTAGGAGATGGCTGAAAAGACGGTCGTGGTGGAGTCACAAAGCTAGGAGACATACCTCCTACGGGAGCAGCACCACCCACAACAGTGACACTGGCGGGAGTGACACCGGCAAGAGTGAGGCCGACAAGAGTAAGGCCCGCAGGAGTGAGGCCGCCAATAGTGCTACCACGAGCAATCCAATACTGTGATGCAGCGGGCATATACGCGGGAGGTACCTGAGAGATAAACTCTAAAAACTGCTCCTCTATCGTGGAATGAGGAGTGACTGGAGGACTGTCTCCCATTATGCTCTGTAACAAAAGAACTCAAATAATTAGTGTGTGATAATAAAGGTAATATAGAGAATAAAAGAAAAACAAAACAAAAATTAGTACGTACAAGTGTTTTATTCAAAAATCCTCTAATCTAGAATCCTCTTGAAGATCGGATGCACCGAGAATATCTATCTCTATATTGATGGCTTCTAAATCTCTTGCTATGCTAGTTTCTTCCTAATCATCGTCTATTGCTTTGTCTTCTCGAACAATGACCTCTTCTTCAATGACCTCTTCTTCTCAAACAATGACCTCTTCTTCAATGACCTCTTCTTCTCGAACAATGATCTCTGAGTCCACTACAGATGGACTATCTTGTACATCTATATTCTCACAAATTTGTCTACTACGTGGGATGACTTGTAAAACAAATAGCCACTCTGGTTCTTTTGAATCTGGTATAAAAACAACTTGCTCACAATGTTCGGGAAGTACAAATGTATCCCTTTCATCCGTCCATAATTTTGTGGAGTCGAGTTGAAGCAAACTGCTTTTATCCGGCCTCACTGTTGCGTTTCTTCCAGAGGTGACTACTTTGAACCATTTCACATCAAAAACAAAATAATCAAACTTCCTAAAAGATAGTTTCAAGATATCTTGAATCACACCACAATAATCTAGCTGGCCTTCTTGAGCATTATCATCTCTTGCACTTGCTCTACTTTTTTGCAAAAAGTTCACCATCATCCCACTATCAAAAGTAGAACTACTTCTATCGTTTGTGCGATTCGAAAGTGTCGTCCATGAGACCATATTGCACCGTATTTAGTATACTCCCAATCACATCCCTTTGCGAGTTCTTCTTCTTCTTCAGAGATATCTTCACCTGCTACCTTTGCTTGTGAAACCGCTGTATCTAGCCATCTGCTCATTGGAAAGGTGGAAGAGGTCGAAGACTTTCTAGAAGAGGCAAAAATCCAGTTGAACGATTCTTTCGAAACTGAGCTCTTTTCTTTGCATCGGTTTCCTTGGCAAGCTCATACCTTTCCAACCACTTCTGCATAGGCTCAAAGTTAACTATGCAAAACTTCATTGCCTTCTCTCTGAAAGCTGCATGCATTTTCCTTTGCAATTCTTTACCTTGTGGTTCATCGCCTACGAGACGAACATCTTCATCATCGCTCCATAAATGAGGCATTTCGGGATCCGCCATACGTAGAAACGCAGTTATAAATACAAGAGACTTTTGTACAAGCCATCCCTCTGCCATGCTACCCTCTGGACGTGCTCTTTGTCGAACAAACCCTTTTAATGCCTTCATAAAGCGCTCTAAGAAGAGCATCCATCGACTATGGATAGTTCCTGCTATTGCAACTTCATCTACCACATGAGCTAGTAAATGAAGCTGAATAGTGAGAATACTTGTGGGAAAGTATTTCTCTACCATACAAACAGCCTCGATAGCATTGAGTTTCGCACTCTCTATGCTATCTTTATTTATCTCTTTAGAAGAGATCCACCGTACTAAAGAACTAATTTTATAAATGGTTCCTCGTACATCCTCCGAAAGACAATCTTTTAGGGCTACAAGGAGCACAAACTGTAAAAACTTGTGCCAATCATGAGACTTGAGCCCTCCAAGATTGTCGTTTCATGTGAAAGCAGTCTTTAGACACCTCATGCATCCTGTCAGTGTTCGAAACTTTGAAATTGTTTTCTTCACTTGTTGCTCTTCCATCTTATGAAGCACCCAAGGAGCTCTTGGTAATGACACTGTTCCATTGGGCTTAGTAATTGCCCACAACTCTCCCATACGACCTCGCTCTTCTAAGTCCTCCCTTTGTGCTTTGCTTTCTTTCTTTCCGATCAAAGTTTTCCAAAGAATCTCTCCCACATTCTTAAAAATATGCATCGGGTCTACCAAATGATTGATCAGCAATTCACTCCAGTAAGGGATTTCATGAAAAATAGACAACCGCTTCATGCCAATGAGTGGATTTTCTGAATCCCGCAGTTGTTTCCAATTGCTAGCTTTCACTTGACGTGGCGCTTGTCGACCAATTTGTCCTTCACGTGAAACATGTCCATCAGGCAAATATCTATGGTGTCCTTCATAGAAAGTTTTACGTAGTGCTTTGGAATAGCGTGCTTCGAGTCATGGTCCGCATAAGGGACAAGCATGGTAACCCAAAATCGATAAACTTGAACATTCACCATAACCAGGCCAATCATGCATCGTCCACATAAGTATGCCTTGCACTCGCACGTCTCGTTTTCTTATAGGTTGAGACATGTCACGCACAGTAATCCCATCCCATAAAATGCATAGTTCTTCCACAAGTGGGGCAAGATATACATTCATGTTTTTTACCTTATACTTACGTGGTACAATAAGAGCTAATAATAAATGACCTTTCTTTGTGGCCAGCCATGGTGGGATGTTATAATTCACCAAACATACAGGCCATGTGCTCCATGAAGAACTGCGTAAACCAAATGGATTCACTCCATCCATAGCTAGGCCTAGATGTATGGACCAAGGCTCACTAGCAAACTCTGGCCACTTACTATCTATGTGCTTCCAAGCATCAGAGTCAGCAGGCACTCGCATTACACCATCTGTAGACCTGCTCTTTGTATGCCATGACATTAACTTAGCTATAGATTTGCATCTAAACATGTTCTTAATTCGTGCAATGATAGGAAAGTGGCAAAGAACCTTTGCGGGGATTGCTTCGCCTACAAGCTCTTCTCTAAATCTATTTGCTCCACACTTTGGACATACATGGAGATGCTCATATTCATTCCGAAAGAGAATGCAATCATTCGGACAAGCATGAATTTTAGTATAATCCATCCAATGGACTGTAAAAGTTTTTTTGCATCTCCACGTGTTGGAGGCATGTCATTGCGCTCTGGCAAAAATTGATCTTTAAGAAACTTCCAATAAGCAATTAAAATGATATTAGTAAATAAAGTTATTTTGATACAACAATGAAAGCCAATTTGTTCTCCACTTACCTGAACAATTCAGTGAAACTACTATCTGACCATCCATAAATGGATTGCAGATTGAGCATCACAAGTGACACACGTAGTACATATATATTTGCTCCATTGTAAAGTGGTAAAAGAGCTAGTCTTCGCATGTTTTCATATTCTTCATCGACTTTTGATCGTGGAAATTCTGTTGTGTCCATGAAACTCTCGACATCTTCACCACCATCCTGATCTTCGTCCATCTCATAAAATGCTTCGAGCATCTCTTCCATATGTTCATTCTGTGTAATACTATTAGTAATTGCTTGTACGTCTAAGTCCTTCTTTGTTCTCTTTTGTCCATGAGAGGTTACCTGTGCAATGTCGTTTGGGTCCATCTGCTCACCTGGGGGACCATGCGAATGGTAGCATAGGTTTTCTAGTCGACTCCTATCAAAAGATCCATACTCTCTAACATGTTTAGTACAAATCCATCGTTTTCGATAAATTTGATACTTGCACTGATTACAAGGACATGCCATTCTCTCCTTCGGATCCAAAGAAGCCATGTGCTACAATATGGACATTTTAGCTCATTTGTTTTTTTATTAAACCTAAAAATCTTACTCCTAGAGACTTAAACCTGAAATACTAAAACCCAATTACTTAAACACCTAAAAAAAACCTAAAACCCTATTTTTTATATATATTTATTTATTTATTCAAATTTTTTCCTTAAACCCTAAAATCCTAAAACCCTAATCCTAATCCTAAAAACCTAAAACCCTAATCCTAATCTAAAAACCTAAAACCCTATTATATATATATATATATATATATGTATTTATATATTTAGATTTTTTCTTAATTAGTCCTATTTTTACATATTTAATTATATATATTTAATTAAATTATTTAAAACACTAATACTTTTTATATTTATTTATCTATATAATTATCCTATTGTATATATATATATATATATATATATATATATATATATATATATATATATATATATATATATATATATATATATATATATATATATATATATATATATATATATATATATATATATATATATATATATATATATATATATATATATATATATATATTTATTTATTCAGATTTTTTCCTTAAATCTTAAAACCCTAAACCCTAATCCTAATGCTAAAAACCTAAAACCCTACTTTATATATATATATATATATATATATATATATATATATATATATATATATATATATATATTTATTTATTTATTTATTCAGATTTTTTCCTTAAACCCTAAAACCCTAATCCTAATCCTAAAAACCTAAAACCCTATTTTATATATATATTTATTTATATATTCAGATTTTTTCTTAATTAATCCTATTTTTATATATTTAATTATATATATTTAATTAAATTATTTAAAACACTAATACTTTTATATTTATTTATCTATATAATTATCCTATTTTATATATATTTATTTATTTATTCAGATTTTTTCCTTAAACCTTAAAACCCTAAACCCTAATCCTAATCCTAAATTTTTCCTTAAACCCTAAAACCCTAAAACCTTAATCCTAATCCTAAAAACCTAAAACCCTAATCCTAAAACCCTAATCCTAATGCTAAAAACCTAAAACCCTATTTTATATATATATATTTTTTTTATTTAGTCAGACTTTTTTCTTAAACCCTAGAACCCTAAAACCCTAATCCTAATCTTGAAAACCTCAAACCCTATTTTTTATATATATTTATTTATATATTCAGATTTTTTCTTAATTAATCCTATTTTTATATATTTAATTATATATATTTAATTAAATGATTTAAAACACTAATACTTTTTATATTTATTTATTTACATAATTATCCTATTTTATATATATTTATTTATTTATTTATTCAGATTTTTTCCTTAAATCTTAAAACAATAAAACCCTAATCCTAATCCTAAAAACCTAAAACCCTAAAACCCTATTTTATATATATATATTTATTTAATTATTGAGATTTTTTCCTTAAACCCTAAAACCTTAATCCTAATCCTAAAAACCAAAAACCCTAATCCTAATGCTAAAAACCTAAAATCCTATTATATATATATATTTATTTATATATTCAGATTTTTTTTAATTAATCCTATTTTTATATATTTAAATATATATATTTAATTATATATATTTAATTAAATTATTTAAAACACTAGTACTTTTTATATATGTATTATATGCATGTGTATGTGTATGTGTGTATATATGTTATGTAGGTGTTAAAAACCTAAAACCCTAATCAGAAAGACTTAGACTTAAACGTAAAATACTAAAACGTAAATACTTAAACACCTATAAAAATCTAAATGTGTAAATGTGTAGATATGTGTGTGTGTGTATGTGTGTGTGTATGTATTCTCTATTTTGCTATGTGTATGTATGCATGTGTGCATATGTGTATGTGTGTGTATGTATGCATGCATTTGTGTATATGTGTATGTGTGTGTAGGTATGTGTGTATGTATGTGTGTGCATGTATGTGTGTATCTGTGTGTGTATGTGTATGTATGCATATGTGTATATATGTGTGTGTATGTATGTGTGTATGCATGTGTGTGTATGTATGCATGTATGTATATTTGTATGTGTGTGTATGCATGCATGTGTGTATATGTGTGTATGTAAGCATGCATGTGTGTATATGTGTGTGTATGTAAGCATGCATGTGTGTACATGTATGTGTGTATGTATGCATGTGTAAATGTTTATATGTGTGTGTATGTGTGTGTGTATGAATTCTCTATTTTGCTATGTGTATGTATGCATGTGTGTATATGTGTATTTGTGTGTATGTATGCATGCATGTGTGTATATGTGTATCTGTGTGTATGTATATGTGTGCATGTATGTGTGTATGTGTCTGTGTATGTGTATGTATGCATATGTGCATATATGTGTGTGTATGTATGTGTGTGTATGTATGTGTGTATGCATGTGTGTGTGTATGTATGCATGTATGTATATTTGTATATGTGTGTATGCATGCATGTGTGTATGCATGCATGTGTGTATATGTGTGTATGTAAGCATGCATGTGTGTATATGTGTGTGTATGTAAGCATGCATGTGTGTACATGTATGTGTGTATGTATGCATGTGTAAATGTATAGATGTGTGTGTGTGTATGTACGCTCTATTTTTCTATGTGTATGTATGCATCTGTGTATATGTGTATGTGTGTGTATGTATGCATGCATGTGTGTATATGTGTATGTGTGTGTATGTATGTGTGTGCATGTATGTGTGTATGTGTGTGTATGTGTATGTATGCATATGTGTATATATGTGTGTGTATGTATGTGTGTATGCATTTGTGTGTGTGTATGTATGCATGTATGTATATTTGTATCTGTGTGTATGCATGCATGTGTGTATGGAAGCATGCCTGTGTGTATATGTGTGTGTATGTAAGCATGCATGTGTGTACATGTATGTGAGTATGTATGCATGTGTAAATGTGTAGATGTGTGTGTGTGTATGTGTGTGTGTATGTATGCTCTATTTTCCTATGTGTATATATGCATGTGTGTATATGTGTATGTGTGTGTATGTATGCATGTGTAAATGTGTAGATGTGTGTGTGTGTATGTATGTGTGTGTGTATGCTCTATTTTCCTATCTCTATCTTCCTTTCTTTTCATCATTCTTTATCTCTCACTCTCTCTTTCTCTCTCTCTCTCTCTCTCTCTCTCTCCCTCTCTCTCTCTCTCATCTCTCTCTCTCTCTCTTTCTCTGTCTCTTTCTCTCTCTATAAATAGACAATAAAACAATCACTTACAAGTATGTCCCAATTTTGGATCGTTGTCGTCAAAGCGTAATGTAGGTCGTCTATCGTTGAATTCCAAACAATCGACGCCAAAGAACTTCTGCAAAATCAAAGAGAAGAGAAATTATAAGACATAAAGCATAGAGAAAGACAAAGGCTTAGAACAATACGCACACTACTTACCAATATCTCAGATCTAAACCGAAGGAGAGGGTGTGTGTGTGTGTGTAGAGAGAGATCTGTGTGTGTGTGTGTGTGTGCACAAGACAATGCAGTTCGCAATTCGCTTCACGCGGGCAAGTTCGACAGAAGACAAATAGTACTCAAACATGCGCAAAAAAGTGAAATTTTGCTCTCGGGTTCCGAGTATGTTTAAAAATCGGCCTCGGTATGTCCGTCGGTATGGCCGTTATGGGCGTCGATAACTTCTAGTAAGTTACCGATGCTTATACCGATGCTCATACCGACGGTCATAGCGACGCTTATACCGACGCTTATATCGACGATTATACCAACGTCTGTGAAGCACACCGACGATCTGTTTAAAACGGTCATACCGACGGTCACTTGACCGTCGGTATCTTTAAGTCATGTTTTTCGACATTCATACCGGCACCGCGAGTGACCATCAGTATAAGGGGCCTCGGTATGCCCCTCATATGTTGTAGTGTGTGTGTGTGTATGTATATGCATTTGTGTATGTAATGTGCATGTGTGCATGTAATATGTATGTGAGTATGTGTATGTATGCATATGCATGTGTGTATGTATGTGTGTGTGTGTACATGTATGTATGCATGTGTGTATGTATGTATGCATATGTGTGTGTATGTATGCATATGTGTGTGTATGTATATGTGTGTGTACATGTATGTATGTATATGTGTGTGTACTTGTATGTATGTGAGTATGAGTATGCATATGTGTGTGTGTATGTATATGCATGTGTGTATGTAATATGCATGTGTGTATGTAATATGTATGTTAGTATGTGTATGTATGCATATGCATGTGTGTATGTATATGTGTGTGTGCACGTGTATGATTGTATGTGTGTGTATGCATATGTGTGTGTATGTACATGTATGGATGTATATGTGTGTATGCATATGTGTGTGTATGTATGTATGCATATGCATGTGAGTATGCATATATTTGTGTGTATGTATATGCATGTGTGTATGTAATATGTATGTGAGTATGTGTATGTAATATGCATGTGTGTATGTAATATGTATATGAGTATGTGTATGCATATGCATGTGTATGTATGTATGCATATGTGTGTGTATGTATGTATGCATATGCATGTCAGTGTATGTATACATGTGTGTGTACATGTATGTATATATATGTGTGTATGTATACGTGTGTGTGTGTACATGTATGTATGTATGTATGCATCTCTCTCTGTGTGTGTCTTTCATCTCTCTTTCATTCTCTCTCTCTTTCATCTCTCTCTCTCTCTCTCTCACACACACACATCTCTCTCTCTCTTTCTCACTCTATGTCAATCGATAACAAAACAATCACTTACATTGATGTAATTCTTTGGATCGTTGTTGTCAAAGTCCATTCAATGTTGTCCTTTGTCGAATTCAAAATAATTGATGGCAAAAAGCTCTTGCAAACCTAAGGAGAAAAGAAATCTGCAAAGGGAAAATGCAAAGAAAGAGAAACGGTGCTAGAGTATGTGCGATACTTACCAACATTCGACATCTAGAGAAAGAGAGAGGTGTTTGGAGAGAGAGAGAGAGGTGTGTGTAGACAATTGTGCTCATAATGCAGTTTGTGCATGCAAACTCGACAATAGTAGAATTTAGTTCAAAGCACGAGCAAATGTCGAATTTTTGCTCTCGGGTCTGGTTAAAACACACCATTTGTATGAGCGTCAGTATGCACATCCGTATGAGCGTCGATAATTTTCAGAAAATAATTGGTGCTCCTATCGATGTGAATACTAGTGCCAAATATCCCGACGTGCGTACCGACCACTGATTTTTAATGACTATACGGATGATTAAATGACCGTGGATATTGCCTCTATGGTTTTTCAAGCATTTTCAATGATCATACCGATGTCGAGGCATGACAATCGGTATGGACAACGTCGATATGCCCCTCATATGTTGTAGTGTTCCTTATGCTATTTGTGTTCTTATGCAGACCTCAAACTCCTGCAATGATGGGTCAAATTTAATCTAAGGTGCATTTATTATTTTCAACATAGAAGCCATTCAAAATTAACTATGAATCGTGAACATTCTTTGAAATTCATCCATCGAGACCTACTAAGCACCAAGTTAAGATCATATGTGTACTCGAAAGAGCCTAGAAGCATAGAAGAGTGTGTGTGGACCCGCATTGACATAGAAGACAATTTGGGTGAGGAGCTAGGACTATCCAAACTCTATAAAGACTCTAACATATCTACTAGTCATACCTCCAGAGCCTCCACTGAGCTGGATGAGATAGCAGAGCAAGTTGCCAAGAATCTAGGAGTTCGAAATAGCTGAATGATACTTACAAACTCGTAACACATAGTGTGGTATCCGTCATTACCCAAATGTGACATTCCAATCATATCTAGACATGTGGCTGCCACTTCTCGCTGCTGATGATATCAGTCAGGAGTATGTTGTGAACTGATTCCCACTCCTCAGTGTCTAACCATACAGGCTTCGGTAAGCCTGCTTTGAAAGCATCACAAGCCTCGGACTACCGATGGGACATCACCTCACATCCTCTGTGTTGAATCCACTCTCAGATGACAATAGGATGCCTAGATGTTGGCCTCTACTCTTCATATATCAACTTTGTGATATAATTTTTGGAATATTTATCCTATTCACTACATTCCCTCTCTCTCTCTCTCTCTCTCTCTCTCTCTATATATATATATATATATATATATATATATATATATATATATATATATATATATATATATATATATATATATATATATATATATATATATATATATATATATGTATGTGCTAAAAATTTAAAGATCTATTTTTTAGATATTTAATTATATATATTTTATATATTTTTATCTTTTCTCTAATGTTTACATACATTTAAGTAAAACATTTACACATTATATTTTTTTTCCTATTTCTTCTTATATATGATTATATAAATTAATATGTGTATGTGTATGTCTGCATATGCATGTGAGTATGTAATATGTATGTGAGTATATATATGTATGCATATGCATGTATGTATGTATATGTGTGTGTGTGTGTACATGTATGTATCTATATGTGTGTATGCATATGTGTTTGTATGTATGTATGCATATGCATGTGAGTATGCATAAATGTGTGTGTACATGTATGTATGTATGCATATGTATATATGTATCTATGTACATGTATGTATGTATATGTGTGTGTGTGTACATGTATGTATATATATGTGTGTATGTATGTATGTATATATGTGTGTGTGTATGTATGTATGTATGTATGTATATGTGTGTGTACATGTATGTATGTATATGTGGGTACACATATGTATGTATATGTATGTATGTATGTATGTATGTATGTATGTATGTATGTATGTATGTACATGTATGTATGTATATGTGTGTGTATGTATGTATGCATATGCATGTGAGTATGCATATGTGTGTGTGTATGTATATGCATGTGTGTATGTAATATGTATGTGAGTGTGTATGTAATATGTATGTGAGTATGTGTATGCATATGTGTGTGTATGTATGTATGTATGCATGTGTGTATGTATGTGTGTGTGTACATGTATGTATGTATATGGTTGTGTACATGTATGTATGTGAGTATGAGTATGCATATGTGTGTGTGTATGTATATGTATGTGTGTATGTAATATGCATGTGTGTATGTAATATGTATGTATGTGTATGTATGCATATGCATGTGTGTATGTATATGTGTGTGTACATGTATGTATGGTTATGTGTGTGTATGCATGTATGCATATGCATATGTGTATGTATACATGTGTGTGTGTACATGTATGTATGTATATGTGTGTGTACATGTATGTATGTGAGTATGAGTATGCATATGTGTGTGTGTATGCATGTGTGTATGTAAAATGCATGTGTGTATGTGACATGTATGTGAGTATGTGTATGTATGCATATGCATGTGTGTATGTATGTGTGTGTGTGTGTACATGTATGTATGCATATGTGTGTGTACGCATGTATGCATATGCATGTGTGTATGTATATGTGTGTGTGTACATGTATGTATAGGTGTGTGTACTTGTATGTATGTGAGTATGAGTATGCATATGTGTGTGTTATGTATATGCATGTGTGTATGTAATATGTATGTGAGTATATTGTGTATGTATGCATATGCATGTGTATGTATATGTGTGTGTACATGTATGTATGCATATGTGTGTGTATGTATGTATGCATATGCATGTGTATGTATATGTGTGTGTGTACATGTGTGTATGCATATGTGTGTGTACATGTATGTACGTGAGTATGAGTATGCATATGTGTGTGTGTATGTATATGCATTTGTGTATGTAATATGCATGTGTGTATGTAATATGTATGTGATTATGTGTATGTATGCATATGCATGTGTGTGTGTGTACATGTATGTATGCATATGTGTGCATGTATCTATGCATATGTGTGTGTGTATGTATGCATATGTGTGTGTAAGTATGCATATGTGTGTGTATGTATGCATATGTGTGTGTGTATATGTGTGTGTACGTGTATGTATGTATATGTGTGTGTACCTGTATGTATGTGAGTATGAGTATGCATATGTGTATTTGTATGTATATGCATGTGTGTATGTAATATGCATTTGTGTACGTAATATGTATGTGAGTATGTGTATGTATGCATATGCATTGTGTATGTATATGTGTGTGTGTACATGTATGTTTGTATATGTGTGCATGCATGTGTGTGTATGCATGTGTGTGTATGCATGTGTGTGTATGTATATCTATGTATGTATATGTGTGTATGTATGTATGCATATGCATGTGAGTATGCATATATTTGTGTGTATGTATATGCATGTGTGTATGTAATATGTATGTGAGTATGTGTATGTAATATGCATGTGTGAATGTAATATGTATATGAGTATGTGTATGCATATGCATGTGTATGTATGTATGCATATGCATGTGTGTGCGTACATGTATGTATTTATATGTGGGTATGTATACGTGTGTGTGTGTACATGTATGTATGTATGCATCTCTCTCTCTCTTTCATCTCTCTCTCATTCTCTCTCTTTCATCTCTCTCTCTCTCTTTCTCTCTCTCTCTCTATGTCAATCGAGAACAAAACAATCCTTTGCATCGATGTAATTCTTTGGATCGTTGTTGTCAAAGTCCACTTAATGTTGTCCTTTGCCAAATTCCAAAGAACTGATGGCAAAAAGCTCGTGCAAAACTAAGGAGAAGAGAAATCAGAAAAGGAAAAGCACAGAGAAAGAGAAAGGGTGCTAGAGTACGTGCGATACTTACCAAAATTCGGGATCTAGAGAAAGAGAGAGGTGTTTGTAGAGAGAGAGAGGTGTGTGTAGATAATATGCTCATAATGTAGTTCGGGTGCACAAACTCGAGAGTAGTAGAATTGAGTTCAAAACATGAGCAAATGTCGAATTTTTGCTCTCAGGTCTAGTTAAAACACACCATCGGTATGAGCACTGGTATGCACATCGGTATGAGCATCGATAATTTTCAGCAAATTACTGGCACTCCTATCGATGCGAATACCTGCACCAAATATTTTCGATGTGCGTACTGACCACTGATTTTTAATGACTATACCGATGATTAAATGACTTGATAAACATTCATCCAATTAAGTGAATTTCTTAGTGAAATCATGGAATTTCTTTAAATCGTTAGTCACCCCCTCTGTGGGTGCCCAAATGCCCATGCGCCTTCATCCAAGGCCAGTTTCACACTCACCACAGATAAGTGCTTTTTCCAAGTGCCCATGAAGGAGGCGCAAACCTCCATCTCGCTCAATTTCTCAACTAGGCTCTGACACCAAAGTTGGGAATTGGACTCACAACCTCCCGATTAGGAGTGCCATGGGCTAACCACTTGCCCCAAAAGCCATGGTTGAGGATTACTTCCTAATCCTCTTTCTTAAGGCATGGTTCAACCATCTCCTACTAGGATTATGTGACATACATGTATGTAGGCATATGTGTGTGTATGTATGCATATGTGTGTGTATGTATATGTGTGTGTGTACATGTATGTATGTATGTATGTATATGCGTGTGTATCTCTATGTATGTGAGTATGAGTATGCATATGTGTGTGTGTATGTATATGCATGTGTGTATGTACTATGCATGTGTGTATGTAATATGTATGTGAGTATGTGTAAATATGCATATATAAGTGTGTATGTGTATGTGTGTGTGTATGTACACTTATGTATGTATATGTGTGTATGCATATGTGTGTGTATGTACATGTATGTATGTATATGTGTGTATGCATATGTGTGCGTATGTATGTAGGCATATGCATGTGAGTATGCATATATTTGTGTGTATGTATATGCATGTGTGTATGTAATATGTATGTGGGTATGTGTATGTAATATGCATGTGTGTATGTAATATGTATGTGAGTATGTGTATGCATATGTGTGTGTATGTATGTATGCATATGCATGTGTGTATGTATACATGTGTGTGTACATGTATGTATGTATATGTGTGTATGTATACATGTGTGTGTACATATATGTATGTATGTATGCATCTCTCTCTCTCTCTTTCATCTCTCTCTCATTCTCTCTCTCTTTCATCTCTCTCTCATTCTCTCTCTCTTTTATCTCTGTCTCTCTCTCTCTCCCTCTCTCTCTCTCTCACACACACATCTCTCTCTATCTCTTTCTCACTCTATGTCAATCGAGAATAAAACAATCACTTACATTGATATAATTCTTTGGATCATTGTTGTCAAAGTCCACTTACTGTTGTCCTTTGTCAAATTCCAAAGAACTGATGGCAAAAAGTTCTTGCAAAACTAAGGAGAAGAGAAATCAGAAGAGGGAAAACCATAGAGAAAGAGAAAGGGTGCTAGAGTATGTGGGATACTTACCAAAATTCGAGATCTAGAGAAAGAGAGAGGTGTTTGTAGAGAGAGAGAGAGGTGTGTGTAGATAATATGCTCATAATGCAGTTCGGGTGCACAAACTCGACAGTAGTAGAATTGAGTTCAAAACATGAGCAAATGTCGAATTTTTGCTCTCAGGTCTAGTTAAAACACACCATCGGTATGAGGGCCGGTATGCACATTGGTATGAGCATCGATAATTTTCAGCAAATTACTGGCACTCCTACCGATGCGAATACCTGCACCAAATATTTTCGATGCACGTACTGACCACTAATTTTTAATGACTATACCGATGATTAAATGACCGTGCCCCATATGTTTTAGTGTTCCTTGTGCTATTCGTGTGCTTATGCATACCTCAAACTCCAGCAATGATGACTCAAAATCTATCTAAGATGCATTTATTATTTTCAACATAGAAGCCATTCAGTTAACTATGAATCGTGAAAATTCTTTGAAATTCATCCATCGAGACCTACAAATCCTTTCTCCTCAACCCCAAAATGCATATGAATTTCCATTTTTTTCCAAAAGTGATGCCAAAACTCTCTCCTATATGTACAAGATTCTTACTATTACTCAATGATTTCTCACAACTTAATTAATTTTTCAACTTTCAAGATGACAGGAGTGCGTCCAATCTCGCTCTATGCCTTCAATTAATCCCTTGAAAATGTACCAACATTTCCTTCATATTCCTCTTATGAAAACATTTGAATGCATTTCCATGATTATGAACCCTTTCAATCCATTCACTAACGCTCATTGATATATGTCAATACAACTGTATGTTTTCCATTCCCAAACTAAACAAATTTCTCATCCAAACAACTGCATGAATGAAATCCCATAAATACTCACTAATGCACTTGATAAACATTCATCCAATTAAGTGAATTTCTTAGTGAAATCATGGAATTTCTTTAAATCGTTAGTCACTAAACATTAATAGTCTTTCTACTTTACACTCCACTAAATTGAACCTTAATTAAATTTAATCCCTTCAATTTGACATGATCCATTCTAGTCCTTCCATGTATATATACAGAATTGTTCCACATAACACGTACAGAGAATTTATAATCATTACCCTGAAAAAACAGCAAGTTGAGCAAATAATACGTACATAGACTTTTTTATCCAAAACATTCCCTGAAAAAACAGCAAGTTGAGAGAACTTTTGTCGATTTTGAAGCAGCAAGTTGAGAGAACTTCACAATGCAGTGCTGCATGCGAACGTTCCAACAAGTTCGGAACGAGGATTGTAATTGAAGAAGTCAAGTGAGCAGATAGAGAGGACTCCAACGCTCCGACGAGACCAGATCCAGCTCTCCGACAAGAAGCCCCCACGCCATCTCCTAGTCGCCATTTCTGACACACAGGACTCCTCCAAGGCTCATTGAGATCATTGGCCAGACTTCACGGTGTGTGCATTATGTGTGAGTGAAGGCGAAAACCCACTTGGAAGACAGCTTCTTTGAAATCATTGACAGGCTCGACAGGGCTTATCATCCAGCCATCTCCTAGTCGCCAGTTCTGATACAGAGGCCCCCTCTAACTAGTCGCCATCTCCTAGTCGCCAGACTCCACGGTGCGTGCATTATGTGTGAGTGAAGGCGAAAACCTTCAAACCTATTCGGAAAATCGCTTCTTTGACGACTCAAGGGTGCGTGAGTGAAGGCAGAAACCTTCAACCTACTTGGAAGACAGCTTGTTTGAGGACTCCACGGTGTGTGCATTATGTGTGTCCTCCAACCTACTTGGAAAACAGCTTCTTTGATTCATTCACAAGCTTGATAGGCCTGGTCATCAGAAACACACTATATTGCAAAAGTCTAGAATAAAAGCTTACAAGAGCTTTTAGTTCTCTAATCTCAATCCAAAAAAAGTAGCTCAAACTATGTAAACGATGTCTACCCTACCTCTAAAAATAGTATGTAAAAGCAATTCTAATCATGCCCATGAACCTGAAGCACTACTTCAATTTTTCATTGTGGGCCCCACTTATTGCAAAAAATAGGATTCAAGCCAGAAATCAGAGGAGGGATTTGAGATGAGAAAAAAATTAAATATCCCTTCATCCTTTGAACGAATGAGCTTTGACTATGTTGACTTGATGAGTTTTAGGCGGACTTTTTGAGCTTCCTTCGATAAGTACTTTATTGGTACTCTCAGACACTCCATTAACGTGAGGGTAGGATGTTGATATTCTTTGAGTTATCATAAACTGCCTTGTCAAACGCTATATGACTTCATTCAAAAAATGAGTTTTCTTTATCACTTGTCAATTCTATTAGTAATTCAAATCTTGTAATCACATTTTCATACAAGAACTTGGTTGTTGTTTGGGCATCATTTTTCCAAGTATCTTTAGCACGTGCATGAGTGGGTCTAGTGAAATCCTATCCCTATTTACTAAAGGAATTTCATAATTTCTAATTTGATACTTTGACCTTTGAGAAATATCACATCTATCCAGATAAGACTTGCATTTTGAAACGTAGTGGAACACGAAAAGTGAGGAAAATGTAGGAAAATGTACCCCCGACTACTCTTGAGTGAGCAATTGTTTATTTATGAGGAAAAAATACTTACATGTTTCTTGTATTTTCCTTTCATTCACATTCAATTCCTTCAAAATGACATTTGATTTATGTTTCAACAGTTGAAGCATACTTTCATTCCATCATTGTTTAAGATATTTATCCACCACTTTATTTGTTTGGCCAATATGCCCCAAATCTCTCTAAACCATTTGGAGTGACTATTTTTGAAGCATGAGAATAGACATCTCATTTATATGCCTTATCTCATCTTTCCAAAATCACATGTTTAGAAGTTTGTATTTGAAAATGAGGACCAAGAGACAATACAAAATCACATGTTTGGGAGTTTTTATTTGAAAAATAGGAACAAAAGTCAATATTGGAACTAGAGAAGTAGCCCACAGTAGCATGATTTATATATCAAATAGATAAGTATCAAGAAGATCACCCTCCACTCCTTTGGAATATTCTTTTAATAAAAACTTACCTAAAAATGTCCTTCAACCTACATTGCAAACAACTTCTTTGAAATGATTGACAAACTGGATAGGCCTTATCCTCCAGCCAGCTCCTAGACGCAAAGTTCTAGACAACCTCTACCATATTCTGGTTGTTGTTCCCATTGCAAACACATTGTATGTTATATAAGATGCGTTCATTGAAGCTCTAAATGATTCCACATTTCTAGTTCAAGATTTTTAGGCTATCTCATGTGCAAACATTTGGCATGCATGCTTTGATCATCTAAATGTTTCTAGTTTGTTACACCTACAAAAATGTTGAATGGTGTCCTAATTAGAGCTCAAACTTGAGGAACCTTCTAAACATGTCTTTGAAGCTTGTATTCTAGATAAAATACAGCATTCCTCCTTCCCAAAGTATGGTTGAGTTAGAGTTGCCCATAAGTTGCAGCTTGTTCATAGTGTCTATGCTCTTATGCAGACATCTTCATCTGTGAACTACCTAAACTTTGTGACTTTTAGTGATGAATTTGCTAGGCATGCATTGGTGTATCCATTAAAAGCAAAGTCCAAAGTTTTTATGTGCTTCAGAAATTTTCTTATTATGGTTGAAAATTTGTCAACATGTAAATTGTGCACTCATTGTTCTGATTGCGCAGGAAATACATGTCATTGTTGAGAGAAAGAGCAGGTCTTTAATGGAGATAGCAAGACGTATTGTCAAAAGTTAGGCCTTACCACATAGCTTTTGGGTTGGGGTTTTTATGTGTGTAGCATATGTACTTAACATTAAAGCATTAAAATTGATTAGTCTAGCATACACATTAGGGCTTGAGCAAGAATGCAAAAAATCGGATAAGATAGTAGTGAAATGTATTTTTGTTAGATACAAATTTGAAAAAAAGCCTATCCTCTATTATCAATTACAAAATAAATGCATTCTTGTGAGCCATGATGGTTTTTTTTTTTGGAAGATGTGACTCAAGCCTTACTTTCATGTACCTGTTAGATATGCTCAATACTCCACCCTCATGTGACCACAAATGATCCATGGTGCTCTAAGTTGTAAGGCCCCCATTATGAGGAGAAGCCATTATGAGAGCCCGGACATTTGTGGAACCCTAACTTCCAAGTTAGATGAGGTCTATGTGTGACCGTTGATGGTTGAAGATGATCTTTGTGATCTAGCCGTTAGGTTAGGTAGGGCATAAACTTCCAGGCCATTGGGTTGCCATTTAAGGTGAAAATAAAGGCCCTGTGGCGTCGCGCAGTTTCCCCATAGAACCTTAATGGGGGGAGTGCAGAGGGGGGCTTGCCCCCTTCTGCGGGGTCCGGGGGGCCTATCCCCCCGGCCCGTAGGGCCGAGACGGTAGGACTTCTAGTCGTGGAGATATTGTCGGATCATATATTTTACCGACTATTTTGTATCTCCCGACTACGTTTATCTATACCGAACCGCCTTGTAAAAGCTATACAAGCACAACCCAGGTTGAGCTTTACATAGCATTGCGCACTAGTAAGCCCTTCATCTAGAGTCTGTCTAGATCGCCATCTAAGCTTTATTTGTTTGGCCAATAATATGCTCCAAATCTCTCTAAACCATTTGGAGTGACTATTTTTGAAGCATGAGAATAGACATCTCATTTATATGCCTTGTCTAAATAACTACGCTTTCCATCGTTTGGAACTCAATATTCTAAAACTCCTCTTTGAGTAACATGATACATATGCCTTGAAAGTAGGACAAACTCCCTACTTTCCAAAATCACATGTTTAGGAGTTTGCATTTGAAAATGAGGACCAAGAGAAAATAAAAAATCACATGTTTGGGAGTTTTTATTTGAAAATTAGGAACAAAAGTCAATATTGGAACTAGAGAAGTAGCCCACACTAGCATGATTTATATATCAAATAGATAAGTATCAAGAAGATCATCCTCCACTCCTTTGGAATATTCTTTTAATAAAAACTTACCTAAAAATGTCCTTCAACCTACATTGAAAACAACTTCTTTGAAATGATTGACAAACTCGATAGGCCTTGTCCTCCAGCCAGCTCCTAGTTGCAAAGTTCTAGACAACCTCTACCATATTCTGGTTGTTGTTCCCGTTGCAAACACATTGTATGTTATATAAGATGCGTTCATTGAAGCTCTAAATGATTCCACATTTCTAGTTCAAGATTTTTAGGCTATCTCATGTGCAAACATTTGGCATGCATGCTTTGATCATCTAAATGTTTCTAGTTTGTTACACCTACAAAAATGTTGAATGGTGTCCTAATTAGAGCTCAAACTTGAGGAACCTTCTAGACATGTCTTTGAAGCTTGTATACAGCGTTCCTCCTTCCCAAAAGATGGTTGAGTTAGAGTTGCCCATAAGTTGCAGCTTGTTCATAGTGTCTATGCTCTTATGCAGACATCTTCATCTATGAACTACCTAAACTTTGTGACTTTTAGTGATGAATTTGCTAGGCATGCATTGATGTATCCAC
The DNA here is from genome assembly GCA_020310875.1 of Ceratopteris richardii. Taxonomy (NCBI): domain Eukaryota; kingdom Viridiplantae; phylum Streptophyta; class Polypodiopsida; order Polypodiales; family Pteridaceae; genus Ceratopteris; species Ceratopteris richardii. The sequence goes on from CM035434.1 coordinate 53,316,930, forward strand.
TGAAAGCAAAGTCCAAAGTTTTTATGTGCTTCAAAAATTTTCTTATTATGGCTGAAAATTTGTCAACATGTAAATTGCGCACTCACTCTTCTGATTGCGTGGGAAATACATGTCATTGTTGAAAGAAAGAGCAGGTCTTTAATGGAGATAGCAAGAGGTATTGTCAAAAGTCAGGCGTTACCACATAGCTTTTGGCTTGGGGTTTTTATGTGTGTAGCATATGTACTTAACATTAAAGCACCAAAACTGCTCAGTCTAGCATACACATGAGGGCTTGAGCAAGAACGCAAAAAATTGGATGATATAGTAGTGAAATGTATTTTTTTTAGATACAAATTTGAAAAAAAGGGTATTCTCTATATCAATTACAAAATAAATGCATTCTGGTGAGCCATGATGGTTTTTTTGTGGAAGATGTGACTCAAGCCTTACTTTCATGTACCAAGGAGAGTATAGAGTACTTTTTTAGTAACTGTTAAGTCTATGTGGCTCATATGACTTCTGGCTGATTTGGATGTTTGTTCGTCTTCTAGCACCACCATCTTTAATACCATTTAGAGTGTATTTGTAGTTATGAGAAACCCTATGTTCCATGTTTGTACAAACACATTGAGGGACATTATCATTATGTCAAGGAGAGGTTCTCTACTAGAGAGATCAGTTTTACTTATGTTCCCACACATGATAATATTATAGACCTTTTCATGAAGGATCTACTTAGGGAGAAGTTTGAAGCTTTTCGCAAAGCTTTGGGCCTACTTGCTTTTGTGGATTGATTTGTTTCCACATTGCTTGGAACTTCCATTTATATAAGTGTGAGCTCCTTGTTCATCACATCGCTTAGAGGGGGGATTTGTTGATATATTTTGGTGGTGATGTATGTAAACACATTTAGGAATATTGATGCATTTTTTTACCTCGTTTGCAAGTTTTTTCCTCCCTTGACAATACATTGGCTATTGTGTTGTGCTTCAAGCTTCTTCTAATTCCTTGTGCTATTCGTGTGCTCATGCATACCTCAAACACCAACAATGATGAGTCAAAATCTATCTAAGATGCATTTATTATTTTCAACATAGAAGCCATTTAATTAAGTACAAATCGTAAAAATTGTTTGAAATTCAACCATCCAAACCTACAAATCCTTTCTCCTCAACCCCAAAATGCATATGGCTCTTCAGTTTTTCTCGAAAGTGATATATAAGATTCGTATTATTACTCCAACTTTCAAGATGATAGGAGTGTGTCAAATCTCGCCCTATGCAACCATTTGAATGCATTTGCATGATCCATTCACTAATGCTCATTGATATATGTCAATATTAACGTATGTTTTGCATTCCCAAACTAAACAAATTTCTCATTCAAACAACTCCATTAATGAAATCATTGTCAACGCTATAAATAGTCATTAATGCACTTAATAAATATTCATCCAATTCTGTGAATTTAAGAAGCAGCCCTTTGAAAAAGCATCATGCTAGTCGAGACCTAGCAAGGGTGGAAGCAGGGCGATGGCGGCAAGAAAGACAAGCACAGCAACAGAGTTTTCGGGAACGCAGCGCTCATAGCGACTGAAGCTACTAACTATTGCTAGTAGGGACATCGACAACTGTAGCTAGTGGGGATCTATTCTGTAGCTAGTGGGGATCTATTCTGGGCGAAGCTGCCTATCGCGGATTTGAAGCCGTTAGACGTGGGTATAACAACAGTCCAATGATGAGCACTGAGCCATGTATCGCGAGTTGAGCAAAACCGTCGGTCGCAGTTTCAAAGCCGTCTATCGCGAGTTGAATAAAACTACCTATCGCAAAGTGTGGTTCCGATTAGCGATCACGATCGTCTGCCCGGGTGACTGGTGTCGCGATACCTCCGTTGGAGGTATCGCTGACGCCTCCCTGGGTGGAGGCTTGATCGGCGATATCTGCTGAATTCTCGGGGCCGACACCTCCTGGCGGTATCGTCGTGCGTCAGTGTGTATCGCGATACCGGTTGAGCGCGGACAGATCGTTTTGATCGGCGATACCTGCGGTTGTTTTTGGTCGGCGATACCTGCGGAATTTTCGGGCCGATATTTCCTGGCGGTATCGTCGGTGGGGTGTCGTCGGGCGCCCGATCGCCAGGTTGAGGACAGAAACGATCGCGCGTGGGGGGGATTCATCAACCGCCGATCGCGATCGCCGGGAGCTCTAAAACTAGAGAGAAAAGAAAGGTCTTTAGAAAAAAGAAGAGAAAAAAAAAGAGAAAAAGAGAGAAAAAAAAAAAGAGAAAAAAAAAAAGGGGAGGAAAGAAAAATGAGTGGGGATTCGAAGAAAAAAGGAAGTTAGAAAAGAAATAAGGGGAGGCTTATTGTTTGATGCTCGTGGGCCCCATGGATGTGGCTTCTTCCTCTCTCGTGAAAAGTAATCGGGCCCCTCCCCCTGGGGAGCCCGATATCCTGGCCGCTCTGCTGGAGGGGGAGTCGTGTGCCGCCCTCGGGGCATCCGAAAGCGTTGAATCCCCCATCGTTTCCCTCAGTAGACCCGCAGTTTTGTCTGATCAGGAGGAGCTCAAGAAAATTTGCCTCATCGGCCAAGTGTTTGGCCCTAGGCCCCCGCTAGAAACTGTGCGACAATGGCTTCGAAAAGAGTGGTTCCCTCGCGGACTAATTGTCAGCAAATGTCAGTTCTTACCGGCGAGCCACATGCTGCTAGTCTTTGAAAATGAAGAGATGGCGTTCCAAGCCCTAAGCGTTGGCACCTGGCAGTTCGGTCGAGCGACCCTGTGCCTCTTCAGATGGTCCCCGGACTTTACCCCCGACAAATTGAAATCGCTTCGGTACCCTCTTTGGGTTGAGCTCCCTAACCTTCCTTACTTCTTGTACAACTTCGTGTGGGACATTGTCTCTCCTATCGGCAAGCCGCTGGCCTCACGCGAAGACATTGGTGGTCTCATCTATGAAGGTGCAAGACACTCGTTCAATGCTAGGTGGCACCCCCAAATCTGTGTCGAGGCCGACCTCAGCTCGACGCTTCCATCAATGATTAAAGTGGACATGGGCGAAGGAGAGGTGTGGGAGCAGGACATCGCCTACAAAAACCTTCCCAACGCGTGCTTTTGCTGTGGCCAACAAGGTCACAGGATTAAAGATTGCCCTTTCAGGCAAAAAAACAAGCGACCCCAAGAAACCTCCAAAACTGCTCAAGACAACATTGGCGATTTGACCCACTCGACCAAGGAAGGGGAAGGCAAGGGCCTCCTTAATCCACAAGCTGATGCTGATGGCTTTATTGAAGTTAGAAGAAGAAGGAAAAGAAGCCCTAGGGCCATCGGTGAGAGAAACAACCAGCCACTCACCCCCTATAGCAATTTGTATTGCAATCTAGGAAAGGAGATCAATGAGCTTGACCACCCAGGTGGGAAACTACTTGAGGTAGACACCTACGACAAAGCCCTAGAGATCCCTGACAATAAAGAAACCCCCTAGGAGGGCTACACTACAAGCAAAGAAGATGGTTTCACCACTAGCAACGAAGACAACATGGATAGCGAAAGTTCCATCATTGGATCGACAATCCCGGAAACGGTCCCGAGTACGGAGCCCAAGTCTCCCCAGCAAGGGGCATCCCGCAAAGGAAAACAGCCGATGGAGTTACCCTGGAAAAGCCCCCACAAGAACAGATTTCTAAGTCGGGACCAGATCCCAGCGAAAAAGAAAGATGAAGCCAAGAGAAGAAAGGACAAAGCTCCCTCCCGCAAAGAGGGATCAATACAAAAATGATTGTCATCTCGATAAATGCTCGAGGGCTAACCGACCCCTCAAGAGCGACCATCATTGGTCAATGGCTTCGCGACATTAGCTTAAACCCAGACTTTATATGTATTCAAGAGATAAAAATTGACGGAGAAGACCTCCAGAAACGGCTCAGACAGGTCTCCTCGGCCCATGTGTGGATCCCAACGAAGCACCAGCGGGGGTCTGGAGGAACGGTTATCGGGGTTAAACAACTCTGGTTTGAAAAGCTTGAGAATTCCACTGAGGATGTAAGTCACCGTTGGATTGCTGTTTCTTTTGGTGCTCCTCTTTGTGTTACTATGGTTTCTTTGTACGCCCCTAACGGGGATTTGGAGAGACTGAACACCTGGGCCTCCTTAGACTCGCTTCCCCACAACGTGCTTATATGTGGTGACTTCAACATGGTGGAGGACCCTATGGAGAGATGGATGGGCAAGGGCAGGGTCATCGACAGTCGGGAGAAAGAAACTTGGGACATGACCAAACTCCACTTGGATCTGGTTGAATTCAAGGACTCGAATGGCTTTTCTTGGTCGAATCTCCAAGCCGGCGAGGACCTGAGGAAAGCTAGACTCGATAGATGCTACATCTCTCAGTGCCTTACTCATCAGTGGGGCCACCCTACCATCACGCAACGCACCGACCTCACTATCTCTGATCACTACCCGATCGTTATCACCTTTCAACATTCCAACAAGATCCAAAAGGCTCCGTGGTTCCATGCCAACGCAACCACCTTCTCTCTCCCCTCTGTCCATCAAGAAATTGCCGATGTGTGGAAGACGACGTTCGCCTCTGGCTTGGCCCCAGCCAAGTGTTGGAGAAGTGCGGTCGACAAGTCTCGTAAGATCATGATCAGAACTAAGAAGATGCTCGAGACTGTGCGGCGGGCTCGTAGGGAAGCGCTTTACCACAGACTCTGGCGGCTCGAGGAGGAAGTGAACAAAGGAAAACACCAAGCCCAGAAAGGTCTCCGAAAAGTCAGAGCACTGTTGAGATACGAGGAAGAAATACAAAGGAAAAACTTGCAAATCTTCTTCAAGGAGTGGTGGGCTGGCAAAGCCGACAAACCCACTAAAGAGATGTGCCATATCCTTAAAAGGAAACACAACAGAGAATCGATCCCCCTACTGCTAGATCCGCACGGTAATGTTGCCAATTCGGAAGAAGATAATTTAGGCATCATCGAAGGGCACTTCACGAGACTCCTGGGAACCTCGAACCCCCTCTCCCACCATAGAAGGGACTGTATGGCTGCCATTTCTAGGGTCTCCCCCCGGAGGATACCACCCAACCTCCACTCCCTGCTTCATGCCCCTATCTTTGAATCAGAAATCATTGAGGTCATTGACGCCCTCCCTCTCGGTAAAAGCCCGGGACCCGACGGACTCACTAACGAGTTCTTTAAGTCCTTCAAGCTGGTGGTTGCCACCCCTCTTCGGATGGTTTGGCAAGAAGCGCTAAAGTTTGGTGCTCTTCCTTCTTGTCTAAATAACGAAATTATCAAGTTGATACACAAGAAGGGGGAAAAGAACAGAATCGAGAACTGGCGGCCTATTACGATGCTCCAAACAGGATACAAGATCATCGCCAAAGTCATTGCCAACAGACTCTCGTGCCACCTGAGATCTTGGCTTAGTGAGGACCAAAAAGGTTTCATCAAAGGAAGATCTATCCTGGAAACCATTATGGATATCTGGGAAGGTATTCAGTTTGCAAATGAGTCTAATCAAGATGTGGTTTTCCTCAAGATCGACTTTGACAAAGCCTACGACAGGCTAGAATGGGATTACATCCTGCAGTCACTCCAAGATCTCGGATGTAGTCAGAAATTCACCAAGATGATCGCGACCCTTCTCGGAAACGCAACGACCCAAATTAACGTTAACGGCAAACTTTCGAAGGCGATCCATCTTAGAAGATCTATTAGACAAGGGTGCCCTCTGGCCCCCCTTCTTTTTGCCATCGCCACTGAGGGGCTGAGCAGACTAGTGGCACATCAAGTGGAGGCTGGCAATATCAAAGGCCTCCGGCTACCTCACGACCACAGTCAAGTCATCATGAGACTTTTTGCCGATGATATGAACGCGTTCGTCCACAATGATAATACCAGCCTGGAGACTTTCTGGAGGTGTCTTGCTACCTTTTGTGACGCTTCTGGATCCAAAATCAACCACTCTAAGACTGCCTTTAGGGCTATTGTGGGACATCATCCTGGCCTTCTCATTGATCATGGCTGTCAAATCATTCCGCAAGGTCAAATCTTTCGACTTCTTGGAATCCCATTGGGGTTTGGCGTCTCTATGGAGCAGCGTTGGAACTGGGTGTTGGCCAAACTCGAAAACAAGCTTAACTATTGGAGAGGTATGCAAATCAATCTCGCTGGGCGGGCGATGGTTATCAACACGTTCCTCCTCTCTTCTACTATCTATTTCCTTTCTTGCTGGAGACCGAATGAGCAGGGCTTGTCCAAACTGAATAGTATTTGTAGAAACTTTCTTTGGACGGGCGATCATAACAGAAGGGGGGTGCCTAAAATCAAATGGGCCATCTGCACTAGCCCTAGAGATAGCGGGGGGCTTGGTATCCTGGACATTGGGTGTATGGCTAACAAACTGGCAGCCAAATGGATGATTAAGGCTTGGTGCAATAGGGAGGCCTCGTGGGCCAAACTGATCTTCAGAAACAAGGATGAGCTGGCCCTCATGGGGTCCCCGAACTGGAAGAATCTTGACATCATGACCCTGCTATTTTCCCCGATCCCCGTCTTCCCGAAAGGCTCCAACCTCGTGTGCTCCCTTTGGAAGGGCTGGAATAAAGTCAAAAGCTCCATAAGAATTAGTGAGGACTGGAAGTGGGCGGCCGGAATCAGACAAAACAACTCTATCTGGTTTCCGATACATGGCATCCGGAGGGTGGAGTGGTGGAACATTCAAAAAGCCAAGAAGCTATGGAACAAAGGATTCAAAAAATGGAAACACCTCTGGAAACATGACACCAACAGCTGGATCAACTTCGAGGATGTTGACCCTCGCATTAACATCTCCTACGAAGAATGGAACACTTTGCAAAGCAGATGCCTCGCATGGGATCGTCACAAGACTCGCCTCCTCATGGGACACGACACACCGAACTCGCTTGGTCTCAAATGGCACAACGGAAATAGCCTACTCAAAATCCCGAACATCAAAGAAACGACTGACCACCAGATCAGCCTCAACAAGAAGTGGTGCCTGTCTTGGACGCGGCTTCGGTGGGACATGAAATTCATGGGTATCTGGCACCCCCTTATAGAGACTAAGAAGTCTGTCCTCTTATGGCAAATTCTTCATCGAGGAATTTGGACCAACCATAAGGCTCGCAAACTTTGTGGGACCCCTCCCTGGTGCAAACGCTGCCACCGGGCTATCGAAGATATCCCACACATCTTCCTTACCTGTCCCAACTCCTACAGAATCTGGCAGACGGTTGGAATGAAAATCAGACTTCAAAAACAGCTTAGTTGGAAACAAGTCCTCTTGGGAGAAGCGATCGGCTGCTCTGCGACACTCTGGAATGCCATCAGAGGGGAAGTCCTGTGGAAAATCTGGCGGGAGAGGTGTGCTCTCAACTTCGGCGATCCCCCCAGGGAGTGGTCGATTGAGAAATCACTATTCCTCCTTGGCAAAAGGATTGTTAACAGTAAGAAGTCCCCCCCCTTTAGGCATCACCAAGTCCTCCTGTGGATCAACAACAAGCTCAAACCCAAGTGGGCCCCGCATGAGGGCGATGAGAGGGTGATTAACCTTCTCTGTAATGCAACCTAGGATTCATTCAAGCTTCCCCTGCTTTGTGGGATTTGGGGGGTCCCGAGGGCACTAGTCCCCGTCTTTTGTACCTTTGTTTCTTAATTTAATTCAAGTCCGGGAGAGTAGGCTAATGCCGAACTTCCTTTACATTAAAAAAAAAATTCTGTGAATTTCTTAAATTTGAAAATATGAAATTTCTTTAAATAGTTAGTCACTACACATTAATATTGTTTCTACTTTATACTCCACTAAATTAAGATCTGGCATTATCAATAAAAGAGAGCACTTCTAATCTAGATGAACCTTAATTAAATTTAATCCCTTCAATTCGGCATGATCAATACAGAACAAAACGTCCATTCTAGTCCTTCCATGTACATATACACAATTATTCCACATAATACGTATAGAGAATTTATAATCCAAAACATTCCATCAAAAATAGCAAGTTGAGAGAGTGTTGTACTTGTGGTCATGACTCATAGCTTTCCTGAAGAACCATGTTACACACTCTCACAAGCATTTGTGGTTCTTGATAAGAGCATTGACCCTTTCAGCGATCACGCACATGGTAAGTAGACTTCACAATGCACGTGTTGCATGGAAACATTCCAAGAAGTTCTAAATTTTCTGATACAAGGATTGTAATTGAAGAAGGCAAGTAAGCAGAAAGGGAGGGCTACAATGCTCCCTCAATACTAGATCCAACTCTCCGACAAGAATTCCCCACAGTGTGTGCATTATGTGTCGATGAAGGCAAGAAGCTATCCTTCAATCCGCTTGGAAGATAGCTTCCTAGAAATCATTAACAAGCTTGATAGGCCTTACCATCCAGCCATCTCCTAGTTGCCAGTTCTGATAGAGAGGACTCCTCTAATTATATGAAAAGACCA
>CM035434.1:53330385-53332885 GCA_020310875.1 Ceratopteris richardii
CCAAGAAATAGGTTTATCTCCTGCAAAACAAATGTAACCTGATGTGCTCCTCCTATCATCCTTGCATCCTGCCCAATCTGCATCTGAATATACTTTAATGTCAATATCTGATGTATAAGGAAAGTACAAACCATGACTTTGAGTTCCTTTGAGGTACTTCAAGATTTTCTTTGCTGCCTCTAGGTGAGGTACCCTTGGTTTGTGCATGAATTGGCTTAGCACACTAACTCCATATGCTATGTCAATTCTTGTCAAGGTAGCATAGTTCAAACTACCTACCATGCTTTGATATCCTGTAATGTCTTGTATTTCATCCCCTTCATGAGCACTTAGCTTTAGGTTGACCTCCATTGGAGTACTTGAGACTTTAGCATTCTGCAAGCCAAACTTCTTGACCATATCCTGTACATACTTCTTTTGAGTGATATATATACCTGAGTTGGTGTAGACTAACTCAAGACCTAAGAAGTACTTCAATAATCCAAGATCATTAATCTTGAACTCTTTCATCATCTGTCCTTTGATGTGTCTAATCCCATTGACATCATTGCCTATAATGATGATGTCATCAACATAAACACACAAGTAGATTACCTCTGTACTACTTTTCTTTATGAATAGAGAAGTGTCTGCTTTACTCATCACAAATCCTTGGTCTTGGAGATAGGTTGTCAACCTGTAATTCCATGCTCTAGGTGCCTGCTTCAATCCATATAGAGCCTTCTTCAATTTACAAACATAATTTACCTTCTTGGGATCTTCATAGCCAGGTGGTTGTGACATGTAGACTTCTTCAGATATCCATCCATTCAAGAAAGCATTCTTGACATCTAACTGGTACATGTTCCAATTCTTGGATGCAGCTACACTCACCAATATTCTGATAGTTGGCATCTTAGCCACAGGAGAAAATGTCTCCTCATAATCAATGCCTTGGGTTTGTGCAAAACCCTTGGCTACCAACCTAGCTTTGTACCTGTTTATTGTTCCATCTGAATTTCTCTTTAGCTTGTAGATCCATCTGGATCCTATCACCTTCATAGAGTCCTTCTTGGGTACCAAGTCCCAAGTATCACTAACTTTGAGAGCTTCCATTTCTTCATCCATAGCTCCTTTCCATTCTGGTTTGGTGATTGCTTCCTCATAGGTACCTGGTTCTTCATTCAACAAATCCTTTGCAAGATATACAGAATGTTTAGTTACAAGTGATGTGTCATACCCAAATCTGATTGGTCTTTTGCTTTCTCTCTGAGATCTTCTAATAGATTGATTTGAGGATTCTGGAATATCCTCTAGTTGCTTCATCTTCATCTTCCCTTTGGACTTCCATGCTTTGAGCTCCTCAAGATTGATAGTGTCATCATCTTCTGAGCTTGGATCTTCTCCATTGCTTGGTTCCTCTTTGATTAGCTTTGGGAACTCTTCTTGCAAGTCATAGGGTAGACTAACCTTCCTGCATTCATTCTCATACCATGAGTCATTCTCATGAAAGATGACATCTCTGCTTACCTTGAAGCCTTTGTTTGTTGGGTTGTAGAATCTGTATCCGTTTTGGTTCAAATCATAACCAATGAAGATACATTTTTCAGCTTTAGGGTCTAGCTTTCCCCTTACCTGTGAGGGAATATGCACATATGCTACACAACCAAATATTTTACAATGATCCAGAGAAGGTCTCTTACCATGCCAAGCTTCATATGGTGTCATGCCATCAAGAGATTTGGATGGCAACCTATTTATGAGATAGGTGGCAGTGGATACACTTTCTACCCAAAGATAATTTGGCAACTTCTTTTCATTAAGCATAGACCTAGCTGTTTCTAGTATGAGTCTATTCCTTCTTTCAGCTACCCCATTTTAGGTGAGTACCTTGTAGTTATCTCCCTTTTGATGCCTCTTTCCTGCAAGAAATCTTCAAAATCATTGGAGAAGTATTCTCCTCCACCATCTGACCTTAGCCTCTTCAAGCTTCTTCCTGTTTGGTTTTCAACAAGTGCAAGATACCTCTTGAAACAATTAAACACTTCATCTTTATGTTTCATAAAGTATAAGATGGTCCACCTGCTATAGTCATCAATGAAGGACACATAATACCTTGAACCTGAAATGGAAGGGTCCTTGCTAGGTCCCCAAACATCTGTGTGTACCAAGTCTAGGTAATCTTCATGCATGAAACCTTTCCTTGAATATGGCAACCTGTGAGACTTACCAAACTGACATGCTCCACACTTGTAAATCATGTGTTGCTTGGATACATTAGGTATCCCAAGCACACATTGATCCCTACACATTTGCTTTAGGGTTCTTTCACCTATGTGACCTAACCTCTTGTGCCATATTTCTAACTCTGAAAGTGTTTGATCCTTGTAGTTGTATAAAGCAATATTTTTTGTATCTTCTAGCTCAAAAGTAAACAATCTACCTGATTTCTCTCCCTTGGCAATTCTTTTGAAACCATGTCTTGGGTCCTCTACATATGCTCCATGTTGAGTGAACCTGA
>CM035434.1:53352885-53357885 GCA_020310875.1 Ceratopteris richardii
ACCAATATGGGACAACTTCTTCACCACCAACATATGGTACGGACATGGAGGATCCAGTGACCCAGCTGAGGAGGGAGCTGGAGGGCTTAAAGAGAAATAAGCCCTACAAAGAGGAGGAGACTGCTGTGGCTCAATTGAGAAGGGAGATTGAAGCACTCAAGCTCCAAAAGGAAGAGGAAGCCCAGGCAGAGGAATTAGCTCAGCTGCGACAGGAGTTGCAGGAGCTCAAAGGAGGAGGCATCAAGAGTGGTCTTTGGTGTTCCATGTGCAGCAAACAAGGGCATATAGTAAGTGAGTGCCCTCTGTTAAGTGTAACTTGCCAATTATGCAGGAAGGTTGGCCATGAGGCCCATGAATGCCAATCAAGAGGAATGCCTGCAACGACATACTGGACCCAAGGAGGACCCCCAACAACCACAAATGTGATGGCTGCACAAAATCAAGGTAACAACTATAACCCTAGACAGAGGAATAATTTTGGAAATGGGCCTAGGAGGCCAATAATCTGTTTTAGGTGCGGAGAATGTGGGCACTACCAAAGTAGGTGCACCCTACCAGAGAATGCACCTCCTTGCAGGAACTGCCCTGAGGCCAGAGACTATTATACATATGGTTGTCCTAAGAATCAAGCCTCTTCATCAGGGCCCCATATCCAAATGATTTCTGTGAAGGAAGAAGAAATGGCAAATCAAGTTAAGGTGCCATCACCATCTACCAGGGTGGTGCAGTTAGAAGAAATCGACTCTTTTACTGTGCAGACAAGAAGCAAGGGGATGGCTCCAGTGGACATGGGTCAAGAATCATTGATTAATGGATTAAACAGAGACAAAGGTATGTCTGAAGACCAAGCCACCACAAGTGCAGACACAAGGCAAAAGGAAAATTGCACAGGTACCAGTGATGCCATAGGACATGCATTCAGCAGGGCTCATGAGGAGTTGGATAAGTCAAATGGAGCCCAAGCTCTTAAGGAATCAGAAGCCTCCAGACTGCTCAAGTCCATGAAAAAGGAGGTTAGTATTTTTGATTTAATAAGGATTGATGGGAAGTTCAGGTCAGAACTCTTGCAGATAATTGATGAAATGTCCACAACAAGCTTAGTGGCAAAAGCTGCTGTTATGCATAAAGATAAATATGCAGGGGAAGCACCCCTCACAGATTACAAGAGCCCTCGGCTAACCATTTCTATTAAAGGTCATGAGTTTCAAGGAGTTATTGTGGATGGTGGTTCTAGCATTAACTTGATGCCTGAATATACCATGAAAAAGATTGGACTATACCCTTCACAACCTGCCAACTTCACTGTAACAATGGCAGACCAAAGCATAGTAAGGCCTATGGGAGTGGTTCCTGGAGTCCCAGTCAGGATACAAGGTACTATCTTTAACTTGGACTTTGTTGTTTTAAGGCTGCCACAGGTAGAAGGAAGCTTCCCACTGTTAATTGGGAGACCTTGGTTAAGGCATGCCAATGTGCTGCATGATTGGGGCAAGGACACAATGTGGGTAAAGCAAGAGGGAAAAGAGTTGCAGCAGATAATTTTAGAAGAAGGCCCAGATAATCAGAAAAATACTAGCATGATGCAGACAATCGGTATTTGTATGGAAGAAGAAGTGGTGGACAACCCAGAAGCAGACCTATTTGAAAGAGCAGATTTATATGAAGATGAAAACATGTTGGCTTGGCTCCATGCAGAAGACCCATCCTCCTGCTATGGAATTTTTCCAAACTCAAGTATAGAAGAAGCATATGAAGAAAAAGAGGAAATCACTCAGGTTGAACCAGTAGCAGTCAAAGGCCATAGCAAAGAGAAGAAAAGCAAAGTCCTTACATGCAGCAGTGATAAAGCTACTCAAATTCATATATCAATGGCCACTTTTTTATGGATTCTGGTATGGCTATCATCTGTTATTTCAATTCTTATGGTAGCAAGTGCAAGGCTTTACAAGAATGTGGACGTTGCTACTGCCAGTAATTGGGAACATAGGGTTCCACTGGATGAAGAAGCCGGAATAGTAAAATTAAAATTTTGCAAATCATATCATAAAGTTGCTGGAGGAGATAACATTCTAATGAAGGATTTAGGGTACCCCTCTCAGATGGCCAGGGTGCCCCAGGAGAAGACTAAAGCAATGAAGTGCAGTACAAATGCAGATCATGGAGGAGTCTCTCTCAGTCAACAATACAAGGCTCAAGGCCTATTATCAAGCCAACTGAAGTTTTATGGATCACCTGGAACCTGCAAAAATTGTCCAGGTTGTACATAGTCTTTTCTCGTCATTTTTACTTAAGTTTTAGTAGTTTTCTTATCCATTTCATGCTTGTTTCTTAAGGTTTTAGCAAATTTAGCAGTCATTTCATCCACTTTGCAAAGGCACAAATTTTGGAATTTTTTAGAAATTTTTTCAGATTTTTTCAGGCATTTTTTTGGACTTTTTCTAGTATTTTCGCCTTTTTCATGTGTCTTTTTATTGCCCAATTTGAGGAATAAATGGAGGGTCTCTGTGGTTTGATGAAGGATTTTAGGCTCAACATGTAGAAAATTTCATCAGAATTTTTTCAGAATTTTTTAGAATTTTTTGGCCAATTTTTGGCATTTTTTTTTCAGATTTTTCCTTGATTTTTCTCTAAATTGGGCTATTTAAAAAAAAAAAAAAAAAAAAAAAAAGAGACCCCTAGGGAATTTGCGGTTCCCCAAAAAAAAAAAAAAAAATCCCCCCCCCCCCCCCCCGCCCCCCCCCCCCCCCCCCCCCCCCGCCCCCCCCCCCCCCTCTATTTTCTTTTTATTATTATTATTATTTTTTTTTTATTTATTTATTTTATTTTATTTTATTTTATTTTTATTAATTTTTATCTTTTATTTATTTTATTTTATTTTATTTTCTTCTTTATTTTATTTTCTGTCTGAGAGTTGAAAACGAAACGAAAAAAGAAAAAAAAAAAAAAAAAAAAAAAGAGCGATCATTTTTATTTTTATTTTATTTTACTTTATTTTTTTTATTTTTTCATGGATCAAAGCTATTGGCTCTGGATTGTGCCTCGGTTGGCCGTTTTTTTACAAAAATGGAGTCATTTTCATGTTTTTTGGCACCTATGAACTCAGTTTTTGAATTTCTTTTTACAAATTCCCACTTTTTGTATGACTTTTGGTCTAAAACCACATGTTTTGAACACCTTTCTCACATGTTTTTATTTCACAACATTGTCCAAATGGTCTACTCTCACCTTGTCTTACCTTATGTTTAATCCTTTCCCATATGTACCCTCTGTAGCCCTCCGGGTTGATCATTTTAGCCTCCTCCCGACCCCTGATTCCTACTCCCAATCCCTCCCTTTACCAATATGCCCAGCCACATCCTTTCCCCTCCCTACCCAATCCATCTTAGCACCCTCAGCCCTCCCTTCACCTTCCTTTCTACCCTCCCATTGCCCCCCTTTTTTGCTTTGCCATTCCACAATCCCAATTTTGGTTCTTCTCTGGTGCTTGTTCTCTCCTGTTTTGGTGGAATTGGTTGCTGCTCAGATGTCCTATTCAAGTTTTTGCGGCTATATCTTCATCGTGATCAAAGTTTAGCTATCGCTCTCCGGGACGGAGAGCACATTAGGTGGTGGGCAACTGTTGAGCCCATAAATGTCATGTTGGTCAAAGTCAACTGCAGTCAAAGTCAACAGGTCAAAGTCAACAAGGTCAAGGTCAAAGTCAACAGGTGCAAAGTCAAAGTGCGTAAGTGCAGGTGTCAAAGTGCACAGGTAGTGCACAATGAATTGTCCACAAAGGGTAAATTGGAGAAAATAGGTTGCAGGTTGCAGAGGTACTTTCTCTAATTTCCCTAAGGTTCAAAGTGTGTTTTAAAGTGTTTTGGAAGGTTCAGGTGAACCCCCCTTATGTGCAAAAGTGAAGAATTAAAAGGAAATGTGAAGGCATGTGAAGCGGCAAAGTGTACGCACAGGTGAAAGTATGGCCCCCATTAAAATTTTTGGTTTTTAGACTAAAGTCACTACAGGACAAAACAGTGAGTAGTTGGCTGCCACTTGTGAGAGCAATCTTGGGACATCAAAGTGAGCACCAAGATTCACTTGCAGTTAGGAGCGTACGTGATCGGCACACTCAAATCAAGGAAGAGCCATTCTTGGACCAAGGTTAGAGTAAGCAAGAGGGCATAGGCTAAGTGGAGCAAGAGAGGGAAGTGCAAGAGTCACCAGAGTACGTCGCACAGAAGTGGAAGTGCAAGGTGCATAGAGAGTGACCAAGGATTGTGGTGCAGAGAAGTGCTAAGCTATAGTTCCCCCAAGTATCTCAAGGTCCTTTGGCAGTGTACGCTTGCCGACAGCAGGTATTCACTCCTCCCCCTTTGTGGAAGCTTGGTGCAAGGTGTGCACAAGGAGAAGCTTGAAGCAAGTGGAGGTTTGTTGCAGAGGAGGTCGGCAGCAAGAGGACATTGGGATATTGGATATTTTGTAATTGGGCACTCTGCGGGATTGTGCACAGAGGTATTGGTGTATCTTGTATTTCAAACATTGTACTTTTCTTACTGTAATCAATCGAAGGCAGAGACTTCCAAGGTGTATTTTCTCTTTTGGTCCTTCCATTTTCTCCTACAAACCCTCAAACTCCTTCTTGTCAAAGAATCCCCCAACAATATGTATATGTATATGTATATGTATATGTATATGTATATATATGTATATGTATATGTATATGTATATGTATATGTATATGTATATGTATATGTATATGTATATGTATATGTATATGTATATGTATATGTATATGTATATTGTATATGTATATGTATATGTATATGTATATGTATATGTATATGTATATGTAAATGTAAATGTATATGTATATGTAAATGTATATGTATATGTATATGTATATGTATATGTATATGAATATGTATATGTATATGTATATGTATATGTATATGTATATGTATATGTATATGTATATGTATATGTATATGTATATGTATATGTATATGTATATGTATATGTAT
>CM035434.1:53384871-53399871 GCA_020310875.1 Ceratopteris richardii
ATGGTCTAAATTTTGGGCCAAGTGTGGGACAAACACTAGGGTTTAGTATTGCATTACGAGGGCATGACCCAAGTAACCCAAGAATTCCTGTTTGCCTGTTAACCTAGTTTAATCCTGTTTTAGCCCCAAAACCCTGAACGGGCATAACTTTCTCATACGAAATCCGTTTTCCGTGATTTTTGTTTTGTTTTGTTACGGTTAAATTAAGATCAGGAATATTAGATAGGGTATTTTGAAGTTGACCATACCCAGGGGGAACAAAATTCAGGGATCTCTAGAGTTGTGTCCAAAAAGTCATAGGGCAAATTGGTGAAGTGTTACATGAATGAAAATGATTGGTTCTGTCTTTTGAATTTAAGTCTTGAGCTAACGGTGGGCCTTTTACAGGTCCTTTGAGAGCATCGAAGGGTACACAAGCAAGAGTAAGTGCAGGCATGGGAACGCGCGTCCTGGGCACACCAGGGCAACAACACAAGGAAAGGAACTCAAGGTTGGAAAACCCGCAACACCCTCTGTCAATTCTTAGTTTAGGCTAAGTGCGGGTAGTGTTAGAAGTAATTCCAAGCAACGATAGGCACGAGATAAATCAAAGACTATCTAAGAAATCAAGTTCAAGACAAGAGATAACCTGTGTGTGTGGACGACAACCTTAAAGGAAAAGAACCTAACGTGAAACGACCAAACTAAAGTGCGAAATTAAACTCAAGTATTCCTAACGACGTGATATCAGACAAGAGTATAAACACGATAATCAACATAAAAAGGGGATTAAGTAATTGATACAAAGGACTCAGAAACGTGGTTGTACCTGGGAAAAATTGGGTTAATCAGTTAGGCATATGAACCTTAGATCAGGACGACATCTAGTAAGAGATAGACAAAGCCTTAGGTCTTCAGAGGCTAGTGTCAATCATACTGCGAGATCTTGGGCCCAACAGTTGAGTCACCACTCGCATTACCCTAGCTCTGATACCAGTGAATCAGAGATGTCTCAAGGCATGGACAGACCTACGGGAAGTTCAGGAGTGCCATACTTGCACAGAGTAGAAGGCCCTTACAAAACACAGTTGGAATACCTTAGGACCAACCGATTAGGTGCCAGCATCTATGAGGACGGCCTAGGAAGATTTGTGGTACAGATTAAGAATCCTGATCAATCCATTGGACTAGAGCGCCCAGCTGTCAAGTTTGAAAACGGAGCATACTTGGACAAAGAAGGAACCATATACGTAGTCACCAGTCACCCAGATAGGACGGATGAATTTGGAAATGTGATCTTAGAAGCGGACTTAGGGGACCTAGAGCAAGGAAACATGGGTACAGAACCTAGAACCCCTCAAGGCAAATCGGTTCTCACTAGGATTATCACACCAGAGTGGATTCCCCAGGATAATAAGAGCATAGATTTGCTCCTCAATCGAGAAACTGACGAAGCCTTTTGGAGGTATAAATCTGATCAGCCAACTGATATAGGAACAATCATGATCTATGAGTGTAAGGATCCTGATAGCCTAGGCAGAGTGACCTACTTAGATCACGCCTCAGAGAGGATCTTTGTGGTGACAGAAAATAATAGGCATGCTTACACTTGGAAGGGTGAATTAGTTTTCCCCCAACCAAGATTGAACGTGTCCTTTGGTCACCCAGGAGCTGGAACCTCCCACGCTCACGGAACTCAAAGAGACAGACATAGAGAAAGGCCGGAGGTGAGCTTTGCCAACTCAGGGGGCAGAGAAAGAACGAGGACGGAAACAAATAGAGTAGAGCCTGAGGTGCTTAGAGCTCATAGGAATCAAAGAAATGCGGATGAGTTCCCTCTACCACGACCTAGAGAACACACAAGGACTTTGAGACCAACTCAGCTAGTTAAGTCCATGAAGAACTACTTCGATGGCACTGGAGATCCATACGATCATGTGGCTGAGTTTAGGCAAGTCTTGAGAGCTGAACAAGTGGAGGAACTATTCACACAATACAATGCCTTTGGTCTAACCCTTAGGAACACTGCCCTGACATGGTTTCAGCCACTAAACGAGAGACAGTTCAGGTGTATAGACCAACTCCTAGAGGCTTTCATTATTGAATTCTCTAAGAGTGGCATAAGACATAATACCTCCTCACTGATTCACAGCTTCAAGCAAACCCCTCAAGAGACCGTGAGACTTGCAAGAAGGAGATTTAGGCAATATCTTGAAAGATGCCCTGTCCCTGAGCTACCCACACCAGCTAAGCAAGTGGCTTTATTCTTGGATGGATTGCTAAGTACCAAATTAAGATCATATGTGTACTTGAAGGACCCTAGGACCATAGAAGAGTGTGTGCGCATGTGCATTGACATCGAGGATAACCTAGGGGAGGAGTTAGAGCTTTCCAAGATATACAAAGATTTGGATAGTGCCTCTAACCTCTCTTCCACGCAATCCACATCAATCGAGGAACTTGCAGAGAAAGTAGCTCAGAAATTAGGTGTAACTAGCAAACAAATCCCAAGGTTTGCCCCTGTGAAAAGGTGCTATACTTGTGGTGGCGACCACATGGCGAACGTATGTCCCATTATGGCTCAGCCCCAAGTAAATCCTAGTAGCCAGTACTGCACCATAGAACCGAGGTACACCAATCACACCGCACAAGATTGCCCCTACAATAAGCAAACAGTTAGGCAAACTTACCCTCAACCCTATCCACCGCAAGGAAAATACCAGAACCAGTACCCTCCACAGCCATATGGCAGGCCACAGCAACCTTATCAGCAACCATACCAAAACCAAAAAAGGCCCCAGCCTGTGTTAGCACAACAACCCCCTGCCCCAGCTAATGTGATCCTAGTAAAATATGCAGCAGCAGAAGAAAACCTGAATAGAGCTATAGTCCCTGTAACACCTTTGCTCTCTGAAAGTGACCCCAGTGACCATAGCTTTGATTCTACACATGCCGATAGTCCCCATGCTTACTACATGCAATCTCCTGAGCATGGTGAGTCTTACTATAGTGAAGAGTCAAATGAACCTAGTTGGGAGTCAGATTACACAAACGTCATGTATGCAAATCCCAACCCTAGGCCTCAACCTAAACAAGTAAGATCTCCATTCCCAAGAGGACCGTGCTACAGATGTCAGGGAGATCATCTCATTCGTGATTGTCCCTTACCTCCACTTACACAACCCCAGTCAGTAACAATTCAGGGCTTTTGCCAAGAATGTGGAAAGGAGCATCTTTTACGAGATTGCCCTAAGAATCCTAATAATATGCCAAAAATCACTCCTATTAACGTTATTGGGTTGGTGGTAGACTCCACAGGAAGTGTGACATCCACCGCACCAGTACAGGTAGTGACTAGAGCTCAGGCATTGCAGCAGAACCAAGGGGTAAACCAGGATAAGAACCCAGAGGCTAGTGAAACCGAGAGCGTGACAAAGAAAAGGACTAGAGCGTGGAAAGATAGTCGGGAAAGAATGAAAAGACAATGGGCTAAAAAGATGAGTGAACTTGAGGAAAGCATAAGAGAAACCAAAGCCAGGATAACTGAACTCACATCTCAAACTCCCTCTCACACTACCCCACCACCACCATTCCCATCGCCACCCAACCCGCCACCTTCCAACCCACCTCATACGATTCCACCACCCCCTAGAGTAGGATCAGTATTAGCTGATCCCACTCCTGAAGACATAGACATGATGCTTAAAGCATATCAGGCCAGAATCCAAGAAGGGCCAAATGTCACAGATCATGACAAGTGTTACCCTAGAGCTGACCTAGAGATAGAAAGAACCAAGCTTTGCGCGAAAATGGTCGCATTGGCTCAGACTATGTTTGAAGCCAGTCGCCTTTTCAATTACTCGGGCTCAGCCAAGACGCAATTACACTTGGATGGACTTCTAGAGAAGTTAGAGGGCATAATTGCAAGATCTGCCAAGGAAGAAAAAAATCAAGAAAGGGATAAAGCAAGCAAAAACATGACCCATCCCCCATCAAAAGCTTATGTGCCCAATTCCACTAAACCAGACAACCCCCCCTTCCTAGAAAGAATAGAGAATCCAATGGCACAATCACAAAAGGAACTCGCCCCTCAACACCATGACAAGGCTAGTGAAAGAGCAGGTCTTCCTACCCAGAAAGCCTATGTGCCTGAGGCCTACGTGCCTAACTCTACGGAGCCAGACACCTCTTCTTCTATGAATCGGTTCACACCAGAATTCCTACGCGAGATTCAAGAAGACAAATGGGCTAAAGAAAGTGAAGTCCCTCCTCCCATTGAACTTGTGGATGATGCACATGACCAATTCCCACAAGACATCCCATCCATTTATGGGGAGCAGGAGAGCACCCAATCTCAAGAAAGATTAGACTTCGAGTCTAATTCTTTACAAGAACTACCCCACTTCACAGGCCCATGGGAAGCAAAGTCCACCTGTATGAGAGCACCTACAGTCATGGTAAGAAACGAAGATTCAGTCATACCTAGGAACACAGAGGTAGTGAAGAACACCAAAGTGCAGTGCAATCTCACTTTGGAAGAGCTGCTTAGGGTTAGACCAGACGTGTGGAAACATGTAGCCAATCAAGTGCCCGAGATAGCAAAACCTCGTTCCCAGGTAGGATCACATAGGACAGTGCCAGAGATACCCTTGGATAAAATAGGAGATATGTGTGAAGGTGAAGAAGGGAACACCTATCTTCCCATTACCTACCAGGAGTACACCACCAAGGCAATTTTGGACTCAGGTGCAGGAGTTGCAATTGCCACCACTTCCCTATGGAAGCGTTGGGGCAAGCCAGCACTCAAGCCAACGAGAATGAAATTGCAGATGGCCGATGGTCATATTGAGAGACCCTTAGGATTGCTAGAAGGAATAACTCTCACCACCTGTGGTGTCGAGTTTGAGCACACATTTGCCATATGTGACTTCAGCAAAAATCATGCCTATGAAATGATCTTGGGACGACCTTTTATGTGACAGTTGCAAGTGGTACAGGATTGGGGAACCAATTCTTTGTACTTGCAGCACTTAGGTGTTACGACCAAAGTCAATCTTAAGGATTACTCTCATAGAGATGTACCACCTATTCAATGGAATCCCATCCATAGAGCCAAAGATGAGACTGAGTCTGTGCATTCCATAGAATCCGGATCCTCGTGGATGCATGAAGACACCCACTTATGGATGTGCAAAGTAGTAGTAGAAGAAGAGAAGAGAGAAAAAGCCAGAGAGGTAGGTGCAAAAGAAACACATAGATCAATTCAAGACCCAGCCTATGCACCTGTAGTTTTTCCGGACGAAGAATTTGAACCCCACGGTTGGGCAGAAATCCTAGCAACAATGGATGTAGCCATCAATGAAGAACAATGGACACCTCACTGTGATGAGGATGGCTATGACATTTCAGTCTTCTCCATAGAGCCAATCATGGGAGAGGCAGTTCTAGAAGAATGCGAACCTAGCCCTGATGCATTTGAGGATGCAAGTGACTCCGATCTAGAGTCAATCATTATGGACCCACCTTTTGCATCAGATGAAGAATACTTCCATGCAGTAGAATTTCAACCCCAGAGGCATGGAGAGCTTACAAATGATGTAAGATTAGCCACACATGTGACCCCGAATGAAGAAGGAAAGAAACGAAAGAAGAGACAAGTCTCCACAGAAGAGGAAGAATCTTTGTTTGAGGTCCCGGAAAATTTTAAGAAGTACGAGATAGATGACAGGAGAGTCATGATAAGAATGCCTAAACGAGAGGCACAATCAGGAGAGGCCTATGATAACAAAGAAACCACCAAGAAAATAGTAGTGGCCCTAGAAGAAGGAGAGGAGAGATGCACGTACATAGGCCATGACCTAACAGAGGAAGAAGAGCATGCGTTAATAGCCTTGCTAAGAGAATACAGAGATGTATTCGCTTGGAGTTACAAGGATTTGAAAGGTGTGGACCCTGACATATGCTCACACACTATCCCCATGACCTCAGATGCCAAACCCTCTAAGCAAAAGCCATATACATATAATGATAATTACGCTGCCAAGATCAAAGAGGAAATAGATAGACTGGTCGAAGCTGGATTTATCTATGAAATTGAGCACACTGAGTGGGTATCCCCCATCGTAGTGGTGCCCAAGAAGAATGGCAAGCTGCGTGTATGCATTAACTTGAAGAAGGTCAATGCAGCCACAATTCGAGATAACTATCCGCTTCCCATCACAGAACATCTCTTAGAAAGAGTAGCAGGCAAGGAAGTGTACAACTTCCTCGATGGATTTTCGGGCTACAATCAAGTAGCCATAGCTCCAGAAGATCAGCATAAGACAGCTTTTGCCACAGAGTGGGGCATATTTGCCTTTCGGGTAATGCCATTTGGGCTTACCAATGCACCAGCTACCTTCCAGAGGCTGATGTGCCATGTATTTAAGGAGTTCCTGAGGAAGAATTTAGAAGTCTATGTTGATGATCTTTGTGCTCATTCCAACATTAGACAAACCCATATTCCTGAACTCAGACAAATCTTTGACAAATGTAGAGAATATCAAGTGTGCCTAAACCTAGAAAAATGTGTTTTTATGGTTAGGCAAGGCAAAATTCTAGGACACATAGTGTCAAAGAATGGCATATCTACTGACGAAGAGAAAGTGAGAGCCATAGCAGAGCTACCTAGGCCAAGGAATGTCAAGGAAGTACAAGCTTTCATGGGGCATTGTGGATATTACCGACGGTTTATACACATGTATGCCATCATAGCAAAGCCTCTGTATGGACTTTTGACTAACTTTGAGTGGACTGACGAATGTGAGAATTCCTTCCAGGAGCTTAAACGAAGATTATGTTCAGCACCAATCTTGACCACACCAGATTGGAATAATCCATTCCATGTTCACGTGGATGCATCCAATTATGCTATTGGGTGTGTGCTTGCTTAACCTACTGGTGAAGGCAGTATGGATCTTCCAATTGCCTATGCCAGTAGACAATTGAATGCAGCTGAACGAAATTATACCACTACAGAGAGAGAAGGCTTAGGCATGGTATATGCAGTCAAGAAATTTAGACACTATTTGCTTGCAAATAAGTTTAAATTTTTTACTGATCACCAAGCATTGTTATATCTCGTGAACAAGCCATGCAATACAGGAAGATTAGTAAGATGGTTTCTCTTACTAATGGAATACGATTTCGAGGTTGTGGTAAGGAAAGGGAGGACTCATTTGAGAGCAGATCACCTTTCTAGGCTCACATCTGGAGAAGCCCCACAAGGAGTATCAGATGATCTTCCTGATGCTTACTTGTTTAATTTGGAAGTTGTACCGTAGTGGGCTAAGCCATTGGTACCAGTATTGACATACGGGCCTAACCATCCAGTAGTAAACACACAGAATAGAGAGGTTGTGAAAGCCCAAAAGTATCACATCATGGCAGGAAGTATGTACAAGCACACAGATCAAGGGATCTTGGCTTGTTGTGTGGAAGAGGACGAGTACAATAAATGGTTGCATTTAGCACATGTAGGTGCGTTAGAGCAACACTACTCAAAGCAACGAACCTTACAGACACTAAGGAGACTCGGAGTACATTGGCCAACTATGGAAGCTGATGTCCAAAGGTTGTGCAAGGAATGCCCAATCTGTTGCACTAAACCACCTGTGGAACACGCCACTCTTTATCAAGTGTCCATAGTGCCAGATTGGAGTGAACCACTAGTATCCTTCCTGAGGACGAAAACATTCCCTCCAGACATGACTCTGGCTAGGAAAAGGAGTTTAGAACAAGAAGCCCAGGATTACTCACTCATTGGCGATAATCTATACAAACGTGGTAAAGATGGTTACTTGAGACTATGTGTCCATGAAAGTGAATATCTCAAGATCCTGCAAACTGCTCACCAAGGTGTAGCAGGAGGACACTTTGGACCAGATCGGGTGATCAAGGCCATACTATTTGCGGGCTTCTGGTGGCCGACCCTTCACATGGATGCACATACCTATGTGAAACGGTGTGATGTCTGTCAGCGAACTCAGTATCCTATACGCAAAGATGAGATGCCACTGAAACCTATGATGGGTGGACGTGCATTCTCTAAGTGGGGAATAGACTTTGTAGGCCCTATTAATCCCCCAGCTAAGGGTTCACATGCGGAATATATCATTGTTGCCACAGACTATCTAACAAAGTGGGTAGAGGTAAAAGCTACGACAAAGAACGACGCTCAGACAACTGCTAAATTCTTGTTTGAAAATGTGTTCACTAGATACGGGCTACCTATAGAGCTAGTTAGTGATAGAGGCACTCACTTCTTGAATGAAGTGATTGAAAATCTGCTCCAAGAATTCTTGGTAATACATAAGAAGTCTGCCCCCTATCACCCTCAAGCAAATGGCCAGGCTGAGAGCACCAATAAAATCCTATGCAATGTGTTGACCAAATTAGTGAATAATAAACGCTCTGATTGGGACAAACAGCTACACCACGCTGTTTGGGCATACAGAGTCGCCTACAAAACGGTACTCCAAGCCACCCCCTTTCAGATGGTATTTGGCCAAAACGCCGTGCTACCTTTGGACTTCTTAATACCTACATTAAAAGTAGCACAAGAGCACGAATGGACGGGTCATGAACTCTCCTCTAGGCTTTTTGACCTTGAACGATTAGGAGAAACAAGACTGAGAGCAGCTGCAGGGATATATGCAGCTAAGAAACGACAGAAGGCATACTTTGACGCCCACGTTAAGGATAAAGGTTTGAAGGCAGGCGACTTAGTTCTAGTCTACACATTGAAGCAACATGCTAGAAAACTGGAGAAGAGAGGCTACGGACCCATGATCATTAACAGAATCTCAACAAGTGGAGCAGTGCAACTAGCCACATTAGAAGGTGATGTTCTCCCAAGTTATATCAGCGGATGCAGAGTTAAGTTGTATTAGGAACCTCTCACAGAGGAAATGCTAAGTCGACTCAATACTGCTAAGAAACGCAAAGAGGAAGAAAAGCGAATTCGAGAAGAATCTCAAGTAGAAGCCCTAGAGCGCATACAGAGAATGAAATTAAGAAGACAAGGTAGAGAGCACCCTAGGCAAGATGCATATGTAGATCAAGGATATGACATGGCTATGTGTGAAGTTTCAGGTGTTAGCTCACATAGGATAACTGATCGACGTCCTTTCATAACCTTAGATATAGGACAAGGAAAGAGTGCAAGGACTGTAAGAGCCTTGATTGACTCAGGTGCAGCCACTAGTGTTGTTAAACTATCTTACTGTCAAGAGTTGCAATTAACTGTCAATCCTATGGAAGCATATCTCATAGGATTGGGAGGCGTGGAAACCCCTTGCATGGGCGAGGTGGAACTTCCCCTCTATATTCATGATGAGGCAATGACAGTTAAAGTACTAGTGTGTCAAGATGAGGACCTCACTGAACCCCTTGTCCTGGGTCAAGATTGGATTTATGACCAAGCAGTCAACTTAAACCTAAGAAGTGGACTTCTTCAGGTATGGGTGAATCAAACTAGAATTACAATTGAGTTAAATGATGGAGCACTCAAGGAACTAGAAAAGACACGGACTCTTGGTCCCTCCAGGGGTGCACATGAAGTTGACCATGCTGTTCTTGTCCAAGGCTATGTGATGCAGAAGAATGAAGATCTCAAAAAAGGAGTCAGAACCACAATGGAACTCCCTTCTTTTCCAAAGGCCAGAAGGAGGCAGCAACTAAGGGCAGATCAATCACTGAAGACTCTCCAGGCGAGAGACCAAAAGAACGCGCGAAGCAGAACAACTCAGCCGATGAAACAAATGTGGGTGCGGAAAGACGAGCTGCCGGCCGTAACTAAGCTGCAACAACGGTCTCAACTTCCTATTCGTAATCAACGACTTGATACTAATAAGAGGACTCCTAAACCCTCTGTTGAGAAAATAAAATCTATTTGGGTAACTAAGAAGTCGATGAAGGCTGACCCACAATCAAGACAAATTTGGGTGCCTAAGGCTTGCTTGCGGGCTCAACTAACCCCACACAATTCACATCATACACGACAGGGTTCACTCGGTCAAGCAGTCGCTACCCACTCTTGTCTGATACACTCGAACACACTGCCACCTAGAAGCACGCACAGACTCACTCGTAGATGGGTCCCAATGACACAACTCCCAGCAGAATTACTCATGCAACCCTCCCGAGTCTCCACAAAACCAAGACCAAAAGCCATCCATGGTGTTTGGCAACCTAAGACTTGTAATAAACCCCCCGACCCCAATCTGTGAATTCATCTCCACTTACTAACTGCATTAGTCAGACAGTGCATCTTTCCATCTAGCTCCTAGGACTATCCAGGCATTAACTACACACACTGTCATGGTGCACTTACTAACCACGGACTCATCGTCTACTCATGTTAATGTTGTAACGGGGACAACAACGGGTTTATTCTGTCCATTACGATGTTAACACATGGTTCTATATTCTCACAGAACCAACAAGCAAGCAGGGCCATGGCAGAAGCCGGAGGTGCCAGTTCTCACGCCGGATCCAGCGCACAGATTGTGGATATAGAAACACT
Source organism: Ceratopteris richardii (assembly GCA_020310875.1). NCBI lineage: Eukaryota > Viridiplantae > Streptophyta > Polypodiopsida > Polypodiales > Pteridaceae > Ceratopteris > Ceratopteris richardii. The sequence continues at coordinate 53,395,415 of CM035434.1, forward strand.
CCTCCTCGAACCACATCTCACCGAAAGACCGCAAGAACTTCAAGCTGTGCATGTACTCCCAGTTCAGGATCCTCCCCAGGGGCACACCTCTCAAGTGGGCAAACACGCTCATTGGTTCAGTGATGTTGCAGGACCATTGGGTGATGGAACCTATTTTTGGGAAGCTGAATTGGAGTTTAATGGTAAATGGGGACGCTACCATTTTTTCACGCGCGAATTTGAGAGCTATCAGAATGCCGAAGTCATGCGTTCAGTATGGACCAAAGCTGGCCTGGACAGTTATTTCAGGGCCCACTTACCGAAGCCAGATTTCTTACGTTGTTCTTATCTTATCAGTACCATCACTCCTAGCAGGGCCAAGGGAGGAGACAGCACTTTTGTGTTACCCTCACTATTGCCAGGCCACGAACTTAAAAGATTCAAACTGACCCTCAATCTGGTACGAGAAGCATTGGGCATGTATGGTATGCACATTCCTACTGAAAAGGAAACAATGGTTCCAGGCAGAATGAAACATAAAGATCTCAATAAGCTGAAGGATATGGTAGCAATGACACCGACCATCGCTCTTCACCTACGGACCGTCATGTAGCATTTTGCTTTCCCCGCCCAGGAAAGATTCACCATGCCCCCAAAGAAGATATGGTTTAGCTTGTATTTGGCAGAGACAGAAAACCTCCCTATCAACGTACCACATTGGATCATAGATCAGATTCACCTAGCCCATCAACGGTGGAACAAGAAGCAGAAAAATGTGCTCCACGGGTGTTGTGCTTTGACCAAGATAATCTATTGATGTCTAGCCTATGACGTGCCTATTCAGCGGGCACTCGTATGGTCCCGGGCCCAGGAATTCCAGAGAAGGCTATCAGCGGCAGGTCCTCCATCAAAGAAGGTGAGAGGGGGAGTCCAATTACCCTGTGCTCAACCAAGGGGAGCCACCACTACACCAGAAATTACCCCTCCCCAAACACGACGCATTAGACCATTCACCATTCGGCTACCAAGACCAAGTACAGAGGGACCCAATCTGGTGTTTCCACCCATCCCATCGGACTTGGAATTTCCACAGGGCTTTACTCTCAATGATCTCACTGATGAAGAAGTGGCTAGGCTAATCTACGACTCTAATCTCGAAACGGAAACAGAGCGAGCTCAGGAACCACAAACCCATACAACAACGTCAGTCCCCACCCAACCGCAAGTTGTAGAAGTCAACGTCGATGAACAAGAGACCGAACAAGGGGAAGAAGCCTACGAAGAACAAGAGTATGATGAACTTTCAGAGTTAGCAAGTGCCCCCGTGTATTCGGCACAAATAAAAAGACTATATCGAACCATGCAGCTAGTTCAAGAACAGCATAAAATGTCACTTGAAGTAGGCAAGAAATTCATGAACCAATTGCTGGCAGAGGAAGGCGTGGATGATATGTTCATCGAGTCCATCAACCTACATGCAGATGCAGTAGGATTGGATGAGGCCATTCATGAGGCAATGGCCTACATTCACCGATTTGAGAAAAGAGTTCCCGCCCGTCCCATGAGGTCTGGGAAACAAATTCATATCAACGTATCAGCACCTGGAGATACAACGCAAGCAGACGAACATCCGGAAGCACCACTGTCACCACCCTCCCCACCTCTCACTACACAACTCACTCCACCACATGACACTATCACCACCACGTCCACTACCACCACAATCGTCATGGGAATTCCACTCTCTCCGGGAATCCAATTCGGGGGAGTCACCATGCCCACTTTCACCACTCTCTTCACTAACGTCACATCCACCCCACCCACGATCCCCATCTACACGGTCACTCAAACATTTGACACTATGGAAACATCTCCTGCCACTGCACCGCTCCCTCCCCCCATGCCACCTCCATCTCCCATACCGCCTCCACCCACATCTCCACTTGCATCCACATCATTCACAACTCCCTTTCCCGCCCCCATTCCCCCTGCATCTTCACCTCTCCCTGCATCATTTAATGTAAATAGTATATTTCTAGCATTAAATCAATGTGTATATCAGCTTCAGAATGAGTACAGAGCTCTTGACGACCGGTATCAACAACTGACAACAAATCACCAAAACTTACAAAGGCAATTTACAATGCTTGAAGAAGAAAATGCATATGTGAATCAACGTTATACAACGCTTGAGCAGGCTCACCAAACACTACTAGAGGCACCCCAACCATCGAAAGAATCAGGCGTCAAACAACTAGAAGCCTTGCTCAAAGTATACCAGGCCGACAACCTACGAGTCAGACGTAACTTGGCGCTACTCAGGAAACATATGGCCACAGCACTTGAAGAGAACAAGAGACTGCAGAAACAAAATGAAGAGAATCTGGAAGCGGCAATGGAAGGCTCTCCCCACGAGATAGATCCAGAGCAGTTCAAAGCAGTTCCCTCGGAGACGATGAAAACCATTTTGGAAAGCTATGCAGATCTTCTGGAAGCCCATGATGACTTGGAAATAGAACGTGACACACTACGGAGTAGACTTAAGGAACGAAGAGTGTCCCATCAACCTCTACCTCAGACGAGGTAAAGGCCTTAACTGAGCAGGTGGCAGAATTACAAAAGAGGTTACTGACATACGAGAGGCAGCCCTCTCCAGTAGTAGAACCAGAGCCAGAAGAGTTGGTCCCTATTGAGGTAGATGATTCGTACGAAGAACTGTATGTTCCTATGCCGATGCCAGGAGGGCAACGAACCTCAGAGGGACTAGACACCTTGGAAGTGGAAGCACCCGAGTGGCTTCAGACACTGGAAAAGACAGCAAACACCCACGAAGAACGGGTGGCCATTCAGATCCAATCACTAGTGAACCTAGAAGAAACTGTCATAAAGTCAGAATATTTCAGAAGCATGTCTCATCATAGATGGATCGGCACCAATAATGACCAATATGTGCCATACTGCATACTTTTGGCCGATTACAACGCCGAGATTCAACGACAATGCGGCAAGCCTCCCACATTTGCTACACAATTTGGTCCAGATGATATACCGGAAGGTGCTAAGCGTGGGTCCATCCATCAACCCACCTGGAGGATCAGGCTTTTGGAAACATATCCTGAAATGGTCCGAACCTGGAATAATATGCCGTTGTTTATTAAATATAATCCTTGTTACGTTCCAGTTCTTCGAAGACGAACCTGGCCTGAATTCACTATTGCCGTCAGAGACATCAAAGCCTGCACAAAATGGTTAAATTACGTTTATCTAGCACCTCCACGAGGACCCCCCACGGTGAACTACATGATTTCTACAATCCGTCACTAGAGCATTTGGCTACGCAATAATCCCGATGTGATGGCCCAGATGTGTATGAAAATATTTGAATTAATGCTGATCACTTTCAGGACGTTTAAGAATATTAAGGACCCCCACTTCTCAGGAGCAGGCTTCGTGACAGGAAACCAGGATCTGGTGTACGATATGAGTACCACCCCCTCAATTGAAGTAATATATGCTTGGCACGCCAGAATCAAGTACCTCCCAGCCTGCTTTAAACAGACATTTGAGGAGATGTTCATCACAGGATTCTGGGAATATCACTCCGAAATCTTTATACCTAGACCATCATATCTCCTCCAATTATTTGCTGTGGAGAGAACTATTCACTCAGAACAATTAAGGGTGCCTCATCCAGATGTTCCCGGACCTGTGAATTGGGATGATCTGCTCACAGATCTAGCACGCGGCTTACGACTCGAAGAACACCACCTAGCCTCCGATGTCGTCCAATATTATGTTCAAAAATCCTCTAGACAAGGGTCTGTCAGGGGCGACAGACGCGAGAGTGGGGGGGGTGTTGGCAGCAGTCAGGGAACCGAAGGAGCCACAAGACGAAGAGAGTCAAAGCGAAGGGACAGCACAAGCAGACATGGCAGTCAAAGAAGATCTGGCAAGTAGGCCATCTAATTTTTCAGTCATCAAGGAGTTGAGCACACAAGAAGAAAGAGCAAGTAGGGAGCTCAAAGAGGTGTATGACAAATCAGTAGAGGAAATCCCTACACAAATAGTGATTTTCATCACTAAAAACCATTGTAAATATCATTTCGTATTTTTGTAGCTCCATTTTGTGCAAGCCAAGGAGTCCTTGAGCTTGAGGAGCTTTAGAAGTATCTACCTGCCAATTTTCATATTTTTTAGATCTCGTTTCAGCCCTCTAATAAGCCCTGGAACCTAATTTTTAACTAGGCCGAACACTAGGTCTGAACAGGGCCAAAGCTAGTCAAAAACTATAAAAGGAGCTAGAGAGCTCATTTTTTAGGGTAGATTGTAATTGAAATGAACTTGTAAGAGATTTTTGAAAGTAATCTAAGAACTCCATTGCTTCTCACTCTTTGTCTTGCCGGGTGTGCGCGTGTGTGTGTATGTGTGTGCATGTTTGTGTGCTTCTCACTCACTCACTTGTGCCGCCACTTGCTCGA
>CM035434.1:53404871-53414871 GCA_020310875.1 Ceratopteris richardii
AAATCCTTGGTCTTGGAGGTAGGTTGTCAACCTGTAATTCCATGCTCTAGGTGCCTGCTTCAATCCATACAGAGCCTTCTTCAATTTACAAACATAGTTTACCTTCTTGGGATCTTCATAGCCAAGTGGTTGTGACATGTAGACTTCTTCAGATATCCATCCATTCAAGAAAGCATTCTTGACATCTAATTGGTACATGTTCCAATTCTTGGATGCAGCTACTGTAGTAAAAGCTCCGATGAATTCCCCAATTTTGGGATTCTTTCTGCACGCCGATCGATCCACACTTGACAGAGATGTGCGCACGGAGTTCTTCCTCGATGATCCGCCCAGCCGCGTGGTGACCTTGCCTTAGTGTCTCTCCATAATGATGAATCATCCCCCCCACATGGCTTCATACATGGGTGCCACATGGCATTCATGTATGAGCCCATCTAATCACAACTAAGAGGTGGTTCACACCTCTCTTGGGGGTATTCCATAACATTTCCTTCCCCTTGATTCCGTTTTTGTCCTCAAAAATGGTATTGGAAGGTCTAAAATAAAGAGAGAATTGCTATTATCACCACTCCCACTATATCCCCATGTATATAAATACATGGTCCTGTCTCCGTGTTGTTTCCCCATATCCTTCCCCTTAAGAAAACTCTTGGGAAGGTAAACTGAAACTGGGAAACCGTCTCTGTAGGGTGCTAACCCGCTCCCATGTGGCACTATCTTCTGAACTATCTTTCCACTTTACTAGACACTCTTTATACAAGTGACTCCTCGTCCGTTTCTCTCGAGTGCGTAGTATGCTCTCTGGCTCATGTGGAATAGATTGAACAGAAATAGGCTCTACTACCTCACTATCTGGAATGAGGTTGTCAGATTCACCCAGCCTTTTCTTAAGCCGGCTAACATGAAAAACTGGATGAATTTGACTATTCTCTGGAAGTTGGAGCTGGTAAGCCATCTTTCCTATTCTCTTAAGTATTTGGAAAGGTCCACAATACCTAGGAGATAATTTTGGACAAGGTCCCGTCTTCATGGTTTCAGACCTGGATGGAACTCTAAGATAGACTTGCTCTCCTACCTAAAAGCTGATATCTCTTCTCTGAGGATCAGCATAGGCTCTAGCCCTATCCTGAGCTTTCCTAATGCTGTCCTTAGCAAGTCTAAGCATGTCATTCATTTCTTCCAAGAAGTCCTTTGCAGCTTGAACTTTTTCATTCTGCAAGCCAACTGCATAAGGAGCCCTTGGCTGAAACCCATACATAAGGATAAATGGACTATGCCCAGTGGAAGAGTGCTTGGCACTATTATATGCAAACTCTACTATAGGTAAGTACTCTTCCCAATTAGTTTGCCTTTCATTCACATATGCTCGAAGCATATCTTCTAGGATTTGGTTAACCCTTTCTGTTTGCCCATCCGACTGTGGATGCTCGGCTGTACTCATGCTAAGCTTTGTATCCAACCTTTTGAAGACCGCTCTCCAAAAGTGGCTAGTAAACTTCCTATCCCGATCAGAAACTATGTCTAAAGGAAGACCATATAACCGGTATAGGTTCTCAACAAAGAGTCTAGCCAACTCTGGTGTCTTCACTGTAGTACGTGTCGGAATAAACCTAGCCATTTTGGTTAACCTATCCACAATTACCCAGACCGAGTCGTGCCCTCTCTGTGTCTTAGGTAATCCGACTATAAAGTCCATGGAGATACTCTCCCACTTCCCATTGGGAATATCCAATGGGTGGAGTAGCCCTCCAATCCTTAATCTCTCAGCTTTGTTGACCTGGCATTTATTGCACTTAAGCACATACTCTAGGACGTCCTTATGAAGTCCAGACCAATAAAACTGCCTCTTAACAAGATCATAAGTCTTGTTAACTCCTGGGTGTCCCGCACTAGGTGTGTCATGACACTCATATAAAATATGCCGTCTCATCTCAGTATCTCTAGGGACACACACCTTACCTTTATATAACAGATATCCATCTTGGACACTGTAATTCTTCCACTTGAATCCTCCTTGAGTACCCGTCGATACTCCATCCTCATTGGAAACCCGTATATCACGATCCCCATTCTCTATGGCTTCCCAAATCTCGGAATATGCAGGATCAAGCCTACATTTCCCTCTAATAGACTCAAGTAGCTCACTAGTGATCTGAGTAAAACTCAGTCCATTGAGCATAGGCATGCGGCTAAGTGAATCAGCCACTACATTAAACTTTCCCTTCCTATACCTAAGCTCATAGTCAAACTCTTGAAGGGTCTCTGCCCATCGGGCCTTACGACCTTTAAGGTCTGTTTGATTAGAGAGCCACTTAATGCTCTCTTGATCAAACACTATCGTAACTTTGGCACCATATAAATAATGACGCCACTTCTTCAAAGCATGGACTATTGCATACAACTCCTTCTCATAGACGGAGTAATTCTTTTGAGCCGGTTCTAGTTTCTTGCTCTCAAAAGCTAATGGTCGACCATCCTGTACTAAAACCGCTCCTATAGCAAAATCACTCGCGTCAGTCTCAACCACAAATGGTTTATTGGGATCTGCTATATGTAAAAGTGGAGCTGTAGCAATTGCTACCTTCAACTTTTCCATACTTTGCTTCTGTTCGTCTCCCCAATGAAAGGCTTTCCCTTTCCCTTTAAGCTGTTCCGTCATCGAGACAGCAATTTTGGCATAGTTCTTAATGAATCTTCGATAGAAACCTGATAAACCTAGGAAGATCTGCAGCTCCTCCAGGTTCCGTGGATGTGGCCATTCCATAATAGCCCTTACTTTTTCAGGATCCATCTGGATTCCATCTTGGGAGACTATATGCCCAAGGTATTTAACCTCTGTCTTGAAAAATTCACACTTTGACTCCTTAGCAAAGAGCGAATTTTCCCTTAGCACTTGAAATACTTTTCTCAAGTGTTCCAAGTGCTCCTGTTCTGATGTACTATAGATCAGAATGTCATCTAAAAAGTCTACTACAAAGTGTCCTAGATAAGGCCGTAAAACACTATTCATGAGTTTCATGAAAGTGGCAGGAGCATTGGTGAGACCAAAAGGCATCACCAAAAACTCATAGTGCCCATATCTAGTCCTAAATGCAATCTTAGGGAAATCCTCTGCCCTAATCCTGATCTGATGATATCCTGATCTAAGGTCAAGCTTGGTAAAATACCGAGCTTGATGTAACTGATCAAATAGATCTTCCAACCTAGGCATTGGAAATCTATTTTTGATAGTTACCTTATTAAGTGCTCTATAATCTATACATAGTCTCATAGAGCCATCCTTCTTTTTAACTAGGAGCATTGGCGATGCCCATGGTGAGTTACTAGGTTTGATGAAGCCTTTATCTAAATAATCCTGCAATTGCTTCTCAACCTCCTCATGCTGAGAAACACTAAGCCTATAAGGTGGTCTACAAATAGGGTTAGTGTTAGTAACAACCTCTATGGCATGGTCAATGTCCCCTCTCTCAGGTGGTAGCCCTCTAGGTAAGTCAGTGGGAAAAACATCTCTGTATTCAAACATAAGATCCTTAAAACTTTTAACTACACACTCTTGCAAAAAAGAATAGTAGAAAGTCCTGTTCATATTTACATTCAAAGCATGAAAATATACATTAGATGAGCTGTCTATACAATGCTCCATATCATGTCTATACAATAAAAAGATATCCTGTACATGCTGTGAACAACAGAGACTATACAACTCTAATGATGAGATGAGAGGTGCACTAGGTACATCTCTCTCTCCCTGAATATAAACTTTACTTCCATTCTTTTCAAACTCGAGTGTGTTATTTTGATAGCTGCGTTTAAGTGTATCTCCCAACCCCCATAGCCATTCTCTTCCTAAGACTAGATCTGTCCTCTCCATGTTCATAATTTGGAAGTCCATATGGTCTGTATAATTCTGCATCTTGACTTCCAAATTGGATACCATAGTATCCCATATTCTTTTATCTTGCCCTTGCATCATAGACACAATGTATTTATGTGCACTAGGCTGCTGGGGAATCTTCAATTTCTTGACCAAAGCATAGTTTATGAAGTTATGAGTAGCAGAATCATCTATCATGACTCGCACCCTGGTCCCGTATACACTACCATGTAGCTTGACCAAGTCATGTGGTCCAAACTGCGGTGACCACAATGACTGAGTCAAACAACACGTGTGCTCTATATCCTCGTGCATCACCTCCACTCCCTTGCAGCTAGAGCTGCCATGAATGGGAAGGGTCTGCACTAGGTGGACCGCCTTTTTGCCCCTTTCAGGAGCCGTACTAGACTCTGGTCCTTTCTTCTTTTCTTCCCCCTTCTTGAGTGGACAGTTCCACTGTGAGTGGCTAGGGGATAGGCACCTAAAACACAGGTTCTCTCTTTTGGCCTTCTCAAACTGGTCTGTGGATAGCTTAGGCCCTTGTGATCTTTGTTTTTTAATAAAAACCTTGTTTTTCCCAAAAGGCAACTTTTTCTTAAATTTAGTGGTGCTAAGAGGTTTAAGGGGCTGATCTGTCTCCATAGGAGTATACTGAGGACGGTTATGGTCCTCATATATCTGTGCATATTTGATCGCCTCCTCAAACGTCTTAGGCGCATTCCTCCTGACTTCCCTCTTTATGGCTTTATCCAAGCCCCTAACAAACCCTCTGGTCTTCTGAAAATCATCTAGACCCTTAAGCTTCAAAGTGATCTCTCTATAGTGAGATAGATAAACTGAAAGAGGCCTGCCTCTTTGAGTAATCCTATCCCACTCATCCCAATTCCTCTCCTCTTCATTTTCAGGAAGAAACTCTTTTAGAAAAAGAGTCTCAAACTGAGTCCAGTCACCAGGGATAGAGTTCGCCTCCTTAAGACTCATCCACCACTTATAAGCACGTGGGCCGAGGGAAAGACTCGCCTCTAGCACACGATACTCAGGTGGGGTGCCCTTCAATTGATGCAAATCATGCCACTTTTGTAAAAAAGTGTAGATTGCATCCTTATTCCTGTCTCGGTCATCCCCCATGAAGGTTGGTGGCTTCAAGTCTTTCAGGAGGGGAGCTTCCCTAGAGCTCTCTCCTTTATGCTTACTAGGAAGAGAAGTCTCTTTCCTAGTAATCTCTAGAGGAATGGTAGGAGTCTCTCTTTCCTTCCTAGCTAGGAAAGAGGTGACACTAGTCTCAAGGGAGATCATTTGAGACTTAAGTTGCTGTATAAGAGATGTAATGCTATCCAAATCTTTCTCTAACTTAAGGGTTTGCTCTTTCAAGTCAACGAATTGGTCACGAGTGACAAATTCATCTATAAGCTCTTCATAAGTATACTCTTGCTGTGAAGGCTCTTTTTCTTCTAAATTCTCTTCTATTCCTTGTCCTAACTCTACTTCTTCCATTCTAGCATCCTGATCCTCTAGTCGCTCTCTAGGTGGAGAAGTGGTCTCAACTACTTGTTTGCCTTTAGTTTCCATGTTTAAGTACCCTTCCCCCGTTTGCTATAAAAATGAATGGAAGTAGAGTTTAAATATGCAAGAAGAAGAGAGATATAACACAAGAGCACTTCCCTGATACAAAGTAGAGTTGCGGAAGCTAAATCTAGGTGGTCCTTGATGCTTCAAGCCGCTGATTTTGATTCCTCGCCAGTCCCAAAAGAAAATTGGAAATGTCCGCTTGGTCCGGGGAGGTTCTAGACACCATAAACCATCCAAAATAACACCAAAAGTGCGTAGGAAAAGTCTCAAACGGGCAAACTGAGTGCAACTGAACAATTTCAGAAATTTTCCAATCCTCGCCAGTCCACAAATTGTTGCCCAGCACCTGCATTTCAAGAATTTGAGACAATCCCAAGTGAAAAAATTGGATTTGGAGTCCGGATGAAGAAAAACTAGGCCCGGGAGTGGCCGCCTAGTTCCTGCTGAAGCACTGCAGACAGATTTTGGTAGGGCAAATCTCTTCCAAATCCAACACCGATGGTCTCTGAGCGAAGCTTGAAAGCGTAGCTTCGAAACGTGACCAAGATTTTTAAAATCCGATATGGTATGAAGAAGATATGGTCCGGAGAAGTGGGGTATGTCACCGGTGGGAAGTGAAAAGGTAACCCTCTTGAAGTAGAGACTTTGAAGAGCTCCAAACTGAAGGATTGAAGCTTTTCAATGTAAACCCAAGACCCAAAACCCTTCTCCACAGCCCGTATTACATATGTGCATCCTCATTTAGCTAATATCTTGATCCAAACCATCATCTTCATGATCCCAAATCCTCAAAATTTTCGAATTTTTTACCTCTTGATGTGTGTTGATAGTTCACTCGAAAAAGTTGGAGCCACTGTCGAAGAGCTATGGCAGAGATCTTTATCCCACATGGGCTTGGGTTGCAGGCCTTTCTGGGGTACAAAAGGAAAGCTCTAAGGAGCTTCACTCATCCAAGAGTGGGGAAGGAGGAGCAAAGCTCGTGGGCTGTTCTCTGGACGTCCGTCGGCTGCTCTCTCGCCGCCCGTCGGCTGCTCTCTGGCCGCCCGTCGGCTGCTCTCTGGCCGCCCGTCGGTATGTGTGTCTTCTACTGTTGCGTGGCGCATCCGTCGCCTGCTCCCTGGCTCGGATACCAATGTAGTAAAAGCTCCGATGAATTCCCCAATTTTGGGATTCTTTCTGCACGCCGATCGATCCACACTTGACAGAGATGTGCGCACGGAGTTCTTCCTCGATGATCCGCCCAGCCACGTGGTGACCTTGCCTTAGTGTCTCTCCATAATGATGAATCATCCCCCCCACATGGCTTCATACATGGGTGCCACATGGCATTCATGTATGAGCCCATCTAATCACAACTAAGAGGTGGTTCACACCTCTCTTGGGGGTATTCCATAACAGCTACACTCACCAATATTCTGATAGTTGGCATTTTAGCCACAGGAGAAAATGTCTCCTCATAATCAATGGCTTGGGTTTGTGCAAAACCCTTGGCTACCAACCTAGCTTTGTACCTGTTTATTGTTCCATCTGAATTTCTCTTTAGTTTGTAGATCCATCTGGATCCTATCACCTTCATAGAGTCTTTCTTGGGTACCAAGTCCCAAGTGTCACTCTCCTTGAGAGCTTCCATTTCTTCATCCATAGCTCCTTTCCATTCTGGTTTGGTGATTGCTTGTTCATAGGTACCTGGTTCTTCATTCAACAAGTCCTTTGCAAGATATACAGAATGTTTAGTTACAAGTGATGTGTCATACCCAAATCTGATAGGCTTCTTCTTTTCTCTCTGAGATCTCCTCATAGCTTGAGTTGAGGATTCTGGTGTATCCTCTAGCTTCTTCATCTTCATCTTTCCTTTGGACTTCCATGCCTTGAATTCCTCAAGGTTTATTGTATCATCATCATCTGAACTTGATTCTTCTTTCTGGATTGGTTCCTCCTTGGTAAGCCTTGGAAAATCTTCTTCCATGTCATAAGGTAGACTAACCTTCCTGCATTCATTCTCATACCATGAGTCATTCTCATCAAAGATGACATCTCTGCTTACCTTGAAGCCTTTGTTTGTTGGGTTGTAGAATCTGTATCCCTTTTGGTTCAAATCATAACCAATGAATATACATTTTTCAGCTTTAGGGTCTAGCTTTCCCCTTACCTGTGAGGGAATATGCACATATGCTACACAACCAAAGATTTTGCAATGATCCAGAGAAGGTCTCTTACCATGCCAAGCTTCATATGGTGTCATGCCATCAAGTGATTTGGATGGCAACCTGTTTATGAGATAGGTGGCAGTGGATACACTTTCTGCCCAAAGATAATTTGGCAACTTCTTTTCATTAAGTATAGAACTAGTTGTTTCTACTATGAGTCTATTCCTTCTTTCAGCTACTCCATTTTGTTCAGGTGAGTACCTTGTGGTTATCTCCCTTTTGATGCCTCTTTCCTGCAAGAAATCTTCAAACTCATTGGAGAAGTACTCTCCTCCTCCATCTGACCTTAGCCTTTTCAAGCTTCTTCCTGTTTGGTTTTCAACAAGTGCAAGATACCTCTTGAAACAATTAAACACTTCATCTTTATGTTTCATAAAGTATAAGATAGTCCACATGCTATAGTCATCAATGAAGGACACATAATACCTTGAACCTGAAATGGAAGGGTCCTTGCTAGGTCCCCAAACATCTGTGTGTACCAAGTCTAGGTAGTCTTCATGCATGAAACCTTTCCTTGAATAGGGCAACCTGTGAGACTTACCAAACTGACATGCTCCACACTTGTAAATCATGTGTTGCTTGGATACATTAGGTATCCCAAGCACACATTGATCCCTGCACATTTGCTTTAGGGTTCTTTCACCTATGTGACCTAACCTCTTGTGCCTTATTTCTAACTCTGAAAGTGTTTGATCCTTGTAGTTGTATAAAGCAATATTTTTTGTATCTTCTAGCTCAAAGGTAAACAATCTACCTGATTTCTCCCCCTTGGCAATTCTTTTGAAACCATGTCTTGGGTCCTCCACATATGCTCCATGTTGAGTGAACCTGACCTGCAAACCTTTCTCCACAATCTGACCAACACTCATTAGATTCTTGGTGATGGTTGGTACATAGAGTACCCTGCTCAATAGGTTCTGGTTACCATCACATGTCTTTACATTTCCAATCTTTACAACAGAGTGTTTAGTATCATCACCTGTTTGTACCTGATGTTTGCCCTTGGGTTCTTCCAAATCAGAGAGTAGTGCCACATTGCCAGCTACATGGTTAGAACATCCTAAGTCAATATAAAATAAATGATTATCATTTGTACCTGCCTTGGAGGTCATATTCATGATCAATAGGGAGTCATCTTACTCCTCTGTGTAAAAAGTTGTAATCCCTTCTGTTTCTGAATCCACCTTGGTAATTACCATTGTGGTTGTGGTTGTAATTGTTGTTGTATTGATTGTTGTATCCATTGTAGCCTTGATGTTGGTTGAACCTACCTCTCCCTTGAGAGTATCCACCTCTTGAGTAGCCTCTTCCTCTCTGATTCTTGTAGTTCTTGTAGCATTCATCTGTGGTATGATTGGACAATCCACAAATGTTGCATGGTGATGAGTTGTAGGGTCTCCCCCTACCTGATTTACCTCCTCTCCCTCTTCCTCTTTAGGATCTACCTCTCCCTGCATATTTTGCTTGGGAGGTAGAACCTTCTTCATCAACCTTCTTACTTTTACCTTCATCTTTAACCTTTTTATCAGTATATAGGGCAGAGGGGTTGTTACCTTTTGATTGATCTCCTGCCTTTGTAAACTTTGCTTCATGTGTGAATAGTTGGCCCATGAGTGTTGTGAGATCTGGGGTATGCATGTCCATATAGAGGTCCATTGCAGTGGTAAAACTTTCCCACTTATCATCTGCCTTGAGTCCATTTGTTACTTGCCTGACTATTTGCTCCTCTTCAATCTCCTCTCCAATGCTTGCTAATTGATCTGCCACATCTTTAATCTTTGTCACATACTCTGAGACTGATTGCTTGGGCTGCTTCCTAAGGGTTGTGAATTCAATCCACAGTTGATTCTTCCTGGCCCTTGTGTTGGAAGAAAAATATGTTGACAGAGTTTCCCAAGTCTCTTGGGAAGTCTTACAGTTCCTTATATGAGGTAAAAGGAAATCAGATATAGAGTTAAGAAGGTAAGACCTTGCCAAAGCATCCTTTGCACACCATTGGTTGAGCCTCTCTTGTTCATCCTTGGTGGGTAGTCCTCTAGCTTTGAATGAGGGCAATTCCTCATCTCCTGATATGTATCCAAATAAGCTTCTTCCTTGTAGATAGGTCTTCATTCTCAATGACCAGGCTTGGTAATTGTTCCTGTCCAATTTGTCTATGAATGAAGGAAAACCATCTCCCATGTTTACCTTGTTTGCTCTGATACCACTGTTGAGAGAGGATGGTTGGATGCACTCAAGAGATTGAGTTGAAGTTGCTAACCCTGCTTTGCTCCAGCCCTCCTTTGCTTCAGATATGCTTAGTACACTAGCTTAGCTTCCAAATGATACCAAGAAAGCATATATGTACTTT
>CM035434.1:53419871-53447371 GCA_020310875.1 Ceratopteris richardii
CCAATGGGAAAATAAACCCAAAAGATGGAGGACTTTAAGGCCTTCATCCGTCGATATGATGCAGCAGCTAAGACATCCGTCTACTATCTCCTGCCGTAGGATACACAAAAAAAAGGGGGGGGGGGGTTCTTTCCATTCTTCTGATGGCCAACTGCTAAAAAGGGAGGAAAGAGGAGTTTCTTTCGGGGCTTGAGGGTTCATAGGCGACAGCAGTGGAGGTTTTTTCCGCGGAGGGGCAAATTTTTGCTCTGTCAAAGGCTGCGAGGGTGTCACAGCAGTAAAGTCGCCTCCTCGTTTGCATTTGGGTGCAATACCGTGAACAGAGAGGGATAGTCAAAGGTGAAAGGGGGCACGCTGCTCTGTGTTTCAAAGGGTATAGAGGAAGGCTATTGGTTATGTGAGAGAGAGAGGGATACACCTGCCGCTTCTTGCATTGCTCATCTCAAGAGGGGTGGCCCGAGAGTACTGGCGGGCACACATACAATCGAAGATTGGGAGAGGGAGGCCCATTCTTTTCCGCTGCCGACGACTGAGGGGGTTTCTTGGAGGAGTTCTTGGGGCTCATTGGAGTCAGCTGAATAGGAAGGAAGGAGGCCAAAAGTCCCCAAACAATTTAAACTCCGCACGCAGCAGGTTAATAGGATGCCTGAATTCAGATAAAGAGAACGGTTGCTGACAGAGGTTCATGGATCTATAGAGCACTGGTACAATATTTTTTTATTATTGATGAAACTCAACATTGCACACATTCGCTAGTGCATCGCATGTTTTTGAGACAACATTTGTGCAGAACTGCATATGATTGTATGCATATGATTGTATGATTGTATACACATAAAGGAAAAAGGGGACGTGAAGTATATGTTTCATGATAGATTTACCTGGTGAAGTATATGCTTCATGATAGATTTACCTGCTGAAGTGTATGTTTTCATTACCCATACTGAAATAAATAGCGTTGTCTGAGTATTGACTTTGAACACCTTACATCACACAGATTTAAATCGGTGTCTACTTCAATGCTGAATAGGAATGAGCAAGTAAATATATAGATTGGGAATTCAAGGCTCTGGGGCGAAGTCTTCCGCTGACCCACTATTTATGGTCGATTATAACTCAAACAGTGATTGTAGTTGCCTTTTGAATCAGCCATAAGTGCTCAATTAGTATGATGATTGGTTTGTAAAGCTTGAGTACATCAGCCATTTGATTACTTTTACTTTTTCTGATGGTAGTAAACAGGACCTGATAAACAGGCTTGCGCGTAAGGCATTTGATGATGATTTAGCAGTACAGGAGTCCTTTGTGAATTAATGAAGGCATATGTTGGCATACAAAGCAATAAAGGAGTCATGCACAATACGGCAACAAGGCCAGATCATTTTTTCCCATAGATTATGTACAACCCAAGTGATTTTAATCACTACACAAACATTGTAAATCCCGTTTTTGGTAGATTAGACTCCATTTTGTGCAAGCCGAGGAGTCCTCGAGCTTGAGGAGTATTAGAAGTACCATCGTACCAAATTTCATAATTTTTAGACTTCATTTGAGCCCTCAAATAAGCCCTGGAACCTAATTTTTAACTAGGCCGGACACTAGGTCTGGACAGGGCCAAAAGCTAGTCAAAAACTATAAAAAGAGCTAGAGAGCTCATTTTTGGGGGCTAGATTGTAATTGAAACGAACTTGTAAGAGCTATTGAAAGTAATCTAAAGAACTCCATTGATTCTCTCTCTTTGTCTTGCCGTGTGTGCGCGTGTGTGTGTATGTGTGTGCATGCTTGTGTGCTTCTCACTCACGCACTTGTGTCGCCACTTGCTCGAGGTCTTCATACCATCCTCACATCTTCCCGGATTGACATTAAAGGAGGTGCTACTCATCACTGAGCTACACCAAATTTTGGCGCCGTTGCCGGGGATCGAGCTTTGAGGACGAGCGTGTGATGGTAAGACGTAGAGTTGACGCGTTGGAGTTGTAGGTATTTTCTTCACTCTCATTGATTTTCTTTTACTTTCTTCACCATCATCATCATCACCATCTCCCACGTCCATCTCCATCATCGCGAAAATTTCAGTTTTTTGACTATATCCCCACCTCCACCTCATTTCCCTCATTTCACTTGTGAGAGAGAGCGAGAGAGCGAACTTGCATGTGCTGTTTTTGCATGTTTTCTGAGCTATTTTGCAGGTTCTTTGCTGTACCATCATCCCCAGCAGTGTGCGCAGGTACGACAGGCTCTGCACAGGTCCCGGGACGACAGTCTCTGTCTATCGCGACAGACAGAAAATCTTAACATTTTGTGAATGCATGATTACCACTGTAACCTACACCTTGTGGGCACTCTAGATCACTAGAAGTTTTTCAAAAATTTGCATTTTTTCTGTCTATCGCGACTGACACCGTCTATCGCGACAGACACCGTCTATCGCGACAGACAGAAAACCACGATAGACACCGTCTATCGCGACAGACACCGTCTATCGCGACAGACAGAAAATCTTAACATTTTGTGAATGCATGATTACCACTGTAACCTACACCTTGTGGGCACTCTAGATCACTAGAAGTTTTTCAAAAATTTGCATTTTTTCTGTCTATCGCGACTGACACCGTCTATCGCGACAGACACCGTCTATCGCGACAGACAGAAAACCACGATAGACACCGTCTATCGCGACAGACAGAAAACCACGATAGACACCGTCTATCGCGACAGACACCGTCTATCGCGACAGACAGAAAACCACGATAGACACCGTCTATCGCGACAGACACCGTCTATCGCGACAGACAGAAAACCACGATAGACACCGTCTATCGCGACAGACACCGTCTATCGCGACAGACAGAAAACCACGATAGACACCGTCTATCGCGACAGACACCGTCTATCGCGACAGACAGAAAACCTCGATAGACACCGTCTATCGCGACAGACACCGTCTATCGCGACAGACAGAAATCCACGATAGACACTGTCTATCGCGACAGACACCGTCTATCGCGACAGACAGAATTCCACGATAGACACTGTCTATCGCGACAGACACCGTCTATCGCGACAGACAGCCCCCACGATAGATTGTGTCTATCGCGACAGACACCGTCTATCGCGATAGACAGGCATTTTCGGCAAAATTTAAGGAGTGAATTTTTGGAAATTTAGGCTAAATTTTGGGCATATTTGCACTTTCATGTACTCATCTACTTACAAAGGCCTTAGAAAATGCATTAAAACCCCCGAAAGGTTCTGTTTGTCTAGTTAACCCCCTAAACCCTGAACGGTCATAACTTTTTCATACGAAATCCATTTTCTGAGCTCTAGGGCGTGTCGGAAAGCTCGTGACATATACTACACGCCCTCAACTGTTTTTTATAAGAATAACACGTTGATTTTCAGATAGGATATTTGGAAGTTGACACACTGAGGGGTAGGAACACCAAGGGAGCTCTAGAGTAAATTTCTAACAATGCAAAAGGGGGAACAAGGGTCATTAAAAAAGTGTCTGAAATAAATTGTCTGTCGATTGAAAGGTCTACTTGGAGCTAATCTTGGGATTTATGCAGACCTATTGAGAAGCAATTGAGAGTATCCAAGCAAGGGTGTGGCACACGCTTGAGAATCAACTTCTCGAGCACTAAAGAGCAAGGTTCGGCAAGAAAGGTCGGAATATTCTCAACTCCTCTTCGTCAATTCCTAGCCTAGGCTAAGAGCGATTAGAAGTAGGAGTAAGTCAGGGCGACGATAGGCCACTATCAAGTTGAAGACCACCTAAAAACTCAAGTTCAAGCTAAAAACTTAATCTCTGTACTGTCGACAACATAAAGGAAAGAACCTAACGTGGAACGATCAACCTGAAAGTACGAAGAACATTCAAGTATTCCTGACGACGTAATAGCAGACAAGACTTTAAACACGAGGAATAACTAAAAAGAATCAAGTGACTGGTACCAATAGATCGGCAACGAAGTTGTACTCTGGGCAAAAATTGGGCTAATCAGTTAGGCATATGAACCTTAGATCAGGACGGCACCTAGCAAGAGAAAGACAAAGCCTTAGGTCTTCAGAGGCTAGTATCAACCACACTGCAAGGTCTTGGGCCCAGCAGTTGAGTCGCCACTCTCATTACCCTAGCTCTGATACCAGTGAGTCAGAGATGTCTCAAGGCATGGACAGACCTACGGGAAGTTCAGGTGTGCCTTATCTGTACAGGGTAGAAGGCCCTTACAAAACACAGTTGGAATACCTTAGGACCAACCGATTAGGTGCTGGCATCTATGAGGATGGCCTAGGAAGATCTGTGGTCCAGATTAAAAACCCTGACCAATCCATAGGACTAGAGCAACCAGCTGTCAAATTTGAAAACGGTGCATACCTGGACAAGGAAGGAACCATATACGTAGTCACCAGTCATCCAGATAGGACAGATGAATTTGGAAATGTAATTTCAGAAGCGGACTTAGGTGACTTGGAACAAGGAAACATAGGAGTGGAACCTAGAACCCCTCGAGGTAAATCAGTTCTCACTAGGATTATCACGCCTGAGTGGGTTCCCCAAGATAACAAGTGCATAGATTTGCTTCTCAATCGAGAAACGGACGAAGCCTTTTGGAGGTATAAACCGGATCACCCAATTGATATAGGAACAATCATGATCTATGAGTTTAAGGATCCGGATAGCCCAGGCAGAGTGACCTACCTAGATCATGCTTCAGAACGGATCTTTGTGGTGACAGAAAATGATAGACATGCTTACACTTGGAAGGGTGAATTTATTTTCCCCCAACCAAGATCAAATGTATCCTATGGTCACCCCGGGGCTGGAACTTCCCAAGCTCATGGTACGCAAAGAGACAGAAGTAGAGATAGACCAGAAGTAAGTTTTGCCAACCCAGTGGGCAGAGAAAGAACGAGAACAGAGACGAATAGGGTAGAACCTGAGATGCATAGAGCCCACAGGAACCAAAGAAATGTAGATGGATTCCCTCTGCCGAGGCCTAGAGAGCACACAAGAACTTTGAGGCCCACCCAGCTAGTTAAGTCCATGAAGAATTACTTTGACGGCACGGGAGATCCCTATGATCATGTGGCAGAGTTCAAGCAAGTCTTGAGAGCTGAACAAGTGGAAGATCTGTTCACACAGTACAATGCCTTCGGTCTAACCCTTAGGAACACGGCACTTACATGGTTTCAGCCATTAGATGAGCGTCAGTTCAGGAGCATAGACCAACTCCTAGAGGCATTCATTGTAGAGTTCTCCAAGAGTGGCATAAGACACAACACCTCCTCACTGATTCACAGCTTCAAGCAAACCCCTCAAGAGACTGTGAGGCTTGCAGGAAGAAGATTTAGACAATATCTTGAAAGGTGCCCTATTTCGGAGCTACCCACACCTGCTAAACAAGTAGCCTTATTCCTTGATGGACTACTGAGTCCAAAATTGAGATCCTACGTGTATCTGAAAGACCCTAGGACCATAGAAGAGTGTGTACGTATATGCATTGACATTGAAGATAACCTAGGAGAAGAGCTAGAGCTGTCCAAAATTTACAAAGATTCAGACAGTGCATCTAGTCACTCTTCCATGCAATCCACATCAATTGAGGAACTCGCAGAGAAAGTGGCCCAGAAATTAGGAGTAACTAGCAAACAAATCCCAAGGTTTGCCCCAGTGAAAAGATGCTATACATGCGGTGGTGACCACATGGCGAATGTCTGTCCCATTATGGCTCAACCCCAAGTAAATCCTAGTAGCCAGTACTGCACCATAGAACGGAGATACACCAACCACACCGCACAAGATTGCCCATACAACAAGCAGGCTGTTAGGCAACCCTACCCTCAGCCCTACCAACAAGGCAGATACCAGAACCAGTACCCTCCACAACCATATGGCAGGCCACAACAAAATTTCCAACCTCAATATCAAAACCAACAAAGGCCTCAGCCTGTGCTAGCACAACAACCCCCAGCCCCAGCTAATGTGATCCCGGTAAAGTATACTGCTGCAGAAGAGAACCTGAATAGAGCTATAGTCCCAGTAACACCCTTGATCTCTGAATATGACCCAAGTGATCATAGCTTTGATTCTACCCATGTTGATAGCCCCCAGGCCTACTACATGCAGTCTCCTGAGCATGGTGAGTCCTACTATGGTGAAGAGCCAAACGAACCTAGTTGGGAGTCAGATTACACGAACGTCATGTATGCAAACCCCAATTCTAGGCCTCAACCGAGACAGGTACGACCACCAATTCCTAGAGGACCATGCTACCGATGTCAGGGGGATCACTTCATTCGTGATTGTCCCTTGCCTCCGCCCACACAACCTCAGTCCGTGACTATCCAAGGCTTTTGCCAAGACTGCGGAAAAGAGCATCTCTTACGAGATTGCCCTAAGAACCCCAATAGCATGCCAAAAATCACCCCTATCAACGTTGTTGGGTTAGTGGTAGACTCCTCAGGAAGTGTCACTTCCACTGCACCAGTATAGGTAGTCACTAGGGCTCAGGCATTGCAGCAAAACCAAGGGGTAGGCCAGGAAAAGAGCCTAGATGCTAGCGATACTGAGAGCCAAAATAAAAAGAGAACAAGAGCTTGGAAAGATAGCCGCGAACGCATGAAAAGGCAATGGGCAAAGAAGATGAGTGAACTTGAGGAAAGTCTACGAGAAACCAAGGCTAAAATCATAGAGATCGCGTCTCAACCGCACTCTCACACATCCCCACCGCTACCATCCCCATCACCCTCCATCCCTTCACCCTCTAAGACAGCCCACGCAACCCACCCACCACCCCAAACAGGATCAGTATTAGCTGATCCCACTCCCGAAGACATAGACATGATGCTTAAGGCATATCAGGCCAGAATCCAAGAAGGGCCGAACGTCACGGATCATGACAAGTGCTATCCTAGAGCTGACCTAGAGATAGAAAGAACCAAACTGTGCGCGAAAATGGTCGCATTGGCTCAGACTATGTTTGAAGCCAGCCGCCTTTTCAATTACTCGGGCTCAGCCAAGACGCAGTTACACTTGGATGGATTCCTAGAAAAGTTAGAGAGGATAATTGCCAGATCCGACAAGGAAGAAAAAAATCAGGAGAAAGAAAGAGCAAGCAAAAACCTGAGCCATTCCCCATCGGAAGTTTATGCAGCCAATTCCACTAAACCAGACAACTTCCCCTCCCTGGAAAGATTAGAGAGGCTAACTGCACAGCCAGAAAAGGAGCCTATCCCTCAAAAAAAGGAAAGGGCAAGAGAACGGATAAGCCAGCCTCTTCAGGAAGCTCATGTGCCTCGTCAAGGAGCCTATCTTCCTCCCCAAAGGTCACAGGAGTCTCACTTGAAAGCTTATGAACCCCCACAGGTAACCCACATTCCTTCCCAGAGAGCGTATGAGCCTGTGCGGAAAAGTAATAGCATAAGTAATCCTCCCCAAGAAGCTTGTGCACCAGCTATCTATGAGAACGAGGAAAGAGCCAACGATGGAAATAGCCCTCCTTCCCAGGTAGCATATGTACCTAATTCTACAGAGCCAGACACTTCTTCTTCTATGAATCGGTTTGCACCAGACTTCCTACGAGAGATTCAAGAAGACAAATGGGATAACGAAAGCGAGGTCGCCCCTCCTTTTGAACTTGTGGACGATGCACACGACCAATTCCCACAAGACATCCCATCTATTTACGGGGAGCATGAGAGTGTTCAGTCTCACGAGAGATTGGACTTTGAGTCTAATTCCATACAGGAGCTACCCCACTTCACAGGCCCATGGGAAGCAAAGTCCACATGTATGAGAGCACCCACAGTCATGGTAAGGAACGACGACTCGGTCATACCTAGGAACACAGAGGTAGTGAAGAACACTAACGTGCAGTGTAATCTCAAGTTAGAAGAGCTACTCAAGGTTAGACCTGAATTATGGAAACATGTAGCCAAACAAGTACCAGAGATAGCAAAACCTCGTTCCCAGGTAGGATCCCATAGGACAGTGCCAGAAATTCCCTTGGATAAGATCGGGGACATGTGTGAAGGCGAAGAAGGGAACACCTATCTTCCCATCACCTACCAAGAGTACACCACCAAGGCAATTTTAGACTCAGGTGCAGGAGTTGCAATTGCCACTACTTCCCTTTGGAAACGTTGGGGCAAGCCAGCACTCAGGCTGACGAGAATGAAATTGCAAATGGCCGATGGTCACATAGAGAGACCCCTAGGATTGCTGGAAGGAATAACTCTCACCACTTGTGGTGTTGAGTTTGAGCATAGCTTTGCTATATGTGACTTCAGCAAAAATCATGCTTATGAGATGATTTTAGGAAGACCATTTATGCGACAGTTGCAAGTGGTACAGGATTGGGGAACCAACTCCTTGTATTTGCAACATTTGGGTGTTACGACCAAAGTCAATCTCAAGGATTATTCTCATAGAGATGTCCCTCCTATCCAGTGGAATCCCATCCATAGAGCTAAAGATGACACAGAATCTGTGCAATCCATAGAATCTGGATCCTCATGGATGCATGAAGACACCCACTTATGGATGTGCAAGGTAGCAGTAGAGGAAGAGAAGAGAGAAAAGGCCAGAGAGGTAGGTGCGAAAGAAACCCATAGATCAATCCAAGACCCAGCCTATGCACCTGTAGTTTTTCCAGACGAAGAATTTGAACCTCACGGTTGGGCAGAAATCTTAGCAACAATGGACGTAGCCATCAACGAAGAACAATGGACACCTCACTGTGATGAGGATGGCTATGATATTTCAGTCTTCTCCATAGAACCAATCATGGGAGAGGCAGTCCTAGAAGAATGCGAACCTAGCCCTGATGCATTTGAGGATGCAAGTGACTCCGATCTAGAGTCAATCATTATGGACCCACCATTTGCATCAGATGAAGAATATTTCCATGAAGTGGAATTTCAACCCCAGAGGCATGGAGAGGTTACAAATGATGTAAGATTAGCAACACATATGACCCCGAAGGAAGAAGGAAAGAAACGAAAGAAGAAAGAAGTCTCACCAGAAGAGGAAGAATCTTTGTTTGAGGTCCCCGAAAATTTTAAGAAGTATGAGATAGATGATAGGAGAGTCATGATAAGAATGCCCAAACGAGAGGCACAATCAGGAGAGGCCTATGATAACAAAGAAACTACTAAGAAAATAGTAGTGGCCATAGAAGAAGGAGAGGAGAGATGCACGTATATAGGCCATGACCTGACAGAAGAAGAAGAGCACGAATTGATTGCCTTGCTAAGAGAATACAGAGATGTATTCGCTTGGAGTTACAAGGATTTGAAAGGGGTTGACCCGGACATATGCTCGCACACCATCCCCATGACTTCAGGTGCTAAACCCTCTAAGCAAAAGCCTTATACATATAACGATAATTACGCAGCTAAGATCAAAGAAGAGATAGATAGATTGGTCGAAGCTGGATTTATCTATGAAATTGAGCACACTGAATGGGTATCCCCCATCGTAGTGGTGCCCAAGAAGAATGGCAAGCTGCGTGTGTGCATTAACTTGAAAAAGGTTAATGCCGCCACGATTCGAGATAACTATCCGCTTCCCATCACAGAACATCTCTTAGAAAGAGTGGCAGGCAAGGAAGTGTACAGCTTCCTTGATGGATTTTCGGGCTACAATCAAGTAGCCATAGCTCCAGAGGATCAGCATAAGACAGCCTTTGCCACAGAATGGGGCATTTTTGCTTTTAGAGTAATGCCATTTGGGCTTACCAACGCACCAGCTACCTTCCAGAGACTGATGTGCCATGTGTTTAAGGAGTTCCTAAGGAAGAGTTTAGAAGTCTATGTTGATGATCTTTGTGCTCATTCCAACGTTAGGCAAACTCATATTCCTGAACTCAGACAAATCTTTGACAAATGTAGAGAATATCAAGTCTGCCTAAACCCAGAAAAGTGCGTTTTTATGGTCAGGCAAGGCAAGATTCTAGGACACATAGTGTCAAAGAATGGCATATCTACTGACGAGGAGAAAGTGAGAGCCATAGCAGAGCTACCTAGGCCAAAGAATGTCAAGGAAGTACAAGCTTTCATGGGGCATTGTGGTTATTATCGACGATTTATACACATGTACGCTGTCATTGCAAAGCCCATGTACGGACTTCTGACAAACTTTGAATGGACGGATGAATGTGAGAATTCCTTCCAAGAGCTTAAACGAAGATTATGTTCAGCGCCAATCTTGACCACACCAGAGTGGAATAAGCCATTCCATGTTCATGTGGATGCATCCAATTATGCTATTGGATGTGTGCTCGCACAACCTACTGGTGAAGGTAATATGGATCTTCCAATTGCCTATGCCAGTAGACAATTGAATGCGGCTGAACGAAATTATACCACTACTGAACGAGAAGGATTAGGCATGGTATATGCAGTCAAAAAATTTAGACACTATTTGCTTGCAAATAAGTTTAAATTTTTTACTGATCATCAGGCATTGTTGTACCTAGTAAACAAGCCATGCAATACAGGTAGATTAGTAAGATGGTTTCTCTTGCTAATGGAATACGAATTTGAGGTTGTGGTAAGGAAAGGTAGGACTCATTTGAGAGCCGATCATCTCTCTAGGCTCACATCGGGAGAAGCCCCACAAGGAGTGTCAGATGACCTTCCTGATGCTTACTTGTTTAATTTGGAGGTGGTGCCGCAGTGGGCTAAGCCTTTGGTACCAGTCTTGACATACGGGCCTAACCATCCAGTGGTAAACACACGGAATAGAGAGGTTGTAAAAGCCCAAAAGTATCACATCATGGCCGGAAGCATGTACAAGCACACAGATCAAGGGATCTTGGCTTGTTGCGTAGAAGAGGATGAGTACGCTAAATGGTTGCAATTAGCACATGTAGGTGCATTAGAGCAACACCATTCAAAACAACGAACTTTACAGACTCTAAAAAGATTCGGAGTGCACTGGCCAACTATGGAAGCGGATGTCCAAAAGTTGTGCAAGGAATGCCCAATCTGTTGCACTAAACCACCTGTGGAACATGCCACTCTCTATCAAGTATCCATTGCGCCAGATTGGAGCGAACCACTAGTATCATTCCTGAGGACAAACACATTCCCTCCAGACATGACTCTGGCTAGGAAAAGGAGTTTAGAACAAGAAGCTTTGGATTACTCACTCATAGGTGATAATCTATATAAGCGCGGTAAAGATGGTTACCTGAGGTTATGTGTCCATGAAAGTGAATATCTCAAGATCTTGGAAACTGCTCACCAGGGTGTAGCAGGAGGACACTTTGGACCAGATCGGGTAATCAAGGCGATACTATTTGCGGGCTTCTGGTGGCCTACCCTTCACATGGATGCACATACCTATGTGAAACGGTGTGATGTCTGTCAAAGGACTCAGTATCCTATACGCAAAGATGAGATGCCACTGAAACCTATGATGGGTGGACGTGCATTCTCTAAGTGGGGAATAGACTTCGTAGGTCCTATTAATCCCCCAGCTAAGGGTTCTCATGCGGAATACATCATTGTGGCAACAGATTATCTCACCAAGTGGGTTGAGGTAAAAGCTACAACCAAGAACGATGCTCAAACAACTGCCAAATTCTTGTTTGAGAATGTATTCACAAGATACGGGCTACCTATAGAGCTTGTAAGTGATAGAGGCACTCATTTCTTGAACGAAGTGATTGAAAATCTACTCCAAGAATTCTTGGTAATACACAAGAAGTCTGCCCCTTATCACCCTCAAGCTAATGGACAAGCTGAGAGCACTAATAAGATTTTATGCAATGTACTGACGAAATTAGTGAACACTAAACGCTCTGATTGGGACAAACAGCTACACCATGCTGTTTGGGCATACCGAGTTGCCTACAAAACGGTACTCCAAGCCACCCCTTTTCAGATGGTATTCGGTCAAAACGCTGTGTTACCTTTGGACTTCTTGATCCCTACATTGAGAGTAGCACGAGAGCACGAATGGACAGGTCATGAGCTCTCCTCTAGGATCTTTGACCTTGAACGATTAGGAGAAACAAGACTGAGAGCCGCTGCAGGGATATATGCAGCCAAGAAGAGACAGAAGGCATACTTTGATGCCCACGTGAAGGATAAAGGCTTGAAAGCAGGAGATCTAGTTTTAGTCTATACACTAAAACAACACGCGAGGAAGCTAGAAAAGAGAGGCTACGGACCTATGATCATCAATAGGATCTCCACGAGTGGAGCAGTACAACTAGCCACGTTAGAGGGTGATGTTCTCCCAAACTATATTAGCGGATGCAGAGTCAAGTTGTATCAAGAACCCCTCACGGAGGAAATGCTCAGTCGACTCAACACTGCTAAAAAACGCAAAGAGGAAGAAAAGCGAGTTAGAGAAGAAGCTCAAGCTGAAGCTTTAGAACGCATCAGAAGGATGAAATTACGAAGGCAAGGTAGAGATCAGCCTGGAGCGAATGACTATGCAGACCAAGGATTTCCTATGGCCATGTGTGAAGTTGCAGGAACAGGCTCGCATAGGATAATTGATAGACGTCCTTTCGTAACCTTAGATATAGGACATGGAAAGAGTGCAAGGACCGTAAGAGCCTTGATTGACTCAGGAGCAGCCACTAGTGCTGTTAAATTGTCGTACTGCCAAGAGTTACAATTGACTGTCAATCCTGTGGAAGCATATCTTATAGGATTGGGGGGAGTGGAAACCCCTTGCATGGGCGAGGCGGAACTTCCCCTTTACATTCATGATGAGGCAATGACAGTTAAAGTACTGGTGTGTCAAGATGAAGATCTCACTGAACCTCTAGTCTTGGGTCAAGATTGGATCTATGACCAAGCAATTAACTTAAACCTAAGAAGTGGACTTCTCCAGGTTTGGGTCAATCATAGTCGAGTTACAGTAGAATTAGACAATGGAACACTCAAGGAACTAGGAAAGGCACAGACTCCTGGTCCTTCCAGGGGTACACATGAAGATGACCATGCTGTTCTTGTTCAAAACCCTGTATTGCAGAGGAATGACATTTGCAAACAAGGAGTCAGGGATACAACGGATCTCCCTTCTTTTCCAAAGGCCCGAAGGAGGCAGCAACCAAAGGCGGATTACAAGCAGAAGAGGCATAGTACTACCTATGTCCGAGATCAAAAGTACCTGCGCAGCAGAATGTCCCAGAAAATAAACCAGGTGTGGGTGCGGAAAGGCGAACGACCGGTTGCACCACCGTCAACCACACGGGCAAAGCCTCTTATTAGTAGCCAACAACACGACGCTAATAAGAAGTCTTTCAGGAATTCTTCTGCTAAAGTAAAATCTATTTGGGTGCCCAAGAAGTCGATGAAGGCAAGCCCACAATCTAGACAAATTTGGGTGCCTAAGGCTTGCTTGCGGGCACAAGTAGTTAAGCCAAGGCCGCAACCTTTGCAGCATAACCCATCTACGAATACAACCAGTATTCCCTCGTGCTCAACACTTAGGAACACACCAAGACCCATGAGCATGCATGTAATCACTTATAAGTGGGTCCCTAAAAGGCCCCATTCCCAAACAGCGACACCGACACAGCTCTCTGGAGTCTCTACGAAACCGAAAGCAAAGCCCATCCACTGCATTTGGCAGTCTAAGATCTGTAATAAACCCCCCGACCCAGATTTGTAAATTCACCCCACTTACTAACGGCATTAGTCTCCTAGGAACACACAAACGTTAACTACACTCACTATCTTCGTGCACTTACTAACCACTAACTCACCATCTACCTCATGTTAATGTTGTAACGGGGACAATAACGGATTTATTTTGTCCATTACGATGTTAACACATGATTCTATATTCTCACAGAATCAGAAAGCAAGAAGAGAAATGGCAGAAGCGACAGGTTCGGGCTCACAAGCAGGGATACTTACTGCAGGAATTGATGTGGATAGCCTACCTGTGGACGTGCCTCCGACTGAACGACCAGTGGAGATGCAACACCTTCAGCAACTCCCGGTGCCGGATCCACCTACAGGCATCACGGAAAGAGTTCATGCGAATTCTCATTGGTTCAATGGCATGCCCGGTCCATTAGGTGAGGCCAAGTATATCTGGGAGTCTAAATGCGAGTATGACAGATCATGGGTGCGATTCCAATTTTTCTCCAAAGAGTTCGAGACTTTACAGAACACAGAAGATCTACAGATCATATGGCAACGAGCAGGATTGGCGGAATATTTTGAAGCCCCACTACCTAAACCCGATCTCCTCCGATGTTACTATTTGGTCTCCACATTACAAGCTAATGAAGATAAGGACCAACCCGGATCATTTGTTCTCCCTTCATTGCTGGGCAACAACGAGTTGAAGAGGTTTGAGCTTACTGTGGAGTTGGTAAGTGATGCTTTAAATATGCATGGCACGCATGTACCCTCAGAAAAGGATGCTCTCGTTCCCACCAACATGAAGGACAGGAAAGTAGTGAAGCTGAAAGACATGGCAGCACTCACCCCAAATGTGTCCATCCCTCTCCGAATGTGCATGCAACACTTCGCCTTCCCCGGTCAAGACCGATTCACGCAACCACACAAGAAGATCTGGTTTGCTCTCTACTTGGCGGCAGCAGGTGCGTTACCTATTAAGCTACCAGTGTGGATTATAGATCAGTTGTATGAAGCAAACAAACGGGCATCTAGGAAATTAGTGGTGAACGGATGCTGCGCACTCACACGCATCATTTATCGATGCTTGGCATATGATGTCCCCATTGAGCGTGCCTTAACTTGTGCACAATTACAAATGTTTAAAAGGCTCAAGACATCCACACATCAGTCCAAGCGCATGAGAGGCGCGATCCCTTGTGTTCAGACAAGGGAAGTCCTGACTACCCCTGAGGCATCACCATTAAGAGAGGGCACTGTACCCCCCTTTACCATTAGGATACCCAGGTCGGAATCTGACACTACGGCACAACCTACCCCATCGGCTCCTCCCGTTACACCTGAATTCGAATTTGCTGCCACTGGTGAGGCTGAAGGACTGGACCCCCAGGATTTCGAAGCATTCCTACAAAGCACACAATTCTCTGATGTGGAGTTTTATTCAGAGGCAGAGGAGCAGGGCACATCCTCACGAAGAAGAAGAAGGTCTACAGACGGTAGACATGTTCATTGGAGTGACGCTCAGCAAAGTCAACAACACGGACACCCGGAAGAAGAAGAAGTGTATGAAGAAGAGACCACTGAAGCCCCAGCATATACAGCAGAACTCCGAAGGCTGTATCAGATTATGGAAAGAGTACGATCGCAGCAATTACTCACTGAACAGAGCAGCAGAGTACTTATGACTCAGTTGTTGGAAGAAGCGGGAGTTGACTCAGAGTACAGGGAAGGTCTCTTATTGATGGCAGAAACATATGGAGTTGTAGAAGCTGTGCGCACTGCCATTCAGAGGCCTTCTGTTCAATATGACCCACGAAGGTTCCAGACACGACCTCGCCCAGGTAAAAATATACAAATTCCCGTTACAGTTGCAGAAGAGCCGACTACTACACCTGAAACTATCAGAACAACCCCCCAGACAGCTAGCCAACAGCACCCAGCCACCCATGAGGAGTCCACCGAACCACTACCACCTACTCCCCCGCCATCACCTCCTAGAGGAGAAACAGTAGAAACCACATCGACTAATCAACCCACCGACCCCACCTTCATCTTCCGTACTCCGATCTCCAGTGCCACCCTATTCTCTACCACTGATAATCCTATCTTCGAAGGCAACCCCAACACTACACAATCCGCCGAACCCCTCCTAGACCCTGCCCTAGGGCAACCATCCCCAACGCCCTCAGCCACGGGGCATCCTGACCCTAGATCCACATTCATGGGCTTCCCTGCTACCACGCAACCCTTTCAGCCCTCCTCAACTTTACGACCCCAACCCCCGCTAACCCTCCCTCCATTTCTACAATCCCTCCAGGACATCTTTGCTAGGGCTTTTCAACCAGGCCCTCAACCATTCCCTGTCTTTTCAGCTCCTCACCCCACTTCACATCTATTCACCACTTCCACACACACACCACCTACCATACCAGTGTATATGGCAGGTCCCACACTAACACCCACTCCTGAAGGAATGGACATTTCACCACCCACGGCACCTCCACCCACGGGTTCACCTCCTCCCATTCCCCCTCCACCAATTACACCCACACACACAACTTTCGTAGACACATCATTCACTGTCTCCCTTCCCCAATTCCCTTCCCATGCATCTTCCACGGTAAATACCCCCCACTCATCTATAGGTAATGCATTGGACACCATGTTGGCTTGTATATCAAATTTAAGAACAGATTACATTCAGCTTCAGCAACAAAACGCACGCCTGCAAGAGCACTCAGCGACACTACAGCTCCGCCTTGCGGTACTAGAGGAGGAGAACACTCGCCTCCACACACAGTTCCACACCCTACAAGAAGCCCACAATATATTGGAAGTACAGCTACAGAACGTAGATCAGGAAGCAGTGCAGGTGGTAGAAGGTCACCTACGGACACAACTGGAACGCAACTCAAAACTTCAGCGCAATATGGCGCTACTTAAACGCCATCTTGCGGCGGCGCAGGAAGAGAATAGACGCCTGCAATTACAAAATCAAGAGAACCTGGAAGCAGCTATTGAGAGCACACCGGGGGCACCCATCAGCCCATCCAAGTTTCAAGCAGTGACCCCTGATAACATCAAGATTATATTGGAAGATTATGCCATGCTACTCGAAGCACATGATAAGCTATCGGAGGAGCTAGGACAACTGAAGCAGGAACACAAACAAGGCCCAACAGCTGCCCCTCCAACCACCCCCTCTGCAGCTTCGCTTCCCTCCGACGCAGAGGCCATAAAAGATCTCCAGCAACAGGTAACTGAATTGCAGACACGCCTACTACAATATGAGAGGCCATCTTCCCCTCCGGAGGCTCCCACGGACGAAGAAGTTGTGCAAATTCCTGTGGAACAAACGTTTGACGAAGAATATGATCCGCAACCATTCCCAGGAGGCCAACAAACAGAAGAAGCGCAGGACACGTTCGAGGCACCACGGCCGCCATGGTTAAGACAAGTGGAGGAAATAGGGACCTCGCATGAAGAGCGCACTGTAGTGCAAAATCAGGCTATGAGGGTCATAGAGGAGACTGTTTTACAATCAGATTACTTCAAGAACTTGTCATCGAGACGCCTGATCCTCTCATCGGAACTCCAGTACAGGCCATATTACATTCTCCTGGCTGATTATAATGCTGAAATACAAAGAGTCACGGGTCAGATTCCTACTTTTGCGACCCAATTTCAACCCGAAGACCTTCCCCCAGAGGTGCGAAAAGGCAAGATTCGTCAACCAACATGGCGGCAGAAACTTTTAGAGACTTATCCAGAAATGCTACGCACATGGAACAGTGCGCCGCTGCACCTCCTGTACAACCCATGCTACGGTCCAGTCCCCCGCCGCAGGTCGTGGAAGGCATTTAATATCAAGGTACAGAACAATGCGCAATGCAAGGAATGGCTGAACTACCCGTACATCGCGCCACCACAAGGACCACCATCGGTAGCATATATGATGGGGACCATTCGCCACTGGATGCCGCGCTTGAAGCCCATGCAAGATGTAGCAGCGCAAATGATGCTTAAAATCTTAGATATGATGCAAGTGGTGCTGAAGACCTTTAGAAATGCAGCCGCACCACAGGTACGCCTTCCGGGGTTTAGCAATGGAAATTACGACTTGGTGTATGACATGAGCACCACCCCCAGTATCCGTGTGGCTTACGCTTGGCATGCACGCATCAAGTACCTCCCCGCCTGCTACAAACAGACCTTCGAAGAAATGTTCAGATCAGGTTTCTGGGAGTACCACTCGGAGATTTTCGCACCAAAGCCGACACATCTACTTCAACTGTTTGCTTGTGAACAAGCAATGTATTCAGAGTACTACACCACCCCGCAACCAGAAACCCCCGGTGCAATAAATTGGGAGGCATTGGAAGCCGATCTAGCCAGAGGCTTAAGGATAGGAGAACATGAACTGGCCACCAATGTCATCCAATATTACATCGACCACCCGCGCGAACAAAGGTCTGTCAGGGGCGACAGACGCTAGGAAGGGGGGAGTGTTGGCATACAAAGCAATAAAGGAGTCATGCACAATACGGCAACAAGGCCAGATCATTTTTTCCCATAGATTATGTACAACCCAAGTGATTTTAATCACTACACAAACATTGTAAATCCCGTTTTTGGTAGATTAGACTCCATTTTGTGCAAGCCGAGGAGTCCTCGAGCTTGAGGAGTATTAGAAGTACCATCGTACCAAATTTCATAATTTTTAGACTTCATTTGAGCCCTCAAATAAGCCCTGGAACCTAATTTTTAACTAGGCCGGACACTAGGTCTGGACAGGGCCAAAAGCTAGTCAAAAACTATAAAAAGAGCTAGAGAGCTCATTTTTGGGGGCTAGATTGTAATTGAAACGAACTTGTAAGAGCTATTGAAAGTAATCTAAAGAACTCCATTGATTCTCTCTCTTTGTCTTGCCGTGTGTGCGCGTGTGTGTGTATGTGTGTGCATGCTTGTGTGCTTCTCACTCACGCACTTGTGTCGCCACTTGCTCGAGGTCTTCATACCATCCTCACATCTTCCCGGATTGACATTAAAGGAGGTGCTACTCATCACTGAGCTACAGCATACATGTGAGTCTCAGCTTTAGATTTGTATCCAGATATGAAACTTATGAGAGCAACTCCTTACCTTGTAGAATTTAGACTAGTTTATATGAAATCTACCGATGATGTGAGAGGACAGCATGAGTTGATGATTGGATGATGGTATGTTATGTGAGCATGCATGTGTGAGAGAGGAAGAGAGAGAGAGGTTGTGTGTGAGTGAAACGGTACAGGTGGAAGAAAAAAAGAAAAAAAGAAAAGGGGGAGTGGTAGCAAATTTGTGTGCAAGTGCGGGCATGTCATAGCCTATAGGTGTGAGAGTGATAGGAAATGAGTGGGAAGGGGAAGAAGTGAATGTGTGTGTGGGTATATGTATGAGCAGGTGGATGCGAGTATATGGGTTTGAGACTCTATGTGTGATGGTGTGAGAAAGGGAGGGAGTGGAAGTGAGTGCTTGAGTGTGTACGAGAAGAAGCAAGAGAGTATGTGTGTGAGTGGGTGAGAGAAAAAGTGTAAGAGGGAGAGAGAAAGTGTGAACGGGTGTGTGAGTATATGTATGTGTGAGTGTGTGCATGATAGCAAGTGAGAAAGAGAAGAGGGTGAGGAAAAAAGAGTGAAAGAGTAAGTGAGAGTAAGCAAGAGGAAGAGGGCAAGGTAGGGATCAAGCAAGAAAAAGAGTGAGGGGAAGAAGAGAAGAAGTGTAAGTGTGGATGCATGTACCTATATGTGGAAAAGTGTGTATGCATATGTGTATGACGAGTGTGTGTGTGGTCTGAATACATATGTCGATAGAAAAGAGGGTTTGAGTGTGTGGAATAGTAGAAAAGGGTGGGTAGGTGTGCATATGTGAGTCAAGAGAGGGAGGTCGCAAGAAGTAATCACTAGAGTTGGATATCCATTTGTGCATGTATTTTCCTTCTCCTCTTATCAATACATTGGAGTGAAATTCTGGACTTAGGGCGACCAAAACTGACCTAGTATCAGAAAGTTTGGGCAAAATATCATTGTGCGCAGGCATTTTCCCCTGGGTTTAGGAGCCTAACATTTTGGTGTGTTTGCCGGGAATAGCTTGGCACGTCTCTATAAGAGAGTGCCATAGGTTCGCCTAGCGCCACATGTTGGCCGAGCTTGCGGACCTCAAGATCTAGTACATGAGCAAGGGGAGCTCATCCTCAGGAGCAACACAAACGCAAAGAGAGGAATGCGCTCAGAGAAGAGCCCTTGAAAGAGAAAGGAAGAGGTGGGAGTTGCAAGGTGAGTCGACCTCGACTAGCTCAAAGAAATCTGCTAAAAACGTGTATTCCCGTAGGAATATCGCGAATCAAGTGCAAAAGTTTGAAGGAGGGATCCTGAAGCCGCGTGCACTAAATTTATGGGATCGAAGTGATATTGACATCACACCTCTGTTCGAAATGGCTCAACGGATTTCGGTTCATTTGGGGGACTTTACCAAGTTCTCAGGTGCTTGGGATGAGGATCCGGATAGTTTTATCCAGCTATTTGAGGTTACTTGTGAGGCCAATGAGGTAGTTGACCAGGGTCAAAGGTTGAGGATTTTCGCGGCTATTCTCCGAGATGAGGCAACCAATTGGTATGGGAATCTGACACCACAAGAGCGTGGAACTTATCAGATGCTCAAGGAAGCCTTCTTGGCAAAGTTTCGACGACAAGGCTTCCAAGATAGATTGGCCCAACATATGGATTATCTGCAATAGGGAGTCAATGAGAGCATTGATAACTACATTCAGACAATGGAAACCTTGGTAAGAAAGATGGGCACGAATGCCCCGAACGAAGAGACATTGAAGAGAAGATTTATTGCCGGATTGAGAGATCCTACGGCGCAGCAGCATATCAGCCTGACAAGACCTGCAACTTTGATAGATGCTAAGGAACAAGCAAGGCTTTGGGAGGAAGTACAATTATGTCAACAGAGGAAGATGAAGCTCTTATACGAGCCAATGGGAGGCCCATGAAACATACCGATGAAAGATCCTGGCCAAGGAAGTCCCGCATTGACGATCCCGCATTGACGACCCCAGCTTTTGTAGCTGCCACTAGCACGCTAGGCGAGGTGAAGCCTGCGCTGACTAAAGAACGAATATTGGAGTTGGTCACACAAGCTATAAAAGCTGCCACAATGACCCAGGAAACATACACAGTGAAACCAGAGGTAACTACGAACCCAAACCAAGTGTTTAGATCGAATACATGGTGTGGAAAGTGCCATGGTTACAGCCATCTGGCTTCAGAATGCCCTACAGTCTTGAGAGTATTCACAGATAGATCACCACCTAGAATGCGTTGCACGTTTTGTGGAAGGACCAATCACACGGAGGACTGATGTTACAACAAGAGAGCCTATGAAGAGAGGACCATGAAATCAGGAGATACGAGAGAAAGATCCTACACGGGATTGCCCCCTCAAAGTGTCCCGCCTACATCTCGTTGGGAAAACAGACCGACTTATGGATATGGTGCTTAGGGTCAAGGAGGAGACTATCCGAGAGGAGCCGCACGTGATCAAAGAAGAGATGGTCTAATCCAGTGTTGGAGATGCCATGGCTTTGGCCATACTCAATCTAGATGTCCAAACAAAAAGAAACTAGTTGATTATACCCCACTATGTAGGTACTGTAGTGGAGAGGGCCACTTTGATGAAGATTGTCCAAAACGAAGAGCTTCCACTGGCAAGGATAAGGGGCCAGTAGGGTCCTCAAATTATGTTGAAACTCAGATGCATTCCACACCGAGAGCTCAAGAGCAAGTTCTTACAATCGGAGTAGTGTTCAAGACACCGAATCCTCAAGAAGGCTCTAGCTCGTCAATGCACTTTGTGGATGCTTACCAGGCCAAGAAACCGCATAAAGAGCCCACTTTGGCAGTAGTCACAAGAACTCAAGAGTATTTGAAGAAAAATCCAGAAGACGAAAGCGAAAAAGCTAGCC
Organism: Ceratopteris richardii; assembly: GCA_020310875.1. Lineage (NCBI taxonomy): Eukaryota > Viridiplantae > Streptophyta > Polypodiopsida > Polypodiales > Pteridaceae > Ceratopteris > Ceratopteris richardii. Next base: position 53,441,494 of record CM035434.1, read on the forward strand.
ATGAGAAGATACCAAACCTGAGGAGGTAGAAAATCAAGTTGGAGGATTTGTTGAGCAGCAAGAGTTTAAGGATGGGGAAGAGATAGAGATTCTTCCACCAGTGATCAAGGAGTTTGTGCCGCGCATAGCACCATTCCCTGAAAGATTAAGGGCTCCAAAGTGTAGGAAGGAACGACAAAGTTTTGAGGAAGTGGACATCGTAAAACTGTTGGCTGACACAGAAGTCACGCTGGACATTGGCACATTGCTGAAATGTTCACCTTCATATAGGAAACAATTCTACAATGAATATATTAAGAAGCCGAGGAAAGCTCAAGACAAAAGGAGACAAGATAAAGATGTCCAGGGTATGATTCAAAGTATTACTACGCAAATTGATTCGAATGCTCCAACTGTGACAGTCGAGATTAAAGGGTATACAGTTCCCAGTGCTCAGTTAGATAGTGGAGCTGCAGTCAATCTAATGACTGAGTACATGATGAAAGCTTTGGGCCTCAACCACATGGAAGAAACTCCAATGTCCTTGAGGATGGCAGATCAAACGCAAGTAAAGCCTGCGGGTCTTTAAAAAAATGTAAGCACAGTTGTGGGGGGTCTAGAATTTAAAGTCGATTATCTGATAGTAAGACCAAGGACCTCAGAGGCCACTTTCTCGATCTTACTCGGACGGCCATGGCTTATGCAAGCCAATTGTGTGCATGAGTGGCGCACAGGTTTCATTTCAATAGGGCCAAAGACTGATCGGATTCAAATCCAAGTATCCCCAAACTCGATCGACAAGAAGAAGACAATAATAGTCGATGAGATGGAAAAGAAAGAAAAGGAGAAAGTAAGGCAAGAGATGGCACGAGCTAGGTTTTCTTTGAACACGGACACCTACAAGAATCTGCTTCAAGACAGGTTCAACTTGCAACTCTCTAGGAATCAAGACACGAAAATAGGAGAATATCAAAATCCATTGCTCTATAAAGACGATTCCGATCAGGAACTGCTAGGATGGTTGGCAAGTACAGGCGAGGCTGAGTGCTATACAATGCACATCGACCCGGTGGAGAAGGAGAAGAAAATGAGCCAGGTGGTGGATCCTCATGCAACGAGGAAAAACCCTTTGAAAAATAGAAAATGCTCTTTTGGAACTCGTGATCGAGGGTATCATCAAAAGTTGACAAGGAACCAAGATAGTAAGCTGTCGTCTAGCACCAGGAGAGTACATGACGCTATGAGCAAGGGTACATGCAAGGGAGAGCACGAGGGCAAAGGTAGATCTGGGAGCGAAAAGTGGTGTGTGGACCACATTTTCAGACATGAAGGATTGGAGAAAGAACATGCATTAGGAAATGCACCAGAAAAGAGTACAGTGAGTAAGTGCTTCATGCAAAGAAAACGTGTAAGAATGGCGATGGCCTAAAGGACTTAGGATTGGCCCATGCCGAGCATGCCAGAGTTATTCGAAGGAGGTTTGATTGGATTAGATGTCAGAATAGCGAGCAGAACGTACAAGGATCGATAGGTGAATCTGCATGGAAAGGACTTCGAGTGAGCCGTTGGATGATGGCACTTTTTTGTGTGATTTGGATGTTCATACGAGAGATGTGTGGTTGGATACAAGAACGAAGCGAGAAGGCCTTTCTCTACTTGTTCATTCAATTTACCTTTTGTTTGCTGGAATTGCAAAAATTGGTAAACCAACTGTGTTACTATGCAGGATCACTGAGGACTAGGCGACCGATGGCTGATCAAGTATACTAGAGCGCTCTGTTCGACCTTGTCGTGTATTTTTCAGATCAAGCATTAGAAAGCATGGAGATATCAGTTGAGAGCTTGCAGACAAACTATGACGTGGAGGAGGCACACTGGCTTGTACGCTTTTGGAATCAAGGTATGGACATTGAATTTCCATTTTCCAAATTCAAAGTGTATCTACTTAGTTGGGCTGGATATGCCAAGGATCAGTACTTCTACTACGACAGCACGATGGAATTGCCTAACGAGGTAAATGATATCTATTGGGCTTGGGCAGACCTGTTAACAATAGGAAGTGATGATGGAGCTCCTGAAGTTGAGCCTGACTTGCCCTAGGGAAGTCGTCGGGATGCAAGTATGAGGTGACGCTATATGAGACATCCAGAAGACCCACATTCTAGATCATCTAAGGATAGGTATATAAGGGACCAAGGCATAGCCAGTTGTAGTTGCCTAGTGAAAAGTCAAATCGATGATATATATGTGGTGTCTGTAACTGAGAGAGTGTGAGTAAAGAGATGGTTGATCTGTCAAAGGCTGGAGTATGTATGTTTGCATGCATGTGTGGGAAAAGTGGGGAACATCCCTTTCTTCCTCTCCCTAATTCTCAGGATTGGGGTAAATTAATTAACTAAAAAAAATAATAATAATAATAATAATAATAATAATAAAATAAAAAAAAGAGAGAAAAAAAAAGAAAAGAAAAGATTTGTGTTGTTGTAATTGTACCCAACGCGCTATGGTGGGCTATTAGGTGGGTGGAGTTATCCTAGCTGGGTGGTTAGGACCACGAGCCGCAGCTAGTTTTGCCATAGGCTTGGGATGTACATGTTTGTGTCTTAGCTACGTGCCATAACGGGTTGGTAGGTAGGTGGAGCCATCGTGGCTGGGTAGTCACGACCACGAGCCGCATCTAGCTTCGTTATGGGCTAGCTGATATATGTTACTTTTCTATCGTTATGTGTTTGTGTGTTGTGCGTTGCGTTGCATTGGTAGATGGGTGGAATCAACCTGGCCGGGTGGTCAGGGCCAGGAATCGCATCCAATGTCAACGTAGGCCAACGTGTGAATATAAATAAAATTTGCATATGAAATTATTCCCCACTCCTGAGGGGGGGAGAGAGAGAGAGGAGAGGGCGATGATTGCGTGGAGGGGAACGTTATTTGCTTGTGTGATTGGTATGGTGGCTTGTGACAGATCAGCTTACTCTGAATCAACATTCTCAAAGGCACGGATACTGTAGATGTACTTATGGATGAGACCTTTAGCGAGGTAATGCAACGGTTTTGATTTATAACTTGTGTGCTTTATCCGAGGGTTTTCCAGTGTGTGGGACACTCCAGGGTTTTTATGTAGGTCTTGACTGGTACTCGAGTCTCGATGGCTTTTGTAGGACGACGATGGGGATTCTTAGGAAGAGTCTAGTCATGGAATAATTGTACATAGCGAATAGTAGGTGCAATAAAGGGGTATGCATTTTGGGTATGTTGCATCTCCTGTGATATTCATTTCAGTTGTCGTCGTTTATTTTGGTACGTTCTTTTTTGTTTTCTAGCCATGATGGTTGTATGTGTAAGACATGGAAAGGTATGAATGTGTTATTTTGGTTGAGACTATTTTCATAATGGAATTCCTGAGCAATTTGATGCATGTTGGAAATGGAGTTGCATATACGTGCATGTTCTTGGATCATTTTAGAAGTGAGTGATTTGTATGTATTCATCAGTGATTTTTTTTGTAGCACTAATAGCTTCAATGAGTGCAGGTCCAGTTGGAATGATGGCTCAATGAAAAGGTATGTGAACCATTTGTAAACTGACATGTTCATTTGATTGGATTATGTTGCAGCAAGAAGGGCTCGTCGAGGACGACTTCGCAAATAAGAAGAGGGGAGTATGTTAGCTGAAAAGTTTGTAATCTTTATGCACTAACATGTTCCATTTTGGAGAGTATTTGTTTGAATACAGTTGTTTTGCAAGGAAGAGTCGATAGTTGGTAGTATTAAGGTCCAATCAAACGTGGATGCATGGATCAAGAGCAGGATGGGTGGAACTATGTATGGTTTTCATTGGACGGGAATAGATTATCACTCCAAAGAATTCGTTACAATATTCTTGCAAAGGCACATCGAAGGCTCAGAAGAAAAAATGATAGCAATTTGAAATAAGCATATGATGTTTGACTCTATTTTGATGTGAATGATACCCTTCAAGAATATGACATGGGGAAGAAGTTAGAGCATGCTTAGGAATCATTCCAATTCGATTCTCTGTCCATATCTGCAGTCCATCCTATCCTTTATTCCAAAAGGTTTCAGCAATTTATGCATGAGATCTTTCAGGCAACCGAATGAAGGCAAATAATCTTTTTTGCTCCTAGAATAATTTCTTAGTATTGGACTTCATATCCCTTCATATTCCACTCCCATCCGGTTACATGAATGTTGAATTTGTTGTTCCATGTGCTGTCAATTCAGCAGATGCTCTTGTTTGGCGAAGGATACTGGCCCAATGGGAAAATAAACCCAAAAGATGGAGGACTTTAAGGCCTTCATCCGTCGATATGATGCAGCAGCTAAGACATTTGAAACGGGAAGTGCATGCTGCAAACAATCTTTATCATGTGATGACTTATTCATAGTGTATCATACATTTGGAGAGAATACATACAATGGGCTGTCCGTTTCAGTTGTCAAATGAATGGTCCATTTTCCGTTCTTTGTTGCAGAAAGGAGGAGGTTGGTTCTTTTAATTTTTTTTGGCCACTACTATAGAAGGCGACAGAGGATTCTGGGCACCGGCTCTACTATCTCTTGCCGTAGGATACACAAAAAGGTGGGGGGGGGATCTCCCCGTTCTTCTGATGGCCAACTGCTAAAAAGGGAGGAAAGAGGGGTTTCTTTCGGGGCTTGAGGGTTCATAGGCGACAACAGTGGAGGTTTTTTTCAGCGGAGGGGCAAATTTTTGCTCTGTCGAAGGCTGGGAGGGTGTCACAGCAGTAAAGTCGCCTCCTTGTTTGCATTTGGGTGCAATACCGTGAACAGAGAGGGATAGTCAAAGGCGAAAGGGGGCACGCTGCTCTCTGTTTCAAAGGGTATAGAGGAAGGTTGCTGGTTATCTGAGAGAGAGAGGGAGACACCTGCTGCTTCTTGCATTGCTCATCTCAAGAGGGGTGGCCCGAGAGTACTGGCGGGCACACATACAATCGAAGATTGGGAGAGGGAGGCCCATTCTTTTCCGCTGCCGACAATTGAGGGGGCTCATTAGAGGAGTTCCTGGGGCTCATTGGAGTCAGCTGAATAGGAAGGAAGGAGGCCAAAAGACCCCAAACAATTTAAACTCCGCACGCAGCAGGTTAATAGGATGCTTGAATTCAGATAAAGAGACAGTTGCTGACAGAGGTTCATGGATCTATAGAGGACTGGTACAATATTTTTTTACTATTGATGAAAATGAACATTGCACACATTCGCTAGTGCATCCCCTGTTTTCGAGATAACATTTGTGCAGAACTGCATATGATTGTATGATTGGATACACATAAAGGAAAAAGGGGACGTGAAGTATATGTTTCATGATAGATTTACCTGCTGAAGTGTATGTTTTCATTACCCATACTGAAATAAATAGTGTTGTCTGAGTATTGACTTTGAACACCTTACATCACACAGATTTAAATCGTTGTCTACTTCAATGCTGAATAGGAATGAGCAAGTAAATATATAGATTGGGAATTCAAGGCTCTGGGGCGAAGTCTTCCACTGACCCACTGTTTATGGTCGATTATAACTGAAACAGTGATTGCAGTTGCCTTTTGAATCAGCCATAAACGCTCAATTAGTATGATGATTGGTTTGTAAAGCTTGAGTACATCAGCCATTTGATTACTTTCACTTTTTCAGATGGTACTCAACGGGACCTGATAAACAGGCTTGCGCGTGAGGCATTTGATGATGATTTAGGATTATAGGAGTCCTTTGTGAATTAATGAAGGCATACATGTGAATCTAAGCTTTAGATAAGTATCCAGACATGAAACTTATGAGAGCAACTCCTTATCTTGTAGAATTCAGACTAGTTTATCTGAAATCTATCGATGAAGTGAGAGGACAGCATGAGTTGATGATTGGATGAT